>CM057455.1:272355000-273040000 GCA_016271365.2 Neoceratodus forsteri
GATCATCCAGCTGTGACGCAACCACCTTCTCAATAACCTTACCCACAAAAGGCAGGTTAGAGACAGGTCTGTAGTTCACCAGAAAGTCCGGGTCCAAGGAAAGTTTCTTAAGAAGGGGCCGAATCACGGCTTCCTTCAAGGGATCAGGAAAGATCCCCTTCTCCAATGACAACCAGACTATTGTGGCAAGGACTGGGCCGATTTTATCCACACATCCTACTAAAAGGCATGTGGGACCTGGGTCCAAACTACAGTTGGTTGGTCGCAATGACTGGACAATCATCACTATGTCATTGATTGTGGGTAGGTCAAAGTCAAACCACACAAACTGGGTGTCCGACATCTCCTGCCAACCACCACAACTCCAATTTAAGAGATTTAGGAGGAGGTCAGACCTGACTGTGGCAACCTTATGTGCGAAGAATTGAGCAAACTCCTCACACTATTCCCGTGAGAAAGTACTTTCGGGCTGAAGACAGATTGGGTTGCGCAATCTGTCCACAGTCCGGAAGAGCTGGGCTGGTTGATTCTGCGCAGCAGCAATTTCCCTGGACAGGAATTCTGCCTTCTTACGGGTAATGGTCCATCAAACTAAGCCTGTCACACTCCAAACCTGACTTCCGCCAACATCTCTCAAGCCTTCTTCCCATCCTCTTCAACTCCCTCAAGGTCTCATTAAACCAAGTAGACTTGGGGGCGATGGAGTGAGGGACAAACTCGAACAGGAGCAATGGAATTCAGGGCCCCAACTATTGCCTTATTATAGGCAAGAACCAGGTCCCCAGGATCCATGCATTCACTCGGTGGACTCGATAGGTCCAGCACTGCCATCAGACCCTCCGGGGTAACACCCCTCAAAGGGCAGTACCGGACCATCTCCATAGGGCCGGCCTACCAGGGGGTGCCAGGAAACTGAACCCAATGGTGTGATGGTCAGACCACCCGACTGGTTCCACCACCAAGTCAGATATCTCCATTCCCAGGAGGAACACCAAGTCCAAAGAATGACCATGTATATGGGTCGAGGAGGAAATAACCTGTGTGAAGCCCAGTGAATTTATCAGCTGGAGGAAGTCCTGACCAAACTGAGAGAGTTCATTGTCGACCCAGGCATTGAAATCCCCCAGGATCAGCCATCTGGAGGATCCCAATGTCATGTCGACAATGAAGTCCGCAACTTCCAGCAGGAAAATATTTCCATTACCTGGTGGACGGTAAATGAGAAGAATCTTGCACCTCACACCCTGACCCACAATGCATTCAAAGGAGTTGGTAATTCCCACTGGTACCTCCATCAGGTTCAGTTCCATTCTAAAACAGATCGCCAGCTCCCATGCTCCTACGATCCAACCTCGACGGTGTATCACGAGTACCCGGCTGGTATAGCTGAAGCCAAAACAGGGCCAGCATTATCATCCAGCCAGGTCTCAGTGATGCACTCCAGGTCCAATGACCCAACAAGATCAGCTATTACAGCAGTCTTGTTTTTAATGGACCTGATGTTGCATAATACCGTCCAAGTAGGATGAGTCACCGGTGAAGACCGAGCCACCTGTCTGTTGCATGCAGAACCCTTGGGTATGGGAATCAGGAAGGGAAGACCCCTCTCCTGAACCCATTTTGCTCCAGGGCGTCTTCTTGTCCCCACTGTCTCAATCCATCCACTCCTTTCCATTCCCCCTCCAGGCCCTACCCCCGCCTTCTCCCTTCTTACAATCCCCAGAGCCCGACACCATCTATACACCTCTGGAGATAGTGGGGGACACCTGAAAGGGTGGAGGTCTTTAAGCCAGGAGGAGGAATAATGCCTGACCATCCCAGCAACCCCCCAACAAATCTTCACACGTTCAGAGCACCCAAATTAACTTCACGCCAAACCACAGCAAAATAAATAAATAAAACTACCCTCTACCCACCCTTAAGCAATGATTATACTAACTCACAATCTCCAATAACCTAACAATAACTTCTACCTTCCCCTCATACAATAAATACACAAAAATAAAACACTAAACAATTAAATATTAAATGAATAGAGTCTTATGGCATTAATTCAGTCTTTAAAATTCAATGAGAGAGTCACTAAAATCTCTTGAACAGTTCTTGTAAAGGTCCATTCGACCTCTCACCTCTTCAGGTAATGAAACCAAAGCTCAAAACCAAAGTTCAGTTCTCACTTTGAACCTTAGTAATAGCAGGCAAAATTATTTGAAATTGTTTAAACAGAAATAATTTCAAAGGCACTCTCACTGCCTAAGAACATGTAAAATAACCAAGCCCAAAAAGATCTGACTAGTAGTATTTGTTGTCAAATCCTTCTAATGTGCCCCACTAAGGACTGTTTATATCCTCTTCACAATTCTTATATCTTTCCCTCTAGGATCACTGTACCCTTGGCAAAACTTCAGCAGCAAGCTGGAATGCTGAATTAGGGAAACATAAGGGGTCCCTCACTCTGGGGACGGCCACCCCGTCAGCTGGACCCACAACTCCGGCCACAGCCCAGAGTCCACTTAACAGCAGACCCCCGCAGAAACCTAAAGGCCACCAATAGCCAAGATCCACCCTCTAGCAGACCTAAGCTGGCACCTCCCGTTATGGGTCCGACGCACCGCAGCCGCCCTCAGATGGATAGAACCCCCAAATGCTCCCACCAACCTCCACAATTTGCCAATCCGCCAGTAACAGTGATCCAACGATGTTCCAGGAAGAAAGTCAAACCACCAAAACTCCCCGGTCAATATTCCAGCTGAATACTCCCACCAGCCTCCACAATTTGCCTGTCCAGCAACTCCTCGGTCGATATTCCAGCTGAATGCTCCCACCAACCTCCACACTTTGCCTGAACGCAACTCTGGGAAGAACCAGTCTGCCAGTAACAATGATCCGACGATGTTCCAGGAAGAAAGTCCAGCCACCAAGACTCCTCGGTCGATATTCGCTGAATCACCCTCCTTCACTAGTTCCTCCCAATTTCCCAAGATCTCTCCTCTAGGAACAAACCTCTAAACTACCTCTCTTCTCTAAAGGGTAGATCTGAAGTCATTTTAATGGGTGATTTCAACCTAGACCTATCAGGTGGCCATGCTGGTTTGTACACTGAAGCTCTTACTTGAGATCACCTATCTCAACTGATTTCTAGTCCAACTCAAATCTCAGCTAATGGTGAGCATCAATTTCTCTGGGACTGGATTGCTACAAGCAGAGCAAATAAAATTATTGCTGCAGGTACCTTCTCAGATTCTATTAGTGACCACCTGCCTACTTTTTGCATTTGGAATGATCACTGCCCTACCCCCTCCCCGGTCTAGAATTATACAGTTTGGGGATTTTGCCAATCTTAACCTAAGTGCACTTCTTGCTGATATTAAGGTTGACTGGTCTCCGCTCTATTTCACCGAGGATGTAAATATAGCACTTGACTACCAGATCTCTCAGCTACTCGCCCTACAGGATCTGCACATCCCACTAAAAAAAAGGCATTTTAGGGGCTCTACCAACAGATGATTACACAAAGACCTCCTTCAATTTATGAGAAGAAGAGATAAGGCCTGGGCCTTGGCTAAGAAGTCCCTACGGCCAGAAGACTGGGCTAACTAAAGCCAAATGAGAAGTGGCTGCAAAAAAGATATACGGATGGCTAAAAGGAACTATTGCCATAAGCTTCTCCAATCCTCTGCTGGTGATACCCAGGGTTTTTTGGAACCACATCAAAAATTTCATAGGTCAAAAGCCCAAGATGGCTATAACCGACATGACGCTAAATGCTGCCAATTGTAATTATTTATTTCTTAAATTTTGGTGACCGGGTAGGCCCACTGAGCCCTGGAGGTCCCATTTTCAGGGGCGACCCAGAGTTAGATTACATAGAGTTGAGCAGATACAAACAGATAATGCGGGGGTAGGACATAGCATACAGGTAGTTCATTGACAGTATACATATTTCATAACAGAAGATGATGACATGGGGTATACCAGCAGGGAGTCCTGCCAGGCTTATTCCAATATATTGAGAAGTATAGACATATAGTGCACATAGTACAATAGGCGACACAGGCATTATAAGTAAGCAGGGCAACTAACTATGCAGCTGATACCATTTAGGACATAATCAGTACAGTGTAGAACATATGGTAAGGTTAGCATATGAGAGGTTGTAGAGGTGCAGGGAGGTAGTACAGCATCGTATACAAGCAATTCGGTATAGGTAATAAATTAACTACCATCGCAAATGCTCTGAATTCTCAATTCTCGGATCTATCTGAATGCCTAGAAAAATGTAACCAGTCCCCTGCTCCTCCTGATATCGCATTCCATACTGAATCCTCCTTTTGACTCAGACCGGTCTCCTCTATTGAGGTGCATCTCCTTAAATCTACCTCCCCACACAGATCTGTGGGTCCTGATGTGTTACTGCTAAACTTCATCAAACTGGCAGCTCCAGTTCTTGCTGTCCCTATGGCGAGAATTTTCAATCTTTCCATACTGACCCAGACAGTGCCTTCGCTGTGGAAACCCACTCGTATTGTCCCTCTATACAAAAAGGGGGGATACGAAAAGCATGGCAAATTACAGACCAACTGCCATTCTCTTGACCCTAAACAAACTGCTCGAGAAGGCTGTTGCCTCCCAGGTCTCAAAATATTTGCAACTTCACAACCTTTTATCACCTGCTCAACATAGATTCCAAACAGGGCACAGCACTACAACTGCTCTACGTCAAGCAACTAATGAAGTCCTAATAGCAATGGATAAGGGCCTGCTCATGGGGGCCATATTTATCGACCTCACTAAGGCTTTTGATCTTGTGACTCACGCTTTGCTACTCTCCAAACTGTCCTCCTTGGGTTTTGCCCAGTCTGCCATCTCCTGGTTTGATCACTACCTCACTGGGAGGATGCAATTTGTTGAAATTGAAACTGCTGTCTCTGATCTTTTTCCCTACCACTGTTGGAGTTTCCCAGGGATCTATACTTGGCCCTCTCCTTTTCTCTCTTTTAACAACAACCTGCCCTCTCTACCTTGTTCCTCCTCATTGATGCTTTATGCTGATGACATGGTGCTTCTCTCTAGTGACAAAGACCTCTTATCAGTAAAGGCAGATCTTCAAACTGACTGACTGCTTACAGGACTGGCTTTTACAAAACAGGCTCATACTTTACACTAAGAAAACTGTAGCTATGCTTTTCGGCTCCCCCTTTAGAATCAAATCCCTAGCTCCGGATCTTTTAGTACGATGTCTAGATTGCTCCCCTTTGGAATCTGTTAATTCATTCAGGTACCTAGGAGTCACTCTTGACCCATCTCTGGACTTTAACCTCCACATTGTGGCTACCTGTAAGACGGTAAACTCCAAACTGGGTCTTGCCTGTAAAGTCAGGTCCTCCCTCAACGATGCTGCTCAGCTTGCTATTGTGCAAGGTTTCCTCCTTCCCTCTCTTACATACTGCTCACAGGTGTACCTTAATGCTAGCAAAGGAGCCCTCCTTAAATGGAGCACCTGCTACAGCAGCATATGCAGATTTGCCTCTCTTTCACAGACTTACCCATCGTTGTAAACTCTACTCTAAATCAAGCGGTCTCTCCCCAGCCGCACAGACTCTATTCTGCCAGCTGTGTGATTGACAATATTCTCAGAACAGGGCCCCCCAGTACCTCTCTAGGCTGCTATCTCATCCCTCCCAAGCATATCTCCTCAGCTCATCCATTCAAACCCCACTTGAAATTCCTAGAGATCTCAAAAAAGGGAAACTATCTTTTGCTATATCTGCCCCCTTTACCTGGAATCCCCCCCACCATCAAACTCTCCAAATCCTACAAAGCCTTTAAACTGGGTCTTTGTGCCCACCTAATGGAATTGGATGGCTACTCCTGTGCTGTAACTTGAGACTCTCTCCTAGCAGCATTCCTTCCCTACATGGCACTTACTGTTTCCCTTCATGTTTCTGAAATCGGCATGTTCCTATTTCTAACATGAATCCTATTGTCATAACTGCTACTTATTTCTTAGTTGCTGTAGTATGTAGTTCAGTTTGAGTCATTGATGTATCATTCTACCACAATTAATGTAATTATTATTTGTTTTCTCTTAGCTTCTACGGATACAGTTTGCTCTTATCAGTAAACTGTGTAATTTTTTTTCTCACTTCTTGCTGCGTCATGAACTACTGTTAGCTTGTTGTACATTGTCTGACTTTGTTCTCTACTGGGTCGTGCCTGAATATAGGCAATACTCTTGCCTAGTGTACTTACCCGGTTAACAAAAAACAAATAATAAATAAAGACAACTATTCTTTTTTTCCCCCAAGTGGTGGTGAGAACACGGCAGTCGGGGGGGAGGGGCAAAAATCTCTGCATGGACCCTCAGAGAGTACAGATATGCTGAATGGCCTACAGGGGTATGATGTAGGGAGATCTGCCCCCTTGTCTCACAGCTGAAGCTCAATGCCATGACTCACTGGATGTACTGGTTGTACACCTGGGAGGAATGATTTAGGGCTGGTGAAGTTAGTTGAACTACGGAACAGAATAAATGAGAACTTGGGACTTTTGCATTGTGAGTGACCAAAAATGCAAATGATTTGGTCACACATGACACAGAAGCTGCAGTGCTACCCCACTTGGAATCCCAACACAACTGAGAGTGACGTAACTGCACAGCCATCATAAAGGGTTGGTAAAGATGGTTCCGATATTAAGGTGTCTGAAAGGAGGAACCCTGAATCCAGTGATGGAAAAATTTAAAATACAAGAGCCTTACTGCGGATACTGGAAATGGTACCTGCAAAAAAGAAATTGAAAGAAAATAATGTCACTGCCACTCCTCCAGCACAGAGAAAGGAAGGGCAGATGGAACAAAAAAAATGCCCTCATCAAAGGACATATCAAAAATGTGGCTGTCTTTTCAGGTGATCACGCCATGGAAATTTAATAAAATACTGCCCCCAGCTCAGGCTCCAACCTATCTGGAGGAGGAGGAATAAAAGAATAGTATGTGCATGTGGATGAAGGTGACCCCATGGAGTTAGAGGGCACACCTGAGCAAGATTTCAAACCGCCACCAAGGCAAACAGAGGATTACTCATCCTTGTCCTCACTTGTCAGACAAACTGTTGATAGCCTCAACACTCCCCTACCCCCACTAGAAACATAGGAGGATGAAGAGAATGCTGATTTTATTTTTTCTAATTTAATATATTTTATTAAAGTTAATCCATACAAACATAAAAAAACAGCAACACAAAATGCAAGATATGAACAATATAAACAACAGTAAACAACAAAGGAAAACTTAACACAAGCAAGGTCCAATTCCCTTCCACCCTCCAAACCCAGCCCTAGCCACAATCGCAAGCATTGCTAAAACCCAAAGGAGACATATCTAGAAAAAATAAACAATCGTAAAAGATGAAAAAGGAGGGCACAAGAAAGGAGAGGAGGGAACCTATAGGCTTTTACTAGACAGACCTGGGGTTCTTTTTAAGTAGGTTTAAAGGTTCCTTAAAGAAGAATTTCCAGTGGACCCCAGAAGTCCAGATACCTCTCAAGCCTGTCCTGTCACTTGGCGATATGTTTCTCCACTGCCAGAGCTTGAAAGAGATCCTGTCACCATTCAGAGAATGATGGAATGCTTTCATCTGTCCAGTGACGAAGAATGACCAGTTTGGCAGTGACAGCAATTAAAGAAAGATATGCCCTACGGAGCCCAAAAGGTCATCTGGGAAATTAGCCATTATGCATATTTCAGGGGTGAAGAAGGTGTCCAAGGAGAGTAAGGGATCAAAGGAGTTACAGTTACCCAACCAAAATAGAGTTGCCTTAGGACAATCCCATAGTATGTGCTGGAGGGAGCCCATCCGGTTCCACACCTGCAACAGACCGTGATGATAGGCGGCCCATATGTTATAGTTTTAAGGGTATAAAAGTATTATGTAGAATATAGAATTGAGTATAACGGTATCTGTCTTGTTTGGAGGATGCTGATTTTGTAGACATGCTGAAGGTACTTCACCAAGAAAGATGTTACTTCCCATATACAAATCATGGCTGAACTCACTTTGCCTGCAGCTATTCAAAAAAAAGTGGACAAGCTGAGAGAAAATATCATGTGGACAAGAAGGGAATATAACATCTGTATGTCCAACCTGATCATCATATGGTAGTCCAGGCTGCTGCTTGTGAGAGAGCAAAAAATCACTATCTCTTCAGTTTCCAGAAAAATACTCAAACAAAACTGGATACTATGGCACAAAAAAATATGTATAAGTTTCCCTACTTATCAGGTAAACAACTTATTTGGCACATATAGCACAGTGCCAGAAAGCACTTTGGAAGACATTTCTAAAGACTAGAAGGGTAGCATTCAGAAAGTACAAGGAGACGAAGAGGGAGGAGGATAGGGAGGGTGTATTGGGGAAACAGAGGGAAGCAGGGTAAAGTAGTAAGGAGTACAAAGGCGCAAACTGGGGAGAGAGAGAGAATAGCTCGGGCAATATCAAAAGGAGACAAGGCATTTTTAGGTATGTAAGCGAGAAAGGAAGATAAAGGGAAGGACTGTAAGGATTAAAAAGTGGGAGGGACAGCCCCATTGGCATGGATGGCTGAGGCGCTGGATGCCTTACCTCCTCCCATGCCAGTGACCTGGGTTCAGAAATGAGCCTGAGTCACCAGGGGTCGGCCAGGGAGGGGCAAGGAGCTGGACTGAGCTGCTGTGAGGCAGTTAGCCTCTCAGGAGGATGTGGGCTTCTCCAGCTATTGGCTGCCAACTGGTAGAGGCTAGCTAGCAGTGCCAAGCTGATAAAGGAGACAATGCGATTAGGCCAGGTGAGAGGAAGGGGCTGTTACCAGAGCCATGAAGCGCATGCACGACTGTTTTCTGAGGTCTCAGGATAACAGGAGAGAAAATGGAAAATTTGGCACCAGAGCAGGCTCAATGAAGCCCTGTGAGCAGAGGGACTGAGAGACTCCACAAGAGAACCACAGAGCTTGCCTGCCCCTGAGCCCTGGTGGTAAAAAGCTACATAGACAAAAAAGAAAAAAAAAGTGAGGAAGGGGACAATGTACAGAGGGAGACCAGGAAAAGGTAGACATCTTGAACAAATACTTCTGTTCACCATTCAAAGAGGAAGGGAAGAGATCACAGAAAAGCAACAGATTTGATTTGGAGGGAAGGGGGACACTAGTCCTTTTTCTGAGGCGAGAGTCCTGAAAGCACTCACTACCCCGAAAGTGGGTAAAGCTATGGGGCCAGACAGGGTGTATCCAAGGGTTTTGAGGGAGCTCACGAAGGTACTGGCTTCACCTCTGACAATCCTGTTTAGCAGATAACGGGAAACTGGAGTGGTTCTGAAGAACTGGAGGAAGGCAGATATAGCCCTACTTCACAAAAGTGGTACCATGGAAGAGGCTTGCAATTATAGGCTAGTCAGCCTGACATTGGTGGTGGGAAAATTAATGGAAATACTGCTAAAGAGAAGGATTGTGGAAGATCTTGAATCCAACAGGTTAAAAGATCCAAGGCAGCATGGAATCATGGTGGGAGGTTACGCTAAACAAATCTGATAGATGTCTTTGACTGGGTGACCAAGAAATAGATCAGGAGGAGATGTGGATGTGGCCTACCTAGATTCCAATCTGGCTTTATACTGTTCCACACAGGAGACTAGTAGACAAGCTGTGTAGTTAGGGGTGGGTAACCAGGTGGTTAACTGGGAAATAAGCTGTTAGGACATAGGTGACAGTGGTGGTGGTAAACAGGGTCCACTCTGAGGAAGGCAGGGAGGATATTGAGGTACCTCAGGGTTCAGTGCTGGGACCTGTCCTCTTTAATGTCTTTATAAGTGACACTGCAGTTTTATTTTATTATGTTTTTATCACTGCTGTATGTCTCATTTATGTCTGCATCCAGAGCCTATGGATTGGGCGCCTTATAAATAAAATTGCCTTGCCCTTGCAGGAAAAATATATATGTTTATTGTTACATTGGGGGGAGAGTAGGGTGTGCCTGACCTTGTTTTGAGCTGGAAGGAAGGACTGGCCCTTTGTGGAAGACACCAAGATCTGCAACAGGGTGAACACTCCAGGTGGGGGCTGGAAAGGATGAGCAGAGATCTAAGAAAATAGAGGAGTGGTCAAGGGTATAGAAGCTGAGTTTTAATACACAGAAGTGCAAAATAATGCACTTGGTGCACAGAAACCTAGGGGAGGAATACAAAATTGGTGATGTGTTACTGACAATTACCAAGCAGGAGGGAGTCCTGGGGGTCATCATATCGGACAACCTAAAGGTGGCCAGGCAGTACAACAAGGCATTTGGGAGGGCCAGTGGGATGCTGGGGTGCACAGGAAGGGGTATCATCAGCACAAAAGGGAGGTGGTATTTCCTGTATATGATCACTGCAAAAGACTTACTATTGTGTACTGTGTCCGGTTCCTGGAGATCACATCTAAGGAAGGCCGCAGGAGTGGAGGTGGTCCAGAGAAGGAGCAGGAAGATAGTGCAGGGTCTGCACACAGACCCTATGAGGAGAAGCTGAAGGTCCTCAGTATACTGTATACAGTACACCATGGAAGACAGGATGGAGAGGGCAACATTATATAGACTTTAAATCCTTCACAGGGGTCAATAAAGTACAGGAGGGAAGTACTTTTCAGAAAAGAAGATGCTCTAAAATAAGGAGACATATTATGAGACGGAAGGGTAGATTCAGGAGAGATGTGAGGAAGCACTTCCTCATAGAAAGAGTGGTGGATTCCTGGAACAACCTCTCTGTGGAAGTGGCGGGGGTGGTAACAGTGGTGGGTTTTAAAAATGCCTGGGATAGGTACAAGGGAATCGTAGCGGTAAGGAAGGGGGTGGAGGATAAAGAGCTGCAGGTGAAGTAGCGTCTGCTGAGAGAATGAAGGTAGGAAAAAAAATGGGCAGACTGGGTGGGCCAATAGCCCTTATCTGCCATCAGATTTTATGCTTCTATGTTTCTATTCTTGCACTGGCAGAAACAGCAGATTGTGGTTTGACACAGGACCCGATTACCACAGCAAGATCAGCCCTGGATGCCACAAATTATAATTTCCACACCACAGTGGACACTAATGACACTGCTGCTAGAGTTTGGCTCATGCAGTGTCCTTAAGAAGGTTTTCCTGGCTGAGCACTACTTAGGAACAGGGCAGGTGATGAGTGGGGTACCCGGGGATCAGTATTGGGTCCCCTCCTTTTCAACATCTACACAGAGGACATAGCAGAAGGACCAAGAGGGCAAATGAGCCTTTTGCAGATGATACAAAGATCTGCAATCCGGGTTGACTCGGGGGCACACAGAGACAGGACTTAAGGGCTTCGTGTAGGAAACATGGCGGTTGAAATTCAAAGATCAAAATTGTGCAGTGATGCACCTAGGCACAAACAACCCGGAAAGCAAGATACGACGGGGGGGGGGGGGAGAAGAGACATTAAAGGAGAACACCTTGGGAGTAATAGTAACCAGCAACCTCTAGGTGGGAAACCAGTGCAGCAGGTCAGTGGGAAAGGTAAATGGGATGCTGGCATGTCTTGGCAGGGGTATATCTAGCAGGCGAACCAAGGTACTGATGCCCCTTTACAACGCCATGGTAAAGCTGCACCTGGAGTATGGAGTCCAGTTCTGGAAGCCACACTTATGGAAGGACAGAGACAAGTTGGAGTGCGTTCAGAGGTGGGTGACCAAGATGGTGCAGAGTATGCAGGGTAAACCGTAAGAGCAGAGATGCAGGGAACTGGGGCTGTGCTCCTTGGAAACAAGAAGGGAAAGAGGGGACATGATCAAAACATTCAAATATGTCAAGGGGATCAATAGAGTTAAGGCAGGAGCCTATTCCATAGAAAGGATGGTGCAGCAACTAGGGCCATAGTCTGAGACTACAGGGGAGATTCAGGGGCGACATGGAGGGACAGTTCATCACAGAGAGGTAGTGGAGGCATGGAACAGACTTCCAGAGGATGTGGTAGGGGCAACAACAGTGACAGAATTTAAGATGATATGGGACAGGCATAAGGGGCTGTATGGGAACACGAAGGGGCAGTAGGGAAGGGATGGAATAAATGGGGTGGGAAGGACAGACTTGATGGGCCTGAGGATCTTTTTCTGCTGACAAGATTCTGTGATTCTTTCAGGGACACTCAAAACAAGGCCATTGATTTCTCCATTGTGTGAGATTCATTATTGGGTGACTAAACAGAGGCCTACATGAAAAAATGGGATGAACACAAAAACAGGTTCACAAAAATAGAATTATACAGTCTCTGCCTCCTACAGGTCACACAGAAGGGTAGGAGAGGTAGGAAATACTTTCCAAGAGCCTATGTCTCAAGCCCTATATGAGTACCAATCACAAAGTGGTTACTATAAGGAATAGGAAAAAGCTTTTCAGACATAATGCTGTGCCAGTGTATGCTTCCCAGCCACAACAAAACCCCTGACAATTTTCCCCAGGCCACCCAACCATTGCCAGTATGAGGAAGACTGGCACACTACTTCAAGGAATGGGTAAACATTACCATAGATAAGTGGGTATTGGAAGTAGTAGGCCATGACTGTGTCTGCAATTCAAACACTTTCCAAGCATACAGAAGTTTTCCACCTCTCTCCACCACAGAAAAAAAGCCTGCTGGAACTGGAAGTCAAAACATGTTAATATCAAAAGCTAAGTCCCTGTCTCCCAGAAGGGCAACTCCCCCTTTTTTGGGCTGTTCACTTTCTCCTCCCCCAAAAAATCTAAGAGTGGTAACTTGGTGGTGGCGTTCATTAAAATAAGCAATGGTGATCTTCTTCGCTTCTTCATATGTCGCTTTTACATTATGTGTGTAGTATGCATTAACACAATTCCACATCACCACTTTTACAATGCCCTGAGGGATGGGAATATGAATGCTACTATCACAATATAATAACTGCCCTTCACAGTTTTATCCATCTACCCTCCCCCATTATTCTATATGTAATCACACCTATAGTGTATGGTGGAATGTTGTTATGGATAAAAATCCATAACTAGAATACAGCTGTTATGCTGCAGTAGCTACATGCTACTGCAGCATAACTTTATCAAACAGCGTTCCACCATCGCATCTCCCTACCACCGCCATTCAAGAAGCATCCTGGGGGAGCAATAGCAGAGGAGTGCAGCCTGACTAAAAACATAAAAGTAAGAAGCAAACTGTTTTTCTTTATCTCTGGATTGTAGACCATACACTATAAAAGACAATGTATGGTCTACAATCAACTATTTCTAAGTGTATGTAAGCATCTTCGAGGTTGCCATGGTGATGAACCTCTCAAGCGTTCAAACTGTCACCAGTTATCTCTTAATGAATAGATATGTTTGATTTTGACTGTAGACTATACATTATCCTCTGTGTTTATACAGTGTGTAGTGTAAATTAACACAGTGCCACATAGAAACTGGGGCAGATAAAGACTGCTAGGCCTATCTAGTCTGCCAGATACCCTACCTTTATTAGCAGCTGCTGACCCTTCTTGGTCATCGGCTTTAGCCTTTCTTTCCCACTCTAAGGTTCCTTATGCCTATTCCATGCGTGTTTAAATCCCCACTATGCTTCCTCCACCACCTCCTGGGCCAGGCCATTCCATATATTCAAAACCATTCCTGTGAAAAGACTTCCTCATATTTCCCTTATCCTGCCCCTTCAATCTCATATCATGCCCCCTGATCTTTTGCTTCCCTTATACTGAAAGATGTCTCCACTCACATGACAACTGTCAGGACTCATCAAAAGAATCAAGTTTGAGGGTAGGTATAACTACCAACAGCAAACATATCAGCACGTGACAGCATTTCGTACAACATATGTGTAATACAAATTTTATTTTTAACTGATCTTATGCTCATTCTTCTGCAGTATACCGCTTGTCTTAGTGATCATGTGACCTTTATTCTGTGCGGCCCCAAACAGACTGAACCACTCAGAGATACACTGATCACTTCAGATACTACCCTTTCACCATGCTGTGGTTGTAGGTGTTCCCGATCATACAATCAGGAATATGCTGTCAATAAGTCCAGTGTCCAATGTTGTACTTACAGTTGGGCGTGATGGATATTGGTATGCTAATATCCTTTTCACATTTGTATATATATTCGACACTCAATCAATATTAATTTAACCTTGCTATTCACAACTGTGCATGTCCTTGCATGATGGTCCTGAATACTCACGTAGTTGACTTAATATAAGGCAAGAGTTTATGATGGACAACTGCATAGTGACTGGTATCATTGACGGTTCTACCTGACTTCTACAGTCACAAGGTGAAGACAGATGAAGTAGTAGCATACGTGAAAGTATGTTTGCCAGACAGGTAAAATGAAGGGTGTGGAGGAGCTGGCATTGTAGGTTCATGAAGGAGAACAGTGAACTGTGGCCTAAGAAGTATGAAGCAGGAATTTGAAGTTGACATGTCGGGTCAGAGATTGTAGTACTGTTGACCCCTCCCATTTGTCTTGAGTATCAATGAATGAGGAACTATTATGAGAACATGTTTTTAATATTTATTGCATTGCTAAGACACTACTGTTGCTATACTACTGTACTTTTGTCATCAGCTTTCTATGCTCATGTACTTTACATGAAGCTTTTTTCGCATGTGAAACTGCATACACATATTATATTATGATAATCATCCATTGCTGCACCATAGCCACATTGTCTCAGACCAATAATTTAAAATATTTTTCAACTGTTTTCATGTCACCATTGTTACTTGTTTCTAATTAACTGTTCTTTTTTCTCTGTTTCACTGCATTAGGGCATCACCTCATTTATTCAATGCAGGTAGTTTGATTTTGTTTGATATCTATGTTTCAGTGATCGTCACCGACACTGGCGCGGGAACCGACCAGTATTACATCTGTGAATTATAGAGGAGCCCGTGTTAGCTGGTGGTCGTCTGGACAACGTGTCTCGCTGAGGACGCCGCGTAGCACGCTCACTGCAACTATGTGTTACATTGCCAAATGTCAACACTGATTCACTTGCTCAGCCGAGCAGCCATTAACGGAATTATGGATACTGAATTATATGTCATATTTGTTTTGAATGTCTAATGTCCTGCTTCTGCTGCATTACATTCTACAGCAGATGAAAGTGTAATGTATCAGTATACAAGCCAACAGTCTCATAATTGTATCTCAGCTGTAGTATGTCATGGACTCTTCGCTGTGGTCAAAAGAACGCTTTTAGCACTCTATTTTTGTATACATAATATAGTACCCAATTTGATTCCTGCAGCTACAGGCCAGCCATCACAGTCAGTTTACTGCAGACCAATTGTTCTGCTTCCCACCCACCATAAGACTTGCTTATTTATCCCCTGAGTGGTAACACCACCCTATTGTTGACACCATGCCATATGCATGATGCCATTGCACGCGTCCGCTGTCCTCTGCACATTTTCATGCTGACTGTGAAATAGACCTTGTTCCTCCATCTTATGTCCTGGTGGATGTTATTCCAGATCGCCACTCCGTACTTCAGCCATCTTCTCTCAACTTTCTGCACAAAGTGATTACAAATTTTATCTTACAATGGTTGTTTCACTCTAGACTTCCAGCCCACACCATTCCAAAACCATTCTACTACATTTGTCACATAGCTTGATAACTTTAGGTCTGATCATGTCTGACTCGTGTCCATTTCCGTTATGTTGTTCTGCTATCTCTTATCTATCATGTACCTGTTTGTTGTTTGCTTATCATTGAAAAATGTTTGTATTCAATGAGCTGCCACATTAGATCATTGTGCCATATGAAGGATCCAGTCCATATCTTTGATTACTTGTTGTTCTGTTTATGTTTTGACCTTTCACCGGAGAGATTGATATACTGTCCTTTTGTCTGCTGCTCAGTATGTTAATCCACTTAAATGGCTTTATTTATATAGCGGCATGCATTGATATCACAGTGCTATGCTGTTTAGTGCCACGGTGATGTGAAACACCCTGTTCTCTGCACAGATTATCATTTGATCTACACCAGTCGTCATCATAGTCCAGCTTTTGTGTGTGGTGGTACCTCAGTACCATCGATGGTTTCCCACATACCTGCTATTTTTATTTGCTTGTTCTGCACACTTTAAACTGTTATGATTTGTTCATTTTGGCATCCGGCCACCATGCAGTTTTTCACCCCACAAATCAAGTTGTGTCAACCACCACCACCATTTATGGATTGTTTTTGTCTAACAGGCATGAAATTGGTGTGGACTCATTAATGACCCATGTTACTACCAGGGATGAGATTAACGCCGCCACACCCAACGTCACCCTGTACCCACCCACGCCAGACAGTTTCTATCCACCTGTTCATCCTCACCAACTCACTGATACATCAACTCCACAGTAATCCATGATGTGGCATGAGTCAGTGGTGCTGAAGACCAGAAAGAGGACATCCTTCATGCCCTATCAAGCACACTTTTCATCCTACATTGAACTACACCAATTTCGTATCGTAATCTGCCATTAACAGAGCTCTGCTGTCCATCTCTGACTATCCTGCTCAGATCTCCTTTCTTCATGATGTTTCACATCACTTTCTTACTACCAACATCATGCTAACTGCCCTAGTTACCCTGGTCATCTTGCACCCCACCTTGTAAATTGTTCAATATGGGTGGTCCACCATTTGAGGTAACCACAGACTGTGGAGATTAGTTTAAAATATCTGCTAGTGGCCAGGTATCCGGCCATCTCCGAGCATCGTAATGTATCCCAGCAGGCCTTGCTTGTCCCATTTATGTCCTTGACTGCGCCCTTCAACCCAACTTCGGGTTTTTCTCCATCCTTTTCCTCTTTAACCACGGT
This sequence comes from Neoceratodus forsteri, assembly GCA_016271365.2. NCBI lineage: Eukaryota > Metazoa > Chordata > Ceratodontiformes > Ceratodontidae > Neoceratodus > Neoceratodus forsteri. The sequence goes on from CM057455.1 coordinate 272,371,860, forward strand.
AAACACCCAGCACCACCCTCCTGTTAATGAAAGAGGCCATCAGTCTTTCAGTACTCCACCTTGCTCACACCTCAACGCCCCCGCCACCATCATGAGATGATGATGCTCTGCCACTCACCTTCATCTCTCCTGCTATACCTACTACCAGATCTGGCCCCAGACCCTGAGGACTCACACCCTCTCATTTGCCATCTCAACACCCAGGTGTCGCATGGCTGCCATGTCACTCCACCTTGTCTATATGGCCCAGAGCTTTATAATGTCTATAAGCATCCTTTTTCTCCATTTGTGCATCAAGGTACCTCGTTCATCCATTCGCTTGCTTTTCCTCCTTATTTTTTTCTCTAGTATTCCACTACTATTGGAACCTATTATTTATCATTCATCATCATGTTCCGTGATCATACTTTGCTTAATCCAATCTCAATTGCCACTCATGATCTGCTCCATCCACCCAAGGTCCACCACTATAACATTCCATTATTCTACCTGTTCTTTTTCCTCATGCCCTAATTATAGGGAGAATCTAACATGGTATGCGTATACCCATCAGTGTCCTAATAACTACATCCAACATGAGTCACCATCTGACAGGACAATATCTATGATGCGCCCTCCTTGTTGTCTTCGGTGAACAGCGTGGCAAGGAATGCATCTTTGAAGACGCCAAACCACGCTGCTCTGTGGTTGTCTGTACACCATGTTTCCCACTTTGTTTGGGGCACATTACGGTCTCAAATTCCAAGGGATGTCCTGCCCACACCCTGTGGTTTCATGATTGCCCAGGCTTTCCTTCTTGTTCTTCCTGCCCAGGGTCTATATACCACCCCATCTTCACCAGTTTTCCACGAACCTTCTTTGGTCACCCAGACATCTACTTGGTCCACTGCCTCCACCTTGCTTATCAATACACTGATAACAGCTACCACCTTCCCTCATCCCTTCAGCATCTGTTGTACCAAAGTATGTTTAGTTCAGTCATTTCTGGATGAACATATTTCTGTTACTGAACAACACAACACCCTTTACGCCATCAGGGGCCAGCCACGGCATCTTCTTACCTACAGGCATATAGCATGACCTCACTTAACCCAGGCATTTGTGAGAAGGTTCAGGTCGCCATCTCCACCACCACCACACACGTTTAAACACAAGATGGAATGGATCTACGTTATCAGTCTCTGCTGCAAGACCTTTTTCTCATTGCTATGGTGGAGTCGACCATTGTGAACAGATCTGTCCTTCCAAGTTTGCTCACCAGTCCCCACTCAGCCATGCTGCCCTTGGCTTGTACCATTCAGCTATGCATTTATATCCTGTATGTGGCTTGTTCTGTCATCTACATAATACCGAAGTCATAACATAATATATGACCATTGTTTTGTGCTCACATCTATGGGTTGTTAATGTACATCTTATCTGGCATCACCATAGAGTTTTAAATCTATTGTGTTCATTCTTTTATGATTACCCATCTGATTGTGATGCTGTGTTTGTATTACAGGAACAAATCAACTCGAATGGACTGATGCTTAGGGAGCTGTGCCTGAATATGGCAGGATGCATCCAGGTCTATCTTTTATATTTTGAGGATGACGCCGGACACAAATGAAGCGCTTAGACTAATTGGTACGATGCTTCGCATTGGTGTGTCTTGATATGTCGCCATGCCAACTAATCGCGAAAGTCTATGGTGGCTATGTCCACTGTTTCTCTCATGGTAAATGTATTACTGCTTCATCTTATGTATGCTTGATGCTTACTTTTTTGTGTGTGTTGGATGAATCTAATGTCGCTTTATGATGTTACCTGATAGTGGTATGCAAACCACATTACTGCCCTGCACTCATTATTATCCTCTTCTTACTGACCCTGGTTTTGGTGAATTTTCTTCCATGTACAGTGTTCATCACACTGTTTCTCTGTGTCATGTTTTAGCATGCCACCATATAGAACTGTCATATTGCTACTTCGCTTAGTCAGGTGTCAGGACCCCATGGAAACATTTTGAGCTTGTAGTCCATCAAGGCCTCAGACACTTCAGTTTCACTAGTGGCTCCTACGACATAGCCTGCTCACTTGCCCCCCACCACCACCATCTCAGTCTCAGATATTCGGGTGTGTACAGGAACCCTCAACCTGATCTACTTAGGGCAAGAAAATAGAAATGGTCACTATTTTGTCATCAAAATATTGAAATCCTGTCTCATGCACGGTTTGGCTGCTTCTGTATTACGTAAACCTCTTGATCTGGTTCTCCTCACTCATCCTTAAAAGTTCACATGGGGTATTCGCACACCATGTCTTTTTGCACAGGACGGCTCTCAGCAGGAGGTCTCTAGACATTTCTTGAGGGGTCTCACACTTATGACACCCTCCGGGTACGTCTTCCTTGTATCCAAATTTATTTTTGAGAAGCTATTTCCATCATTTTGAGCTGGCGCTCAGCAGACTCATGTTCTTTCTGGAAGACTCTTCCAGAGGCCATACGCTGATTGAAGGTTTTCCGAGTACCAGGCCATGATGTGGTATCGTAACACTGAATCGCTCAATTGAGATGAAAGCCTTCACAGCTCTATAATCACAGAGAGTACATCCATACTTTGGATGTTCACCGATTCTAAGATACCACACCAACTTGACGACGGAACTACGAAAGACTGATCAGTTGTTTTTCGCTTGCTCATAAAAGAGAGTGTGGTGGTTTTAAGCAATGACTATCAAATGGGTGGCTCTTTGTATTCTTTCTGTTATGGCCATTACAACAACAACCTGGCAGGGAGTCAGGGCCATACCAGAGGTGTCGCTGCCTCTGCCTTTTTTCAAGAATCATGGCTGACATTTCTGTATCTCAACTTGTACCACTGTCCATACTTTTATGGAAATGACACTGTAGACATTGCTCACCAGAGCATGACTGCTTGGTTGTTCTTCAGCCTTGCATAGGGCTCACAGTGTTAAGGTATACTTGAGTACCTTGTCCCTCCTGTTTGCTTTTCCTTGTTCCATACTGCTTGGGACTCATTACTATATGTACTACCACTGCAAGGCCACTCTTGAATTAAGATAGTACAGTTCATAAGAACTATCGAATCAGACCGAAGAGCCTTTCAGTCGCGTACACTTCATGCCTCCATTTCCGAGCTTTTCGCTCCTATTCCTGGATGGGAATAAATATCTGCCACTGTCTCGTCTCACTTGTTGCCTTTGGCAAAATGCCTGAAGGAGGCATGGTGGACCTCCTTTTACTGACGTCCGGACGTTGGTCAACTGTATGTGGGCTGTCCGCCATCAGAAACTGCTAGTAGAACATTTCCATGAGGACCTGTTGCCCAGCATGACTCTGATATGTAATCACCTATTGCAAGATGTCAAAACCCATGTTACGTCAGTTCTAACGATGTACTTTGTCTGTGCAACACAATCTTCTAGCTACAAATTCAGAATTTTGTACTGTCTGTCATATATGGTGATGAGACCAGGGAACAGGGTCATTGTTTGTTGTGGTTGTAATGATGGTGAGCTGTATAACATTCTGTTCAGTAAATCGCTTTCACTATATATTGTAATCTGGTAGTAGATGCAGATCATACCTTTCAGCTGTGATAAATACTGTTTGAAAGCCTGTGCATTGTTAATATGTAACATGGCACATATCTATCATCTTCACTGTTCTAACCACTATGTAATTTCTTAGTATTGATTTTTTTTTCTTCATTTACAGGAAATGAATCAGTTGGTTTTGGACCCAGCTGTGCTTGGCATGTCTGCAACCTACCGGCAGGATATTTTTGCCTTCTCAACAGATCCAGATATGAATCGCTCATGTAGACATACTGCCTACCGACATTACATTTTATGGTGCATGGGTCATCTTGGGAGTAGTCAGAGTACCAGTTCCGAAGTTGCTGTGTGACGACAAGCATGATGTCTACCCGGATCCATCGGGCCAGTACACCGGATTCGACCTGACCGTATCGCTTAAAGTGTGTTGGACACCACAAGGATGGCAGTCTACTCCTTGTGTATAACAGTTGTGCATGTCGGCTTAGTCTTCACAGTGGCATATAAGATTGAGATACACTCCAACACTGCCACAGTTGTCTTCGTGGCATACTTCGGTGTTGCTCAAGCAGTGTTTTTAATATTGATGTCTCACATTGAGCAGCATGTGCTCGATGTATAATTTTTGGTTTTTTCAGATTGATTTAATAAATGTGTATAGATCACGGTGCTCATTGTGTTGTATTTCATTTCATTCATACTTACTTTGTCATCTACGAAGTGATGAAATTTGACGATATGCATTGTGTGGAGTGTCTCAGTGATGCATCTACTTACTTTTGTGAGTGTGTGTGTGTTTTGCATAGCAGTGACATGCTGGCATACACTGATGGGTCATCAGAGGTGATTCACCTTCTTCTTATGGGTAGTCTGTTCCTCGTGACACACAACATATGTTGATAGAAACATCCATCGACCAACACCTTGCTATATACAGCACGTTCTAAAAAGTTATCGCCAAGTAATGCACGACAGTGTGTGTAGTACATGAGATACTGTCATGCATTGGTCCATTATAAGGCACAAGGTCACAGACTACAAGTCTCATGCTTTCGAGAATTGACTGTATATCATTATAGCACACTGTTGAGTATGTTTACCGTTAGGGATCTAAATTTCTTATGGCAGCCATACGCGTCATGTATTCCTGTCGCTTAGTCTTTATTCATTATTACATTTTCACTTTCGCTATTGGAAGTATAACATGTCAATGAGAGTGCCAGGAGTTTAACATTATTTCATCACAATCAGTCGATAGCTCTGCATTGTTGGGCTAGCACGGCACCAAGAAGGAAATACTTACTTCCTGTGGCTGTCTGTCTATCTTGCTGTGCCATGGGTGTAGTGATGATCATTTCTGGTTGCTACTTGATCAGACAAAGCATATTTGTTTCTTCTCAGTTTCTACCATGAGGTCATGCTGGGCAGTATTCATCACTAGTTTGACCTTGAAGACAATAGTCCTGCTTACTGGCTGCCAGTACATTTCGCAGAGGTCCGCATCACATGGTCACATTCAAAATCCCAGTCAACAGCATAGCTACTACTTTCTGGCCCCTGCACTGGCCTTGCTGTAGGCCTGCTAGGACATGACAAATGAGTGTACCCACGTGGAAGAAAGAGTGGCGCCTTAGAGTACCGGGAGTTTCTGTATTGGTTGTCTAGATTCGAAACATTTTTCAATGCGGGGACAATGCAGGTCTACAACTTTGTGCTTCCTGCCAGGTACAAGAGTATACCGTGGTGGCGACACCTCAGACGTGATGAAGGTCGCAATGGATGAGGTGTGGTGGATGTTGAATGATCCATTCGATCCTTTGTGAGGGCTGCTACCAACCAAATTTGATGCTAGGATGCATTGATAGTTGGATCACCAGCAGAAGTAGTGAAGTGATTCACCCTCTATTTTCAACGATTGTTTCGCTCACCCTTGACAATGTGTACGGTTGTGGAGACCGGACTTAACCTGTTACATTGCTGGTCAGGAGCTAGTCTGAGTAAGGCAAACAAACATATCTTGTTTCGGGGAGGACCCATGAGACAGGCTCAATATCCACTTCCAAATTGTTAGAGAGGATGGGTCCTAGTGGTCCTGGTGGAGGTGTGCAACAACTTGATAAAACCACTTTGAATCCTTCCACTGCACGCACTTAAACAGACTTTACTTGCCAGTATCCATGGTTCCACCACCTTGTCTGTGGCTCCTGTGCTCCACCACAGAAACATAAACTTGACAGAAGATATGGCCCGCTTGGGCCCATCTAGTCTGCCCATTTCCTCACCTACGTATTAGGGCCATGATCCGAGTTCAACACACAGCCAATTTCTTCCTACCCTACTTAACACACTACATCTTCCACTCCTGCACCAGGATAGTTCCCCACTTTGTACTATAGAGCAGCTCCTTGGTGCAATCCTTATTTAAACCTTTTCTATACTGGAAGACCTTGATCATAGCACCTCTGTCCCTCCTGCCTTGCAATGCATACAGCCTGAGTTCTTCCAACTTTGCCGTATAGCTCCAAACCTACAATGGCTGTATCATACTTCTCCCCCTCCTCTGGCCCCTCTCCAGCAGTGCTATGTGGTCTCCAGAACTGCAAACAGGACTGATGTTGTAGCCTGGCCATGGCATTATAGAGTGAGCATCTCCTCCCTCCTCTGGCAGGTAACGCCCCTGGTTATGCAGCGGAGTATCTATTTTCCTTTCACTGTGTCTCTTTCAGATCTCTCGAGTCACTTTCACCTGTTGTTGACTGTGGTGTTACACCACAGAGTATGTTCATGGTATTGGTTTTCGTCACCCCCTCCCCAGATGCAGTACCTTTCTTTTCCCCGTGTTTACCACACTTTCCTCATCTGACCACATCAACATGGTATCCAGTTCTTTGTCTTCTCTCTCACTTCACATCATGCCTCCACCTGTTGTGAAGTTTAGAGTACTCTCCACAAAAGAATCTGCTCTTCTTACCCTTCCCGGTGACCAAGACTTTGTCATTGAACCGGATGCCCCTGACCTAATATTGGGGACCATGCTCGGACCATTCTGGAGATACGACTATACCACCAACAGTTTTCTACCCACCAGCCTGGCGGTACCACACCTCATCCACTGTCTTTGGAGTGTGGTACGTTTGAACAGACACTTACCGTCAGGTCGAGGACCTACAAGAGTCTATGTTGTTCTTGTGCACCCATCACCAATTATTAAACTCTACCAGAGCTGTCACTTTGGTGCACTGGTTGCATTTTCCACTTGTGACACTGGCTACCATTGTGTTCGGTGAACTGACCTGGCGTTGCTGGCGTCAGGCGGGATGGACAAAGCTTGAACATCCGTGAGACTGCTTCCACCTCCGGGGAGGTTGGGTGGTGGCGCCTGATGCGTGCTGACTCCAGGCAGATGAGCACAGCACCACGGAGATGTAAGCTGGAAGGGGCCTGGTTGAAACGGGCACACTTACATCAGTTGCACACCATGCCCAGGTAAAATAAACATGCACAACGGTCTCACCAATGACCTGTGTATTATGACTTCTAACATACTAAAAGCCAGCAGAATAGGCCTGACAGTCTTTCGAGTCTGCTCGGTAGCCATCCCCTATCGTGCACTTTCTCCTCCAAGCCATTTCACAAAGCTGGACAACCATGTCTTCAGTACACCCATGCATCTCTCCCACCCCCTTGTGAATCCCTACACATTGCTTGGCTCAACTAGACTTACCAGAATCCATATCTAAGATGTCCACTTGTCTCTGTCTGTCCAGTGTCCCGGTCACCAAGTCTTAACAATCTATGCAGTTGGTCTGCACATTCTCTTGAACAAAACCATACTGTTTAGCATCCAAGTTCACCAGTCCAGCCAATTGCCTCCAGGCTTCCTCTTTACTGAAGCTTTCCATTGGTTGCTTACCACTAATGTTAAACTGACAGGCCTGTAATTTCCCATCTCTACCTATAACACTCCATTTGTGGATAGGCAGCATGGGAGCCACCTCCAATTCTGGGAACCCTTCCTGTCTGGAGAGAGGGCGCCTGACACATCTAGTGGTCACTGTTTCTGCCTCCAGTTCTTTTCAGTACCTTGGATGCAGCACATCAGTCCTGGTGCATCATTCCCCTACCACCCCCAGTTTGGACTCTCACGCTGTCTGCTGTGATTTTACCTCCTAGTCTTTTCCTCAATAAGGTCTCCATTCTTCTGGGCTCAGCCCACCTGGTACCTGCCTAGTTTTGATTCTCTCATCTCCCTCTGCCCCATCCTGTGAGCTGCCCTCCGCTGCTTTCCGCTGAATGTAGCTCATGTCTCCCTCCCTAGAAAGTGAGGCAAAGTACTTGTTCAGTAACTTGTCTGCCTGCTGCTTGTGCCCATTATTCCCCCATCATAATGCTTGAGATCTGTGCTCTCCACTTCCTCTTTTCCCCTATGTATCTGTATGAACCCTACCACCCCCACACGGATAGCCATAGCCAGGTAGTGCTCCATTATTGTGTTTGCTCCCCACGCCACACTTTTTACCCTTCTAGCTGACAAATCATACTCCCCCCTCTTTCCCCCATGGATTGCTTTACATGTTCGTAGCCAGCTTTTTTATCCCTTACCACCTCTTGCACCTTGCTGGTCCTCTGGCATGGCTTGCTGGCCCTCACATTTTTACGCCTTACCATTGCACAGATCCCCCCCCAAGTAGGTTCCCCCACCAGTTTAAACAGAAAGTAATCTTGAAACACATCCATGATCCTCTGCTCCCTGGCCACCGCTGATGTCATGGTGTCCAAGTCTGGCCACTGCATATTTAGGTCCCCACTGATGATCAGCATCCCCTTTTCCCAGTCACAATTCCCCTTGATGTTCTCAACAGAGTTTCCCTCTTGTTCATCATCCATTGTGGGTGGTGGTAAGGGCAGTGTATGGAAGGAGAGGACACTGAGGAAAAGGGGTTTGTCGGAGGGGAAACCATGGGGGAAGTGTAAGGGATGGTGGTGAGAGTACATGTATTAGGTGATTATATGATCAGGGAGTGACATGGGAACATGGGGACCTAAGGGAGTCAGGTAGAGCATGACATGAGTGGAGTGTATGCCATGTTTCACAGCATGGAGAGTAAGGAAGTGCATTGAGAAATGAGTGATGAAGGTGGGAGGGAAGTCTCGTATCATTGTGCAACTCAGAACAAATCACCTAGAGCACAGCACTGTGGAAGAAGTATATGAGAGGTTCATAGCAGTGCGGGGTATCTGTGGTTGTGTGGGACACTCAGACGTTCCCCGAGGAACTCTCAGCATCAAGGTTACAAGGGCATTGGGACGGGGTGGAGAAGTACATTAGAAACATAGATTTATATGGCGGTGGGGTGGCAGAGTTGGATAGCAGGAAGGAGGCAAGTTCTAGCGGAGACTGGAAGGTCTCTTCCCCCCCTAGACTGGGTAGAGAAGAATGATGTGAAGTTACCAACACAAGTGGAAGGAGGAAAGATGTGTAGAGGCAGGGTTGGGAAACAAGTGCACTGTAGTATCCTTGAATGCAAGGAGCTTAGTAAATAAGGTGACAGAGTTCCAGCCAATGATGGTAGAGGGAGAGATAGATATTGTCGACATCTCATCGATCTTGGCCACCCAATACCAAGACTGGTATCTTTCGATCCCATCTTACAAGGTGTTCCACATGGACTGGGAGGGGGGGAATTGCTGTAGGGGGTGGCTATTTATGTCAGGGCAGGGTATACTCTGTACCATGGAAGTAGAGGTTTAAGGGAGAACAGAAGCCATATTGGTACTGCGCCCTTATCACCAACTTTGCCAGCAGTTACAAAGGGAAAGCCAGTGGCTCCATTGCTGGATACATTCTGGCTGATGGCCTAGAATCCCTGTCCAGCAATCCCCATCTCATCAGCTTTCCAGAGTGCAGAATTGAGTGGACTGGTTGACACCCTGGTACCTTCTCCACTCGCAGGATGGGGATCCATCCATTGCAGTGTTACATCGGGATAACCACTTCTGTGACTGGGACACATGAGCCCCAACCTACAATGAGGAGGCCATTGTGGAGGTTCACAGTGTCCTCATTGGTCTCTACTGTTGTTCCCTCCACAGAGCAACAATGCTCCTCCACCATGAAGAAAGAATTGTGGAGATGCACAACTTGATGTCTTTTGCTCTGTTCCACCACCAGCACACTCAGCGAGCACACACTGATACAACTGCTAGTGTTTCTAAACAACCTCTTATGTAGTGGTGGTGGCCATATTGGTCCATGTGTGTGGGATCAGATTTAACCGGAATCATTGACAGGTTATCATGAAGACTCAGACTCTGCTTAGCTCAGAACAGAGTGGTACCTCCAAATAGGGAATCAACGCTGTCTCCAGAAAGACTGTTGCTACACAGCCAGTGCATTGCATCACTCACCACTGTCTATACACCTTCCTGTGTAGTTTATTTTTATTTGGTTCTAGTTTTAGTGTGTGCAAGCTTGTACATGTCTTCACACGCTAATCAGTGTGCTGTGTCTATAAGGGTATGAACAGGTGTATGTCATTAGCAATAGTGGAACAGTGGTGACATAACCCATGATATAAATGCAGGTATGCGCTTGTGTCTAGATTGTGGCGGTCTTATGTCACCAGGTGTATGGCATTGTTACGCAAATTAATAAGTAATTATACATTTTAAAAGCTTGTGCGGATGCTGTGGCAATAAATTCAATGGAATATTTTTCTGATATTGATAAAAATATTTAATAATGCTTTCATTTAGGCAATAGAAGATCACGCAACAGTACTATCACCCATTGTCACGGTTTCATGTCTTGACAATGGCTATCTGTTCTCTAGACCACAGATTCAGCATCTGTAACATAGTGATAACTTCAATCTCTGTTCAATTACAAACTTGAACATGATATAATCTTGCCACACAGTGCCAGAGAACGTTTACACAGAGAATGGCACGCTATGTCGAGTCGCTGTTTTAATGTTATCTGCAGTACAACAATCTTGTGTTTGTAGATAGACCACCTTATAGTGAATGGAAATAAGTTAAGAATTTCAAACATTGCATAAAGACTACAGATGTAGCATGCAGTTTGATGAACACTCGACAACCCTAGGTACGTCGGTGAAACCACTCTCGAATGTCCTTGCCTAATCACTTGTTGCTGGTAGCGAGACTCTAGTTAGCATTCCGGCACAGAGGCCTTGGCCACCTATGAGAACCCACGAAGGTCACAGTTGCCCGCATCAAATGCATAGACCAAAACTCTCTAGAAGTCAGTGTCCCACATACTTGTTGCTCTGAATGATACCATGCTCTGCCTTCCAAAGATTGCCATGGGCCACTAATGACTGGATGGTAGTGTCTCCTTTAGTCGCTGGTAGCAGCCGGTTATGTGCAGCCCCAATGCCTTTTGTTTTGGGGCTCACACACCATTGTGGCCATGAATACTCATCCAATGAAACAATATATCCCACAAGTGCCTTAGGTAGCAATGATTCCCAGTAATGTATTTCTACTTGTGATTATGAATTAGAATGATATCTCAGTACATATTCATGGATGTGCATTGACTGTACGAATAAATTTACAACCCCCCTTATGTTATGAAACCTTTGTAGAAGTCATTGCATCATGTTGCATTCTTAATCCACTGGTGCGTGAAGTCTGGAAGTTCTTAATAATTCCCTGACATACATCAAAAAGCTTGCGATTTTAAGCTCTAACATGGTTAATTTGTCATTGACAGATGATCATGTGAGTCACTGAAAACCTCAACTCCAGGTTGGTGCTTTTCAATGAGTAAGCATGTTGGAGGTGGTGGGATGGCAGAGATGTTTTGCTGAATTCGCCTTGGGTCTTCAAGATACAATGTTGTGTGTGTATCAACTGCGAGTGTGCATGTCATTCTCCTCTGCAGCACATCTGACATCATTGACGGGATGTAACCATAGTCCTTTTCTTCCTTCTTTGGCACCACTGTCCATTGCATGCCTTTCTTGTTGTAAAGACGTCAGTAACTAATACAGATAGAAAGTTCTGTTAGAATGTTTAGTACAAGACATTATAAGCAATCATTTATTTCAGTGTCCAGTGGCAGCATCTATGATCTGATGGCACCATAACCTTTGGTCAGACGTGGACAACTACAAACAATATCATTTTCAATTGCATGTCTCATTGGAGGTCAAAATATGTGCAATGCATTCATTACTGGAAATGACTTGTTACATTGTATCATGACCAATGATGACTATGGAAATAAGCCATTAGCAATGAACATAATAATATACTGAACTGAAACTGTGGAAAACTTTGGAGCAATATATACGATTATGCTTGATCAGAAATAATACATTCCAGCCATGATATTTTTTGGTTTGTGTTTCTGTATTTATTCTCCTCACTAACACTTTGATCATGGTCGCATTGTGTATTTGAAATAATGACAGATGCATAAACCCACTGTAAGGAAAACTGGCTTTCATGGCACTGACTGAGACAGACCCTGGAGGCCTGGGCACTTGAGCACATAAAAAAGGGCAATTGACTTGCAAACAGTTTGATAAGACACTTGGAAATGCAATTAAGACTCAGCACAACTGTCAACTAAAGGCGGTCGTGCACACCTATCACTGCCAGCTGCACCTCGAAAGACAGAGCATAGATTGAAACATAGAGAAGAGTTAGTGCAGAATGACAAAAAACAATATGTATGTCTCCCGTTATTCTATAAATCATAGAGCCATGTGATACTTACATTTTTTCTCCTTTGGCATTGTAATCTGGAGACATGATGGTTGTAGTCTAGGGCAGGAAGAAAGTTGCGTGCACGGTACACAGGAAAAGTGGACGCATAACGCTTTGAACAGTACATCAGGATATGTTGTTAAAACTGTTCAAGGTTGGCGGTGCTACTGTGGATGAAATGAGACAAAATAGAAAACATCAGCAATCACACAACTGAGCTGACATCCGAGTATCTGGTTCGCAGTTAATTGCGGTAGCTGTAAAATGCTATTTGTATGTAATTACCGGTAAGAAATGAAGTATTTCAGTGAATTTAGTAAGTGCTTGTCCATCATAATTTTTGCTAGCTCTCTATGTGGCACTGAGCCTGCCTCAAGCCATGGCTTCTCACGCATGGATTTCAGCTCAGAATGACTCCATTCTCCAGCCCCTACTCCATTGCCAAAATTCCAGTGATGTACTGTACGTCGGTGACGTGATGTAGTATGCCTATCCAGCGGCTCTGTAAATTAAGAATAGTGAATGAATGTATGGTACATGATGTGACAATACTATACACTGACAGCTGTGGAACGTGAAGTGTAGTTACCATGAAGTCACTGTAGTTGTGAGATTCTTGGCAGCAGTGCCAGAAGAGATTGACTATATCACGACACCAAATCCACAGTACTCTACATTGTCATTGCTGGCCAGCCTTGAAAAAGGCAAACAAAGGAAACCATTATGTAAATGACACTGGCACAAACTATGAACATTATTATCGCTGTATGGCTATGGTGCACTTACTGCCATGATGCATTTACCAAGATTTTTGGCACCATGCCATACATTGTAAGAATGTCTTATTTCAGGGTATTCATTTCCTAGAAGAAAAAAAAATATTTAACACAGACATTAAACAGGATAAACTCAAGTGCAGCCATGTACAAACATAACCTAACTGTAGATCTATACAGGACTGAACTGTGGTGGACCCCATTGCTGACCCTTATGGGAGAGGACACTGAGGCAAAGCAGTACTGTTTGTATACAGCAGACAAGAACATTTTCTACCCAGCTGATCCAGTGCCCCAATCTCCAGCCACTTTTTTCTAATGCTAATGCTGCCTACGGAATCAAACAGCAGGCTGTTATCCAGGTATAGTACGTCGCCCGTCCTACATGGATTACGGGCCACCCATCAGTCATGCAGAAAACTCTAGAAGGTTGGTATGCCATAATCTGATCAGAACAAATTAATACAGCTGGTAGTACAGGCACCCTTTAGAGCTGGCCAACAAGCCTCGCCTTGATAATGCCCTGCAGTACCTTGCCTACCACAGACGTAAGGCTGACAAGCCTGTAATTACTCATCTATGCTCTAGACAGTCATTTGTGTATATGCATTACATGGGACACCCTCCAGTCATGAGGAAGCCATCCGGTCTGGATAGAGATGTTGAAGATTGCAGCCAGTGCAGCTGCAAGGTCACATGCCAGTTGTTTCCTAACCATCAAATACTGCCCATCATTGCCCGGTGGCCTTTAGCTAGCCAATGGCCTGCCTCAACCTGTCGACTGTGATTGTCTTCACAGGTCATGTCCACATGTACTCACCCCTCCCCATCTCTGTCTGGCGCATACCATATCCTTGCCGCTGCTTGTCCTCCAGACTGCAAGTGACCAGACGATTCTGTGTGCTCCCCTGCAATCAAATCGCTTCATGAAAATCCTCCTCGTATGTGATCCTCTGCTCCATCCCACTTCCACATCTCTTGCGGTACTGTGCTGTCCCATGCCACAATTACTGCATAGTTCACAATGGCATTGCAAGGCAGCAAGCAGCTTGCATTGATGGATTATATGGCAATGTCTACAATCAATACCCAACTGTGATGTAGAGAATCAGGTAGCGAATGAAGCCGGAAGGTCGTGCGAGCAAGGATTTACTAAATCTCATTTACTAAGTGTCCAACCGTTGTGCATTATGGTTCATACTGTCACCAGACCCTATTAGACTGTTATCTGTTACCACTGTAGGAGACATGAAATTTGAAATAATGTCTTAGATGCAGCATAAACATATGTTCTGATTTGGGGTGTACGATGTGCAGAATGCAGGAAAAAAAGACCTGTCTTCTGTCCAGTGGTTGCTTCCTGAATAATATGCTGAGAACACTGTCCATAACTGTTATGGAAAGCTCAAGATTCTGGATTGGAAAGACTAGAATTTGAGGGTGCATGCAGCAAAAGGGAACAAAAACATTCACAAACAATGTTGAGAATGTCTTGCATGTTTTCACCATAAAAAGAAAATGGAGTGAGATACATACGCATCAAACATGAGATGGGACCATGGGCATCTGTGACAACTTCTGAGACCTGAACATGGCTCTGTCAAAAAGCATCCATAGTGTGTTGGAATGCCAACTTCTTCATAGTTGGGGATTTCAGTGCTGTTTCGCGTTTGTCCACAACTACCATGGAAAGAATTTGGTTGGTGTCTACATCCATGGTGGTGTATGTGCAGTACTGTGCACAATGTCCCAGACTATCCATATGTCCATCACCTGTGGACGAAGAGCAATTTACTAGGGTGACATGCTTTGATTGTATATTGATACTGTAAGCACAATGATCATTAAGGAAAAAAGAAAGTGTACATACCTGTGATAGCCACTGGTTTGTTTCTTCTTACTGCCATGAGGTCCCTCTCCATTCGACACCAATAGGTCTCAATCACAGTCACGGTGTACAGTCATTGGTAATGGTAAAACGAAGAGGTGCTGATAAAGGCATGGTTCATAAACCGATACATGAGAGCAATTTTTCCAAAGTTATTGCCCGACATCAGTATGGCACTTGCAGTGATCAAATCATCTGCATTTACTCCATTCCTCAGTTGAGGCTGACTCCACCATTTGTATGCTATGTGCCCTGCAGGACATAACTGTAAACAAACAAAAAAAAATAGTTAATTGCGCACTTACACAGGTAAATTGATAAGAGCGATCTATAAATGCACATGCACAAACCCAAGTCAAGGTTAAACATGTTCCTGAAGTTTGTGTCGTAACGGTTAATCCATGGCAACATGAGTTGCATGATGTGAATTGACATTTCTGTGCAAGTTCAAGGATGTTGTCCATATGCACCATAAACATGGGTTGTTTGACAAGAGACTGTGTGAATGATAAGTCCGCTGTGGAAGTGTCTGCACATTCCATATTGTCATTGTTACAACTGGCCATCTCCTCATCACACTTTGTAAGGACATCTTCCTCAATCGATGACTCTTGACGTGTATTCAACAGCAGATCAGAACTGAAAAAAAAAGGGCAAACATGCCAGTTTAACACCATGTTTGTGATAATGGTGGCAATACATGACTGCAACATATACTTGTTGGAGCAAAAGGAAAGGTTGACAATGTTACCTCTGATCATTCACACAGTCTTCAGGTGGTATCATCTGTTGTTGTTTGTCACTCCTGACATTGCTGCATGCAACAAATGTAGTGTCACTGCCCCGGCTAATGCTCAGCCTGCGGAAATAAATACAGAATACATGAAATGTTTTATGAAACATAAAATAAACGCTGCTTTTATAGGTGTATGTGTATGTAAATGTAAATGTCTGTGTATGTATATGGAAATATCTGTATGTATATGTAACTGTGTGTATCCATATGTAAATGTATATGTGTATGTATATGTATAGATATATGTCTGTATATGAGTGTAGACACTGGTAGTTATAGAAAAATTGGGTAGTAGTTACATACATCAAGGTTTACTGAGGAGGAATTAGGTAGTACCACAGTACAGTCAGTGAAAATAACATAAGTGGTACCTCAAAGTTACCGTTAGGTAACTTGATGTAAGGAACATGATAAATAACAGTGTATATAGACACACATTCGCATGCAATGATGACTTACTGGCTTGTAGAGAAAATCATCATTGTTGAGGCGTGTCTCTGTGTACCCGTACAAAGTGGTTAACGTTTCTGCTGCATCTGCGGTGGCCATGTGACTTGGACAACTGTGATCAGCATCACACCTGTTTGAAAAACAGTGAGTTAGAGACAGATGGAAACACAGAAGAGTCTGCCAAAAGCTCTAAAGTGAGATGATGACACATTTGATGAAGCTTACATGTTTATGGATGCAATATCACTAAGGTCACAGGAATGATCCTTTGTGGTGCCTTTGATGGTATCTGCTGGAGAATAGACCATCACCATTGTTAGTCTTCGTTGTGGGGTAGAATGTAACATTGATTCATTGGCCATGACATGTCTCTTTTCATTGTTGATTTGATGATACCTGATGTGAGAGATACATAGTGAATATTGTAACTACCGCGGGTGACAGAGGAAAAAAAAAAGTATACTGTTCTCATGCAGTGACATATACTCACATGTCAAGCAAAAAGCATGCAACCTGGGCATGTGTACTGAATTTTAGTTCATTCTTTAGCAGTACCCAACGCACTATTTCTGCACCAATTGCAATATGTGGCTTTGATCGTTTTGAATCAAATTCTTTCTTTTTTCTGCCTTTTTCTTGCTGAATCCATCAACTTGACTGAACGACCCATCTTGGAGCATTTAGGGGTATTCATAATTTGGGCGATAGTTGCTGCCATGTGTGCACAAACTGTGTTTTTGCAATGGATCTAGGTGAAAAAAATTCAGTTTCAATACAACTGAAATAACAGTTTAGGGGCACTAGATAAGGACAGCAATGAAATATATAGTTTCCTGCTTCATAAGACAAATGACAGGTAATCAGTTCAGAATGACCATCGGTGAGGTACAGAATTATTTAACAATCAGTGTTACATAAACAAAGTGACATTTTCCAGTACTAGAAAATAATGCGGTACCCTGCTGTACTCACGTGATGTTGTGTTTAGAAATGACTCTGGACTGATACAGCACCACTGCACCAATATTTGAACACCATATGTTCAGCCAAGTGGAAATGTTCTAATTATGCGCCAATGACATCAGTGCAATTCATTGAGATAGCAACTACATACAGTTGTGGCACATGCAGCAGTATCATAGATGGTTGAGCATCAAACCTTAAGGATGGATACATGGTTGGAAGGGAGAATAGGGTAAGTAAGACTGTACTAGTACGTTTGTGTGGTGCTTAAGTTAGTTCACATGAGGGATGCAAAGTAGTTGAACTGCCCATTCAAAGTGAATATTTATTAAGGTCAGATGAGGAGCATGCATGTTCTGCTCTATTCTGTCTTGCAAGATAACCACATAGCTGACTAGTAAGGTGGCCATACCAATGCCATGGAACTATCAATAGAGACTTCATGGGATGTGATGTCCACCAACATTTGGAGTAGTACCAGCAAAGACACAATCCATGAGCCAGCATTCATGGAGGTCATCAGCTGGTGTTCATCACACACCAGCGAACATGCTTGGTGACAGTGCAACAGCACTTGTTCATTTGGAATTCTTACAGTGAGTGACTTTGCTGGTCTTCACAGAGGTTATTTCCTCGCCAACACATATTGGTGGTAATTCATTGGACTTGGTGTTTCCTGTGGGGGATGGAGATATTCAATTAGGTGGTGTAACAAGTCGGGTGGTCTGAGAATCAAACTGATGGGTTGATTTTTGAGGCTACCCCTAGTAGGCAAGCACTGTCGGCGAAGGTTCCGGTGCCACACTTTGTGTGAAGTTTAGCCAATTTGCTTGATGGCAGCACTGGACCGAGTGCACTTACCAAGTGAATGGATGGATACAGGGTACCAGTTCCTTGGCCTTAATAAGGAGGTGGTAGTGGCACTGGATTCCATTCATCCAGTTCGTGTTTGTCACCTCACTATTTTGCCCTGTCTTCTTGGTTTGAAGGGACTCTGAGGGAGTTGAGGAGAGCAGGATGAAGTCTAGAGAGGCGCTGATGCAAGCTGGGAAAGGAAGTTGCCAGACTTAGTTTGATGGACCATTGTGTGGTCTATAAATCTGCAATTATTGGTAAGAAGACAGTATTCATGCCCAGGGAGATTGATGCAGCACAGAATAGACTACATAGGCTGTTCACATAGTGAACAGATTGTACAGTCTAATATGTCTTCTGCAAGGAAGTGCTTTCTCTCACTAACTGTGTAATGAGTTTGCTCGATTCTCTTCAGATAATGTTGTCACAATCAGGTCCGTTATCGGCGTGACACTCTATAATGGGAGATGTGATGGTCGGCATGAGATGTCAGCCACCAAGTTTGTGTCCTGTGACTTCAGCCTCCCCATGATCAGTGACATAAAGATGAGCCTACAGTCACTGCGTACGACCAACTGTAGTCTAGACCCTGCATGAAACCTCTCCTGGTGGGCTGTGTGGATAGAATCAGTCCGGTCCTTGCTGACCTTGCTGAGACACTATGGATTACTTTGGAGAGGGTGACTTTCTCTGATCCACTGAAGGTGGTCTTGGTTCTGCCACTTCTTAATCACTCGTCCTCGTACTGTATGGTGCAGTAAAGGCCTATCTCTACCTTTCCCTGTGTGTGTAAGGTTATTGAGAAGGGTGTTTGGTCACAGCCGGATGCTCATTTGGCCTCTCACAATGTCTATGAATCTATCCAGTCCTGATTTAGGAAGAGACATAGTAATGAGATCGCACTGGTACGTGTACTTAATGACATGATAATAGCGAGAGATGGAATAAACCATTACATCTTGGTCCTTCTTGATTTCTATGCGGCATTTGACACCGTAGACAAAAGTATGCTATTTGAGCACTGGCTGTTGATAGGTGGACTGTCTGGTACGCTCCTGCAAAGGTGGTCAAGGGAGCTGGCTGATACCCTGACTGCACCTCTGTCAGGCCTCTGGAACTACTCCATTTAGACAGGGAGGATGCTGCAAAGGGGAGGGTGATGCAAGACTGGATGATGTCTGACATAGTGACAATCCACAAGTGCGGCTTGAGAGGAGCCTAGTAATTACAGGGCACTGAGCATGACATTGGTCATGGGCAAAGGGGTGGAGGTCAGCTTGAAAGAGAGTCTGGATGAGTTTGAGAGGGCACAGGAAAACAGAGATGATAACCAATATCTTTTTTTGTTTTGGGAAACACGTGTAACACATGCCTGGTAGAGTTAAATGTTGGGTGTTGCGAGAGCTGGATATGGGCAGGACAGTGAATGTACTCTTCCTAGACATCAGCGAGGTGTTTGACTCAGGGACTCATCATGAGTTGCTAGTGAAGATGTGGGATATTGGGTTGGGGGGCACTTGGTAAGGCAGATAGGGAACTGGATAGCGGGGTGGGAACAAACAGTGATGGTGGGGTGGCCTCATCTCTCAGGATAGTCATTAGCTGGGTAGCAAATGGCGTGGGATGACACTACTGAGGGCTGTAGCTAAGAATTTCAGGGCACAGGAAAAGTAACTTGAAATGGGCAACTGCTGCATGAAACAGCTAATATTGGGGGTAATGCAAAGATCACTGCTGGGCACATGTCGAGCTAAGGGCACAGGACAATATACATACTTGTCAACCCATTACTGCATCCCTAACCCTATAGTCTAACAACTGAAAACTGTGGAAGGTGGTGGTCCATGATGGGATTCGACAGACCATTGTGAATAATATGATGTTAGTCATGTTGGTGGAAGCCAAGGAGCTGGGCACAGCTCTTGTCATTTTCATATGTCCACATGTTCCTATAAACATATCACTGTAGCATGACGATTTGAGATAATAGAAGATATTGCAGACTGTGTGAGGTGTGCAGGTCACAATGCAATCCGCTTATTCTGCCCATACAATACTGTACAGCATTGCACACAAGATCAAAATGTTCTGTGAAAAGGGACTTAACTCCATGGAATGATTCTTCTGCCATAAGCAGACACAGAAAAACAGAGCACCACCGTATTCTGGCTAGTGTCTGTTAGAGGCAAAACAAGAATCCAGTAACTGAGAGGATTATAAATAGAGCGCTTGAAAGGACACTGGGAGCAGCAGGGTTAGGGAATCCATTGTTTCTGCAAAGTTCTGCAGTCAGTTATCATGAAATGCCATTTATCACCTCAACCTGTATGCACAGCAGAAGGCGTGGACAAAAGAACCTCATTAGAAATAGCAGGTGAAGTGCTACACACTTCAACAGTAGTCAACTAAATGCAGTAGCCAGAGTAGGAGCAAAACAAGCCTGACAATGGAGTTAGCAAGCCAAATAATCCACCACCCCACAGCCCTCCAAAGCACAGGTGAGGAACAAAGGAGGATGACAAGTGGGCTTTTGTTACATGTCAGGAAACCTAGAACATGATGGATATATTGAGATCGCCTACATGGCCACCATGGAAAGTACAATTGCTAAATAGGGAATGACTGTTAGTTTAGTAGTAGGTAAAAGGGTACATGGTGAAAAATGGTCGAGGAATAAAGACTAGGAACAAAATAAATGAATATGCAACCAAGACTAGTAAAAAAAATTGTTTGTTTTTTGATCAGATAATGCACCAGATTGCAGTGTGTATGGTGGTGGGTGAACGTCACATCAGACAGTCCAACAACATCACTGTGGGGTCAGAAATATAAAATAATTGGAAACAAAAGAACAAACGGGTAATTACAAGAACACCCAGAAAAGTTGAAAACCACATGTTAAAAGTGTCTGCTGCCATTCTGACAGTGGTGTAGAGCCCCATTGGTAATTCTTGACTGGCAATACAGTGGATGAACAAAGTACTCACAAAGAAGTGATGCACAGCAGTCTGGAAAAACCCCAATAGAAAATGTGCAAAGTGGAAAGCGTACATCAGAGTAATTAATAAGAAAAATGAATGCCAAAAATAAATGTACAGCTAACAATCCTGTTTGCTCCACCAATAATCATGCAAACAGAGTGTGGTAATCAACTTATTTGTGTACTTCAAGGGCTGAAAGCTGGGTCACGTAACTTGCACTACAAGAAAGCAGACATGTTCCCCTGACCGTAGGTGAAACAAAGATGATAACAGTAGTACAGTAGACTGTTGACTTTGCCTCTCACCTGGTTGCCAATGACAGAACCCCCCCACCCAAAAAGAACAGAAAGCCACTACATCTGCCACATTCATATGGATGATCGAAGTCCATACATTGCGATTTGTACCATGCACCTCAAGGGGGTTCGCGGATAACAAGGAGACACTGGGACATATAGAGACATGTGAAAAGGTCTGTCAATCTCCAGCGTGGGCATAGGGAAATGACTGATGGAGGGTACTCTGGGGTCACATAGGGACCCTGACAAAGGGGGCTCTAAATGAGGACACTACCAACAAGGCATGCAGGTATATGGGAACACTCTGAGAGGGGGGCAAAAGGGAGGACATTCTCAAGGATATAGGCAGATGGGTAGTGCAGGACAGAAAGAAATCATTCTCTTCTTCAATTATCTTATTGTGCTTGAGGATGAGGTGGTTGATGTAGCCATAACGGGGCATTTGGAGATGTAAAGGGAGTGGAGGGCAGGAAGCAGGGGTGGGATAGCAGGAAGAACAGGGGGGAACTTGGATAGTTGGAAAATGTGGGGAGCGTTGGATCTAAGCAGGAAGAGGATGGGGTAGAGAGAGGAAAACGCAAGAAGAAGGACCAGTTGGGAGGAAAGGGCAAGGCGAGGTACAAGCAGTACAAGGAGGATACATTAAAGGAAGATGAGGGTTTATGTCAGGGGAGCACGACATGCAAGGAGGGGCTGAACAGAGATGTGTAAGAATGGAGGACAAGACAGGCAAGTTTTGCAGAGGGGTTGGAAGGACCAATCGTGAGCAGTGATGGGGGGTTGGATAGCGGTGTAAAAAAGGATACTCTCAATGAGGAGAAGCATAGGATCAGTGAGAAGAATGGGTGGTGAGGGTAAATAAGGAGCGGGCTGTGGTGGAAACCAGATGGGGAGGATCAAGGAGCATGCTAGGGGGTAGGGGCCAGTAGAAAGGATGAGGGACATGGAAGCATTGAAAATGCAGGAAAAGTGGTGTGCAGAGTGATCCTGTTGGGTAATCGCATGATCAGGGGTATGAAATGGGATAGGCAGGGGGAACCCTTCACGATTATAACATAATGCTTCCATGGACTAATGGTTCACAGGGCCAAGCATAAGGTATATCAGCTGATAAAGGATTGTGGAGATTCCTCGGATATACTGGTACACCTGGGTATCAATGACATTGAGGTAAATACTTTGAGGTAAATAGAGAGCTAGAGATACAGACAAGGTTGAGGGAGCTTGACAGGGTATGTCATGACATAGGATGCACAATTTCCTTCTCGGAAATCCTGCCTGTGCCGAGGGCTAGTCATGAAGACAAGAGGAAGATTAGGGAGATAAAACAGTGGCGCAGGGAGTGGTGTGGGGCCAGAGGTTATGGGTTGATTGTGGATTGGGAGAGACCTGGGAAGATAAGGGGCTATATGCTAGAGATTGGCTCCACCTCAATTTGTAGGGGAAGGAAATCCTTATGTTGAAAATAGAGGGGATCGTTGGTCAAAAGTGGGGTTTTAACTTGTGAAGGGGGGAAGGATGGGAGAGAAGGCTGTCGAGGGGGATCCGATAAAGGAGGGACACAGTCTCCACTCCTATGGGGAGCTGGAGGAATGCAGGAAAAGGGAGAGAGGTAAGGTGCTGAGGGGTGAAGATGGAATCCACATGGGAACGCGAGACGGGGATATGGAAGTATATGGAAAGGGTGTAAGGTAGTCATGCTAAAGGCCAGGAGCTTGGGAAATAAAATAGCAGATCAACAGTCGATGCAAACTGAGAACTCTGAACAGGAGAGGGAAAGAAGAGGAGGGCATAGAGAAACCTGCCCTTGCAGTGCAGAATGAGGGCATCCTGAGCCAATGTCCCCAGGACTGGAGGTCTTCAGCAAAACAGAGGAAGCTGATGATTGTACTTCCCTGGAAGCTGAACTGCCAACCAGGAAGTCTGTCAGGAATAGGCCAGGGACCTAATCCTCATGGCCTCTGTGCACAAGGCCGTGGACCAAGTGCCTCCATGCTTGTTGATGTACCATGTTGTGTTAGTATTGTCCATTCTGATTTGGACCACCTTGCCCTTGACTGAATCTGAAAAGTTCAGAAGGGCTAGAAAAAGTGCCCTGAGTTCCAAGTGGTTGACATGAAGAAGATAATCCAATGGGGACCAGATAACCAGAGCCGTTGGGGATCCCAGGTGGGCTCCCCAGCCTAGGAGAGAGAGGCATCTGTAGTCAGTAATACTGATGGAAGTTGAGGGAGAAATGCAACACCTTGTCTGTGGTAGTCATGGTGCAGCCACCACTGGAGAGCCTGGAACCGAGTTTGTGTCACTGGAATCAGTTTGGTGAGATAATCTCTTCTCTGTGACCAAAAGGACATTTGCCGGAACTGAATGTCGTGAATCTGAAATCAGGCTCACTGAACCACTGCAGTGAAGGAAGACATGTGGCCCTGGACTTGGAGGAACTGTCTTGCTGGAAGACAAACCTGAGGCCCTAAGTAGGAAGCAAGGTTTACTATGGCCTTCATCATTGACAGAGTAATGAAAGCTGTTGCTTGGATAGTATGCAATTCCACCCCTATGAAGATGAGAAGCTGTAGTGGTTCAAGGACAGATTTTGTCAGATTGAGAAGACACACAAGAGAACTCAGCAAGTCCTGAGTGGTTTGCAGTGCTGATCTGACATGGTCTGATGACTGGACCACTCGGAGCCAGTCGTCCAGATATGGAAAAAAGATGATACCTTCCCTGTCTTCAGAGGTAAGCCACCACTACTGCAAGGCACTTTGTGAACACCCTTGGAGCTGATGTCAGGCCAAAAGGCATGGACTTGAAGTGAGAATGGTCCAAAGGCAAATCAAACATGAGGTATTTTCTGTGGGAGAACATGATGGTGATATGGAGTTGGCATCCGTGAGGTCCAGTGATGCTAGTCAATCTCCTGGCCTTAAAGAGGGAATGATTATTCCCAGAGTTACCATTTTGAAATTAGGTTGTGTAATGTGTTTGTTCAGATACCTAAGATACAGGATGGGTCACCAGTGCCCTGTTTTTTTTTTTGGGTAAGGAAGTACATGGAGTACAGGCATTTCCCCATGTGTTTAGTCGGAAAATTCTCTATGGAACAGACAGCCAATGAACCGCTGCCTCTAGGGCAAGGGTTTCTGAAATTGATGCTGGTGGAAAAGACGTGGCACCCCTTTTTGGCTGCCTGTTGAAGGTGAGGGATGGTCCATGGCTTACTAATTCCAGGACCCACTGGTCTGAGGTAACAGACTTCAAGGCCTGAATGTAGCAAGCAAGCCTGCCCCCTACTGGGATTGGAGAGTTGAACCAGGATGACACCTCCATGTGTATGCTTTGCAGGAGCCTTAGACTGGGAGGAGGAAGCAGCCCTGCTCATCCCCTTTCTACCCCTTCCTCAGAACCCCCCCTGTGTGGGTAAGAAGAGGAGGTCTGGGCTTGGTAACAAGGCCTGTGAAAAGGCCTGCCACTGCCCCTTGCCTGCTGATTATGAGGAGTTGGCTTGTGCACTGCTGTAAGTGGTTCTATATTCATCCACTTTTGTCATGTAAGCCTCTGTCTGCTCCACAAACAGAGAGTTAACAACTGCAGGAAATTCAATAGCCTTAGACTTAGGCTAGTATATCTGAACCAAGCATGCATTCTGAGTGAGACAGAGGTAGCCATGACTATGGATGCCACATCGTCTGAGTCGACAGCAGCATGGAATTGTACTTTAGATGCCTCTATGACATCCGCAGCAACATCCTCCAGCTCTTTGGCTAGCTGGGGGGAGGCTGTTGTAGCAAGTTCCAGAACCATATCACACCTGGACTTCAGGTACCTGGCTGTGTAGGCAATATAATTTGCCAGCCTGCATCCCCAAGAGGATGCCAAGTATGGTTTATTGGCCATGGTATCGACTTTCCTTGAGTCCTTTTCTGGGTGGAGTGAAGCCAAAGGAATGGTTGCTTTGTCATAGGCTGCAGCTTCCACTACCCCAACATGGCTGCTATGTGAATAAAGGAACTCTGCAGCTGAGCCTGATAACATGTATCCCCGGTCCATTCTGTTATCTACAGGAGGTACAAAGTTTGGAGTCTGTCTCTACAATCTTTTGTGTCGGTTTCCCCAAGGACTTGTTCTGGGGATATAGAATCATTTGCACTCTGGGATGTACATCATCTCCACAAAATCAGGCTTTTCTTCCTCCGCAGAAGCTTCAACCATAGGGAGCTGGAGGGTTTCAGCCACCTTCTTGTAAAACAGGAAGTGTGAATGGGACTCAGAAAGACTGGGAGGGAGACATGAGAGGGCCTGTCTGTGGAAATGTGCCGTTCAATGGGCACATTCAGCCTCCCCGGTCGTAGTAGGCGTCGGGATAATCTTCGTCTCACTCTCACTGCTACGAGAAATCATCCAGATTGTAATGCAAAGCACTGAATACTGAAAGAATTCATGTGTTTTGAAGGTCACAACATCCAGGGGAGATGGCTGAGGTACTAAAGTACTTCACCTCAGTTTTCACTGAGGAACATTTTGGGGTGGGGCCTGCATCATTCATGGGAGGAAATGGTGAAACAGAAGGGTGGGGTACCCTTGACGGTCTTAGGGTCTGAGGAGAGGATGGGCCATCACTGGCAGTAGGGGGGAAGGAAAGACAAGGGGACGAGGAAGGGGAGGTGGAAATCATGGCAGAGAGAGTGCGAGAAGTCCTCAGGTACATTAAGATGGAGAAAGCACCGGGGCCAGATAAATCACATCACAGAGTGCGGAAGGAAATAGCGTATGTCATGGTGAAACCAATGGCGGAGCTTTTCAGCATGTCTATGAGGACAGGGTGGGTGCCCCAGGACTGGAAGGTGGCTCATATAATGCCTATCCACAAGAGGGGAGCAAGGGAGGTGGCAGGGAACTACATGCCCCTCAGCCTGACATTGGTGGTCTGCAAGGTGATGGAGAGCATTGGCAAGGAGAGGCTAGGTGGGGACATGGCAAAGTGAGGGTGCCTGGACAATAGACAGCATGGATTCGGCACAGGGAAATCGTGCCAGACAAACATTGTGGAGTTCGATGACTGGGTGAAGAGAGCCTTGGACATGGGTAGACAGGTGGACGTATTCTATCTTTACTTCATCAATGCGCTGGTCTCAGTTCCTCATGGGGCACTCTTGGATAAGCTGGGAGAAAGGTGGGTGGGGAACCAGATGATCAGATGCATAGGCAATTGCCTACAGGACAGAACACAGAGTGTCATGTTTGGAGGGATAGTCTCATCCCAAAGGAGAGTCATTAGTGGGATCCATCAGGGATAAATCCTTGGGCCCCTACTGTTTAATGCCTATGTGTTTGCCATAAGAAAGGGTATCAGGAGTAAGATGAGTCTCTATGCGGATGAATCAAAAATGGGGTGGTGGTGGATGGGGAGGAGGGGAGGGTGTCCATACAGGGTGATCTGGAGGTTCAGTAAAGTTGGTCTGGAAAGTGGAAGTTGAGGTTTAATTCAGGGAAATGAAAGGTACTGAAGCTGGGAGCCAGAAACCAGGGCCAACAGTACACCCTGGGGGTGGAAATGCTACATCTCAATCTCCTTCACTGAGATACTGCCAACAACAAGGGTGAGCGTGGAAAATAAGTAAAAACTTAGCGGGGTAAACAATTGACTCAAGTTGTGGTGTAAGTCAGAAGGGTAGTGGTTTATGTGGGAATGCGGTGATACATGACAAGACAAGGGGCTATATGACAGGGACGGGCTGCACCGCAAGCGGGAGGGCAGGCAGATCCTTCTACTGAAATGTTTTTGATTTGTTGGTGATAGGTGGGGTTTTAACTGGTAAAGGGTGGAGGGATAGAAATTCTGAAAGCAACAGCAAGGAAGCTTGAAGGTTCAGGACCAGATGAGGCAAAACGGATGGTGGGCAGCATTAAAAGACAAGGGGAAACTAATTGTTTGAGATAGACTTGGAGTCGAGCAGGGAGGAGAAGACTGGAGCGTGGTGTAGGGGGTCTGGTACTAGTATACAGTACAGAATGAATGAGACATGGGCCACCCAGAGACATAATTGGGAGATAAGTTTAGAGACTTACACAATGTATCGCATGGAAAGGGGATTGGGTATAAGGTGGGTGGCATTGATTGTCACAAATGACATCATAGTAGGTGGAATAAAGGAGGCAGAGCGAGATGTGGAAGCAATAAGGGTAACCCTAAAAATGAGTGGGTGGTAAAGTGTATAAACAGGTGTGGTGTACAGACCATATGCTATGAAGGAAGAACTGGAGGATGACTTGGACGAGAACATAAGGTCACTGTGGCCACAGAAATGCAGGATGGTGATCATGGGCAACCTGAACATGCCGGGGAAGACTAGGAACAGCCCTTTGGCAGTCAGTGACCATACCATGGTCTGGTTTATTATGTAGTTATGGAGAGGAAAGTAGCACTGACACAGTAGTAATAGATTTCCGGGTAGCCAGAGATGTGGGTGCATACAAATTGTAAAAAACAAAAACAAGGCGCTGCGTCAGCATGTGGTCTAAAAGCAAAACAAAATGGTTATATTAAATGCACGCTGAAAATAGAAAATAGCTTTAAAAATTTACATTTTGACCTTAGGTCGTCTTCAGGAAATATCTAAAAGAGAAAAAAAAAAACAAGTTAGTGTAGAGGAGAGGTAAAATGAGATATATATATATGTGGAGAAAGAAGAAAGGGGAGGCTCCGGGAGAAGTGATAAATGGTAAGATTAAGAGAGAATCTGTGAAACAAAAAGGTGATGATGGGAAAGATAAAGCATAATGGGAGTGGAATAGCTGGGGAAGTTCCCAGGTGCAGACTAATTAACAGGGCATAGTAAGAAGGCTGAAAGGTGACAAATGTGTGGGAAGGAGACAGAAATGGAGACATATGGTGAAAATGAAAAATAAATTAAATGAGTACAAAAACAAATAGACTTTAGGGGGAAAAAAGGGATGGCTGCAAGAAGTTAGTGGAAAATAAGTCAATCATTTAAAACAGAGGGCTGCTGGGAGCCAAGGCGGATGATCAGTTTGGCTTCCATGTTTTTTCTATGGTCAGGATCCCATAAGCCCTGCTGAAGGACACAAACAGAAAGGTCATTGACATTGTGGTCCCTGGAGATAATGTGGGATACAATGGGTTTAGCAGTTTCACCATTCCTGACTGCTCTGTAATGTTCCCTGAAACGGTCAGCAAGACGCCTACCAGTTTCTCCGATGTAAATAGCTGTACATTTCCTGCAAAGAATACAATACACCACATTAGTGGAGGTGCATGAGAACTCCTTGGTGATGTGAAAACACCTGCAGGCCCCGAATCTCAGTCCACTGGAAATAAATTTGCAGGTGTAACAGAGACCTGTTGCAAGGTTTGGTACCTGGGAGGGAGGAACTGTTAGGAGTAGGTAGGCTGCTTTTAACCAGGAGATTCTGCAGGTTAGATGGCCGGAGGTAGGAGGCAATAGGTGGTTCTGTAAAGGAAGCACCAATGTTAGGGTCAGTTTTCAAAATGGGAAAGTTACTAGTGATGATCCTGTGAAGAGAAGGTGTGCTCTGATGGAAAGGAAGAACTAGTGGAATTCGCCGTTGTTCCTGTGTGACAGTATCCCTCCCAGGGGTCAAGGTTACGGGCATGTTACTGACCCTGGAGTGCTCTGTCCACTGTGCTTTTAGGATATCCCCTGTTGATAAAAAAAACTATGCATTATTTGGGTCTGCTCAGCAAAATCATCCTCTTCACTGTATAACCTGCGAAGTCTAAGAAACTGTGAATAAGGCAGGCCATTCTTGACATGTTTAGGATGGAAGGAGCAGTGGAGGAGGAAACTGTGAGAGTCAGTGGGTTTGTAATAGACTGATGTCTTCAGACCAGTGGATATCCAGAAAAGGCAATGTAGAGAAGGATACTTTAACAGTGTACTGAAGGGAAGGATGGGCCGTGGTAAACTTGTCAAGGAAGACTTGGAGGGTCTCCCTGGAGCAGGAGGTGGCCCCCACACAGTCATCAATGTAGCGTTTGTAAAGTTCAGGCACAGTCCCTGTGAATGAGAGAAAAAAACGTTCCTCTACCCAACCCACAAACAGATTAGCAAAGCTGGGACCCATCTTGGTACCCATGGCAACTCCACTGACCTGCTGAAAAACTGTTATTAAAGAAAAAGCATGAGTGTAAGAACCAGTTCTGCCAGACGAGTTAGTGTGGGTGGGTGGCTGCTGGACTTCCCGCTATTCAGAAATGCTGACAGCTGTCAGACCATCATCATGGGGGATCACTGTGAAAAGAGATTTGATGTCCATGGTGAAGATGAGCTGATGAGAGTGATTGAATCTGAACCTATCAAATAACTGGAGAGCATGGTTAGTGTCTTTAACATAGGAGGCCAGGGACTCAACAAGGGGTCTCATGAGGCCATCCAAAAATGCAGAGATGTGGGATGTGGGGCAGGAGCAGGCGGACACCATGGGACGTCCCGGGTTACCTGTTTTGTGGATTTTGGGAAGGAGATAAAACCTGGATGTCTGGGGATGCTGAACTGAGTCTCTTAGCAGAAGCAGGGAGCTCATTGTTTTCAGTAGCAGAGGTGATGGTGGTGGTGACCTCAGTCTGATAGTCAGCAGTGAGGTCCTGTGGAAGAGAAGAATAAAACCTGGTGTCAGAGAGTTGCTGTGTGGCTTCAGTGATGTATAGCTCCTTTTGCCAGACCACAACAGCACCTCCCTTATCAGCTGGCTTAATAACAATGTCATTCCTACATTGTAGAGATCTGAGGGCTGCAAGCTCACCAGGTGTCAGGTTGGAATGGTTGTGCCTGCAATGAAGATTAAAGTTAGTGGTGTTTTCCATGCATTGGTTAACAAAATAATCAACAGCAGCAAAACATCCTGGAGGGGGTGTCCATGCACTTCACTGGGGATTGATGCCATTGATTGTTCTGGTGATACTGTCATCATCTGTGGGTGCATGCTTAAGGACGACATCCAAAATGGCAACACTTGATGGACCAAATACAGAATGGAGATGGAGATGGTAGGAGGACCGGATGTGGAGGTGGGCAAACTTGAAATGGTGAAAGCGATATTATTACACCATACAGCATGCGTTGGGGAGAGCATGGGCTGGGAGTGGTCAGAGGAGATGTAGTGGGTGCTGCTGTGGTGGTTTGCAGAGATTCACCCTGGTGTAGAGGGTTGGACTGCCTTTGTGGTGGCTGAGGTATCAGGTTCGTGTCTGGGCACTGGTGCAAAATGATTGTGCCAGACACAACACTTTGTTTTTTAGGCTCTCACCACAACCACACCCACAACATGCACCACCATCATGGAGTTGAGAACACTTGAGGGGGGAGGAATACACATGAGGGGTGAAGGGGCACAACCAACACACAGATAGTATGTAGTGTATGTCCCCAGCGCATAGTGGTTACATGTGCCAAGGATGTCAGAGCGCAAAAAATGTTTTCACAGCGTTGACGGTGTGACAATGGTGCTAGCATTGAGGAAATCACTGTTATGAAGTACTTTCAGGGCATGGGAACGATTGTTAGGGGATGCTTGAATGCGATAATGCCAGACATGGAGGCTGGTAGTTTGTGGAAGACCATTAAGAAGTTGGTCCATGAGGCTACGAGAGACTGCACAAAGGTAAGATGCAAGCAATGTAGGGCCAATAAGCCATGTTGGTGGACCAGGGATGTTAAGGCGGGCATGATGGTTAAAAAGGATGCCTACGCTTACTGCAAGGGGTTAAGGATAGGAGAGACGAGTCCCTGGCTAGGAGAGTCACAAGGGTGATAAGGGAGGCAAAGGCAAAGAATGAGCTTAATATGGCCAGGGACAGTGTGCTTCACAATAAGCACAACCATGGAGACAAGCCATACAAAAACAAGCATACTGGACTTTAGAAGGGTTGACTTTGGCAAAATGGGTGAATACCTGAGGAATACACTAGCAAATGGGCAAAAAGGAGGGGTGGAAGAACAATGGAGAAAAATCAAGACTGCCATCATAGAGGCAACAAGTCTTTGTGTGAAACAGGTAAAGAAAACAAAGCGGAGTAAAAAAAACACTATGGTTCTCAAAAGAAGTGGCAGGGAAGGTTAAGGAGAAAAAGGCTGCATTCAAAAGGTATAAGGCATCACAGAAGGAGCACGACAGGGAACTGTATCAATTAAACCAGAAAGAAGTGGGGAAGGCAGTCAGAATAGCAAAAGCCCAAACTGAGGAAAAAATAGCCAAGTCAGTTAAGAAGGAGGATAAACTCTATAGGTACATTAGGAGCATAGAAAGGTTAAGAGAGAATAGTGAAGATTAATAAGGAGAGGGGAGGTGGGCAGAGGAGACAGTGAAAAGGCAGAGATACTGAATGAATACTTTTGCTCAGTATTCACAAAAGAAGATGAGGAGGAGTTACCTAAACCAGACAATAGAAGCACTCTGGGTAGGGGGGTTGACACCAGTCCATTTACAGAAGAAAGAGTCCTGAAATAACTCCTAAAACTCAAGGTGGACAAAGCAAAGGGGCCTGATGGGATTCACCCCAGAATCCTAAAAGAACTAAGGGAGGACCTAGTGACACCACTGACCACACTTTTTAACAAATCATGGGAGGATGGGGTGGTACCTGAGGACTGGAGGAGGGCAGATGTGATTCCCCTTCACAAAAGTGGAGCAAGGCAGAAGCAGGAAACTGTAGACCTGTAAGTTTGACCTCAGTGGCAGGGAAAATGATGGAATCACTTCTGAAAGAAGAATTGTTGAGTACCCTAGCGACCTGACAGGGGCACTGGGACCCAAAGCAGCATGGATTTACAACAGGAAGGTTCATGTCAGACAAATCTAATAGATTTCTTTGACTGGGTGACCAAGTAATAGACCAGGGAGGGGCTGTGGATATGGCCTACCTAGACTTTAGCAAGGCATTTGACGAGTCCGCACAAAGATTAATAATCAAGTTAGCCAGCTTGGGAGTGGGTCCCAGGGTGGTAGCCTGGGTTGCAAACTGGCTCCACGACAGGACACAGAAGGTAATAGTGAGTGGTGCACATTCCAAAGAAAGGGGGGGGGGAGTCATTAGTGGAGTACCTCAGGGCTCAGTACTGGGTCCAGTCCTCTTTAACATCTTTATAGGTGACATTGCAGAGGGTCTGGAAGGAAAGGTATGCCACTTTGCAGATGATACAAAGATCTGTAACACAGTTGATACACAAGGTAGGTAGAAAGGATGTGAAGGGACTTGGCAAGGTTGGAGGAATGGTCAGACATATGGCAACTTAGATTCAATGCAAAGAAGTGTAAAGTAATGCACCTGGGAAACAAAAACCCAGGAGAAGAGTACACAATAGCAGGGGAGGTACTAACAACAACAAAAATGGAACAGGACTTGGGGGTAGTCATATCGGATGATCTAAAGGTGGGTAAGCAATGTGAGAAGTCAGTGAAGAGAGCCGGGGAAACTGGGATGTATGGAGAGGGCATCACAAGTAGAAAAAGGGAAGTGGTTATCCCTCTGTACAGACAGTTGGTGAGACCCCATCTGGAGTACTGTGTGCTGTTTTGGATACCTCATCTATGCAAGGACATAGACAGGATGGAAGCAGTCCAGAGGAGGGCAACTAAAACGGTGCAGGGTCTGCATCAGAAATCATATGAAGAGGGGCTGAGAGAGCTTAATATGTATACTCTTGATGAAAGGAGGGACGGGGGACATGATAGAATTGTTTAAGTACCTGAAGGGAATCAACAAATTCCAGGAGGGTAGCATCTTTCAGAAAAAGAGATGTGTAAGAACAAGGGGACACAATTTAAAGATAGAGGGGGGACGGCTCATGGGTAATGTGCTGAAATATTTTTTCACAGAGAGAGAGTGCTGGATGCGTGGAACTGCCTTCCTGGGGAGGTTGCTGGGGCTAAAACAGTGGGGGAATTCAAACATGCATGGGACAGACACAAGGTAATTGTAGTGGAGAGTGGCAGGAAGTAGGCTGTTGGTTAACTGGAATCTGCAGCTTATCCAGTAGGTAGGGAAATGGGCAGACTGGGTGGGCCAAGTGGTCCTTATCTGCCATCAAAGTCTATGTTTCTATGATATCATCCGGGGCGGAAAGGAGTTCATTAGATACATAGGGGTAGAAAAGAAAAGTGAAGGCACACATGAGCAGGATTAGGCCTAGGTAGGAACGGACACAGGAAGATGGGGAACAAGCAGAGGTGCTAAATGAGTACTTTGTCATCACCAGGAGATGTGGGGGATCCTTCAAAACCAAGGGGAAGTAAGGTGAGCAAAGTGAATTGGGAGATAAGTTGGAGAGTGAAGGACTGGGTAAGGCTAGGTCAGAGATGGGTAGTATGTAGAAGGGGAGGAGGGGAAGCATGAGGAGGTGGGATGGGAGGGCAGATGCACAGAGGATAGGTGGAGGGAGGCACTACGGTAACCAGACAGAGAAAGCGCTGAGGACAGACAGGCTTCATCCAAGGATACTGAAGGAACTGGCAGATGTGCTGGCAGCTCCAGTGGCCTCACTATTGAACAGTTAGCCTCACTCTTGAACAGATCTCTAATGAGAGGGTGGGTGCCTCAAGACTGGAAGGTGGATACTGCGGTGACAATACACAAGGGGGGTGGGGAGACAGAGCAGAGATAGGAAATTAGAGAACTGTTAGTATAACGTCAGTGGCACACAAGGTTATGGAGGTCATTATCAATGACATGCTCGGGTGTAGGGGGCACCTGGATAACAGGCAGTATGGTTTTGTTACGTGGAGGTGGTGGAAAACAAACCAGGTGGAGTTTTATAATGGGTGCCATCTACCTGGATTTCAGTAAGGCGTTTTATTCAATAGCCAACAATGGCTAAATAGCAAAGCTTAAGGGGATGGTGGTGGCGGGCCAGTTGATCAGGTGGATGGAAAATTTGCTTACGTTAAGAATACAGAGAGTGATGGTTGTAGGGATAGTCTCAACAGTGGGGTCCCCTAGGGTTCCATCATGGGGCAACTCATGTTCAATTCCTATGTCACAGACAGAGGGAGTGGTATTAGGAGTCGGCTGTCTCTCTGTGAGGATAACTCACAAATGGAAGCACTAACATATGGGCATGCAGAGAGACCATGAATACTGGGGGATCTGGATAGCCAGGGAGGGTGGACAAGGACATGGGAATTGAAGCTCAATGCAGGGAATTGTTGGGTGCTGCATATGGGGGTCAGGAAGAAGGGACATGCATACACCCTTGGGAGTGGGGAGTGGGGTACACTGTGAGTCTCATCGGGAGAGAGAGAACGAGGGGTAATGGTGGGTGGACAACATGAGGACCATGTGGAAAAGATGAACATGATAAAAAAACCTACAAGATAAGAAGCAAAGTGACATAACCGTTGAGACAACAGACTGAGTATGTCATAAAGGCTGACAACACACAGCATTTGAATATATAGATAGAGAGGTAATCAGACAGTTATTATTACTCTGGCACTAGCACAAACAGTGAAAGAAAGCACCAAACAATGTGCCACAAGTCATAAAAGTAAAAAAAAATTAGATTAAACTATAAATCTTATGACAGTGACAAATAAAGATACCAAGCATAGACAACCAAATTTGGTCTGCCTAGCTACATGACAGCATTAGAGTGGAAGAGTCAAATGCTACTGCTAAATTACGCAGTGAGTAAAAACATGCCATTTGCCATGGCAGATAAAAACAGGATGAGGTGCCTCCAACCTCTGTGACGGTTGTGACTAAACATGTCTTTTGTTTCCATAGCTGAAGATGCCCGTTTGGATCCACATCTACTCCTGCACTTTTCAAGCCCACAACCACCATCCCCATGTTCACCCCCCCCAGCCAATGACAAATGCTACACGGCTGCGCAACACGCCTGCACCACCTCTATTCTAACCCACCTTCCACCTCTCCTCTACTCTCTGTTCACCCACAACTACCTCCCATTTTCTCCCATCCACTTAGTCTCCCTGATTTCACCATCCTCCTTTCCCTTTCCCCTTCCCAAAGTTTCACCTTATTGTTATTTTTTCCTCTACAAGACTGTCTTTTTTTCAATTATATCAACTGGTATCTTTGCTTATGTTTGTCTCAATTGTACCAATGACATTGAACCTTTGTAAAAGAACATGTGCTCAAAGGTATTTGTAATCCCAGAACAAATAAATAAAATAAAAATAAACAGAACAGCAGAAGCAATTGCTGCCTGAGACTTAGATAAATAGCAAATCAAAGGATGTGCAAAGGACAGAAATTGTAGTCAAAAGACTACTGTTGACAGAAAGGAGGTGGATGGACAAAGGAAGTCTAAAACTGCAGCTTGAGATAATTGCTTACCATCCCCCACAACCCTGCAGAGACAGCTTGACAGAAGTTAGATGAAAGCCACAGCAGCAACACATGGGCGGAGCAGTGGCAAGTGCTTGGAAACTGCCATTAGTCTCCATGACAACCACTATAATATGAAGTTGAAGTTTATTGTTCTAGGAATTAATACCTTTGAGCCAAGGCTCTTTTACAAAGGTTCCACGTCATTAAGTACAAAAACATAGTAGTGTTACAAACAATCAGTAAGCCGTTTAACAAGGCCACAACTTAAACAGTAACATTTATGTACAGAAAAGAAAAAGGAACTCAGAGGCAGTGTCAAGGGCTAGGAATAAGGACTGGAGAGCTTGAGAGGGAAGAGAGGGAGAAATAAAAAGTTTAGGAGCAGACAGAACCAAGTTAGTGGTACTCAGGTTGTCTTTGTCAAAGTGGAGACCATGGTGGTTGAGTGAAACAAATGTAAGTGCACTCAGTGGGATGAGACTTTAGTCAAAGCAGTCACAGGAGTTGGGGGCTGTGAGGTGAGCGTAAAGTATGGATTTGAAAGCTCCCAACGTCGTGGAGGATAGGGAGGGCAGGTTAAGGGCATTGTACCAGGTAGGGGCACAGTATGTAAAAGATCTTTGTCCCTGAGCAGTCCGGCATCTAGGGACAAGGAAAGGTTGGTGGTCAGATCTTCTGGTGGTATGAGTGCCATTGTTCAGGCAGAGCAGGTCCTGGATACATGGAGGAGTGAGTCCCAAGATTGATTTTTTTGCCATCACGCAGGTGAGATACATGAGGCGATTGGAAAGATGCAACCAACCAGTTTCCGTGTAGAGGTCACAAGTGTGGGTCCGTCTCTGTGCTCCAGTGAGGAGTCGACAGGTTTTGTTTAGTGCTGTTGAGATGCATTTTAGTGCAGTGGTAGTAGCTGAGCCATAGACAATTAGACCATAGTCTATGATTGAGATGATGGAGCTTTGAACAGCAATCCTCAAGGCAGCTTGGTTGAAAAATTGACAGTTCCGGTACAAAATTCCAATGCGTTGGTGCACTGTTTTTGCAGTGTTATCGATATGGGCCACAAAAGTAAGACATTCGTCAAAAGTGATACCAAGGTATTTGAAGGTGTTCACTTGTTCTAGTGTATTTCCAAGAGAAGTTTTTATGACGAGTGGAGTATGCCTATTTCTGTTTTGATGACTGGCGAAAAGCATGACTTTTTTTTTTTTTTTATTTAGGACCAGATTGTGCTCAAGGAACCACTTTTCAACACATGAGAAAGCAAGCTGCAAGCTCTGTCGTAGTGGATTTGGATCCTTATGGGAGGAGAGAATTACAGCGTCATCAGCATAGAGTAATAATTTTTCAGGGCAGGATTTGGGAAGCAAGTTTAGAAATAGGTTGAAGAGGAGAGGACCTAAAATTGAGCCCTGGGGGACACCAGAGAGGACCGGTTTGGAGTCAGAGAGAACCTCAGAGATTTTTACTGTTTGAGAACGTTGTGCCAGGTAACTTTTTACCCAGGCTCCAGGTCCCTCGGCTAGCCCAATGTTGAGCAGAAGAGAGATTAGAAGGCTATGGTGAACAATGTCAAAGGCCTTTGTGAGGTCTGTGAAAACAGCTCCGGTTAAATAACCCTTATCCAAGGCTTTGTGAGTTTCACTAGAGAAATCAAGTAGGGCCATCAACGTACTGTGTCCTTTCCTAAATCCGTGTTGCTGAATGCAGAGTAGATGGTACTTTTGCAGGTAGTCTGATAGTTGATCCGCCGCGATCCGTTCAAGAGCTTTGGAGAGGGATGGAAGTAAAGATATGGGCCGATAGTTCCCTGGTGTGGATTTGTCGCCCCCTTTATGCACTGGTGTGACTTTAGCGGCCTTCCATTTGTTAGGGAATTGACTATGGCACAGGGAGAGGTTGAGAATTTTGAGGGGTGGATCACTTCTTCCAAGGTGAGGGACAGAAGTTTTAGATCAATGGTGTCACTGCTATTTCTAGATTTAGAGCAGGCCTTTTTTATGTATCTGTAGGCTTCATATGTTTAGCATAAACATGGTATTCTGGAACATTTTGCAGTACAAGAAAAGGAACAATGAGGTATAAATGTGTTGAGAAGACGAACAACACTGTGCACTACAGCAAGAAATTAGTTAGGAAACATAACTTTGTAAAGAAAGAGTGATACGTGTGTGTGTGGGGGGGGGGGGACCAGAAGAAGAAAAATATATCTATTTACTCAAACGACATAGTGACATAACAAGTTGAAGCTGCACCCACATGAGCTCAGAACAAAGTCTGTGCAAAGATTGAAGTATAGTGTGGTGTACAAGAAAACAAAACTATCTTGGTACACCAAAAACTAATACAGGGCACTCTAAACAAATTAAAGAGTGACTGGATAGGCCCACAGTACTGGACAAATACCAGAGTGACGAGCAGCATTTGTAGATGGGGTGAACACCCACAAACATTGAACATGGCATGTGATATAAATCAGGAGATAAGCACAAGCTGGAATGCACACTTTGTGTGTGTTTGGGGTGTTGGTGGAAGACACACACATTAGAGCAGACATCACTGCATCACCAATGGCAAAACTTAGCCCTCATTGATATTTTTTCCTTTTTTAGGGTGGGCTAGAAGCCAGCCATATAGGACTGGATGTTATTTGCAGACCACAAAAATGCAATGTTGAACAAAGAATGGTAGCATACGGGTTGAAAGCTTATAAAATGGATCTCTAGAATACCCCCCCAAAAAAGAAACCTAGCGCAGTATATGTAGGTCAACAAAACAATATTTTTTTGTTTGGTTTTGTTCCTAACAAATGAAAAAAATGCAAAATTGGGGCATATAAGGGAAAACAATGAAAGACATAGACTGGGTCACCATACTACCCCCCCCACACCACATAGTGATCTTGGTCTAGGTCAACCCAAAAATATTTTTACATTTGGTTTTGTTCCTGGCAAATGAAAAAAATGTAAAATTGGGGCATAGAAGGAAAACAATGAAAGACATGTACTCTGGCTGTACTAGCCCCCACCACCACCACCACCACCACCACATAGTGATCTTGGTCTAGGTCAACAGAAAAATATGTTTCCATTTTTTTTTTTTTGTTCCTGGCAAACGAAAAAAATGCAAAATTGGGGCATAGAAGGGAAAACAATAAAACACATGGACTGGGTCGCTATACTAGCCCCCCCACCACCACCACCACCACATAGAGATCTTGGTCTAGGTCAACCGAAAAATATTTTTTCATTTGGTTTTGTTGCTGGCAAACGAAAAAAATTCTAAATTGGGTCAGAGAAGGGAACACGATGAAACACATGGAATGGGAAGCTATACTAGCCCCCCAATTCCCCACATAGTGATCTTGGTCTAAACCAACAAAAAAATATTTTTTCATTTGGTTTTGTTACTGGCAAATGAAAAAAATGCTAAACTGGGGCAGAGAAGGGAAAACAATGAAAGACATGTACTGCAAAGCTGTACTAGCCCCCCCTCCCCACCACACAGTGATCTTGGTCTAGGTCAACAAAAACATAATTTTTCGTTCAGTTTTGTTGCTGGCAAATGAAAAAAATGAAAATTTGTGGCAGATAAGGGAAAAAATGAATAACATGCTTTTTTTAAAAGGAAGAATCAGTTCTCCGTCTGAGGAAAGCATACACTACCCACAAGTGTCCTACAGGTAAAAAAAAATAGCAGTGATAATATGTTTACGTTGAGCTTCATCCAATGGAAATTAAAATTTGATAAATTTGAGGAGTAAACACCAGAGCCACATGACTAAATTGGTTGTTTTGCTTCACGTCTGAGTTAGATGTCCTCTATGGCAGCTAGAAAGTAACGCCAAATCTGTCAGGGAAGGCTGAAGCAGCGCTGCTAGTGCTGAGGGGTTAGTATGGTTAGTGAGAGAATTCCGGTACAGAACCGGCCAGACCGGTACATTTGGAGGGTATGGCTTCACCTAGTGTAAGTCCCTCTCTCTCACTCTAGGCAGACGGATGGCACGACCGCATAGTAAAACAATTCCCCTAGCACTAATCATAAGGCACCATATCTGGTTGATTTCAGGAAGATAGCATGACCTAATGATTGGAGTACAGTGATTTTTAATAACAGAACACCAGTCCCAGCCTCAGCACAGTTACTGACTCACTCGGGGAACATGAGCGAGTCACTTGATCTCCTTGTTCATCAGTTTTCCCGCATGGAAAGCTGAGCAGAAGCAAGACTTACACACAAAACTACAGTATGGGTTATAGCACAGCTGTCATACCCCGGGTAAATAATTGTATCAACAATTCAAACTGCAATACAGTCATTTCTGTGGAAGTTTTTTTTTTTTTAAATACTGGTTCCTGTTCGCATCTTTCCCTGCCTTTTAATAAAGGCTAGTCGGCGAAATTGCATGGATCCAGTACTGGACCGGCCAGAACAGCTAATAGTGGAAGGCTCTCACTCTCACTCTCTGTAGCCAGACAGATTGCACGCCGGCTCCAGCCTTTGTACATGTAGGCTTGCTGTTAGGTTAGAGTAGTGCAGCATATGTGAAATGCATTGATGAAGGGGCTCAATAGGTCAGAAAACGAAGTGTACATGTGTGAGAAACAGCCCAAAAATATACCAGATGCAGCACCTATGATAGGAACTTACCAAACAGCAGAAGCAGCAATAGGATGGAAGCAGCGGGAACGAGCAGCACACAGCACCTGTTTCCAAGCCGGCAGGAAAGAATGACTGGAATGAGCGATCACAAGCACACTGATCGCACGGGTGCATGAGACCTGGGTGGTTACTAACGTGCTGTACATGGTGGGAGGTCAACCCTAAAGACGGACATTAAGTCGGAGCTGAGG
The DNA here is from genome assembly GCA_016271365.2 of Neoceratodus forsteri. NCBI lineage: Eukaryota > Metazoa > Chordata > Ceratodontiformes > Ceratodontidae > Neoceratodus > Neoceratodus forsteri. The sequence continues at coordinate 272,412,356 of CM057455.1, forward strand.
GAATGTCGATTATGGATTATAAAATTAAATATACGCTTTGGCTGACCACCGGAAAGGTAAACAAATTATTGTAGCCTCATAATGAATGCTAATCATTACAGAAGTTTGCGTTTTGAAAAACACTGAAATCAACAGGTACTAAGGCTGACAGTGTCCCTTTAACCTACAGTAGCTGGCAAATAGATTTGGAGAACCGACCACACTGAACAATTGCCCAGAATAGTCACTGGCTATGTATGAATTAGAACAAGGCAAACAGCGAATAAAACTGTCCATGCAGGGGGTATAGTGACCATGTTTTACAGGAAGGTAAATAATAGTCTGAACTGAAGGGAAGTGGGGTACTGTTCAGAAGCAGCATGCTACATCATGATAAGCAAAGGCCTGATCTTGAACTGTAGGTGGTAGTGGCTCCACTTCACTTAATTGCAACACAGTTACTTGAGTGTCCTATAAAATGAATAAGTAATTTAATAACTTCCAGTGTGCACAATTTCTGCAGCTTCTGCATTTCTGTTCATTGAAATGGAATACCAATAAACACGATGGAGCTTGGGCAGCTCAAAACCCATAGTGCTAGTATTCAGAAAGGCAAAATACAAGGCAAGAAGAGTGTAAGTGTGCTCTTTCTTCATGCCTCAAATACAAATTAATAATGATAAAATGTCATTAAACATGTTGTTAAAAGCTACTGTATTACAAGATTCCCTGCCTTGGAACAAACAAAATTATTTATGCAAAATGAGTGATGTTCCAGCCATTCTGTCCTAACCACCTCTCTGCTTTGGCCTAGTGCTGTTCAGGTAATACTGGAAATATTCAGTGCCACTTAATAATAATAATAATATTTTTATTTATATTGCGCCTTTTAAATGTCAAGGCGCATTCCAGTAAAATGAGATACAGTACAAAATACAAAACAGTGATACAGTAAATATTATAAAAACACACACAACAAATTAAGCAGTCACACCATAAGCCCTTTCACATAAAAAGGATTTGAAAGCCTGTTTAAAACCCCCATGGTTGTACACTCCCTTATCTGAGGGGTTAGAAAATTCCAAAAGGAGGGGGCCGCAAACATAAAAGCCCGGGCCCCAGCTGATTTTAATATTACCCTTGGAATCTCTAGCAACCCCTCGTCGGCTGAGCGGAGCGATCTCACAGGGCGATAAGGGATCAGGAGTTCTTTCAGGTAATCAGGGCCCAGATCATGCAGGGCTTTATAAGTCAGTAATCCAACTTTGAAGGTGATCCACCACTGAACTGGCAGCCAGTGCAGTTTCTGCAGCACCGGAGTAATATGGGAAGATCTAGAAGTACCCAGCAGTACTCGGGCTGCAGAATTCTGCATTAGCTGCAGGCAGTGGATATCAACCCCCGGAAGCCCAAGGTAAAGCGAGTTGCAGTAGTCCAGGTGTGAGGTCACAAAGGCATGGATCAAAGTTGGCAGATCGCCAGACAGAATGAGGTGTTTGATTCTGGCGATGTTTCTTAGATGATAAAAGGATGATTTTACCACTGCTGACACCTGGGATCGAAGAGTCGGTGCCACATTCAATATCAACCCCAGATCACGCACCCGTTCAGAGACCCGTAGCTCGACATCCCCACAAAACACCCCAGATGGGGTGCTGGATGTAAGTCCCTCTATCCGGCGATCTGGATCCAGTAACAACATCTCCATCTTCCCAGGGTTCAACTTCAACCAATTGGACCTCATCCAATCCTGGATTTCATTTAGGCAGCTGTTAAATACCAAGATAGCTCCTTACTGGTCAGGTGCAAAGGACAGGTGCAGCTGGGTATCATCTGCATAACAGTGAAACCCTAGCCCATACCGTCTCACAATGTCTCCAAGGGGAAGCATGTACACCGCAAACAACATGGGTGACAATATAGAGCCCTGAGGAATCCCACGAAATAGAGAGATGTGATCAGAGGAAAAGACCCCTGACACCACCCTCTGAGTTCTTCCGGTGAGGTATGAAGTGAAATTAATTCAATTCAATTCAGCTTTATTTTTAAAAGGCGCTTTTCTTAAAACCAAAGCGCCTGTACATTTCGAACAATAAATACAATAGAATTAAAACTAATATAAATCATTAAAAACTATGCTAAAAAGGTGGGTCTTCAAAGCTCCTTTAAAACTAAGGACGGTCGGGCAATTTCACACCTGACGAGGTAGAGAATTCCATAGGGTCGGTGCCATAAAACTAAATGATCTAGCACGGATGTTTTCAAATGGACCCTAGGAATCTCTAGCAATCCTAAATCAGTGGATCGGAGGAAGCAGGAGGGACAGTAGGGGCAAAGGTTCTTTCAAATGAAGTAGGTCCCCAGGTCATGTAGGGCTTTATAGGTCAGCAAACCGACCTTGAAGGTGATTCGCCAAGCCACTGGCAGCCAGTGCAGTCCACGAAGCACAGGCATTATATGGCTGGATCTAGAAGATCCAGTCAACAGCCTGGCTGCCGCATTCTGCACTAGCTGCAGACGGCGAAGTTCAACCCCCGATAGCCCTAGGTATAGGGAGTTACAGTAGTCGAGACGGGAGGTAACGAAGGCATGGATCAACGTTGGAAGGTCCTCTGGAGGAACCAGGTGCTTCACCCTGGCAATATTCCTCAGATGGAAAAAGGAAGTTTTGACCACCGCTGACACCTGAAGATTTAAGCGTCAGGCGGTCGTCAATTATTCGCCAAGATTCCACACCTGATCTGAGGTTGCCAACTGAACACCTCCAAGCCATAATCCTGAGGGTGATCCATCCAGCAAACCAGCCTCACATCGGCCTTTGTCCACGACCAACACCTCAGTTTTCTCCAGGTTTAACCTCAGCCAACTCCCATTCATCCAGTCTTGAATTTCTGCAAGGCAGTTATTAAATACCGACAAGGCAGCATCCTGGCCGGGCACGAAAGACATATACAGCTGGGTATCATCCGCATAGCAGTGAAAACCCAGACCGTATCGTCTAATAATCGCTCCTAACGGCAGCATATACACCGCAAACAACATGGGTGCTAAGATAGAACCCTGCGGTACCCCGCAGGATAGGGAGACTGATGCCGAGGAGAAAATTCCTGACACCACTCTCTGAGTCCTACCCTCGAGGTAAGATTGAAACCATCTGAGGACCGTACCAGATAGTCCACAGACAGACCGCAAACGTTCTAACAGCACACCATGGTCAATGGCGTCAAACGCTGCAGAGAGATCAAGTAGTACTAAGATGGATCGAGTCCTACGATCTCTCGTTATTAGGAGGTCATTTAGTACCCGAACCAGCGCTGTCTTGGTACTATGCCTTTTCCTAAATCCAGACTGGAAAGAATTGTAGATATTGTTGTTAGTCAGATGATCTTCCAGCTGTACTGCGGCCACTTTCTCAATAACTTTACCCACAAAGGGTAAGTTAGAGATTGGCCTGTAATTTGCTAGACAATCTGGATCTAAGGAGGATTTCTTTAATAGAGGCTTAACTATAGCCTCTTTTAGGGGATCCGGAAAGATCCCCCTCTCCAAAGACTTCCAGACTATCAAAGCCAGGACCTGGCCGATTTTATCCACACAACCCATTAAAAGGCGTGTGGGGCCAGGATTCAAATCACAGCTAGTCGGTCGCATTGCTTGAATGATCATCACAACATCATCGATTATGGGAAGGCTGAAGTCAGACCAACTAAACTAGGAGTTCGACATCTCCTGCCGACCACCATCATTCCCGTTGGGGAGGGAGGAGCGTATGTCCTATCTGATTTTGACAACCTTATCTGCAAAGAAGAGAGCAAGTTCCTCACACCATTCTTGAGATAAGGCTCTTCTGGGCTGCAGACAGACTGGATTGCACAGTCTGTCCACAGTCCAAAAGAGCTGAGCTGGTCTATTCTGTGCAGCCGCTATCTCTCTGGACAGGAATTCTGCCTTCTTATGAGAGATTACGGATTGATAGACCACATAATGGTCCACCAAACTAAGCCTATCATCATCAAGACCTGACCTCCACCAACACCTCTCCAGCCTTCGTCCAACCCTCCTCAACTCCCTCACGGTTTCATCAAACCAAGGAGACCTGGGGCGAGAAGTGAGAGGACGAACACGAACTGGTGCAATGGAATCCAGGGCCCCATCACTGCCTCATTATAAGCATGTACCAGGTCACCTGGATCCAAGCAATCTGTCGGTAGGCTTGAAAGGTCCAACACCACCATCAGGTCATCTGGGGAAACACCCCTCAAAGGGCGGTATCGGACCATCTCCAAAGGGGCTGACCTAACAAGGGTGGCCTCAAAACTGAACCTAATGGTGTGATGGTCAGACCATCCAACCGGTTCCACCACCAAGTCAGAAATCCCAATCCCCAAAAGGAACACCAGGTCCAATGAGTGTCCACCAATATGGGTCGAGGAGGAAACAAGCTGTGTGAAGCCCAATGATATCATCAACTGGAGGAAGTCTTGACCAAATTGAGAGAGTTCATCATCGATCCAAGCATTGAAGTCCCCCAGAACCAACCATCTGGGGGACCCCAACGTCAGGTCAACAATGAAGTCTGCGACTTCCTGCAGGAAAACATTCTCATCATCTGGTGGACGGTATACAAGAAGTATCCTGCACCCCACACCCTCGCCCAAAATACACTCAAAGGATCTGGTGACTCCGATCGGTACCTCCACCAGGCCCAGTTCTGACTTAAAACATATGGCAACACCCCCGGCCCTATGATCCTGCCTCAGGCGGTGTATCACCGAGTACCCAGCTGGAACTGCTGCGGCTAAAACAGGCCCAGCATTTTCATCCAGCCAAGTCTCGGTGATGCATGCCAGATCGGATGACCCAACAAGATCGGCTATCACAGCGGTCTTGTTTTTAATAGACCTGGCATTGCATAACACCGCCCGAGTAGGATAAGCCTCCGATGATGACCACCCTACCTGCTGACCCTGATCAGAACCCTTGGGTATGGACACAAGAGAGCTGAGAACAATCCCAGAGAGTCCACAAATACATCTCAGGCACTCAAATAGTACCCCATGGTCAATGATGTCAAATGCTGATGACAGATCTAATAGTACCACAATGGGCCATTTTTTCTGGTCTCTCGCCATCAGATGATCATTGAGCACCCAAACCAGTGCAGTCTCGGTACTGTGCCTCTTTCGAAAATCTGATTGGAGAGGTTTGTAGATGCTATGGATGGTCAAATGGTTCTCCAACTGGGCTGCCACCACCTTCTCGATCACTTTCCCTACAAAGGGAAGGTTTGAGATGGGTCTGTAGTTAGCAAGACAGTCTGGGTCCAGCGATGCTTTCTTCAACAGGGTGCCACCACTGCCTCTTTCAAGGAACAGGGATATTCACCCGTGTCAAGGGAACACCAGACTATCTGTGCTAGAACCAGTAGAATGGGCTCCCCACACCCTAAAATTAGGGAAGTAAGGCCTGGATCTAAACTACAGCAGATAGGACTCAGCCCCTGGACAATCCGCATAACATCCACGATTTCCAGGCGGTCGAAGGTACTCCAGGAAAACGAGGGGCAGTGACCCGATCCTGGCCACCTGTAACCCGCATAGAGCATGTCAAACAGATGTCTGACCTAATGTCAGCCACCTTATCAGCAAAGAACCGAGCAATCTCATCGCACTGTAATTGTGAAAATGCTCTACGGAGCTGTAGACAGTTTGGGTTGTACAGTCTGCCACAGATCTGAATAGCTGAGCAGGTCGGTTCTGAGCAGCAGAAATTTTCCCAGACAGGAACTCTGCCTTCTTACGAGAGATTTCTGACTGATAGAATTGATAATGTTCTAACAGTCTAAGGTGGTCGGCATTCAGGCCAGACTTCCGCCAACAACGTTCTAACCTGCATTCAAGTTGCCGCAACTCCCTCAAGACCCCATCAAACCACAGGACCCAAGGCCAAAGAGAGAGAGGACGCATACAAACTGGAGCAATAGAATCCAGGGAAGAGGCAATGGTGGTGGTATAAGCCATAACCAGTGCCTCTGGATCATTGCAATGTACTGGAAATTGTGATAGGTCAAGAACCACAGCAAGGCCATTGGAAGAAATATTCTGCAAAGGGCAGTACTTGACCATCTCCACAGGGGTCGGCCTACAAGGTGGGGCGCCAAAATTGAATCTCAGTGTAGTGATCTGACCAACTGACTGGTTCCACCCTCACGTCAGAGGCCTCGATCCTGAGGAGAAAGACCAAGTCAAGAGAATGTCCACCTTTATGTGTAGCAGTGGTAACCACCTGTGTTAGGCCCAGTGAATCCATTAACTGGAGGAAGTGTTGTCCAAATTGAGAGTTCATCGTTGACCCATGCATTAAAGTCACCCAGGACCATCAGCCTTGGAGACTCAAAGACCAGGTCGACAACAAAGTCCTCTACTTCCTTCAGGAATTGCTTCCCATCTCCTGGTGGATGGTAGATGAGAGCAATTTGATAGCCCACACCTGCTACAGCCGCACATTCAAAAGATATGGTCTCCTCAACTGGAACACTAGTGAGAGCCAATTCGGTCTTAAAACGGACCTCAACCCCCCCCAGGTCCAATCTCAGGCGATGTATTACCGTATACCCGACCGGAATTGCGGCCTCCAGAATTGGTCCCGCATTATTATCCATCCAGGTCTTGGTAAAGCAAGTCAGATCTGTCGAGACAGCAAGATCTGAAATCAAGGCAGTCCTGTTATGGACAGATCTGGCATTGCACAACATTGCCTGGGTTGGACAAAACTCCTGGGCTGCCACAACTACCTGCCCATCACAGATGATGGTGCCCTTGGGTATGGGTGCCAAACAAGGTGGTCCATGCTCTAAGCTCCACTTCACTCTAGGTCTTCTCCTGGGCTTAATCACCCTAATGGGAGCACTCCGCTCCACTCGTCTCCACTGTTAATAATAATAATAATTTTATTTATATTGCGCCTTACAAATATCAAGACACATTCCAATAAAATGAGAAAAAATACAGAATACAAAAAACAAAGATACAAAGAAATATTATAAAACACACAAAAATTAATGATCAATCAAAATCCATATGCCATTTCCCATAGAAAAGATTTAAGAGCCTGTTTAAAACTCCCCACAGTCGTACACTCCCTTATCCGATGTGGTAGAGAATTCCAAAGGGAAGGGGCCGCAAACATGAAAGCCCAGGCCCCAGCTGATTTTAATATTACCCATGGAATCTTTAGCAACCCCTCGTTGGCTGAGCAGAGCGATCTCACAGGCAATAAGGAATCAGGAGTTCTTTCAGGTAATCAGGGCCCAGATCATGCAGGGCTTTAAAAGTCAGTAATCCTACTTTAAAGATGATCCACCACTGAACTGACATCCAGTGTAGTTCCCGCAGCACCAGAGTAATATGAGAAGATCTAGGAGTACCTGTCAATACTTGGGCTGAGGAATTCTGCACTAGCTGCATGCGGCGGATATCAACCCCTGGAAACCCAAGGTAAAGCGAGTTGCAGTAGTCCAGGCATGAGGTCACAAAGGCATGGATCAAAGTTGGCAGATCGCTGGACGGAACGAGGTGCTTGTTTCTGGCGATGTTTCTTAGATGATAGAAAGATGATTTTACCATCGCTGACACCTGAGTTCTGAGAGTCAGCCCCGCATCTAATATCACACCCAGGTCTTGCACCCATTCAGAGACCTGTAGCTTGACATCCCCACAAAATACTCCAGATGGGATGCCGGCCACAGGTCCCCCTATCCGGCAATCCAGATCCAATACCAGCACCTCTGTCCTTCCAGAGTTAAACTTCAGCCAAATGGACCTCATCCAATCCTGGATTTCATTCAGGCAGTGGTTAAAAACTGAGATAGCTCCTTCCTGGTCAGGTGCAAAGGACAGGTACAGCTGGGTATCATCTGCATAACAGTGAAACCTCAGCCCATACCATCTCACAATGTCTCTGAGGAGAAGCATGAATACCCGCAAACAACATGGGGGACCATATAGAGCCCCGAGGAACCCCACAAAATAGAGAGATGGGACCAGAGGAAAAAACACCTGAAGCCACCCTCTGAGTTCTTCCGGTGAGGTATGAGGTGAACCATCTGAGACCAATCCTAGAGAGTCCACAAATACATCTCAGGCGCTCAAGAAGGACCTCATGGTCAATGGTGTAAAATGCTGATGACAGATCTAATAGTACCAAAATGGACCATTTTCTCTGGTCTCTCGCCATCAGGAGATCATTGAGCACCCCGAACCAGCACAGTCTAGGTACTATGCCTCTTTTGAAAACCTGATTGGAGAGGTTTGTAGATGCTATGGATGGTCAAATGGTTCTCCAACTAGGCTGCCACCACCTTCTCGATCACCTTCCCTACAAAGGGAAGGTTCGAGATAGGTCTGTAGTTGGCAAGACAGTCTGGGTCTAGAGATGCTTTCTTTAACAAGGGTGTCACCACTGCCTCTTTCAAGGAACAGGGATATTCACCTGAGTCAAGGGAACACCAGACTGTCTGTGCTAGAATCAGTAGAATGGACTCCCCACACCCTAAAATTAGGGAAATAGGGCCTGGATCTAAACTACAACACATAGGATGCAGCCCTTAGACAATCCGTACAACATCCATGATTTCCGGATGGACGAAGGTACTTCAGAAAAACAGAGGGGCAGTGACCCGATCCTGGACACTCACCACCCACATAGAGCATGTCAAACAGATGTCTGACCTGATGTCAGCCACCTTATCAGCAAAGAACTGAGCAATCTCATCACACTGTAATTGTGAAAATGCTCTACGGAGCTGTAGACAGGTTGGGTTGCACAATCTGTCTACAGTTCTGAATAGCTGAGCTGGTCGGTTCTGAGTGGCAGAAATTTTCCCAGACAGGAAGTCTGCCTTCTTACGGGAAATTTCTGACTGAAAGAACTATTCATCCCCACTCCCACCCCCTACGGGCAATGCCTAAGGCCCGACAACATTGGTAAGTAGAAAAAACCAGAGGGGGGTATAAAAGAGGTGGAGGGAGTGGAGAGCAGAGGCTGAGTAGCGCACAACTAGGGGGGCAACAGGTAGACACATCTCATTAAATACAAATCCTCAGCTTTTAAGCCATTTAAAAACAGAATATGTACTTAAAAATATTCCTTATACAATTAAGTCTTAAACTCAACCAATTCAACTAAAAAATGACTCAATCGTTATGAAACAGAAAAATTAAAAATAATATAAAATAGTAAAAATAAACACTATCTTTCACATACAAGGGAAGAAAAGGAAAATAAAATTAAATATATAATACATTAAAATCCAGTCTCAAAATAACTGTGCAATATTTCTCTTAACTAGGAGCCCACACCTCCAGAGACTCAGAAATGTCGTTGGGTCTCTCCAGTGGGCTCTCACCTCCACCCAAAACCAACGAGCAAACACAAGTCACTGCAGGTGGTCAGTTCTACAATAAAGAACCATTCTTTAAGTCCAATCCTTAGACCAGAGCGCATATGATCCCTCCCCACAGCAACCAACAGAGTAAAGACAGAGGAACAATGATAAGTGAAATTTAGACCCCCCAGTCACTCTCACTACCTAGGGGGTCCAAAGTAAGCACGGGCACTCTCACTGCCCGAAACAGTAATCGAATAGAAAAAATAAAATTTTGAGATCTGACCGTTTTATTTTCCCAAAAAACTTCTTGATAGGCAAGTTCTCCAAATGACAAACTGAGAATCCGATTTTCCAGGTGATAACAGCCTGGAGGCCCGATTTATGCAGGTCACCACTCAAGATATCTACACTCCACAACTTCAACTCTCCACTGGCACCAGCCGATACCTGTGCAGAGCCTAGGAGAACTACGGATCCACTGGCCAGCTCCCCGGCCCATCCGAACCCAGCCCTCCTGCATAGGGGTAGACTCAGGCAGCTAAACAACACTTCAGGGTCCTCCTACTGTTCAAGCAGAAATCAGGTTGTTTCAGCAGTACACCCAGGACAACGACACCACCTCCAAACAAGCAAAAGTTCTTGCGACCCATGATGTAATTCTTTCAAACAGGTCTCTATGTAATTCTTTCAAACAGGTCTCTCATTCAGGTACTTAAATATAAACAAAAAGCCAAACAGTCCCACAATGTAATCCTCTTAGGGCAGTACTCATACACGATACTCTATTCTCAAAAACTCATTCTCTTCATCCTGATCTCTACTCGTGCAGCTCTTATTACCTGCTGGGGTGTGCCGTCCTTCGGATGAGATGTTAAACCGAGGTCCCTTCTGCCCATCCTGGTGTTGTCCTGGTGGGTGTCCAGGTGGAAGTAAAAGAACCCAGGGCACTCTTCGCAAAGAGTAGGGAATATTCTCGGTGTCCTGGCCAACATTCCCCTTCCCATAAACCGGTTCATGCAATTATCCAGGCTGTGTGTGGGTGATGATGTGCGATATGGCCGCCACCACACATTCAGTCACTTCACTACCAGTCTAGCATTGCTTGTAAAGCGCTTTGGATGTATGAAAAGCACTATATAAATACAGATTCTTCTTCTTCTTCTTACAGCTATAGCTTCATTAAAAACCGAAGAACTAATGGAAGGACAATAACAAGTTATATAGACTCAAAGCATCAAACCGACTCAAAGGCATTCCTCATATGATTAACATAGTAGCGTGTGCAGTCAAACAGCTCCAATGCAGCTCCAAAGTCAGCTGGGCATCCCTGATAATGCTCAATAATAAATTCAAAAGAAATAAAATAAAACAAATGAGCAAAGAACAGGAAGCGTGTACGGACAAGCATAATTCAGCAACTTACTCTCAACACATGGCTAATGACCATGTTTTGACACATAGGTCACCACGTTGTTACTAGTCATCTTGATGACGTAAGATAATAGAACAATTTCACTTGCCCTTCATTGGTGAGCTCTTAATTTTCATTTTGTTCAATTTCTTCCACTTCTGAACTTCCAATCATCAAATAGTAAATAAAAGATGTACTGCAAATGAATGTGTTGCAAGAAGCACACAGGATAGCAGAGCAAGTAATAGAAACTTTACTATCCTCAATCTACTACTGCTGGGCATATGACATGGCAATTTTTTACTCTCTCATTTCCTTACTTTAGAAGCTTTGTATTTAAATTTAAATGAAACATCATTGTTTTTGCAATTAGTGGCATATATAGTAAATGGTAAATATAGCATTGCAAATGTGTTAAAAAATAGCCATCTACTCTTCACTGGTAATCTCTCTGCTTCCAGGCTGCACAATTTCTGCCACTTCTGTATATCTGTTAATTTAAAGTAAAGACAAACAAAATAATTATGAACTGTATATAAACATGTTGAAAGAAGAATATGAATTAGATGATGCCTGTCCAAAAGCAAATAATATTTATAAGGAAAACAAGTCCAAAGATCCAGTCATCATGCTTTAACTTGGTGTAATTGAACAGAAGAAGGCATACACCCATCATGACTGTTCCCCACACTGTGTGGGACATAGTTAATAGCTTTCCCCAATCCAGATATCCAGATTATTTTTAAATTGAGTAGTGTTTTCTATGTTAATTAAGTCCTGAGGAAGTGTGTTCCATATTATAGGGGCCCTAATGGTAAATACATTACCCCTTTTATTAAATTTACAAGACTTCACCTCAAGTTGTTTGTTATGTAAACTTGGGACTAGTCTTCTATTTGAGTACGATAGTCCACATTGTTTCATCATGTCAGGTGATTGGAGTAAATTATAAACCAAAAGCATGTCCCTTCTTATTCTTCTGTTTTGAAGTGAGAAGAGTCTGGTAGCCTTGAGTCTTGAAGGGTAATCAAGACATGCCAATCTCAGCACCATTTTAGTGGCTCTCCTCTGGACCTGTTCCGACTATGCCATGACACTTTTAAGTCCAGGATTCCAAAAAGGGAACCCATAGTCTAAATATGGTCTAATATAGGCCCTATAAAGTGGTATGAGGCATTGTTGAGAATGGTTTATAAATGTATGCTTGATTTGTCTCATAAGACTATTTGCTTTTTTGGAAATTATAGTACAATGATCCCTTGGTGTGAGCTAATTATTAATGAACATACCCAGATCTTTTTCACATCTAGTTGTTTTAAGTGGTGATTTATTAAGATGATATATATTATTTGGATTATTGTTACCGAAGTGAATAACTACACACTTATCCTGATTAAAGTACACATCATTTTGTTTTGCCCATTGTTCAGCTTTTTCCAGGTCATCTTCCAAGGATGCCATCTTATCATAACTATTGACCTTCTCCCCGACCTCCAATTTTGTATCAGCAGCAAATCTAGCCATATGAGTATTATGCCCAGGCTGTAAGTCATGTATAAAAAGATTGAATAATGTGGGTCCCAAGACTGAGCCCTGGGGAACATCACTTGATATTGTTCCACAATCAAACAGTTCTTCATTAACTCTAACTCTTTGAGTTCTATTAGTCAGCCAGTCTGATGTCCAATTCACTATGTCTGGGGATAAACCCATGTTACACATTTTAGTTATAAGTTTATTATGTGGGACTTTATAAAATGCTCGGCTGAAGTCAAGTAATATAACATCGGTTGGAGTACCCATATCCATGAGTGCACTAATGTTATCGTAAAAGGATATCAGATTGATTGTACATGAATGCTTTGTTGTAAACCCATGTTGTAAGGAATCTTGAATACCCAATACTGTACATTCCTGATCAATTTTCAACTTAATTATCCTTTCCATTAGTTTTCCCAGTAAAGAAGTCAAACTAATGGGGCAATAGTTCTGGACACTGCCTCTGTTGCCCTTCTTGAATATTGGGGTGTCAATTGCTGTACGCCACTCATCAGGAATAGAACTTTCTTGCAGGGACTTATTAAATAGCAGTGATAAAGCTTTGGAAATGTTCTGAGAAGTCTCAATCAGAAACCAAGGATGGATATTATTGGGTCCTGGGCTAGTATTTGTATTTAATTTTTCCATTGCTTATAAAACATCAGGTATTGTAATGTTATGAGTTCCAAGTGTATATGGATAAACTGGTGTAGTTGTAGTTTGTTTCAAAAAAACTGAACAAAAATAATTATTAAAATGATTGGCAGTGTCTATCTGATAGTCTAATACCATGATTAATTATAGATCCTGCAGTTCTTGAATTTTTTTTTTTTTACATATGAGAAAAGTGACATGACAATCTTTAGTGTGTGCTAATTTGAATTTGTTTGGTTTTTGCTAGTTTAATAGATCTTTTTAAAGTTTAAACTGCTACCCTATATTTATAGAATAGGATATTTTTCTGTAATTGTGTACTTTTTTTAAGTTTCTTAAATAATTTAACTTTAAATTTTATCTGAGATTCAATAGTATTACTGAACCATGGAGGTATTTTGCCCTTTTTGTTAATTTTTTTTTTATTTGGAATAAAGAGATCTTCTAATTTCTGAATTATATTCTTAAAGAGGATCCATGATTGCTGGGTTGATAAATTATGAAAAAGTAACTCCCAATTTATATTGGCTAAATGCTTATTGATGTAAGAAAAATTTGCTTTATTATAATTCTTTGTATTTCTACACTTCCTTTCATTAGAAATGTCTTGCTGTAATTTAAAACATACTGAAGAATGATCACTTGAGCCTAGTGGATGCCAGATAAGAAAATTTCTAATATGCATGCCGATATTAGTGAGTAATAAGTACAAAATATTTGTACCTCTGGTAGGTTCTGGAATCAATTGTTGCAACCCTGTATTGATAGCATCCACTAGGAGTCAATCTGTATTAGATTGACCTGCTAATGAGTTCCAGTTGACATGGGGCATATTAAAATCCTCTAGAATAACATCCTTGGTATCTGAGAAGATGGAAATATCTTTAATTATATTGGATGTATAATCCAAATCTGCTGATGGGGGTCAATATAGATTTCCAACAGTAATATATGATTGTCCCTTTAGTTGTAGTTTGACCCAGATACTCTCAGATATAGAGGGATGATGCACTTAAAAGGAGGGAATATTGTTTCTGATGTAAATACATACACCACCACCATGTTTATTTGTTCTATTCTTGTAATAAAGTTTGTAATTGGGGATGTCCTTAGACCACATTGAAGCTGATTCCCACCAAGTTTCAGTAATACATATGACACCAGTATTTAAAGTTTCTCATTTAACCTCAAGCTCTGCTAATTTTATTTGGTTTAATGATCTTGCATTGAGGGCCATAAACTTGCATGTCTCTTGGTTAGTTTCTTGTAGTTGTTTTAGAGACTTGGTTTCATTCCCAGTCTCCCCCTCAGACATTAGTTTAAACATTGGTTAATAGTGGCAGTAATGCTCTTCCCCAGTAATGCACTTCCCCTCTGACTAAGGTGTAAACCATCCCAGCAGTATAAAGAGTTTCTATCTTGAAATGTTTCCCAGTGTGTGATGTATGGGATGTCCTGAATGAGACACCACTTCCTAAGCCATTCGTTGAGAATTTTGATGATACATGTAATAGTTGGTGTGGCCCTTGGTACTGGTAGGATTTCTGAAATACAGATGGAGCATCCTTTTTCAACTAAAATATTGGTTAATGACACATAATCCTGCTGTAGTTGTTTAATGTTGGTACAATTAATGTCGTTGGTTCCAGCATGGATGACAACAAGTGGATTATTTCCTGCTTGATGTAAAATATTAGGTAACATAGATGTAATGTCTGAAACCTTGGCACCTCTGAAGCTGGAGCAAGTATGATTCTCCTTATCAATATTACAAACTGCTCTGTCAATATGTTTGATAATTGAGTCCCCCAATACAAACACCTGTCTAGGGGGAACGGGGGCACTGCAACTTAATATTGGCAAGGAAAGGGGTACAGAGAGATTGGGTATGCTTTTGTCACTTGGCATACGTTCTTTACTAGGGGATGAGTATGGAGGGGTAGACACAGGTCTACATTTATTCAGTTTTGCTGGGGCTGTTTGTTTTGTTAATGGTACATCAGGGGGTGATATTCGAGCAAAACTGACCTCTGTATTCTCAAATTAGCTAAATACATTATACGTTTCTATAAGTGCACTATTGAAAATCTGACCTCCTCTCCTTTTTTTTAGGTTTGGTAACAAAGGCCCAACCATCATTATCAATGATGGTCTGTAGTTTATCTTCACCTGGTAAAATAGGAGTAGTAGTTGGTAACAAACCATAATTGTCGGTGAGAATTTGTGGTGTCTCCTCACCTGAAAGAATAGCGGGAGAGACAAGA
Source organism: Neoceratodus forsteri (assembly GCA_016271365.2). NCBI lineage: Eukaryota > Metazoa > Chordata > Ceratodontiformes > Ceratodontidae > Neoceratodus > Neoceratodus forsteri. Next base: position 272,427,591 of record CM057455.1, read on the forward strand.
GGGGGAGGATGATAAAGAAGAGGATATAATCTTTCTTCCATGTGGTCAATATAGCTCTTTAGTTCCCTAATGTTTGTGGGTACCTGTCTGGCTCCTAACAGGAGTGCTATTTCCTCCTGTAAGGTAGAGATTAAAATACATTTACTACAAACAAATTCATTCCCAAGAGTCCCTTCACAGTACATTAGGCAGCGGTCACATTTAGTATAGTCCACCTCCATGGTACACTTTAGTATGTACTCATTGGATGTTCTTAGATGTTTCTTTTGACTTGATTCTGATTGCCAGCTATCCCAGCATGCCCAGTGTGCCCAGCGGACACAGCAGACATTTTTAAATATCCCACAGCTGATCTTGTGGCTAAATATTTATCCTGTGTATATAGAGCCAGGAGAAGGACCTCCTGTATCCCACAGTCCTCAGTGCCAGCTATAGATACTGTGTCCCTACAAGAGGGTACCAATGCAGCACCAAATGTTATATTTCCATTAAAATCAACACACTAAATCATGTATACTGTCACACATAAGTTGCATAAAATCACCACCTCTCACCAGAGGTTAGTGTATTCCAGCGTTTACTACGTTTCAGATGCCTGCTCGCTGGCGGGGCTGCTGATGTAGTTAAAAAATGAAGTCAACGGCCGTATACTTCCAGTGTTGGCGCTAAGCAAACAATCTTAAACAAAAGTGCTATATCACTTCTGGGCCTGTGTTAAAACACTTTCAGCCCAGAAAGAAGCATGCAAGTTGTTTTTTAAATATCCCACAGCTGATCCATGTACCACGTCTGCTATAACCTAGTGCTGTTTAAGTAATACTAAAATATTTAGTGGATTTTGTGATCTTCATACAATAAATAGTCTGACTACACCCAAGGACTGTCATTGTACCCCTTTATCCATAATCATGGTTTTGCATATTGTTCTGTACTGGTACACACAGTGCAGACTGAAAAACACATGTTCCAGTCATTTACAAACTCAATAATTGCAAGCCCAATAATAAATGTGCGACTTGGGACTTTAAATGAGAAAATAATATGTGAGGGTTTAAACACGTTATATCTGGGTCCCATTTTAGGCATTAGCATATTGTTTGCAGTTGATGTTGGGGGAAAGGGGAAATATTTGACCAATAAAGGCACACTAGGCCATATGTTTGTTTCCCAGTGCATATTGTATCAATACATACTACATACAGTAACAGATAATGTGTCATGGTAAATAAAAAAATAATGTACTCTTCACTGTTTGTCTCTGCATTTTTGTCTTGTGAAATGTCTTCAGTTTCTGAATTTCTGTTCACTGAAAGAAAATTAAAAAGATGAAATGTAATTTAATTGTTTCAACATTGAATATGGGTTACCAGATCCAGTAACAGAAATGTTTCCATCCTCCAAGTGTCATATATGATACAACATTCTGTCAAAAAATGATTGCAAGTGACTTTAAGGGAACAACTGACTCCTTTTTCAGATTTTTTTTTTTTTTGTAGCTTGGAGAAGAGGGATGAATGGGAAAGATGGTCATATTTCCTATAGTCCCATATGGTATGTAGGGGACAGGCATTTGTCAAAACTCACTTTATTAATGTCATGGTCACTGTGTTACAGCAAGGTGAATGGATGTTTTATCTGCAGAGCAGTGGAGGACTGTTCATACCCACTGTTGGTATATGTGTATACTAAATGGCAAAATTTGATTGCCAGAAATAATGCAATGTCCCACCCCTTTTGCGTGCACTAGCAATGACACAATGTCACACCCTTCCTCCCGTGTGCAACAGATATGATGTAGCATCCCCACCCCCTTTCCACTCCCATGTGTGCCAGATATGATGCAGGCCCTCCCCCCCATTTCCCATATTGTGATGCTGCTATGGATGGAGCGAAGATTGGCTTGTCTGGGCTTACCCAGGACATGTCAGAGGGGGTATGCTGATAAAAACATATACTACTGTGCCTCCATAGTCTATGTGATTTGTTTTGCTCCTGTGTCTGTGGATTGCCTGAAGAAAACAGCAAAATGGATGAACGTAGCCAATTTTGTTCTGTAACATCTGCTAGTGCCAAACCAGAGGATTCTGGTATGACTGAATTGATTAAATCATTCATGAGACTTTGTTTGCATGCTAATCATGAGTGTGTTAATATGGATGAACAGTGGGAAAAACCCAATGCACCAGATGTTGAGAAATGCCCTGATGAAAAGTCTGATGTGGCCATGACAGCAATTCAGGTGCCACCTGAAAAGAGTATCATGTTGGACCTGATAAAGGGAATTCTAATACAGCTACAGCAAGACTTGATGGCTCAGGACTTGAAGATAAACTGTGAGGAATGTATCATAGACCACCCCCTCGCAGATAAGACAGAAGTTTATATGGTACCCATATGGCCATACATGATACTGAAGCTGAGGGTCCAGACATGTAGGAGCCTGGCATTGGTATCACTTAATTAGGGATGCCCAACATTTTTGCCCAACAGTGAAATGTTGTTTCACTGGGTGAAATACTGAGTTACACCCACAAAACATAGTTTTTCTGGCATAACCATTTGGAGACAGCAGGGAGAGGTGCTGGCTGAGCTGCCCCGTAGTGTAGAGCACTAATGCTCCTACAGCTTGGCCAGCAAGGTATCGGGGATGGGGTTCTGTTCCTGCAGCAGGAACACTTATAAAAAAAAAAATAAATAATAATAATAATTTGCTGCCCCTGATCCTAACACCCAACTCCGAGATCTGCTCCCCCTCGGAGTTGGATATTTTGGTTAGGGGGGTGCAGGGGACAAAGCCCCCCACATAAAGCAAATCCCCATTTGGGATTTTGAAATGTGGTCTCCTGACCTCGGCACAATGTAGGTCAGGAGACCGCATTTCTCGGGATTACATAGGTAATCCATTTATATGAACCAGAGAAGGGGTACTGGGAGCATGCTTTTCCTGAATTCTGAGAGGTTGTGCCCATGATAGATCAAGCTATTAATCGAATCAACAGCATGGAAACTCGGGTGCACATCATCCTATTTTGATACAATACAAGCAATATGACACTTTGTCAGAATTTAAAGAGATGCCATGTATTGCTAAGGGACTTGACATGCTGTATAAACAATTGAGTGTAACACTACAGAGTGCTGTCTGAAGAATCTGTTTCACCAGGAAGTCATAAAAAATATTTTAAAAGCCCACTTCAAAAAGGAAACCCTGTGCTATATTATATGTAGGATATTGGGAGTTGTGACAAGGAACACAGTGCTGCATGGAGAAAGCTGTTAAGATGGGTAACCTGTTGGGAAAACACAAAAGAATGTGTTTAGTCCAGCTATTGTTGTGGTACTAAATACATTTTTTGTGCATTCTCCATGTCTATTCACCTGCTTGTTAGAAGACTGGTAAAAAAAAGAGTATCACAGTGCTAAGCAAGGTGCCTATAAATCCCCCAGGCTGTAACTTTGTTTTTATGTTTAACAGACAGCTTTCTATTACTTAATTTTTTGATAATGTTATGTCTCTTCTTCAGCATCTTAACCTGGTAAGCTGTAAGAGGTCTAGTCCCTTTAATAGCATTGAGTGTCACCTGAGCAATTGCCACTATTAAATCATCGGAGGCTGAACAGAGTATTGCTTTTTCTGCTGTGGTGGCCCCTTGACCAGCAGCTTAAGCAATGCAAGGTTTCTTTTCAGGCATGCTGACATGTCTCAGTACTATGAGCATCTCCCTACAATGAACTGGCACATCTCTTATTTTCATGGGGCTCTTTTTATAAGGTGTATGCAACAGGTGAATCAGGGGAAAACCAGCCAAACCTTAAGTGGTAAGATTTAGGTGTTGAGGCTTTTAAGTCTACTAAAAGATAACCATAAGCCTTGTGAGCTGCATCCTCAAAGGCCTCTTCAGAAAATGTGATCTTTCAAGGATACATCTGGTGAGTCAGTGTATTAACCTGTAGCTTATCTCTTGGATTTTTAAATACTATATACTTCACATTTAAATTTATGGTCCAGCTTTTTCCACCCTGGACAAACAAATTTTGTGTGATATACATTATACTAACATTTCTGTGATGGCAGAACAGAATGCAATATTTTTGAATTTCACAATTTTCAGATGCCGTTTCCATTAAGTCATCTATAATTAACTATTACCTCCACAAAAAGTAAATCTTTTAATCATCTTGTAGAGTGTTAGGAATACCCTATATAAACTTCAACTGAGGAAATTTACTGCATAATTCTGTATACAAAGGTTGCCAGCAACTATAACACCAGATAGTATTTTCTGGAAATTTGATTAAAGCATTGAGACCTACATCCAGCATGCTTTTAATAAAGTAAATTTTTCCAGAGTTTGATGGCCCTGCTAAAATAAAGGAAATGGGGTGTTCCAAGCATATATCCATACCACGGTCAGAAGCCATAAATCAGTGTTTTAAAATCCTCAGTTAAAACCCTTTTGTTGTAGACAACCCAGAGAATTTTTTTTTTCCTGGCTTGTTTTCAGTAGTGATGTTTTTTTTTTTTGTTTTTTTTTTTTTTGTTCTGTACCATTTTTTTCAACCCTATACTGACTGACTGTACCCAATACCTTCATTTGCACCTATGTCCTTGACAAAATGGTCAACTAGTGATTTGAGGCAGCTGTAATTAACCTTTTCATTATTTGTCACATGAAGTACAATTCCTTTATACTTCATACAAATTTTGCCATTGGTCAGTTTTTAACCATAGGTTTTAGGATCACCTGATACAAACTCCACAATGTGTTCATCAGGTGGTAGTTCACTGGTCAGATCACCCAAATAGTCACCCAGTGGTGAATCCCAATCACCTGGCCCACTGACAAACATGACAGTCTGTCATGGTACAGACAGTGGTCCTGTAGGATTTCAAGTAAATAGTACAGTTTAAGGCAGGTGTAGGCTACGGTAAAGGCCGCTATAACAACATTAATGTTGGTAGCATTAGCATAGTGTTTCATCATATTTCCAATGTACTGATGATGTATCATCACTGATAAAATACAGACCAGACACGTGGTAGCCATCTGTAGAGAGTTCTTCAGCATCCTTGACAATGGCAGTGTTCATCAAATTGGGGTGCTGACTAAATATTCCCCACAATGAATTCAAAAACAGCTTCAAAATCCGTCTTTGTGCAGGGTTGTATAATATATTTTCTGACTCTAAAACACCTTCCTTAGCATATTACTGATTGATATATGCCTTACATTCTACATCAGTAGTACACCAAATTGGAAACCCTGAAGATTCCTGTTTTCCCATTAGGTGTAATTTAATATACTGTGAAAAGACTGTCAGATGTCTCTGGGTAGTGCCATACTTCATACACCTCTGCCACCTTGTACCCCTTCTCTAAAGCCAGATTTAATTCCTAAGAACACCATGTACCCTACAGAGAATGCTGATCATCTAAATGGGTACAAGGCTGTGTGAAACTGTTGTGCGTTCTCGGCACATGTGTGACAGTGTAAACATCAGCTTTCCACCTATTCTGCAGGGCAGTATGGGCAAAATGAAGCCATGGGGTGGATACACTTTAGTTTTAAATAAACCCAAAATAATGAATGAGATCCCTAAAATTCTCATGTGACCACTGGGTGCCATAATGGATATGTCTTGGGTTTGTCCACATAGGGATACAAACTGGTAACATCATAATAATGGATTTTCTCATCAGGCTGCACATGGTAATATAAACGCAGAGCAGTGTGTGCCCCACAAAGTGATTCACGGGGGTCCATCAGTTCTGGAAAGTGGGTTGCTTTCTAAAAAGCATGCACCTGTGAATTCACACACAAGTGGTTTCCATTCATGCTCTCACATAATCCTAACATGCATGCATAACTTTTTCATGTCTGAGATAGTATAATTTCTTGATAGTTAGGAATATAATATGTGTAAATTGTGTTAAGCACCGGGTTCAACAGGTCTTCAAAGGAACATACCTTGCAGCCATGATAAAGCAGCCTAAAAACTCAAAGGCTGTGGGGACACCACCTATTTCAGAATAACCATCAAGAAAATACGGACTTAAATGCACTTCTCCACCATTCATTGCATGCTGTACGGAAATGTTTTCTTGTTTACAGATGTACATCAGCCACTGTATGGCCAGTGTGGAGTAATGCTTGCACTGGCAGGGATAGTTCTCAGTGGTTATAATCCCTATGGTGTCTGACTCAAAAAAATTTAAACAAACGTGGCCATGCAAATTGATGCTATAGTGATGTACTGAAAGGGGTCAGTTTGGCCCCCCTTTCCTCTGGATCATCTTGAAACATCTGCTCAACACCATCTTGAAACAGTTCACAGCCCTGCTTTAGAATTTCCACATGACTTAACAATAATGATGTTATTCCTTTTTAAAGTCAAACACACCATCTTTATGCATTTCATACCACTCCAAAATCTTTTTTTTTCCATCAGCTATCATGTAGTCTACACTGTAATCTGTGATCTGGCATAGGCCCTAAATAATTCTGATTTTCTGGTGTGTTAAAGGATGGAAAAATAGTCTTTTTTCTCCCTTAAAACCCATAGCCAGTGGCATTGCTGCAAGCCTCTTTGGAAGGAAATTCAAGCTGTCTATAAATCAGATATTTAACCATTTTACAGTTATGGACATCGATTTAAATCTCTGAGTCAATAACTCCACTTCCATTTTTTTTCTTTTACAAGCTGGTTTAATATGAAATGGCCAGCACACCCCTTTGAATTGTGAGCTATGAAAGTGTACCCCAAAACCCTTTTTGGATAAACCTTTTTATAAATTGTGCAACACAAGTCAGTGCCTTCAAACTCCCACTTTTGACCTCTTTCAAGGGCGTAGATATAATTTGGAATATGTCGAGAGTCACCGGGGATGACATGTTGCATGCATTCAAAATCACAAAATATATAACTAGGCAAACAAGGTGGTGACTTTAAGGGCTGGATGTAGCATAAGTGAGTTTCAAAAGGGTGTACATTTGTAAGACATTTATGGCACTTTGGCTAAAACAAACATGGTGCTCACCCTGATGTTTTCCACATGATGCACACAATTTAGATAAATGACAATAGGGATAAGCCAGTTTATGCCATCTGTAGCAGCCTGCCGAGCTACAGTATTTATGACAATCAGAACACTGTACCACCTCACTTTATACCTTACTACAGCCAAATGATCTGCATGCATAGCACATGTTAAAGCATGTGTGTGAACCTTTGTGCACAAAAAAGGTGTGACAATGCTCACATACATTTCTGGCCCCCAAAAAACCCTTTGAGATTTTTAGTACCATACTAATGGTCTTCGTATAATAGGATAAATATGGAATTAGAAGTTTATTAGGAGATAAAACAAACCTTTGCCATGCACCCGCTTTGCACATAAAAAAAAAAAGATGGCAATACCTTGCTGTGCCTCACAGACAGGGCCACTGGGAAATTGCAGAATCTTTTAGCAGATTTTGCAGGGAATTTGCGTGACTTTTTTCTCCCAAATTTTGTGGGGAATTTGCATGTATTTTGCGGTGATTTTGTGGGCTGCTGGGCACACATTTTCCTTTGTGAGGTACAAGTATGGGGTTTTCAATTTAAATTGCTTTGTGATGCATATCAAAGTCAGACATCAAAAAGGTATAGGTTTTTGTAAAAAAACAAACAAAAAAACACAGACCCACACAAAAGGTACAAGTTTTTATTAACACCCACAACTGATCAAAAAACAATATACATTATAATATTAGCATCATTTTTAAAGCAGTACCACCACCACCCTCTAATAATTCAAACAATAAACATTATTAGTATTCTACAGCAAAAGTATAGTACCACCACCCCAGATCATCAAGAAAGGATGTTTACATCATAGAATGAGCAGCAATGGGTATCCAACAAAGATCTTTAAAATTTCTTATTGTACTTCAACATGAGAAGTAGTCTAGTGTTGTCATCTGTCAAACTTCACCAATTGTCTTTTAAAAGGTCTGTGTACAGTGAAAAAGTCCGTTCAACATCTGCTGTGCTTGCAGGAAGCCAGATATACCTTTTTGCCACAGCAGCAAGATGTGGAAGTGTATCTCTTTGTGCTTCCCACCACTCAGCAATATTAAAATCATCACTGGGTACTGACTGGGTGAAAGTTCTGTAATCATGCCATTCAAAGTTTGAAACACCAGCCAGAGATGGTAGATCCTGGGTGTGTGTTACTTTTTCCTTGTCCGGTGTTGGCAGCTGCTATGGGTCAAAGATTCGGGCAGCTCTGAATGTGCCGACTGAGGGATGAGATTTTAAAATTTTGTTCAGTTTCTCACTGCTGTCCAACATAACCTTCTCAAAAAGGTTCACACAATTTTGATTTTCAAGTAACTGACAGCGGGACAACATTTCTACTGTATTTGGTCTGTTTTCAGTTTCCCCTGCAGTGGCACAGAAGTCCAAAAACATATGCACATTTTGCACCCTTCCAAATATGGAGTGTCCCTGTGGCTGTCTACTTGACTGCAATTGTAGAATAAGGTTAACAAGTACAGAAGAGTGTTCCACCACAAAAGTGGCTTGTGTTACCAGCTCTACTGCTTTGCCTTTGAATAAGCACTTCAGGGGCTATAAGGTTGCTGCATCAGATTGTAGCATTTCAACAAATTCTGTTAACACAGGCAAATAGTCTGCCAAATACTGAACAGCATTAACCCAGGAGCACCACCGAGTTACCATTGCATATATTGGCATCTTGGGTACAATGCCCTGCTTGGATTCCATGAAGGAAAAGTACTGATGCCTACGTATTGGGCTCTGGCAAAATATTTTAACAAGGGACACAGCAGTGTTTAAGTCTTCCAGTGTGTCCGCCCAGACTTCCAAGACCAAATTGAGGAGATGGGAAATGCAAGTGACATGCACTGGATTTGGTAGGACACAGGACTGCACAGTTTCAAAAGCCTTGTGCATATAACTTGCACTGTCCGTGACAATGGCAAAGACTTTATTGAAGTTCACTCCATTGGTGTTTAGCACTTTTAATAGAGCTTGGGATACTGTGGTGTTGTTCACATGATGCAAAAACTCCACACTGATTAGGAGTGACTGCTCCCCAACATTAAGCAATGATTGGGCCAAAATAGCCAACACCCTACACCTACAGGCATCTGTTGTCTCATCCAGAAAAATGAAGACATCTTGATCCTCCACCGCCTCTTTCAGGGACTGTTCGTGATCAGGCCGAAGTTCTTGGAGGTTCATGCTCCGGAGCTGTGCTGGTCCTGGAAGACTACCGCCTTGTTTTATGTGCTTCTTTGAGAACTCTTGAAAGCCAGAAACCTTCTCCAGTGGTATGTCTGCATGGGACAAACAGTGGACGAAGTCCAGAACAAATTCCTTCCGTTCAATGGAAGATTCCGTTGGTCACCTGAAGCAAAGTCAGTGACTGCTGTTGTAGAGGTGTGCCTAAATAATAAAAAAAAACTGTAATATTTTACAGGGAAAAATAAACGATGCCTGGAAAACAAAACAAAAGCAAACAAGATTTCATATTTTACAGGGAAAAAACAAACTGTAGGCCAGCCCAGTGTCTTGGAAGGCGGAGGAGCTGTGAGCTTTACCTCCTGCCACACTGGCAACCTGTTTGGGAACAGCATCAGGTCGGTGGGGAGGGGAGAGGATCGAGTGTTCAATTGGATGCTCTCCTCTCCTGAGTGAGGGTGGGAATCTGCTGTCTTGCTCTTAGATGCCAGGTGGTAGTGTTGAACTCTAGCAGCAAGGAAGGGGGATGCAGGAACAAGGCACATGTGCATGGATGGTGGAGAAATGGGGTTCCACAGTGCCAGAGAGAGATTAGATGGACTTGGGAGGCAGGAACAGAGCAGATACCAGTCACCCAAGGGGAAAACCAAACAGACTATGTAAAAAATAAAATAACTGCAAACATCTGTACGACTAGTACTTACTTTGCATGTTTTTCTTTGCAGCTTCTTTTCTTTCTAGATGTTTCTGCGACTTCATGTGCATGTCAACTGTATGCTTCCGCACAAAGTCGAGTGTGTGGGTACAAGCATGACAAAACAGCAATCCTCCATCCTCATAAAGATCTTCCAGATATAACTTAACCCGATCCTGGGCACGCACAAGATAAGAGACATGACGGTCCTTGGCCTCTTCGCAAGAAAGACGGAAGCGCTTTGGTGGCGGTGTAGACATGGTGTAGTTTAACTAAACCAAAATTAAACCAAAAACAATTAAGACTTGAATGAGAACATCAGTGCATAGAGGGAGGAGAGCTTTCCTTGGGATGCTTGATCCTCCAATATCACACCACTAGTTTGCATCCCACAGTGTTCTAAGCTGGGAAGATTGTTTTCAAAACCTCAGCTAATGGAGTTCCCTTGTTGTGGTGCTGAGCTTGCCCATAGACTTGCTAGTATCCATGGAACAAAAGACTCCAGAAATTAAGTTTTCTTGCTACCTTTCATACTGGCCAGGCACACCCCTCCACTTCCATCTCCGAGGAACCACAGCAGCAATCAAGGACACACCACGGGAGTGAGGGATGGATGCTGGCAACTGCCATACAGGGTCAGAAAAAATTGTTCTGTGCCAGTCTGGTCTCTTGACCCACCCTGCTCACTCACCAGAGACCAGAACAATTTTTTTCATCATGTGTGCCAGTCCGCCAGGCCCACCCCTCCACTCCCATCTCCAAGGAACCACAGCAACAATCAAAGACACACCACAGGAGTGAGGGACGGACCAAGGGGCCTGTCACACATGATAGAAAAAAATTGTTCTGTGCCAGTCTGGTCTCCCGCCCCACCCTGCTCGCTCACCAGAGGCCAGAACATTTTTTTTTCGCCATGTGTGCCAGTCCACCAGGCCCACCCCTCCACTCCCATCTCTAAGGAACCACAGCAGCGATCAAGGATACACCACGGGAGCGAGGGATGAAAGCAGGCACCTGTCACACATAGAAACATAGAAACATAGAATTTGATGGCAGATAAGGACCGCTTGGCCCACCCCGTCTGCCCATTTTCCTGCCTACTGGATAAGCTGCAGATCCTAGTTAACCAGCAGCCTACTTCTTTCTACCCCCAACCCCTAGAATTGCCTTATGACTGCCCCATGCATGCTTGAATTCCACCACAATTTTTGACTCCACGACCTCCTCCGGGAGGCCATTCCATGCATCCACAACCCTCTCTGTGAAAAATACTCCTTAAATTACCTCTGAGCTGCCCCTCTATCTTCAAATTGTGCCCCTTGTTCTTGCACACCTCTTTTTTTGAAAGATACTACCCTCTTGGACTTTGTTGATTCCCTTGAGGTACTTGAAAGTTTCTATCATGTCCCCCCTCTCCCTCCTTTCCTCGAGGCTATACATATAAAGCTCCTTAAATCTCTCTTCATATGTCTTCTGGTGCAGACCCTGCACCATTTTAGTTGCCCTCCTCTGGACAGCTTCCATCCTGTCTATGTCTTTGTGAAGACTGGGTCTCCAGAACTGCACACAGTACTCAGATGGGGTCTGACCAGCTGTCTGTACAGAGGATAATAACTCCTGTTTTCTACTGGTGATGCCTCTCCCTATGCATCCAGTATCCCCAACCCTCCTTGCTGCCCTCTCATTGCTTGCCCACCTTTAGGTCATCTGATATGACTACCCCAGGTCCCTTTCCATTTTGTTGTTAGTATCTCACCCCATTGTGTACTCTTCCCTGGGTTTTGTTTCCCAGGTGCATTACCTTGCACTTCTTAGCATTGAATCTAAGCTGCAATACATTTGACCATTCCTCTAACCTTGCCAAGTCCCTTTTCACCCTTTCCACCCCACCTTGTGCATCAACTCTGTTGCAGATCTTTGTGTCATCTGCAAGAGACATACTTTTCCTTCCAGTCCCTCTGCAATGTAAACATAAAGACATTGAAGAGGACCAGATCTAATACTGAACCCTGTGGTACCCCACTAGTAACCTCCTTTCTTCAGAGTGGACTCATTTACTATTACTCTCTGTGTCCTATTCTCCAGCCAATTTTTTTATCCAGGCTGTCATCTTGGGACCCACTCCCAGGCTAGCTAACTTGTATATTAATCTTTTGTGTGGGACTGTGTCAAATGCCTTGCTAAAGTCTAGGTAGGCCATGTCCACAGTCCAACTCTACTACTTTGGTCACCCAGTCAAAGAAATCTATCAGATTTGTCTGGCATGACCTTCCCGCTGTGAATCCATGCTGCCTTGGGTCCTGTGCCCCTCTGGCCTCTAGATATTTGACAATTCTTTCCTTCAGAAGTGATTCCATCATTTTCCCTACCACTGAGGTTAAACTAACAGGTCTGTAGTTTCCTGCTTCTGCCTTGCTCCCACTTTTGTGAAGGGAATCACATCTGCCCTCCTCCAGTCCTCGGGTACCACACCATCCTCCCATGATTTGTTAAACAGGGTAGTCAGTGGTGTCACTAATTCCACCTTAGTTCTTTTAGAATTCTGGGATAAATCCCATCAGGCCCCATTGCTTTGTCCACCTTCAGTTTTAAGAGTTCTTTCAGAACCCTTTCTTCTGTAAATGGGCTGTATCAACTTCTGTATCCAGAGTGTTTCTACTGTTTGTTTTAGGTACTCCCCTCTTCCTTTGTAAATACAGAGCAAAAATATTTGTTTAGTATCTCTGCCTTTTCACAGTCACCCTCTGCCCTCCCCCCCCTTTATTAAGCCTCACTATCCCTCCCTTGGTCTTCCTTGACTCCCTGATGTACCTATAAAAGGTTTTATCCCCCTTCTTAACTGAGTTGGCTATCTTTTCCTCAGTTTGGGCCTTTGCTGTTCTGACTGCCTTCCCAGCTTCCTTTTGCTTTAATTGATACAGTTCTCTGTCCTGCTCCTTCTGTGATTCCTTGTACTTCCTGAAAGCTTCTTTTTCTCTTGAACCTTCACTGCCACTTCCTTTGAGAACCATAGTGGTTTCTTACATCGTTTAGTTTTGTTTATTTGCTTCACACAAAGGCTAGTTACCTCTGTGATGGTAGTTTTTATTATTCCCCATTGTTCTTCCACCCCTCCTTCCTGCCCATTTGCTAGTGCATTCCTTAGGCACATGATGGAAAAAATTGTTCTGTGCCAGTCTGGTCTCCCGCCCCACCCTGCTCACTCACCAGAGGCCAGAAATTTTTTTTTTTTGCCACATGTGCCAGTCCACCAGGCCCACCCCTCCACTCCCATCTCTGAGGAACCACAGCAGCGATCAAGGATACATCACGGGAGCGAGGGACAGACCCAAGCGCCTGCCACACATGATGGAAAAAATTGTTTTTCCTTCATGTGTGCCAGTCTGCCAAGCCCACCCCTCTACCCTCTATCAATGACAGGAGCAAAGCACAGTTTCAGCCAACACAGTATCATTTCTTCCACCCGGAGCCTCTGAGTTTTCCACCCTCACTCCCTTCGAGAACAAGCTGTGTCCCCTAGCATGGACCCTTCTGGCCTTCCACCCTTCCTCCCAAGACTGATTTACATTTTTTTTAAACTTGCCCCTCCTCATTTGGGCCCTCCTTCCATCAGGGACACAGCTGTGTCCCCTAGAGCAGAGACCAATTTAAATTTACCCCTCTCATTTGAACCATGATGGCTCCCTCCCACCCTCTGACAGTAACATGTTGGCACACAAGGGCTACACTCTGCCTAACATAATTTTCCCCTTACTTCTACTTGCCCTGAGCAGGGTTACCACTCAGGGAAAAAAGGCATCACTACCCTTAGACACAAAAATAATTTATTAAAATCAATAACACGCACTCCGGTTTCAGCTAAGAAATAGGAGTTTTGAATAGTGATTAGCTCTTTTTTTGCAGTTTGAAATGGACAGCTGCATGCTCTGCTCTGTGTTCTCTCTTCTCTCTGCTGTCTCTCGATGTCATTCTCTCATCATGCTTTGGGCTACCCTCTCGCTGTTCTTGCTCTCTCGCAGTGGACTGTTGCTCTGTAATCCCCTCACCTGCCTGTGTAGCTTTATGTAGGTTCGGCTGACCTGAGGGGGCACAGAGCACATAGAAAAGGTGCTAAATTTAAATAAAAGAAAATGGCCATGATTGGAGCCAGCTGGTGTGACGCGCTGTAGTGATGTCAGTAGCACATCACATGCCAGCACGATGACTTGAATGGAAACAGTGGGGGGCACAGATATCCTTTGGGAGGCAGGACTAAGGACAATATCGGGTAGCACAAAGGACATCTATGGTGGGCTATGAAGGTACAAACTGGGGGAATTTAGGAGCGTGAGCGTGTGTGCAAACTGGGGATTTGTGGTGATTTTGTGGGGGAGTGCTGGTCTGCTAAGTAGCACTTTGAAAGTGGTGTCCTAAAATGTGAATTTTGTGTGGGAAGCGCAACTTTTTGCGGGGAGGTCTGAAAATCGCGCTTTCCATGATAAAATCATGGCCGAGATTTTCCAGTAGCCCTGCTCATAGATGTATGTGGCTCAAATCTTCCATCTGTTCTGACAGTCCTACCCTGCTCTGTAAATCTCTAGCTTTTGTTAATATCTGTTGGTCAACTAGCTGCTGGTTTAGCAAAGTCACTAAGCTCCTGGAGAAGCATACTGCATTATTTTGATTCACTAAATTAACTAAATGACTTGCTTTATGTTTGATAATATGGCTAGATAAAACACTTCTAACACCTCTCGAAACTCCCCCATACACATTTCCACAACATTGATTACCAACATCAAAGTCTCATTAGCACACACCTCCACCTTGCTGTTTAATACATTTGCAATATTCTCTAAAAATTCATTAGTATTTAACTCTTGGGGGTTTCTATGTAATGAAAACACAGGATCATTCAAACTACCAGAATCCAGGTGTAGCAGTGGCAGATCTAGCATTTTACAGCAGGGAATGATGGGGTGCTGTGCCTACTTGATATGCAACTTATTATAATTTTAATCTTTTATACTATCCTTTTCATGACACTTTTGACTGAAAATATAAACATAATCTACTGATATGAATGTGTATTTTCTTACAATCAATATGTTAGACTTCTCCAGCAATGTGAAAAGCAGCAGCAGCAGCAAGCAAGTTACAATGGGGGTGCACCTGAACTCTCTAAAACCCCCTAGTTCCACTACTGAGGTGTAGCTGTACAAAATCATTACTACCCAAAGTAGGCCTTATTCTATCCAACAACTACTGCACAGCTGTATGGACTGCAGAATAGTATTGACCTATGGATGTTGAACTGTCTAGACTGGCAAATCAAAACTGCTGGTGATACTCAACACCATTGAAATTATTTCTGGGTACCTCGTATTCATGTATTCTAAATAGGCAGGCCCTGTTGGACCATTTTCCATTAACTGCTGACCATCCTGGCCACAAATTTGGCCTTTAAATTTGGCACCTTCTGAAAGCTGCTCTCCGGAACGGTAGCACTGCTTTGTAACTTAAACGCTGTTGCAGCGTGGTAACACCTTTAGGAAGTGCAGTTGCGGCTTTTGCTGCCTTCCCCTGACTCAACGAGCCATCCCCTCGCTCTGCAGAGCCCTGGCCTGCAACGGCCGGGTACTGGACTGTAGGACCCAGGTGTTTTCTTCCCGCAGTCGGCTCAGCAACTGCTCCCACCCACCCTCACACCACACCCACCCTTGGCTGGCACTTGCTTTATAGGGCTATGCCATGCCTCTAACACGCCCCTTGGGCTGAAAAATAACTATCTCTCAGATTTTCATTTGCAGGTTATACCGGTCTACAACTAGAGGGCGTTCTGATTTATCCTGCATTATAACTGTTTTAAAGTAATAAGTAAAATTTTATTTCCTTCAACCTGGTCTCCTTTTTTAGCTCTTTCTCGGACATTAAATATCCTGCTAAAACTTATACTCGATATGGACATTAAATACACTGTAACCTTTCTATCTATTACAATCCTATTTAACCACTGTTTGGTCCAAGTCCCCTGCAGAAGTAAAAAGTCATCACTGGGTTGTTTCCTAGACATTGATCCCAAGCACAGTTCATTTCTATCACCCTTTCTTTATCCCTTTGACACCTTCTCACTTATTATTCCTCACAAACTAGCTTACCACTTAGCATACTCCCTCCATAAACCTGTAGGTTGCAAATTTCCTCCTAACTCTATCCTTTCATCATAAGCTATGGCACTTCCTCCGCCTAGCAATACTTCTATCTGGGACATTGAACTGAATCCTGGACCTATAACAATGAACCAGTCACCAAATAATGTGACCTGGACAGATTCAAAGGACTACGGATCATGCCATACGAATATTAGTGCCTCTTCTAATTCACCGAACTTGAGGCATGGGTGCAGAATCTTCCTGACATCTTATGCCTATCAGAAACCTGGTTAAAGCCCTCTACTGCTAACCACTTGTGTGCCTTACCCAACTATAATCTTATCAGGCAAGATAGAATCACCGCCAAGCGTGGAGGTGGGGTTGCTATCTACTACAAACAGCACCTGATGCTAGGCCAAAATGTTCTTCCTGCCCTATCTCTTTGTGAAGCCATCCATGCTACGCTCCTATTAGGTTCAAAGAAATTGCATTTAATCTGTGCCTATAACCCCCCTGCAGGAGGGTTAAAAGGCCTAGAAGAACTTCTCCAACACATTGATAGTACCACTGGTCATAACGAAGTCCTAGTATTAGGTGACCTAAACCTCAACTGGGCTAGTAAAGCATCTCAAGCCCTCCATACCCTAGGGCAAAGTCATAATTTTCATCAGTTGATCTCTGACCCCACCAGGATTAGGGCCCCCTCGCAGTCTAGCACGCTTACAGACTGGATCCTTAGTAATTGCCCTGATAGCGTTAGCTGTGCAGGCTCTTTACCAGATGTAATCAGTGATCACTCCCCAATCTACTGCACGTGGAGCTCATACAAAAAAAACATCTCTGCCCCCAAGACTTCTAACTTTTCGCAATCTTGCCAATTTCAACCCTTTTCACTTTATTAATGACCTTTCTATGATTGACTGGTCCTCCATTCATAATGCATCAGATGTCCAGTCCGCCCTAGGCAGCTTCCTCACTATATTCCATCAGCTCCAAGACGTCCATGCTCCATGGATCACCAGGCGCTTTCGTGGCACTCAAAGTGGCTTACTAAAGATCTACTAACCCAGATTAGGGCCAGAGACAAAGCCTGGAGTCTTTTTAAGTCCACAAAGTTGGAATCTGACTACTGCCATTACCGTTCATTGAGGAATGCCTGCAAAAACAACATCCATCTATCCAAAAGTACCTTCTGTAGGAACCTGCTAATAAACGCCTCTGGTGATTCTAAGAAATTCTGGACTACCATAAAAACTATCATTGGCTCTAATCAAAAGTCCCATATTAATAGTATGTTACTTAATGGTATACACTGCAATAACCTGTTAACCATAGCCGATACCTTTAATAACCTTTTCTCAGATTTATCCAGCTACCTGTCCACCTTCCAAAATGCTAGCACTGTGCTGCCCTCTTATGACATTAAACCACCACCCTCAAACCCCCCTTTTAGGTTCTGGATCATTCATAAAAGAGGAGTTGAAAAGCTACTTCTCACTATCAATGACAACAATAGTCCAGGGTCTGATGGTCTTGAACCAAGGCTGCTGAAAGCAGCGGCCCCCTTTATAGCCTCCCCAGTAACCACAATTTTTAATATGTCCCTTTGCCGTGGTATAGTACCAACAATATGGAAAATTGCTAAAATCACTCCTATTCCAAAGAAAGGAGACCAAAAGGAAATAAAGAACTATCGTCCCATCGCTATACTCTCTATCTTAAGTAAAATTTTGGAAAAACTAGTCACCACACAAACAATTGAATACCTTCAAAAATATAACCTCCTCTCCAGTTCCCAACACGGTTTTCGTAAAGGTCATAGTACCACCTCTGCCTTGCTAAAGCTGACTAGTGACATTAACTCAGCCATGGACCTAGGCCTCTTGACTGGAGCAGTTTTTATTGACCTAACTAAAGCTTTTGATCTGGTAAACCACTCGCTCCTTCTATCAAAACTACGGTCCTTTGGTTTCTCCCCAGATACCATAACTTGGTTTGAGAGCTATCTGACTGACAGGCAACAGACCGTGGTCTTTAACTCTGCTACTTCGGATCCTGCACCTATCCACGTTGGAGTGCCACAGGGATCTATTCTTGGTCCTCTACTCTTCACAATATTCATTGATGACATCCCTTCAATCGTACCGAATTGTTCGTCTCTGTTCTACGCGGATGATCTGGTTATCTATCATAGTGCGAAAACTTCAATCTCCCTACACCATCCTCTTGCATCGGATTTCGGGAGTATCCAGACCTGGCTTACTCATAATAAACTTGTCCTAAATTCTAGCAAATCTTAATCAATGTGTTTGGCTCCCAGGCCAGACTCAAAACTAATCCTTATCCACTTATCATCTCCTGCGCGGACAACTCTTCTCTACCCTCTACCAATTCTTTCAAATATCTTGGTGTCACCCTGGACAAATCACTTGACCTTGACCTTCATATCTCTACTATTTGTAAGTCAGTCAATGCTAAGCTAGGAAGTGCCTATCGTACCAGCTATGCACTTACCCCTCAAGCCAGACTAGCAGTGGCTCAAGGTTTCCTTCTACCGGCTCTAGTATATGTCTCGCCGATCTTCCTTTCTGCATCTAAATCTGCCCTTCATAAATGGGACATCACTTACAATAACATTTGTCGCTATGCCACGGCCTCACCACGCTTCAAGCACCACTGCCACCTTTATCAGGACCTAAAATGGCTCAGCCCATCCGCCTATCGTCTTCAGACCTTTGGATCATTAATTGACTCTGTCATCAGAACAGGTCTCCCCCCTATCCCTTTCTTCTGCACTGGAAACTCAACCTCCTATTCATGAATTACGATCTACTGATAAAGCCCTTCTGCATGTGCCAAGATGTAGAACAAAAATGGGCACTCGCGCGTTTTCCTACACTGCCCCGAAATACTGGAACTCTTTACCTCTCTCCATCCATCAAACAAACACCCATGCTATCTTCAAGAAACTACATCATGAACACCTTCACACTCTGTATCCCTGCACTTGTTTTAACCCACCTTGAACCCTTACTAATGCTTGCTCTCTCCCTTATCTTCATCCTATCTACCCCCCTTTTCCCCTTCCTCTACTCATGATCTTTACCTGCCATGCTCTTTCATCCCCCTCTTTCCTCCTTCTCTCTCCCTCTCTACCTTTTACAGCACTTACTGCACTGTAACTTACTACCTTCCACGTTGTTTTCTTCTTTGATACCAATCCTGTTTTCTCCTTCTGTATTCATGGTATCTTATCCTTCACCATTCAGTATGTCAATGTACTTACTATACACTGCTTTTACCCATTTGTACTGTTTCATGTGCTGCGCCACATGTTTATTGTTATGTCTGTAAACTGTTTTCTCCCAGGTCGTGCCTGAAAATAGGCATTGTTTGCCTAGTGCACTTACCCAGTCACCAAAAGCAAAATAAATAAATAAATAAATGTCTTCTTCATGGCTCGCTGTGGCACCACCCCAGTCTGCGTGTCTTCAGCGGTGCTATTTTGTGCAGGACTCCTGCAATATTCACTCTGTCAGATCTGTGTGCACATCAGAATTACAACATTGTTCCCACGTGCATTTTTTCACACATACAACACTCAGTTCCACATTCACTACTGTGACACTCAGGATATTGTTGAAATGGTGAACTCACATACCAGTCACACGTACAGCATGGTGTGGCAGACCCAGATACCACTTGGTTACGTGGTGGTGCCCCGTGTTTTTGCAGGGGTGCCTGATGTTGCATTCTGTTATGGGTAGTCAATATTTTTTTAGCCTTTCTAATTTGACACCTAATGTACTGATTCACTATATTGTGCCTAGTGGTTCTAATGACCCACCCACATTGTACAATTTTATCAGTCATTTTGTATAGTAGAAATGTTTGCACCACTATAGGCTAATTTTTTAATTAGTTCTTGAGTGACCACCATTTTTTGGTATGTAAACAGCCAAAATGTATATTTACAGTTTTAAATCTCGTATTATGATGGCTTTGTTCATGCAAAGCTAAGACTCTTAAATGTGTTATTAAAAACAGTTTGCAATCAAGAGGCAGCATCACATGTGAAGAAACCCCCACAGATATGCAAAAAGGATCTAAATTATAACTATATATATATACAAGGGTACCACCAGTTGAGGTTTGCTCATGTGGTAACACTTTTTAAGGTGTCAAAGTTGCAGGAATAATTACAGGGTTAGCTTTACTCACACACACACAGCAGGTGATTTAATGTGTGACAGTGCTGCAGATACACTATCAGGTGCACAAGTTAATGCCACAGGTATTTGTGTTTGCTTATTGTTATGTTTGCAACAACGCTTACCCCCAACACCTATATGACAATGGTGTTCACTTTTTTCACTTCTGTTTGTGGGGGGGGTGGCTGGTCTCTCCATACAGGTTCATGAGGTAGGGCTGAAGAAATTTTCACACAGCCCTCAACCCTTTTGTTTGCTGCTGTGAGTGCAGGCACTGAAGGTAGTCGTGATCTTGTCAGGGAGATGCTTTTTGGGTCTGGATAACCTTGAATGTGTGTTGTGGCCTCCTGCATGCTTTGAAAATACAACTTCTAGAGGATTAAAATTGATATAATCTAGGACACATTAAATATATAACATAGATATATAGCCCCTGTAATGCATATTGCTTTATAATAGTGCAGTCTTTTTGCAGGCTTAATATATATCCGGTACATTTCATGTCAGATATACATTTCCTTTATTTTATTTTGATCTGTTTTAGTTGATTGGTACTCAATAAAAATATGCAAAATGTCAGCATATTAAATAATTTGCTGTATTAAACCACCCTTAAATTAAAACTATAAAAACAGGAAGACGGAAGTTGGGGAAAGAAACATTGCCACACCAGAACTTCTTAATGTAAGTTGTAGAAACATATGGCTAAATAGTATAATTTCTTAAAATAAAGCATACTAAATTCAAAAACAAGAAAAGCACAGCAGCTAATTTACAATCAACACATTTGCCCATTAATAACCTGCATTGTAAAAAAAAAAAAAACTGCAAACACTTCTGTTAATGTAAGACAAAAAATTTGGCTAACTTAACTGCAGCATACCTTTTTTTATTATTCCATGTCAGTAGAGCAAAGTTTAATGAGCAAATTCAATTTCAGTGATGTTTATTGAGTGATTATCATTAGGGCGAGTAGACAATGAGTGCATACAAATATGGTAAAAGCACATATGAGCGAATGTCAAATGTTGACTAAAACTTAATGCGAATGCTAGTTATAGTGAAAATGTCCTAACGGCATCACCCTTCTAGCACCAACATCCAAGGCATTTGCAGCATGATTGTGTCCCTGGAGCTCAGACAGAACATGCTCAGCCACTTGCCCCCATGGGCAACAGTCACGATCCAGCCATAGCACCTCTACGGTGCAAGGAGCCTGATCCACCTATCCCCCAAAGAGATAGATAAGGTGCCACTTGCCCCCACGGGCAGTGGTCACTATCCAGCCATAGCACCACTATGGTGCAAGGAGCCTGATCCACCTACCCCCCCAAAGAGATAGATAAGGTATGACGCTTGAAAAATTGCCACGATTTCTCTGCGCTGTGTGAATGCTGAACCAGATCATCACTTGCAATTTGCTGTTTTCAATTTCAGCACCTTCTCAGGGTAGCGCTACTGGCTCCATGCCTGTGTAGAGCTCCCTGATTGGCTGGTCTCACTCACCTGAGACAGGAGCACCCCGAGACGTGTGGCTTAATGTAACCCTGCATCCCTGTACTCGGCTTCTAATTTATATATTTTAATTTAGCCTGTTCTGCTCAGCCTGTGTAAAGTAACTTACCATTCCCCCCCCGCTGCATTTTCTCTCCAACTGTATGTGCACTGAGTCAGTGGTAGCTCTGCAAATTTCCCCTTGATTTTTTTGTCCCACCCCCCAGACCTCCTTTAAATGCACACAGTCTCTGCCCACTCCTATCTGATGTTTCAATTTATTGGTTACTTACTGTCAACAACTGCAATTCCTCCGATTCCCTTTTTTGCAACTAAGCCTTCTAGCAGCTTTATCTCTGTCTTGCTGAGGCATACCGTTTTGGTACTTTAGGTTTGCTTATTGCTGACTAGCATATCCTGTCGTGCTAAGGCACTGTTTTGCTTAAAAATTGTACTACAAATTACTGAACTGTAACTGATTTGCCCAAAAACTGTGTTTATTGTCTAAAAATGTTCCCAGCAACCAAGTGTTACAGCCCCTTCCTGACTTTGTAGCTCTCTCCAGACTGCAAGGTGCCAAGGAAATCTTTGGCTTTTCAGTTGCTAATTGAACTGTTTTCACTCAGACTGCTAGCCTTTGTATTGCCCCACTATTAATTTGAGCTCCTCTCTCCTTTCTCTAGCCGAGAACCTGCTAGGGATCCCAGCTCAGATGCCCTCCGCATCGACCGCGGACACCGGGCTGTCGGCGCTTCCGAAGCCGCCACCCAAGACCTCATCATCAGACTCCACTGCTTGAGAGGTACGGCAAAGCCACAATTTTTTTTTCCCACCCACCCTTTCCCCTTCTTGTGTGCTATTATATAGACCCGTTAGCACCACCCACTCCCATCCCTGATGAATCTCCTGCCTTCTCTTTCTTATTAAAACAATTTGTTACTGCCAGGGTTCCACCAGGGGAATCCTGCAACCAGCAGACGGTGAGCTACCCTTATCAGCCAATCACAACGCAGGCACTTTTTCAAAGCACGCCCCAATTGGCTCAGATGAAAGGCGCTGCATATCTGTGCTCTGGGTTCAGTCCCTGCCGGGCTTTTTCTTCCCACCACCTCCCAGGCCTCTATTAAATACTCAATTAGATCCACCCCCTGTAGAGCTGTTTCACTGTATTCGCTCATATTAAGGGCATAGACCATGCTGCAAGCGACCCTCTCTCTAGGTACCCCGCCCCTTTTCCCTGCACTAGCCTGCTCTGCTGAACCATGACTCACCTCCCCATTGTCATTTTATTTTTGCTCACTAACATCCTAACTATATGCTATCAGGACAAAGTCCCAGGTTCAAAACCTACCCTAGAACATCACTGCTATTTACATCACCCCCTTTTACTGCACTAACGCTCATCCAAAGCCCACCCCTCCCTTTAATTACAACCCACTCCCCACTCACCTGCTTTTATTACCCCCTTCTCACATGTCACTCAGAACATTATCCCTACTATCTATTAACTGCCACATTAGACTATACCATAATAGCACTAAAATGGTATCCGCTGCCAGTACCATTAGCCGGTCACAACTTTAAAAAAGCATCCAGATCCATCACAACAGCTATAAAAAAACTTCTGCTCCTGCTCCTTCTCTGCTCAGGTAATGTAGAACTAAACCCAGGCCCCCTGTCAACGTTCTCTTCACCGACCGAGTTTGCTGCCGCTCCTGGCCTTAAATTCATGTTGGTCAACATTTTAAGTTTGCCCCAAAAATTTACCTTTTACAAGCCTGGACCACACTCACTGAGCCCGACCTCATCATTATCACCGAATCCTGGCTCAAATATACTATTACGGACCAGCAAATAACTCTCCTCAACTGTAATCTCTATAGGGCTGATAGGAATACCGGGGGGGGTGGAGCAGTTATTTATGCCAAATCCAAATTCACTATTAGTGACATCTTCTGCAATTCTAAATCTAAGGAATACGAAATCATATTTCTGAAACTCCACCTTCCCTCCAATAAAATTATTACAGTAATCGGCGGCTACAGACCTCCAACTGGTGGAACTGAAATCAACATCCTAAAATCCTTAGTTACAACAGCCAACACAGAAACACTGATACTCTGGGACCTCAACATGGATTGGCTCACACACAAATAGCATAGTCTGAAATCCCTTGGTGATGAACTAGGTCTTGTCCAGATAATTAGTGAGCCCACTAGGATTGACACCGCCAACACTGCCAATAGTTCTCTCATCGATGTCATACTTACCACCCATCCCCACAAAATACTACAATCAGCTGTTTTTTCCAACAATATGAGTGATCATAGAGTTGTGGTCTGTACAAGATATCAAACCAAAGCCTGCAATCTGCCTAAGTTCATAATCAAGCATTCCTTTTGTAAATTCAACACCCTGAGCTAGCTGACCGACCTTAGCAAGGTCAAATGGCGAGATCTGTACCTCTCTAAAACAGTTGAGGCTGTCTCTAACCTAAATGAAAATCTCACCACCCTGGCTGACAAGCATGCCCCATTTATTAAGGTGCGTATGCGCAAGGTCTCCCATCCCTGGTTTACACTGGAGATCAAAACCACACTTATAAACTGAGATAAACTCTGGGCTCTAGCAAGAACAACTAAGAATCTGACAGATTGGCAGACATTTAGAGCAGCTAGGAACACCTACATAAAACATACTCACTCTACCAAAGCGAATTACTACGTTTCCACACTGCAAAAAAGCCAAAGAAAACTCGCAGAAAATTTGGAGGACCATCAAGTCTACTGAAGGTCAACTGGCTGCTCCCTCCATCCCAGCTATGATCAACATAAATGGCACAGTTATTGAGAACAATTATCAAATCCTCGAAGAACTGAATTCTCACTTCACCACAGCTGGTCTAGCTTTTGATGCATCACCGTATGCATCTCGTACTAGTATCCATGTTAGCCCTATCACTGTCCCGAAAGCTACAGCCCATCCTTTCCAGCTGCTCCCCCTCAGTTTCAAAGAAGTCAAGAATTCACTCATCAATTAAGATACCACAAAAAGTGCCGGAGACGATGGCTTAGAACTATTTTTCTTAAAAGTCAGCTACCGCTATCTTACTGCTCACATTCTCCATATATTCAGCTTCTCTGTCTCTTCTGCCATAGTTCCATTATGCTGGAAATCCACTCATATCATACCCTTATTTAAATCCGGCGACCTATGCGACTTAAACAATTACAGACCAATCTCAATCTTGCTTATCCTTTCAAAAGTCCTCGAAAAATTTATTTATATACAATTGAAGAATCACCTGGAAACCTACTCTTTCCTCAATCCAGCCCAATAAAGCTTTCTCTCTAATCATAGCACCATTACTGCACTAGCTAAAGTCATCGATGACTGGATCTCAGCCAAGGATGCTAAAAAAAATTATGGGTGCAATATTCTTAGATTTGAGTAAAGCATTCAACACTGTTGCCCGTACTCTAATTGTGAACAGCCTCACCAATATTGGCGCTACCCTAGATACTACCAAATGGTTCTCCAGTTACCTATCAGGTAGGATGCAGAAAGTCAAAGCTGGTGGGCTGTTCTCTGCCTCCTTACCAGTTACTAAGGGAGTTCTGCAATGTTCTGTCTTTGGTCCTATACTGTTCTCCCTATATATCAACAACCTCGATTCTCAAATAACCAGGTCAACCTTGCATTTCTTTGCAGACGATACAGTTTTGTATACATCCAGCCATACAATATCGGAAGTCAGGGATATACTTCAAGTCTATTTTGCACAGCTAGAAACAAATCTCATCAATACCAAACTCCTCCTAAATGCTAAAAAAAACTAAGGCCATGATTTCCCCCCCTAATACTTCTTCTGTCACCCTCACTGTCCCACCTAAAGACTTCATTGTTACATCCCTAGGTGAACCACTGGAAGATGTCTCTAATTTAAATACCTCAGCTTTTGGTTGGACAACAATCTCTCCTTCAATGAGTACAGTGATGACCTGTCCAGAAGACTAAAAGCTAGACTAGGCTTCTTCCTCCAAAATAGGTCCAGTCCCTCTTTCCCCTAGAAACCAGACTCGGGCTTGTTCAGACCACCTTCCTCCCTTTACTTGACTATGGGGACATATTATACACTTCTTCAGCAATTACTAACCTAAACAAATTGAACATTCTCTACCACCGCACACTGCGCTTCATTACAAACTACCCATACTGAACCCACCATTGTGAACAATACGCAGCTGTTGGTTGGACTTCACTTACCATTAGATGCAACTCCATGCTGGCATTTGGACCCTAAAACTTCTTCTGAATAAATTACCAAGCTATTTAGTTGCACTTATCCATACTGCCCACAGCTCTTATTTCCTTAGGAAATCAGATTTTATCCTACTCAACACACCTAGGACTCGTACTTCCTTTGGTAGACGAGCCTTCTCAAGTGCCCTACCAGCTATTTGGAACCAGCTACAATCCACTCTGAAACTATCCAGTGTAGTCTCAGTAAATTTCTTCAAAAACTGGTGGCTTCAAAAATAAAGGACACCTGTAACTGTTTCTAAACTCCCTCCCTAGCTTTCTCCTTACTTCCTTAGTTTGTTCTCGCTACACTGACTTCCTTAAACATCTTGTACTAAATATTTATTGGGATTTTGGTTTTCACCTAGGACTGTTTACCCATGTACCTTGTAGGACCTGGTCCACCATTTATGTATTATGTTATTGCCTGCATTGTATATTTGTTGTAACCATGCACCCAGGACCTCCTTCTGAATGAGCTTGCTCAATGGAGCTTTCCTGCAATAAACTTGAACTTGAACAGTGTATACTCATTTAGGACACCTGTACCTATGGTATTCCCACACCTCCAGAACACTTTGCCGATCACATCTTTATCACAGTGGCACACATGTCCCTCTTATTGTGAGTAAATTTGACTATTTCCTGCATCTGAAATCAACAGCAAACACCCATCTTTATTAACAGCCTTCAACAGGTACAAATAGGTTATACAGGGGGGCTATGCCCACTACACCCCCCATGGGGACTACACCCACCCAAACTCCCCCATTTCTAATATTCTAACTCCAAGGTGCAACTGGACATGGGATAGGCTATACAATTGATCACCCAAAAATCCCATCGCTCATATGATGACTTTACTAATCTTGTAACATGCTATTTTTGCAATTGCTATATTTGAAAGTGCTGTTCTTTAGTAAAGGAATAATGCATGACAGGGTGTGCGTCGTGCTGGGATAACATTACACCTGGGGTGATTAGGCACGATGCCACAGGCCGAGTGTGACTAATCACCCCAGAAGTGACGTTATCCCAGCACAACACACACCCTGAAGTGTATCATTCCTATTATACAATGACTTGTTTTGTGAAAAAAAAATTAAAATAATAAAAACTACAGCTAAAGCTACACTTTTTATAAATTATTTAATGGGGAAAAATACTTAGGAAAAAAATAGTGCTTATTGCTTTGGCCAGTGGGTGATGCTGCAGGGTTTCTCACCTGTCTCCTTAGTTTGTTCTTTATTTGGTTCTCTCTCTTTTCCCCTCTACTATCAAGCTTTTATCTGTATGCCTATATTTAGCTGTCTCTTCCCCCACCCCATATGAAGTTGGTGCATTACATCTCTGTATTTTCATATTTTCCTGTCAGTCACCCCCCCCCCATGACATAACTATACTAGTTGCTTTCCCCCAAGGTCAGTTAGTGACTGTTCTGTTTCTTGTGGTATGGACAGCATGTTTGCTATTTAGTGTTTGTAACAGTCCAGGTCAGAGATCTGAAAGTAAAGTACTGAATCCACCATTGCTGATAAGTACAGCTCTGTAAAATGAGCAGGGCACTGCCAAAAGTGAAGCCGATTGGGGTGACAGCTGTGTTGTGTGAGAAAGCTGTATTGAGTTATAACAGTAAAAACATTACCATGGTTCAAATTAGAAAAAAAGACACTTGTCTCGTTGGTGTCCCTGTCAGTTGTGAGCGTGGCTGTTTCAAAGGGTATGCTCTCTTACTATCCCACTGTTTGAGTGGATGGGGAAGCCAAAGACAGCGGCTTTAATTTACTTCTATTTTTCAATTTATTAACTAGCGGACCATGAAGCCGAGAATAGTGACTTTATTTGTATTTTTGTATTTAGCTGTAACAGGGTGGCTGAGGGCTGAATGATATCATGTGAGGAGCACGAGTGAGGCACAGTGAAGCCGGCTGCCCAGCAGTGGAAAGTGACACTGATCACGGCTTGTGGAGTGATTCCCTTAACAGCTGATTCAGTCGTGTGTACTGGGAGAAGATCCGTGATGTTATGCTGGGATAACATCATGGGTCCAGTCCCAGACTGACCAATCAGAAGCCAACACTCTTCCTTGCCATTGTATAATAATTCATATTGCACATGTGCTATGTTTGTACTCACTCTAATGCATGCATTAATTTTGCTTTACTCATATTGCTTAGCTTAATTGATGTGCTACCCTCTTTTTTGTCCTCATTCATTAGTGGTATAGTTTTGCATGAAGATCCTAGTTGCTCTTTTTCTTTTACAAAAAATAAAAATGGGTTATAATTCACCACTAATTATATACTGCTATTAATCATTTTGTTTTTTACAGTGTTGCATATTAAAGAGCTGACTTTAGCAGTTTTTTTTATGTTTATCTGTAAAATTTAACATATCTTTCTATGAAGTACAGACCTTTACTAAACCAGTTTGTTAGTAGTTTAAAACCCTGACTTACAGTATACAGTGATAGTTGTAAATGCCCAAAAGGTAAAGCACACTATCTTTATTTTATTGCTAGTCCTGTATATATCTGTAAATTAGATTATGGTTTGCTGTACAATATCAGCAAAACATTTTTAAATTAAATAAATTACTATACATCACTCCCAAGTGTGTGCAGCACTGCCAAAAAACCATGACTATGAAGTTGCCCCATTTACACACAATTATAACATTTAAATGCTAATAAAATGTTTGATTAACTTGATTTGACATAGCATGTAAAGCTGTAGGAGGAACTGCTGAACAATTGCTTGATATAGCCAAGGCTGGCAAACCTACATTATAAAAAGTTAGGTTATAGTTTAATGGACTTCATTTTATCCACTTCAAATATTGACAACAACAGAATAAGCTGTACTCAATACCATCTCCTCATAATCCTTTTGATTCTAAAACAAGATCATGAAAGCCAATCTGAGAAAACTGTTTCGCAAACAAATTAGCCATTTTAAAGTCTAGACCACAACAGTTTTTAAGAAATTAAAACTATTCAGAAGTCTTACCAGCTGCTGGTTCACTGTCTGTAAACAGACTGTTGTGAGCTAATGCGTCGACTTTTTATGGGTACGGGGCTGAACATGCCCCAAGCAAGGTGGAAACTGAGAACCAGTGTAACATAGACCAGTGATGGTGTGAAAGACTCGCTGATTAGTAATCCTTACATTTAAATACTGGGGGGGGGACAAACATATTTTAGATGGCAATGCTTTAAAACAGTTATAACCTGAAATAAAACTATGATATGATACAAGACATCTAACAAATATACATGTTAAAGAACAAACTATGTATACCAGATACAATAATTCAAACTTCCTTCCATTGAAATGAATGGGGCCTTTGTTTTAAATGGGAAGAAACATTAAGAGGTTTTCTGAAACTTAATTATTTAAGATATAAAATAGACTTGAATATGCATAATTTCAGGCTTTTAAGAAAACCAAAATAATGTTATACAAAGTTTTGATGGAAATGCTTTACAACAGTTATGACTGGAAATAAAACTGATATGATACACCACTTCTAACTAATATTTAACATGTTACAGCACAAATTTAAATGTGTGTTTGTACCATTAAAAACCTTTACTGTGGTGCAGTGCAGTGGCTGTGGAGCAGCAGTCTTCCGGGAGATGTTCTGGAGGATGTGGTGTTGTCCCATCTGCAGGCACCTCTCTGGGCTGAGGGAGGAGGTTGCTCATCTCCAGGCTGAGTTGGCCAGGATTTGTGGGACCTCCTCTTCCATCCCGGGACCACCAGTGCCACTGCCGTTGCCTCAGAGGTTGCCAAGAAAGAGGAGCGGTTGGACCACAGTGGGCTCAGGGAAGGTGAGGGTGGTGGAACAGAGGCACATCCCTCCAGTTGTACCTCTCCACAAATTCCTATGCCATTCTGGCAAAGTGTGGTTCCTCTATGGAGGCACCCACAGTGGAGACCAAGGAGGATGCTGGGAACCTCCACAAAGGAGACCCACAGGAGGGTGGCATGGGACCCTGTAGGGGAAGGAAACAACTCCTGGTGGGGTACTCCATTGTTAGGAAGGTAGAACTGGGCAAGGAAGGGGAGAGGGAGGTAAGGTGCCTGCCTGGCGCATGGCTTGGAGGGACAGGGAGCGAATCCTCAGGATTGCCAGAGCAGCTGCACAGGGGAGGGAGCTGGATGTCATTGTCCACCTAGGGACAAATGACCTGGCTAAGAAAGGGATTAGAGAAGTGCAGGAAGAGTTTGTGGAATTGGGGAGGGGCCTTAGTCAAGTAGCACACACGGTAACCTTCTCAGAGGTGCTACCCATCTATGGCATAGGAGAGGCTAGGGTGTTCTGTACCATGGGATTCAATCAGTGGTTGAAAAACTGGTGTGGAGCTCAGGGATTTGGCTTCATTGGGGACTGGGGGTCCACCTGGAGTGATGCAAGCCTATACTGGCATGATGGGCTGCATCTGTCTGGGAGGAGAACCAGGATCCTAGGTGATAGGTTTAAATGCTTCATTGGCAAGCTTTTAAACTAGCCAAGGGGGAGGTACTGGAAAGGAGCAGGAAAATCCTAGCCCCCCAAACAATCACGGTAGTAAGTGTGGCAAACACCAACATGGAGGTGTCGATAGGAGAAGGGGCAGGGGTAAATGGAGAAAGTGACAAAGGCAAGAAGGACAGGGATGGGAAAAAGGGGTAAGGCCATCAGGAAATGGAGGGTAATGAGTACCAATGCCCGTAGTCTGGGCAACAAGCTCCCTGAGCTGGTGGCCTTAATGGAAGAGGAATGCCTGGATATTGTAGCAGTCACAGAAACATGGTACACAGAGAACCATGACTGGGATGTTAACATACCAGGGTACATAACCTACAGGAGAGACAGGCAGGGGGAGAAGAGGGGGAGGAGTAGCTCTCTATGTAAAGGAAGGGATAAAAGCAACTGCACAAAAGAGTAAACAGGGAGGAGAGGAGGCACTGTGGGTCACCTTGGAGACTGGAAAGGGCACCACAATCCGCACAGGGGTTGTGTACAGACCCCCATGTCAGGGGGAAGGAATGGACAAGAAAATGATGGAAGGCATTCTTAGAATGGCAGAGAAAGGGGAGATACTGTTGATGGGAGACCTGAATATGCCAGATGTTAACTGGAGCACATTTGCTGCAGCCACATCCAAGAGCAGGGCCATTCTTGATGCCCTACAGGTGGCAGGCATTAGACAGCTAGTTTCAGAACCCACTCATGAGGGGAGCAATCTTAGACCTCGTACTCTCAAATGGGGGCAGTGAGAGGATCTCAGATCTAGAAATGGGTTGCCATCTGGGGACAAGTGACCATCAAACAGTGTGGTTCACGTTAAACTCAGCTACAGAGTCAAGCCATACAAAAGTGAGGGTACTGGACTTTAGGAGGGCTGACTTTGGCAAGATGGGAGAGTGCCTCAGAAAAGCACTAGCAAACAGGCTAGAAGGAGGTGTGGAGCAACAATGGGGAATTATCAAAACTGCCATCACAGAGGCAACAAGCCTTTGTGTGAAGCAAATAAACAAATCAAAGTGAAAGAAAAAGCCACTATGGTTCTCAAGAGGTGACTGTGAAAGTCAGGAAGAAAAGATAGCATTCCGGAGTATAAGGAAACACAGAAGGAGCAGGACAGAGAGCTGTACCAGTTAAGGCAGAAAGAAGCAGGAGGAAGTCAGAATAGCAAAGGCCCAAACTGAGGAAAAGATAGCCAACTCAGTTAAGAAGGGAATAAAACCTTTTATAGGCACATCAGCGAGAGAGACAAAGGGAGGGATAGTGAGGCTGAATAGAATGAGCAGTGGGTTGGCAGAGGGGACAGTGAAAAGTCAGAATACTGAATGAATATTTCTGCTCAGTATTCACAAAGAGGAGGGAAGTGCCTAATCCAATTAACAGAAGCACTCTTGATAGGGGTCGATCCCAGTCCTTTCACAGAAGAAAGGGTTCTGCAAGAACTCCTAAAACTGAAGGTGGACAAAGCAATGGGTCCTAATGGAATTCACCCCAGAATTCTAAAAGAATTAAGGAAGGAACTAGTGAAACCACTGGCTACTCTTTTTAATAAATCATGGGAGGATGGTGTGGTACCCGAGGACTGGAGGAAGGCGGATGTGATTCCCCTTCACAAAAGTGGTACCAAGACAGAGGCAGGAAACTACAGACCTGTCAGTCTGACCTCTGTGGTAGGGAAAGTGATGGAGTCACTTCTGAAGGAAAGAATAGTTGAGTACCTAGAGGTCAGTGGAGCACAGGATCCAAGGCAGCATGGGTTCACAGCGGGAAGGTCATGTCAGACGAATCTAATAGATTTCCTTGACTGGGTGACCAAAGTAGTAGACCAGGGAGGGGCTGTGGACATGGCCTACCTAGACTTTAGCAAGGCATTTGACACAGTCCCACACAAAAGATTATTAGTCAAATTAACCAGCCTGGGAGTTGATCCCAGGGTGGTAGCCTGGGTAAAACATTGGCTGGACAACAGGACACAGAAGGTAATTGTAAATGGAGTCCACTCTGAAGAAAGGATGGTTACTAGTGGGGTACCGCAGGGTTCAGTATTGGGTCCAGTCCTTTTTAATGTCTTCATCAGTGACATTGCAGAGGGACTGGAAGGAAAAGTATGCCTTTTTGCAGATGACACAAAGATCTGCAACAGGGTCGATACACAAGGAGGCGTGGAAAGGATGAAAAGGGACTTGGCAAGGTTGGAGGAATGGTCAGACGTATGGCAGCTAGGATTCAATGCAAAAAAGTGCAAAATAATGCACCTGGGAAACAAGAGCCCAGGGGAAGAATACCAATGGGTGGGGAGGTAGTAACAACAACAAAACAGGAAAGGGACCTGGGGTAATCATATCAGATGACCTTAAGGTTAGCAAGCAATGTGAGAAGGCAGTAGGGAGGGCTGGGGGTATACTGGGATGTATAGAGAGGCATCAGCAGCAGAAAACAGGAAGTTGTTATCCCTCTGTACAGACAGTTGGTGAGACCCCATCTGGAATACTGTGTCCAGTTCTGGAGACCCCATCTCCGCAAGGACATAGACAGGATAGAGGCAGTCCAGTGGAGGGCAACTAAAATGGTGCAGGGTCTGCAAGAGAAGCCATATGAGGAGAGACTAAAGGAGCTTAATATGTATACCCTTGAGGAAAGAAGGGAGAGGGGGGACATGATAGAAACTTTTAAGTACCTCAGTGGAATCAACAAAGTCCAAGAGGGTAGCATCTTTCAGAAAAAGAGACTTGCAAGAACAAGGGGCAC
Organism: Neoceratodus forsteri; assembly: GCA_016271365.2. Taxonomy (NCBI): domain Eukaryota; kingdom Metazoa; phylum Chordata; order Ceratodontiformes; family Ceratodontidae; genus Neoceratodus; species Neoceratodus forsteri. The sequence goes on from CM057455.1 coordinate 272,460,932, forward strand.
AATTTAAAGATAGAAGGAGGGCAGTTCAGGGGCAATGTGAGGAAGTATTATTTCACAGAGAGGGTAGTGGATGCATGGAACAGCCTTCCTGAGGAAGTTGTGGGGTCTAAAACTGTGGGAGAATTCAAGAATGCATGGGACAGACATAAGGCAATTCTTGTGGGGGGCAGGAAGATATAGGCTGTTGGTTAACTAGGATCTGCGGCCTATCCTGTAGGTAGGGAAATGGGCAGACTAGATGGGCCTAGCGGTCCTTATCTGCTGTCAAAGTCTATGTTTCTATGTTTACTGGAAGAGTTTATTGTGTAGATTCATTTTAGAATAACCATGCTTACTGTTGGATTAAGCAGCAGCTTTAAACAAAGGAGTTTGCTGACATGTTGTTTATTTTAGTAAAAGAATAAAATGTTTATACTCTGTAGTGTCCAGGGTAAACGAACTCCATCTGACCTTTAAAAATCTCTTGACTGTGGAAGAATAACTGGACTCAAGAAGCAAGTTTGAAATGTTTGGAATGTGCCTACCCCATCCAATTAAGCCATTTAATGATAAACTGCATAGTTCCCAACTAATAAAACTGTTCTGTAAAAAGCTGCTCTCAGATGGAATATGGGTTCTGTATAATTAGACGGCTGATTTTATTCCATATATTGACAGCCATCTTAGCTGTATCTGTCCTTTTGGTTCAGTTGAACATATCTTAAACCAATCTCAACTGAAACCGCATTTTATGGTCCAACAACCCTAAGGCTAAACAGACCATCTGCAGCTTCAGCTGAGTCAGCATGATAGTCATGTAGAGGTTACTCTGGGATCTTCTGTTAAAAACGGCTTACTACCATATTTGTGGAGTTTTTCAAATATAATTATATAGCACTGATTCTCTCTACTTCATGGTTAAGAGCTATAATCAGAAAAACGTCCTAGTCTGTCTCTGTATAAACATTCTGTTCTTGTAAATGCTATGTCTTTTGGTAAAATCAGTTTACCCCTTTGGTGTAAGAGTAGGCCTATATCCATTTCTGTTAAGTAAACTGTTTAACTACAACTGATTATAGACTCATCTGATCTGGTTCTTCCCACTGTTCATCCATACTAACACACTCATGATTTTCATACAAATCAAGTCTCATGAATGATTCAATCAATTCAGTCATACCAGAATCCTCTGGTGTTGAAACTAATAAATGTTGCAGAACACAATCGGCTAAGTTCATCCAGTTTGCTGTGTTACTCGGGCAATCCACACACAGAGGAGCAAATCATAAATCACATAGACTATGAAGGCACAGTGGTATATGTTTTTATCAGCATACCCCTCTGATATGTCCTGGGTAACCCCAGACAAGCCACCCTTTGCTCCACCCATAGCAGCATCACAAAATGAAAGAGGGTCTGTGTCATATCCGACGCATGTGGCAGTGGAAAGGAGTGGGGGTGCTGCATCATATGTGGTGCATACGAGATGGGGTGGGACAGTTCATCATTTCTGGTGCACACGGGAAGTGGAAGGGGCAGGAACATTGCGTCGTTTCCAGCTCATGCAGAAGGAGCAGGATATTATGTAATTTCTGGCAATCAATCAAATTTTAACAGTTAGTATACACATATATTACTCCCACTAAACTACAACATAACTAAAGGCTTGATCTAGTGGGGGACCCAAATTCACTCTTCCACAACATGGTAAAAAACAGTATGAATGTGAAAGATGTTAATACTTATTTCAGCATGATATTCAGAGGTGTAAACTCTCAAAGGAGGGTGTGTGGCTGTCCAAAATCACTAGCAGTGAACTGAAAAAAAAAGTGGCTTACATTGTTAATGGGGAAGGGTTCAGATTCACTTTCAGGATGGTAACACATATGAACTGTAGTGAGATTGGGCACAGTTCATGTTTTCCTAGTCTACAGCATGAAAGTAAATGGCCTGATCTGGTCAGTGGAAGTGAAAGTGGGAAATGTCGAACTGAGGTACCTAGAAATGCCCAGGTGCCCCCCCCCCCCATTCAGATCCTACCCTCTTTTTAAACTCTGAATATCCTAGCATTTGTCAACTATTTTCTAAATAAATGGTGTTTCCTGATCATGGCTAGACAATGCAAAATAGTAAAATAGACAGCATATCAAACTAACAAGTAATGATGATATGAGTAGTAGACCATTATTGGGGGCCACATTCATTTTCCAGGTGATCCTCAGTAACAACTTTCTTGGTGGGCTCCCAGCACCACAGACCAACCCTAGAGGTGGGAGTGTGACTAAAATTCATATTTCTATAATTGTAAACACTGGTATGACTGGGAAAGATGATCACATTATACTTCAACATGATATTTAGGGATCTAAACTGTCTGTATGAGGAGACAGTATAGTGTAATGGTTAACAGCACTGAGCTGCAAGTCTGGAGATGTTCAGATTTATATTTCAACTTGGTATTCATGAATCAGTAGTGTAGCAGCATGGAAGGATATCAGAATTAAGCAATAATGACCAAAAAGTCAGTCATATCCTAGAAATGAACAATGGACTTGGGGGGTATGGTGGCCTGAGGTGCAGCAGAGGGTCACCCCCACCTAGCAGGTCATTAATCTCAAGGAAATGACTGGCTCTGAGGTCATTATTGTGATTATAAGTCTAATCACAATAATGGCTTTTGTTTTGTACTTTTTTTGTGGTGCTGGTAAGTGTTTCAGTGGGAGCATGTGAGTAGGTAGGCATTTCTACAGCTTGACGATTTTTGTGGCACCACACAGCAGCTGATGAATACGAACTTACAAAATTTGCCAGCAGATAAAGGCCTAGAGGTCTATCAAGTCTGCTCGAATGTGTAGGTAGCACCCCTTATTCTGCAGCTGTCCCTCCCTTCCACCCTTCCCCTTTATTAACCCCCCCTTGTCCTGTCCCATCCTCGTTTGAAGCAGTCCACTGTTCTACTGCATACCACTTCAGCAGGTAACGCATTCCACCCAGCCACCACCCTCTCTGTAAAAAAGTGCTCTCATCTCCTCCTGAACCTTCTTCACTCCAGTCTCGTATCATGGCCCCTGGTGTCCCTTCCCTTCCTTACTTTGAACAGCCCCTCTGTACCTGTCTTGTTTATTCCTTTCATGTATTTAATGGTTTCAGTCATGTCATCCTGTCTCTCCTTCAGTAAGTACATGTTCAACTCCTTCAACCTCCTCTCATATGATAAGTCCCCCAGCCCCTTGATCATCTTTGTCGCTCTGCGCTTCACCTCCTCCAGTAACTTAATGTCCCTCTTCAGATACGGACGCCAGTACTGCACGCAGTACTCCAGGTGTGGTCTAACTAATGACCTATACAGTGGCAGAATCACCTCCTCCCTCCTCGAGGATATACCCCTTGCAATTCAACCCAGCATTTTGTAGGCCTTTGCAGCTGCCTTCCTACATTGTGCCGAGTTGTTCATTGACCCTGTAATGAGCACACCCAGATCCTTCTCCTCCTCCTCCTCCTCTGTCTGGGCTAGCTGCACTTCCCCTAGCTGGTAACTCCTCCTTGGGTTCTTCATCCCAAAATGTAGCACCTTGCACTTTTTGGCATTAAAGCCCAGTTGCCAGGTGTCTGACCGGGTTTCAAGCTTTGCCAGATCATCCTGCAACCCTGCCATCCCCCTAGGTCATCCACCACCGCCTACCTTGGTATCATCAGCAAACAGACTGATCTTGCTCTTGATGTCCCATGATATGTCTGCAATGAATATCCCAAACAACACTGGTCCCAACACCGAGCCCTGTGGAACACCGTCGTCACTGCCCTTGGGTGTGAGTTCCCCACCCACCACCACCCCCTCTGTTGCCTTCCCTGCAGCCAGTTTCCTACCCATCTCACCAGCCTTGCACCCGCCCTGTGCCTACTAACTTACTTCCCAGCCTTCCATGCGTGCACCGAGTCGAATGCCTTACTGAAGTCCAGATACAGGACATCCACTGCATGGCCCCTGTCCAGTTGCCTAGTTACCCAGTCATAGAACTCGACCAGGTTGGTTTGGCAGGATCTGCCCCGTATGAAGCCATGCTGTCTGCTGTCCTGTAGTCCTTTGGCCTCTAGGAGGGCCACCGGCCTTTCCTTCAAGATAGTCTCCATTAGCTTGCCCGCGATGGATGTGAGGCTCACTGGTCTATAGTTCCGGTTCATCCTTGGGGCCACTCTTGTGGAGGGCACCACATGAGCCATCCTCCAGTCCTGAGGTACACCCCGAATGTAGTGAGGCATTAAATAGGTCTGCCAAAGGTCCTGCAAGGACCTCTGCCAGCTCTTTCAGTACCCTGGGGTGGATGCCATCTGGGCCTGGCACCTTGTCCACCCTCAGTGCCTTCAAACCCTCTCGAACTCTGCTCTCCATGATTTCCCCATCTGTCACCACTTCCCCTGCTTCTGCCATTTCTCCCACCTTGGGTGTCACCCCCCTATTCTCTTTAGTAAATACTGAGCAGAAGTACTCATTTAGTGCTTCCGCCTTATCGCACCCTGCTTCCACCCAACCCCTCTCCTTCCTAATCCTTACTATGTGTTCCTTACAGCTCCTTTTCTCCCTGATGTACTTAAAGAAGTCCTTCTCCCCGTTCTTAATGCCTCGTGCCAGCCTGAGTTCCATAGATGCTTTGGCTCCCCTTACTGCCCTTGTCACCTCCTTCGATTCTGTCAAGTTCTCCTCCCTGTCTTCCCCCTCCCTGTTTTCTTGTACTTCCTAAAGGCAGCTCTTTTCCTTCTTACCTTTTCCATGACCTCCTTGCTCAACCAGATCGGTTTCTTAGCCCTAGCCTTCTTGCTCTGGGCTTTGAAGCAGGTTTTGGTTGCCTCCACTATCCCCAGCTTTATGAGCTCCCACCTCTGGTTAGTGTCTATACTGGGTTGAATTCTGGCAAGGTACCCTTTTACCACTTCCCCCATCCTCCCAAAATCAGCCCTCCTGAAGTCCAGCACTATTGTGCCAGATTCCACTCCTTCCTTGCCCATATCCAATGTGAGCCATACTGAGTGGTGGTCACTCCCTGACAGCGGTTCCTCCACTGTAAGTTCTCTCACAAAGTCCCCATTTGCCAGCACAAGGTCAAGGGTATTCCCTAACCTGGTTGGTTCACTGACCATTTGCAGCAGAAAGCTGTCCTGGAAGGCATCCAGCAGTACCTTCTCTCTTCATGAAGGGAGCAGTTTCCATTGCAGCATGGGACAGATTCATGAATATTAATATACTGGGAGCCCACTTCTATGGTACTGCAAGTTTTTTTTTTTATGAATATTCATTGTGTGGGAGTGGTTTCTATGGCAGTATGTGGCCATCAGCATGAGGAGGGTTTATGGCAGTTTGCAGCGGTGTAGCAAAGCATGCGGTGATGTGGGAACTAGATTGTGGTATACTTTATGAATCATGATACTATTAAAAGTTAATGATCCATTTTTATTTTGTAAAGCAGCTGAGGTCAGTTATTGTACTTTTGGGGTGAACATGAAAATAAGGAAAGCGCTGCGGTTCTTATAACTGTAAATGGCACTTCTATTTCTGAAAGAGGGGAAATACAGTGACTCGTTTACTATTGATAAGACTCTGAGCTGTTAATGTTTTTTACTACAACTGTAGAACATTTATTACAACTGAACAATACTGAAAAACAATACAACTTCAGAATATTTCTGATCACACATTTTAAGAGGCTACTAAACTGCTGAATATGTATTAGAATTGCACAACATTTGATAATGACTAGAATGGTAGAAGTATAGTTTTTTCACTAACTGTAAAACATTTTTGAGAACTGCAAAACATTTTGCAAGGCTACAACTGTATTCATTAGATTTATTATGAGCATTTGAACTATTTCATATATAATAATAATAACTTTATTTTTAAAGCACCTTTCAAAATATCAAGGTGCTTTACATATCAAAAACTACAATATACAATACCAATTAAAAATATATAAATAAAATAATTACATAACAACATCATATGTTAAAAACAATCAATAAAATTATCCATACAATCGAAACACAATATTTGCAATCAGATTTCATTAATCTTCCAAGTAGGCCATATGCCACAGGTGAGTTTTTTAAATTTTTCTTAAATATCTCCATGGAGGTGCACTCCTTAAACCGGCATGGTAGAGAATTCCAAAGAGTGGGTGCAGCATAAAAAAATGCTCTACTAACAGAAGATTTCAAACTCACTCTTGGAATCGCTAACAACCCCTCGTCGGCTGAGAGGAGCGATCGGCTGGGGCAGTAAGGCACCAAAAGTTCTTTCAGATAGGTCAGACCCTGATCATGAAGGGCTTTGAAAGTCAATAAAATGACTTTAAAGGTGATCCACCACCGTATAGGAAGCCAGTGCAGTTCGCACAGTACCGGGGTAATGTGACTGGATCTCCTTGTCCCAGTCAAAACCCGGGCTGCAGCGGTTCTGCACCAGCTGTAGGCAATGGATTTAAACCCCAGAAAGCCCAAAGTAAAGGGCATTGCAGTAGTCCAGGCGCGAGGACATGAAGGCGTGGACCAACATTGGCAAAGAGTCAGACGGAACAAGGTGACACACCCTGGTGATATTCCTAAGATGGTAAAAGGAAGTCCTGACAATGGCTGACACTTGAAATTGAAGGGTCAGCCTGTCATCTAGGACAATCCCAAGGTTGTGCACCCATTCAGAGGTCGGAAGTCACATGCCACCAAGAAAAATTCCAGAGGGCATGCCATCATGCGACCTCGCTATCTGACCACCTGGGTCCACTACTAACACCTCTGTCTTCTCTGAGTTCAACTTTAACCAACTAGAATCCATCCACCCTTGGATTTCTTCCAGACAGTTATTAAACACTGAGAGCTCCATCCTGGTCAGGTGCAAAAGACAGGTATAGCTGGGTATCATCTGCATAGCAGTGAAACCTCAGCCCCTACCGTCTTATAATGTCTCTGAGGGGCAGCATATACACTGTGAATAACATGGGTGACAGCACTGAACCCTGAGTCACCCCACACAACAAAGAAGTTGGGCCGGAGGAATGAACCCCCGACACAACTCTTTGTGATCTCCCAGTAAGGAATGAAGTGAACCATTTTAAAACAGTTCCCGACATTCCACAGATTAGCCTCAGGTGTGCTAACAACACTAGGTGATCCACAGTGTCAAAAGCTGATGAGAGATCAAGAAGAACTAGAATGGAACGTCTCTTCTGATCCCTCGCCCTCATGAGATCATTAAGCACCCGAACCAGTGCTGTCTCGGTGCTGTGTCTTTTACAAAAAATTGATTGGAATGATTCGTAGACATTATGGATGGTTAAATGGTCTTCCAATTGGGCTGCCACTACCTTCTCAATAACCTTCCCAATAAAGGGAAGGTTAGAGATAGGTCTGTAGTTTGAGAAACAGTCTGGGTCCAAAGTAGCTTTCTTCAAGAGGGGTGTCACCACTGCCTCTTTCAGGGAGTTAGGAAACTCATCTGACTCTAAGGAGCACCATGACTATTTGCACCATAACTGGACCGATGATCTCAGAACAACCCAAAATTAGGGGAGTTGGTCCAGGGTCCAAACTACAGCTTGTGGGCCGCACACTATGGATGATCTTCATAATATCCACGACCTCCGGTCGGCAAAAGGAACTCCAAGAGAATTGAGGTATTGTGAACTTGCACTGTTCCACAACATCACCCTTAGAGATTGCCGGACGCAAGCCCACCCTGATATCAGCCACCTTAGTTGCAAAGAACCGAGCAAGCTCCTCACACTCCAATTACGTAAAAGCTTTTTGGACTTGCAGACAGGCTGGGTTGCACAGTCTGTCTACAGTCTGAAACAAATGAGTTGGTCGATTCTGTGCAACTGCAATCTTCCTGGACAGGAATTCTGCCTTCTTATGGGTGACTGCAGATTGACAGATAGAATAATGTTCCATAAATCTAAGGTGGTCGGCATCAAGGGCGGACTTGCGCCAACAACGTCCTAACCTTTGCCCCTGTCTGTGCAACTCCCTCAGTGTCGCATCAAACCAAGGGGACCTGGGGTGAAGGGATAGGGGGCGCTTTCACGAACAGGAACAATAAGATCCAGGGCCACTGTAATGGCCGTATCATAGGCCAACACCAGTGCCTCTGGGTTACTGCTAGCCAACACGGGGGATAAGAGGTCAAGGACCACTGCAAGGCCCTGGGAAGTAATATTCCATAATGGGTGGTACCTGACCATCTCCACAGGGGAAGGCCTTCTCAGGGGGGTGCAAAAATTGAACCTCACGGTGTGGTGGTCAGACCAGGTGACTGGTTCCACCCCCACGTCGGATGATTCAATCCCTAAGAGGAAGACTAAATCTAGAGAGTGCCCAGATTTATGTGTAGCAGTGGAAACTACCTGTGTAAGGCCCAAAGAAGACATAGGTTGGAGGAAGTAATTACCAAATTGTGAGAGTTTATCATCTACCCAGGCGTTAAAGTCACCCCGAACCATCAATCTGGGTGACTCAAATGACATATCGATGAGGAAGTCTGCTACTTCCTGTAAGAAGCGTTTCCCATCTCCAGGTGGACGGTAGAAGAGAACAATTCGAACACCTACACCTGCTACAACTGTGCACTCAAAGGATTCAGCCTCACCTACTACCACATTCATGAGGCCCAATTTAGTCTTAAAACAGACTGCAACACCCCCTTCCCTGGGTCCAATCTCGGGCGGTGTATCACCAAGTACCCGGCTGGAATCATGGCCTCCAATATGGGGCCTGAATTTTCATCCAGCCAGGTCTCGGTGATGCAAGCCAGGTCAGCCAAACTAAGATCGGCTTTAATGGTGATCTTATTCCTAACAGACCTGGCATTGCATAACACCGCCCGAGTTGGACAAGCCTCGGAGGCTGTCCTGCCTATCTGCCCACCAAATTCAGTAGTGCCCTTGGGTATGGGCACCAGACATGGGACACCCTGGTCTGGATTCCATTTCACCCCAGTGCACCTTCTGGACTTAGTAACCCCGATACGGTAGCCCTACTCTTTCATCCTCTCCTGTTCACCCACTCCCCACCCTCCTCACTCTCCTATGAACAATCCCCAGCACTCTACAGTGTTGGTAAGTCTCAAACTGCAGGGGAGAAGTATAAAAAGGGCAGAGGGCATGAAGAGAGGAGGATGAATAGCGCACCGCCGTGGAACCTGCAGGCCAGCACTTATTACTGCTTGAACTAAACAATATACGTCAAACATAATCAAAAACTAAACTAATCTAAAAACCCTTACAAAATAAAACACAAAAATAAAAGAAAAAGAAAATAATAAACAAAACAAAATAAACAAATAAAAATAAATATAAATAAATATAAACAAATATATAAAAAAGGACTCTCACTACCCCTATACAAAGATTACCCCCCCTTAGCTCTCTCACAGCCAAAAAAGAGAATGGAAAAATATCTTAGCACTCTCACTGCAAGATAAACTAAACAAATCAAACAAAAAACAAATAAAACAAACATAGGTTTAAAGCAGACGTACTTTATAAGCCTCCACTGAAGAACACAAAAACTGGTAATACTAATCACAAGCCCCACATAACAAAGGTCAAAAAAAATCTCAGAAGTCAGTGCATTTTCTTCATATTCCTGGCATTCAACTTTAGCCACTGCAAATTCTCATTATTCGGAGTATTCCAGCAGGAGGTAAATGCTCCTAACTCAGTGAACCCTAGGAGGGCACGTTTATGTGGCCAGTCTCCCCTACTTGGGATGCCAGAAGAAGCCCAGCCTCTGCCAGACGACTCCGGCATCACCCAGAGGCTCTGAATGGCAACCCACCAGCAGGTACTCCTGACCCTACCAGGGACAGACAGCAGCACCCCGCACCCACCTCTGGAACAGTCGGGCCAGTCAGTCAAATCTATCTTCCTCCTTCTCCAGCACAACTCCACGACACAAAAGGCCAGTAATTCCGCTTTGGGTCCAACAATCCACTGAGTCCAAGAAAGGAGACAAGCAGAACAAAGGACGAACAACTCGGAAAACACTGCAGACACCTTCCACAAGCCGAGGGGATTCTCCTTGCCAGTCCCCAACGTCACAGTTAACACACAACGGCCAAGCAATATTCAGGCACGCGAAAAGTTCTTCCCATAAATCAATAAAAAATCCAAGCAACTGAGGTTCCAAATCCAGCGCAAACAGAGAACTCCTTCAGTACTTGCTCCCACAACTCCCCGACTCCACAGCCTCTCATGCTGTGATCAAAAAACAGTCGGAGAAGCAGAACAGTACAGAATCACTGGGGGGCAAACAAATTCGGTGCTCTGATATTCAGCAGAAATCTTCTTAAACTTAGAGCTGCTCCCACAACTCCCCGGCTCCACAGCCTCACATGCTGAGATCAGGGAAACAGTTGGGGAAGCAGAAAAGCACAAAATCATCGGGGAGCAAAACAAATTCGGAACTCAGATATTCAGCAAAAACTACCTAGTCTTCTCACTGCTTCGGCCCTAAGCTAATCTAAAAAATAAATAAAAGTAGATCAAAGCGAACAAAAAACGCAAAAAAAAAATCCAAACAAATGAATCGCAGAGACTAGTGTTCTGGCTGGCTCAGCTCAGCCGCCATCTTGGAAAAAATCCAAGCTACTGTAAGGTAATAGCTTGTTTGTGTGTGCATACCTTTTTCTAAGGCAAGTCACATTGGATAATTATCAGGACTGCACAGCATTTTCAAACACAACATTTCATTTGCAAAAGGTATAGCAAACAACTGCTGATTGTAAGGTGCAAACGACAACTTTTACACAAGGAAAACTGAGAGCTTAGTACAGTAGCATTTGAACTTAAATGGCTGAACATTTGCTTTTCTAAAGGTTGCTGAAGCTAAAGGAGACATTTCCAGCAAGATGGCACTGACAATTAAAGAATTATGTTTCCATTGTTGCTGGGGTTTTTTTTGTTAATAGGATGTTTTGATATTTTCTTTGGTGACATTTGATTCAGTTTTGCATCACATTATTCTTGTGTTGCTGAGCTTGTTGCAGACTGTGCTGTACTGCTGGCTGAGCTACTTTAGGCCTGTGCTGTGCTTTGGTTCACATTTCTACCATGCTAGCTTTGCCATTCTGTGTTGCCTGTGCTGTTTTAGGCAAGTATTCATCTCCATGACTGTTTCTCACTTACCCTTGGACTCCAGTAATTTTTCAGGGTGCCCTAATTTTTGTGCCCGGTGATGCTCATTATTTTGAGGGCATCCAGACCAGCATTTGACAGTATTTGAACTGTCGTGGCTCTCAGTGAGTGATTAGTGTGTGCTTGAGAGTCCAGCAGTTTTACTTGTTTTTTTCATCATTTCTCTGAGGATGTTTTTGCATACAGGCAGTGGCGTAACCATGCATACTTATTGTACACCCGTGCGTACAGAAAAAATCCCCGTGTTTAATTTTTTTTTCCATGTCTGGTCCACCATTTCTCAGAACCAGTGGGGGGTCTCCACAAATAATCCACCATGTTGGCACCGGTGGCACTCTCAAGACAGCTGCTGAAGTTTCGGCATCCGGCAGAGCAATTGGACAGTTTTGTCCATGTGTGTCTTTGCTCCGCCAACCACTTGTATTTTTTTCCCCACCTGCTGCTCACTTGGGAATGGGATCAGCTCAGCTGTTAGATCGAAAGTGAATATCGCCGTTTTTCTTACAGCCACCTCGAGAGAGAGGGTCTCGGTCTTCTGATCGCGTCGGGTGGGAGATGGAGTCAGCTTCGTTGCTCATTGACTGATTGATCTGGTCACTCACCCACCTTACCTTGCAAGCCTCAAACACCTTGGCACTACGGAGCTAATGAGAAGAAAGGGAATGGAGACCGACCGAGCCGCTGGTGTGCATAACTGGTAATACTAATGAGGACGGGGTAGCTGCTGCTGTGCGTAACTCAGTGGGCGGGAAAGCTGGTGGTACTATATATGGTAGCCTGTGTAACTGGTGAGGAAGCGTAGCTAAGCTGCTGGGTGTAGCTAGTGAGGAGGGGTAATACCAACTGATGCTGCATTGCTGCACTGCTTGCCTTTGTAACTGGTGGGGAGGGAATAGCTACACTACTGCTGGCTTAAGTTGTGTTACTAGTCAGGGAGGGGCGGATTATCTCCAGAAAAAATAAAGGCTGCATTTGCTGCATCCCTACTTGCCTTATTGCCTACTGTCTCGGGGTATTCGTTTTTAGTCCCAGTAAATAAAGACTATGTATAAAATTAGATGGTAGATTATGATTGTTTTGAAGCATATGTCATGTGCTTTTAAAATGCACCATATTGCATTAAATTATTTAGGGGGAAAATCCCTCTGGACCGGACCTCCCTCTTTTTTGAAAAATTCACATATGGAGGCCTGCCCCCTTGCCCAGTTTTGCAATCCTGCTGATGCCCATAGAATCAGTTCTGGGCTTGATAACATAGTGAGTAGGTGGCTGGCTGTCATTTAGAGAGCAAGCATGGTACTGTTTTGTCCCTTATCTACTTGTCCTGCCTCCTCTGATGCAATTATGCCAGTCCACTGCCAGCACTGACCTGTGGAAGAGGGAAGTTGATGTCCCATTGTCACTCATAATAAGAAGGTCTCCCTCTTTCTGTTCCCCTGGGGCAGTAGAACTCAATGCTCCCTTTAGGAGCCTCCCAGGCATGGGAGCTAAGATGTGATGTAATCTGTGGCACCAGTGGAACTTATTGACCCCACTGGGGTCAATAACTTCCACTGGTGCCAACATTTTTTTTAAACCTCATTATTTGGGGTTGAAATGTTTATGCTGTGTTATTTCAGCAGTAAAGTACTGCCTCAAACTAACACCTCATAGTCATAAAGTCATAACTTCCCTTCAGCATGCTGTTCAGCAAATCTGGACCATTCCATTGGCAATGTGGTATATTCACAGCAAAAGTTGGGAGCAATAAGTTGTGAAACTTTATTAGCAAACAACCATAAGCAAAAAAAGTAAATGTTCAAGTTACTAATGGGCTATAGGAAGCAGTATAGTGTAGTGGTTAAGAGCACCAAGTGCAGGTGGGGTCTGATGGGATTCAAACCAGATCTCCAGGTTTGCAGCTCACTGAGCTGTAAACCTGGAGACTTGGGTTTGAATCCCATCAGCCCCCAGACACTTGCATACTGTGTGATCCTGAACAAGTCACATAACTTGCTTGTGCTCCCAGGTAGCACCTGGAAACAAGCTTGGCTTAGTGTTTTTTTCTTAGTTAAACAATTTCCGCCGACCCCCTTCCCCCTCCAGTAATCCACCCTGACCCATAATATTTTACTGCAGTGCCTGTATTGCACACCTTCAATAATATGTGCTATCCAGACTAGGGTTCATCTTTGTCTCCCTCAGCAATCCAGGCTGCCTTGTGAAGAGAGAGGGCAGGCCACACATTAGCTGTTGATTGAATTTGATGCTACTTTTAGTAAATGAATATATCCATACCGTATATGACTGTAGCTCTAGCAGTGTAATGTTCAATATTCTGTCACTGTCTATAAAGTGTGTGTTCTGGACCTGGAGGCATTGTTAATGTTGGTATTAAAATCTCCACAGATTTGAATTTAACTAGTGGAACCTCAGATGGTTCAGTGAGCAGCGGAATCTAGCCTGCTGTGTTAATGCATTTTAAGCGATATATGCATAGCGTGGCTCAGACTGTCGGGCAATTTGACGCTGCTGTGGGTGTTTTCGGGTCACTTGCTATGGTGCATCCTACTTGCACTTGTATTGGTTGGAGCATGTCACACACTGCCCTTTTACTTTGCTGAAATATAATGCTCTTTCTCAGTTTTCTCTTGCATTGGTGATGGTGATAGTAGTATTGGTTTACTGATAAATCACTTTCCTTACGCTGTGCTCCAACAAGCTTGTGACTGTAGAAAAGATGTAAATACTGAATTCTTATTGGAAAATAATACGAACATACGAACATACGAAATTTGCCAGCAGATAAAGGCCTAGAGGTCTATCAAGTCTGCTCGAATGTGCAGCTAGCACCCCTTATTCTGCAGCTGCCCCTCCCTTCCACCCTTCCCCTTCATTAACCCTCCCCCTTGTCCTGTCCCATCCTCGTTTGAAGCAGTCCACTGTTCTACTGCATATCACTTTTGCAGGTAACGCATTCCACCCAGCCACCACCCTCTCTGTAAAAAAGTGTCTCCTCATCTCCCTCCTGAACCTTCCTCGCTCCAGTCTCATATCATGGCCCCTGGTGGCCCTCCCCTTCCTTACTTTGAACAGCCCCTCTGTACCTGTCTTGTTTATTCCTTTCATGTATTTAAAGGTTTCAATCATGTCCCCCCTGTCTCTCCTCTCCTCCAGTGAGTACATGCTCAACTCCTTCAACCTCCCCTCATATGATAAGTCCCCCAGACCCTTGATCATCTTTGTCGCCCTGCGCTGCACTCCCTCCAGTAACTTAATAATCTAATATGACCCTGAATTCCACTAAATGCTGACCCTGGTTTTAAAATATTTTCAATTATATACATTGGTACTTTTACCTTGATGGGTTGTGTGGAGTTTGCAATATACATTTATGGGTCTGAATGGAGGGCTTCTCGTGGATATGAGTGTCACCTACTGCCACCAGTCAGTCCAGTAAGTCCACCACAGGCTGCAATTCAACATTGTCTTCTAGGAAAGTGCTTCTCAGAGGAATGGGAAATGAGACAAAATGCAATGCTTTTTGCTTGGCTGGTTAACTGTGTGTGTCTCAGGCAGTGGGAATGTAAGCTTGACTGTTGTGGGGGGGGGACTTGGGTGTCCTTTAGAATGCTGCTGCTTTTTGGGGTCTTGGTGGTCTCCTAAGCATACCTCTCAACCTGCCAGGACCTAAATCAGGGACACCCACCTAGAAAATCAGGGAGAGAAGACCAAAATCAGGGGCACCATTTTTTGGACAGCGTGGCGGGGGCACCAGCCTCGCGAACACATGTGTGAACTGCATATTAGTCAAAATACTGAAGAATAACTCTTGAGACATATGCATGTATATTAAAACTTTATTGAACAACAGTAACGCCATCTTTACAAATTCAAAATATAATTTCATAGAATTGTAATCTAGCACACCTCTGTATGTATTACATTATTGCTAGCAGTACAAAAAAATACTATACTTTCATACCTTTATCCACCCCACACATTGCAATGTTAAATTAAACACCTACACCTTTCCTCACCCTTAAATATAAAAAAGCACACTAAATTCTATAGATTCAATCAATTGATCAGTCTATAATGTATACACATAGCAGAGTCATGCACAGACACACCTATATTATTTACATTATTGCACAAACTGTGAAAAACAAAATACTTTTATTCCCTTCCCAGTCCCATCCAGCCCACATAACCATTTCGGCTGAGGTTCACATTGCAACTAATGTCACATCAGAGTCCCAAACTTATTGCACTCCATACACACATCCCTAATGGGTAAACTGACATTTTTTTTTAGTGTCATTTTGAGGTGCCATGTTCTCGGTTATGGGAGTGTGTTGCCTTCTTAGCTGCTTCAAGGACATCCTTGGAGTACTGTACATCAAAGCATTCTCTGTCTTCATTAAACTTTATGGCAAGTAAGGAATTTAGAGTTTTTATGTTTAAAGAATCAGGGGTGTAGCTAGGGATTAAAATTTGTACACAGAGCAGCCACACTGCACCCCCTCATGTTGAGCCCCCAGTCCACACTAGGCCCCACCCCTGTTCCACTCCTAGCGCCCCCAGTCCACACTCTTATTCTCGTACACCCCCTATCACCCTCGGTGTCAGACTCACAGACTGGCTTTTGGTTACAATGTTGCATTGTGACAAGGCTCAGTACTACATACATGGCAACAAGACTGGCTTTTGGTTACAATATTGCATTGTGACAAGCCTCTGTACCACATCAAGGTAGCCAGTCCCACAGAGGTCCATTCATACCAGTGCCTGTGCTCATACTCTATCCACTCACTCAAGCTGAATCGCCACACCAAAAGAAGTCAAGTAGTTAAATCAAACTCTGAATGGTACATCCCATCAGCAGTGTACCCTTACCAATTACATGAAAATGACAATAACTATTTACATTACTTACTGTATAAGATGGTTGGGTAAGCTAGATGGTGCTCTGAACCTAAACCAGAACACCAAAACCAATCACCTTAACCATCTAAACCATTCACACCAATGAGCCCAGTACCTCAGACTTTGTTACTTCAACATTTACAATGTAAAATGCAACTATGAAGCATGCCAAGATGCAACGCCAACAGAATAAACACAAAAAGAATGCACAGCCTGACACCAACCGAAAGCCCACTCCTACCCAAAGTAACCAAAATCACCCACTCAACAAAATGGTAACATAGCCACAGCAGTGTGCTAGTACAAACTAGTCCCATACCTTACAGAATTATGTACATTTCCAGTTTAAAAATTGCAAATTGTGTAACTTGAGTGTTTCAAGAATGGGTAACAAATCTAACAAAACAAGACACCTCAAAAGTTGACCACCCACGTCAGTCAGAATTAGTATACTCACTCATACACAGCCAAATAACCACTCCATCAATAGAAGAATGTATAACAAATTTCTTCTAATTTACCAAATACAGCAGAAACCAAGCAGTACATCAAACCACAGCACAGCCAGTAAAACAAGCTCCACTGGCAGAGGTCACCTTGTCACAAAGTTAATCCGACGATCATTGCATGGGTCAAAATCCTTCAGTACTTGCTCCACATTGACTGGGATATCGTGATGTAGATGCAACAGTGCTAAACCGGTCAGTCGACTTTCACCCATACTGTTCCGTAGCCAGGTCTTTATTCTTTGCAGTGCACTAAATGATCTCTCTGCTGTAGAAACGCTGACTGGCATTGTGGCCAAAACACAAAGAGCTGTGTTAATATCTGGGTAGAATGCAGGATTTACCACAGATAATGTAGAGATGATGCTGTTTGGCTGTTTTTCTTATGGGACAGACATCCACTTAGTTTTCCATCTCTGCAGTTCTGCTCTAAAGCTGTCCAGGCTGGAGAGGTCACCCTTGTATGCATTATACACAGCAGTCACCATTTCTTCAGAGTCCATAGCATGTAGTTTATGTAGCATCAAGTACTGCGTGAGAAAACGTGGGCTGCATTCAATCAGCTGTTCCAACAGTTCTGAAATAACGTGGTCCAGGAAAGGAATGAAGATGTTTCTTCTGTGGATCCGATGCAGCAATATTGTTCCTCTGCGTTTGTCGTCCACATATTCTTGGCATGGATTCTTCAACAAATGCACAACTTGCTAGCCGTTTCACCTTATCATACAGAGCACAAAATCTGGTATCCGCATCCTCTCTCATGCTTTGAAGTGTCTGAACCACAACATTTGCTTCTTCACATGCCTGAATCAAGTCAATATCCTCATGTTGCAGGTACAGATGAAGAGGTTTAGTAAGTTCCAGAATTGCTTCCACAGACACTAAACAAACGAGGAAATCAAATTTTGTGATGGAAAATTTAAATCTGTCTGCATCCTCATCAAAATAGTCAACTTTCTCCAAGATGCTGACAATCACAAGATATTTTTCTTTGACTGCATATATTCTGGCTTGCACTCCATTAAATTGGCCACTCATGTTGCTGCCTCGATTGTAGCCTTGGTCCCTCATGTAATCCTTATCAATACCCCAAGCAGTAAGTCTTTGCAAGAACAGTTCTGCAAGTGCTTGCTCAGTTGTCTGGAAGGCTTCCACAAACTCGATGAAATCTTCTCGCAGTTGCACAGCTCCATTTTCAGTTTGATGAACGTAATGCACAGCAAGAGTTATCTGCTCTTTTGTGGCAGTATCAGTGGTCCCATCTGCAATCAAGCTGAAGAATTTTGCCGCTTTGACCTGTGCCAGAATTGTTCTTTGAATCTGTTGACCCATCAACTGTATCAACTCATTCTGAATTTGTGCCGAAGTATACTGTGCGTTCCGTGGTGCACAATCCAGGTGTTCTTTGAAGAGCGTGTCCAACTCAACTGTGTATTGCAGAAGTGCACTGAACTTTCCAGTGGTCGGAAGCCTTCTTCTCAGTGCTATATTGTACCTTCCACAAAGGAGAATGATGTTCATAATGCGTCACAGAGCATGCCTTGCTCGTTCAGTTGTTTTCTAATCCTGCTTTAAAAGGCTCTGATAAGCCATTGTCTGTCTTCCATCACATACGCTTACAAATGCTTCTGCTCTTGCAGTGGCATTCCCATGTTCTTTTGAATTGCTGTGCCTGTCTAGAATCTTTTTTCCCATTTGACCAGTCCATCATTGGTATAGATACTGTAACACAGCACTGGGCAGAGTTGTGGAAAGGTGTTATCTCCCAGCACGCCTGTTCCATTTTCTCTCTGCTAGGACTACAAAGCATGTTGCACACACTACAAGCCCCAGAAGGTATTGCACCACAGCTCCAACTAGTTGAGTGCTTGATTAAGAACAGGTGCAGGAGAGTGACTGCCTGCATAAAAGAGAAGGCTCAAACAATTGCTCTCTCTCAGTACCTGATTAGGAAACAGGTGTGGAGGGTGGCTGGCGAGCATTTGTAGCAAGAAGGAAAGAAAGAAAGAGAATTTTGAATCAACTGACTTCCCGGCTTTGACCTTTTGTTTGGCGTGAGACTACGAATTGGATCTTGACTTTGGAATGGCTGAAAACTTGACACTGGTAAATGACTTTCATTTGAAATAAAGACCAAGAGACTCTTTTCTGATTTTGTTTGTATGCCCCAGGAAATAGCTTAGATATCTGGGCTATAGACAAGGAACTGAAAATTAACTGTGTAGGTAGTGCTCAACAAAGAGCCAGGTATTATTTTCTTTTGTTTGCATCCTGAGTTATTTTGAATTTACCTCTCTCAGTATTTTTACTAATAAACATATAGTCATAGTACTGTGTTACTCTGAATATCCTGTGTCATGGTGCAAAGTGTGCTCATATCCCCGTCTACAAGATCCCAGTACAACACAACCCCCCTCACTGTGTTACAATACCAACACCATTTCCTTGCAGGTGTTAAACACAAAACATGGTCCACAGAAGACTGAATCCAGATGCTTGGAGTATCGTGCAAAATTGTACTCTAGCAGAAGCTGAGGATTGAAATGTCGATACTGCTGCTGTTGGCCACTGCAAGATTTCATCATTCATTTTGGAAACTGAAGTTTTGCGGTGGTTGTCATTGGCTTGTTAAGATGATCTTTTTTTGCACTTCTGTCAGTGTCTGGCGGTCATAGAACCCAATGTCTCCTTCATCGTGCACATGCAGATCTCCTCTTAAATGGCTCTCTGTGTTGCTGCTCTGTGGTGTAACAGGTTCTTCACCCAAAGATATGGTCCCAGGTACAGGTCCTGCTGCAGTATCAATATTTAAGGCTCCAACTACAGAAATTTCAGTTGGCTTTTCAGGGACATAAACTTGAGCTGCCACAGCAGATTCGGATCCATTGCCAAGGACTTGCCTATAACGAAAACAAGATAAAAGAAAAAGTAACATTAGATGAATGATAATTTGCCACTTTCAATGCCTACACAACACTGTTCACTCAACAGGGTACTCTGTCACTTGCCAGTTTGTGTCCAATGCACCGTATATAACGGTAAACCATTGTAGGCAGGCGCAGTTTGTGTTACGGACCCAGCTGATGTGTGGCCTACCTCGACGATGGTAGCTGGGAGACTTCAAATCAGGGTCCTGAAGTGAATACCAAAAGAAATAAAAAGCACCAATCACTACATACCATTCTACGAACTGAGAAAAAAAGACAGACCACTTTATACACACCATAGCAGGTGCCTTCACCATCAAGTCAGAATTCCATAGCCAACAACTAACACTCCAGAACTAAATCACAGGCAGAAAAAGCACGTCATAGCATGGAACCATGATATACACAAGTTACAAGTCCTCACCAAACACATGAATTACAATAGCTGCCTCATAAAGACTGCTGTTCTACAACAATGAAAATAAAGCAAACCAGTGAAGAGCTGGTTGCATAAATCGGACATGGGGGGGTGTGATAACTCATTTGATACACTAGCCTGTAACTTCTCATTACACTTACAGTTGCCTATGAATGCCTGACGTCATTATGTATCAGATAAGTTATCACACAGTCACCACCACCCCCCCATCCCTTGTAAGGGGTTGGATGTATAACACTTTGAGGACTATGGGACTACACACTTACTCCAAGTGGGCTTTAACTGGTTAAAGCAGGACATCAAAATTACTTACCGAGTTGAGGATGGTCCTTCATGGAGGTGTGCTGGTGTCGCAGCAGATGCTGGTGTTTCAACTTGGCTAAAATGAAACAGCGGTGTTAGATATAAACTGTAGAACAAAGGTGTGTTTGAAGGGCAATAAAATGTCATCATTAGCATACTTCACCTATTATGTCTTACCTTTTGCCAGTATTAGGCCATAAACTTAGCAAACAGTATAGCACATTACACAGAAGCACAATGCAATGAACAATAAAATAAATGCTTCTAGTGTACTATTAACAAGGTAGCAAAAGACCTAGAAGTGAAAGAGATGCACAGATGTAAACTAATTATACTGTAATGAATACAACAGCCATTTCAATGAATTTTAATGAGTGGTATCTCAATAGCTTACCAAGCTGAGGACGGTCCTTCAAGGTGCTCGACTGGTGTCACAGCAGATGCAGGTTTTTCAACATGCCTGAAATTAAATAACAGTGAAGTGAACTGCAGCAAAAAGGCACATACAAAAAGCAATGACATAGAATTTGTAATTAACATGAAAGATGCCTTTTAATTTACCTCTTACTGGTATGAAACCATAAGCTGACAAAAAATTATGGCCAATTACACAGAAGTCAAACTGAAAATATATGAGGGGGGGGCTAGTGTAAAATATGGCAACAAAGTCCTACAAGAGAAAGACAGTCACAGAGGTGAACTAGTTATATCACAACTATACCTGCCATCTTAATGTTGTTTGACACATGAGGGTTGGCATACTGTATAGCGTTTATTACTACTACATGTTTTCACTTACCGAATTAGAAAAGAGGCCAAACCCTTAGACAGCTGTGCTGTCTCCTCTTGCCGGGCACGTTTAGCTTTCCTCTGTTGGACACCAGACAGTTTTCTCTTCTGTGCAGATTCCATCCTAGAAAGGCAAGTACGAAACCAGTTAGAAATCTAGCAGGAAATCTTGCGGGCTGGGAATTATAATACACATGCAATTAATTTCAACTTACATGTTTGGTATAAGAGACCACTGCTTTTCCAGTTAGCTATTCACTCACTGTGTCAGAAAAGTTTTGGGATGGAAACCAGAAGGTAATGGTATGTCCTGCACTATGAAAATCAAACTATAGGGCTAAGTTCCAGAAACACTTTGTACAGAAAGATATTTGTCATGATGCAGATGCAGCTTAGTAGCATGCATATGTGTTAATGCTTTTCTTCTTAGAATTACTTAGTAGCAGTTAGCACCATATTTTAAGTTGATTGTGTTGTTACCAATTCCTGGGTGCATATAAGCAACTGTTAATGAGTTTTTAACTTAGAGAAAACACAATTCCTCACACATATGGAAAGTTCATAACGAGCAGCAAATGACTGTGCCTCAACATTTTATCCAGTGAAGTAGAGTTGAATTACTACTAAGCAGTACTCAGTTTCTGTATTCATAAATGTGATGTTGCAGTAAAGCTAAAAATATAATTAGTGTGAATCCAGTGTTTACGCTTTGTTATAACAGAAGTTGACCTTTAAAGGAGCTAGGAAATTGTTGCTGTACTTTACTGTTTAATAAATTAAAACTTGACAGTGGCCTGTGTGTTTTTTTTTTATTTCAAGGTTTCTCATTTCTGATTCCAAAAGTCACCCCGTGGCAGTCGCAATCTCAAGGGGCTCCACCTAGACCTGCCAAGTGGTAGTCTAAACCTACTGTGACAGCCTGGGAAACTGTTCTAGGTGGGCTTCATGTGGGGTCGGTGGGCAGAAGGGGCACAGAGAGGCATAGGTAGGATTTTTGTGTAAGCGGGACAGTAAAGGATTGTGTTGGCACCTGGCAGGGTACATATGCCTCCGCATGTTATACATAGGCATCTGCATCCTGACAGGTGCCTATGCACTCCCTTACTTCCCTGATGACACAATACCAGGGCTTGAATGAGTCACACATGCACACACACACATGCATGAGAGAGCCAAGCAATCATATATTGCCAGTGTCCACATACAAGGGGTACTGAAAACTGTCAACAGCATGAAGATACAGTTTGTAACACAATACTGTGTGGTCGCAGTGGTCTAAAAAGTGCACATTCCTAGTACAACACTTGATTGGCAGTAACTGAAAGCAGTGCTGTACCAGAGATGTGCACTTTAATGACAAAGAACAATGATAAATCACTTGTTGCTGTACTGGTAGCAGACTGAGACCCTATAATTTGTTGAAGCATTTCTTTACAGAGAGGGTGGTGGCAAAGTGGAATGCACTACTGGCTGAGGTGGTGGCATGTAAAAATGGAATGCTTCAAGAAAGGGTGACAGGGCAGAGGGACAGGGTGGGGCAGCTGCTGAAAAGGGAGATAGCTGTAATCTCAAGCAGCCTAGACAGACAAGGATGGCCTTTTTCTGCTGCCAACTTTTGTATGTTTGTGGTCATCATAACTTATAACAGAAACCAAGGGCTCTTCACCTGTACTTCTGACCACTGGCATGTCAAACGATAGCTCGGCTCGCCCCCAATGGGCCATGGGAACCATAGCATATGAAAGTACCCGAGCCCCCTTTTGTGAGGTCAGAAAATGAAGCCTGTGTGTGTTCCATAGACCTGCATTGGCGCAATTTGTCAATGACTGTTAGCACTATTTAGAGTTGGCACTCAGAAAAATGAAAGCAACCACTCCAGTAAAAAAGGACTGTTACTCAGCGTCTGCTTTGATTTTTCTACCTGGCACATCTCAATAGTACTAAAAGCCACAGGTATATCACATACATACAGGTTAATGAAATGCACCCTCAGTATTCATTTTCTGACATCGCAAGGGGGAGGTCACAGTGAATGATTACAACCAGTTGCGCAAGCAAACACAAAAGCCCAGGGACAGTCAAAGATAACGAAATACCTGTCCTTTGTGAAAACCAGCTGTCTGTCTATTTCGAGCCCTGGTGCCACAATATGCCTTTACATGTCTTAGTCATATATAATACATAAATCGAAAATGCAAAATCAGAAATAAACTTTGATATACACTCACAGCCCATTCACAATGCTACAGCCTTCCACTCCAAATCCACCCATGGCAGCACCACTGAGGACTGTCCAGAAATTTTGCCAATAATAAAAAACATTCTCTCTCACACACACACACACACACACACACACACACACACACACACAAGCCTCCAGCCATACCTCTCTGGCTCTGCTCCCATACAAAGAATATGCTGTGAATTTGGACATTAAAACTTAAATCCATAATATTCAACACACACACACACACACACACACACACACACACACACACACACACGTCTGCCACACATCACAGACCAAACCCATTCCCGGTGCTATAATCTCCCACTCCAAAACCACCCATGGCAGCCCAACTGCCAGACCGCCAAGAAATTTACCTAACAAACAATAAAATAACATAAATAAGAAAGCAGGAGGCTCACTCTGTCCAACACCCCCAGCTCACTCAACACCAATGGGCGGCATGGGCCACAAGAACCATATCACACAGCACAGAATAATCAGCATGGTGGTTCAAAACCTGGGCATACCACTAGAATGACAGGTTGTAGGCTGATACGGATTTGTCTAAACACCCTGTAAACAGTCAAACCACACACACACACACACAGCCAGTCAGACCAAGCCCATTCCCCATACCGATATCTTCTACTCCGAAACCATCCATAGCAGCACCACCACACCATCCAGAAATGTTGCAAATAATAAAAGAACACACACAACAGACAGACACACAGAGACAGCCTCAAGCCACATCCATAAATAGGACACAGAAAACTAAGAATAAGACTTCTACTCCTCTCTCTCCAGTCCACCCCCACCCATGGCTGCAGCAGCACCAATAAGGAACATTCAAACATGCTTTCTATAGAAACACCCCCGCACAGTCACACACAAAAGCTGTACCCAAAAGCCTCCATATTACACTAGTTCAGCTGCAATACTGTACTATAAAAAAATAGATTGGCACAAACCTAGATCAGAAAGGAGGAGGTTTGGTGGTCAAGGTCTTTCACTCTCCGACTGACAGTCTGGCTCTGCTGTGCAGTGTTCTAGTTGAACCTGGACAAGCAAAGAAGTGAAACAGCCCTTTTTCATGTATTTTTTGTTAGCAGCAAGCCAGCAGCCAACTACTTCCAGTTCGCAAATGCAGCAGTAGGCTAAGCACTAGGCAGGGGATCTTGACTAGTAGCTGACCGGCTGATTGCAGAATTTGCAGTTTTGCACTCTTCGAATCCCTCTCGGCTGACTAGGCTGTCTGATGAGACTCTGCTCCCTCCCTGGCCGAAGAAGCAAGCAACCGGCAAAAATCCAACGGTGAAACCAACGGTGTCGCTGATGCTGCTGAGCTTCAGTCACAGTGCGGCTGCCTTAATTCTCCAGAGGCTGGAAATCCGACTCCTCCGCTCCAGTCACTAGATAAATTACTGGAAACTGGTAAGAGCTGCACAAAAGGGATACCTTTTATTCTACTGCCTCAGACCTGAGGGGGGACAGAAAAGTTCAGGTCCAAGGGGCGGAGGTGCAAGAAAGAGCATGGACCGAGTGGCGCCCTGCCATTGGTCTGATGGGCACACACATGTCACGACCTGTGTGACGTTTTTAACTGCTCGGTCCGTGCTATGGGGAACCAAACAGACAAAGAGAATGGCATTGTTGCGGCGCCGCGTGGTGGATGAGTGGCTCTGCTGCTCCAGGTGCGGGAAATGAATCACGATTCACGATGTGGGACTTAGGGAGGCAGTGGGCACAGCGGGATTCAGCCAGCCCAGGACCAGGACTCGGATTTGGGACTGAGAGAGACTGAGAGAGGTAATACACCCCCCCCCACTTTAATCACCTTAGGATTTCCCTACAGTAGAGACAGCCAAAAAGTGAAAAAAATTCATGAGCTGGCTAGGCAGGCATCAGTTCACTAAACGGCACCCCCCAGTACAGAAAAATGTACGCGATTGCGTACACTGCATACGCCTGCCGATGCCCCTGTAAAGAATGTCTGAGTTCTGTTTTCACCTTCCTTACCATGCTAAAAGCATGCTCTGGTTCTGCATTTGAATGTGGTAAGCATAGCACTGTCTCCATTAGCCATCTGAACATTGGTATGTTTTGTTGAGACATGCTAGTGAGTTGGCAAAGAACCTTCCCCCAGTATTTTAGAGCACAGGCATTGGTGGCAAATGTTGGCTGTCCTCCCTGAAATGTTTCAGCAAACTGATATATGCCAAACTCATCTATGAGCTGGTCACATTCAGTTGATGTAGTGCAAATGCCCAGCTGCCTTCCCAAGTCCACAACAGCCATCCCTGACATCTTCAGCTTTAAAGATGGATTGAGCAGAGTTGATATGCTTTTCAAGAGCTTGCTGTTCAATTAAAATTTTGTTAGCATTTTTTTCAGAACTGCTGTGTAAAAAGCTCTTGCATGCCTGTATATGTTGGTTTCAGCTGCTGTTCCAACAATAGTATCCTCATTTTCTTTGATGAAATCTTCCACTTCTGGTCCAACCTGAGTTTCCTGAAGGGGGAGAAAATTCTCTGCCTTATCGAGAAATGTGCTTTTGCATTCATTAAATAAACTGACTGCTGCTTCAGGAAGAAGTCTGCTAGAATACAACTGAACAATTTTGCTTATTTCCCCATGAAGAGTCATTAGCGGACTCTCCCTGCTCTGCTGCTTTTTGTTAAATTGGCATAGGGGCCCCATTGCATATTTTAAGAAAAGAAGTCATCCTCATTTCCTGGCTGCTTAACCGCTCTGCTATGAGTTGGACTTTTGCACCTCAGGGCTCACATGACATAAAATAGGACAGCAGAGCTGGCCACATGTCCACCATTCTCTGCACAACTTTGCTCAAGCTAAGCCATCTTGTAGGCACATGTTTGATAATTTTCAAGGGCTCAATGTCCACAAACAAACTGAACTCTTTAACTGTTGTTGCCTCTGGGAACTTGAAGAAAGATGGCAGTAAATGTCTGAAATTAACTCTTCAACCGGTGATGAAATTGCTTTAACAGCGGATTTGGTGCAAAAGTCTGCCAGATGGCAGACATCCCATGTTTGATATTTGGACAGACCTGCTTCAGCCTAGAAAGCAGAGAATTGTTTTTCCCAATCATAGCAGAAGCATTATCGGATGAGAATGCAGTCAGATTGGTCAGTGGGATATGAAAGTGCTCTAAGGTTTTCATCACAATGTCACACATTACCTGCCCAGTTCCAGATACACAAGCAGGCATGTCCAGAAAGCGAATGACATTTGTTTCCAACTTCATGTCATAAAAGCCCACCAGAATAACCAATAACTTTTCATCCCCCATGTCTGTTCTTTGGTCGACATACAAGCAGAATGGAAGCTGTCGACACTGGGCAGCTGTATCCTCCTGATACTTTGGCCCAAGGACTTCTCGTGCAATGCATGCAGATTTGGTTGATCCACAGGTTATTTTTTCACCACTTCTTGGTCTGTGCAGTGCTTCCTCCTCAAATTCAAGATGTGGTCAGCACAAGAAAAGGAGATTATGTTCTGCCAAAAGATTGACACAGGCACCCGCAGCCTCCACAACCTTTGTGGAACTTTGTGCATGAAAAAAGTGGCTCAGCTTCTTTCCAGAAGCATGTTTCACATTCTGCTGGTGCTTGGGCAATGATTCATGGTGCTGTATATCATTCCTTCCTCCATGGCTCACACTGATGTCAGATACACACACTTTTTTTTCCAGAATGCATACAGGGGCCCTTTTCTGCTGGCTGCTACCCATTCAAATGTAGTCGTCCATGCAGTCTAGAACACAACATTTCTCTTTGACTTCTTGGTTGGGGTCATGTTACCTCCACTGCAGATGTCATCCTCGGAGAAAGTGTTGTCATCATGGTCCATTTTCTAATAAAATTGCAACAAAGACAAAATGCAGAACAAGTTAACCTCAGGTTCAGGACCTCCCTTTAAATGAGAGAAATCTCCTGCTGGCAACTGCAGGCTGAATCAGCTTTCCAGAGTCCACCTTTGTTTTCCAGCTGTGATACATTATCCAGACTGATTCTTAAACTGTTGTGCTGTCCCATAGCTTCTTCCATTATGTGCACATAAAGACTTGCTAATGTATCAGGTGTGGTCTGAGCCTTTCTCTAGTTCTACAACTATACCAGATGCATACAAACAATGAGCTGCTAACAAGTCTGGAGTTCTCTTTATCTGTTCAACAGTTTATGCTAAGTAATATAAGAAGCTGTTAATGTTGCCTGAATGACACATTCAATCACAGTACTTACAAACCCTTCCCATGCTTGTTGACTAAGGCTTATGTAGCACAATAGTTTACCTAGGTTACATTTTATATTAAGCTGTCTGTGTGGCATGCCATGCCAGTACCACTACTGGCTGACCCACACACACACACATATGCACACACACTAAAAGATAATGCAGTTCCAGGGAGAGAGCAAAACCAAGTCAGATTCCTGTTTTTTTTTTTTTTCTGCCTGCAGCAATCCTTTCACCCAAGCACAAATTATATGACAATATCTTTTGTCTTTTAAACAGTGCCCACAGGGGAGGGCTTTGATGCAGCGGTATTGCTTCTTACCAACGCTCCCCTAAGACCATTGGGCTTAGTTAGCTCAGACTGCTGCTGCCTGCAGCAGTTCTTTCACCCAAGCATACACATACCTCTCAAGTGTCCCGGATTGTCCATGAAGTCCCAGTCAGACTCCAGCTCTACAATTATTAAGTAGCAAAGGCAAAAAAAAAGGGGGGGGCTTTGTCTGCCTGAAGAATGAGGGAGGTTGTTTACTGCTGGTCAGACAAAATGACAAGACAGACAAGTGCTGCTCAAGTGCCCAGTCAGTGCTTGCGGCTGCCCAGTCTCAACACTCCACTGCGCTGTGGCTGCTCCTCGGTCCAGTCTTCTACACTTCCTCTGCAGTCATTTCAAGCAAGGAGGAGCTATGTGGTGGTGAATAGATGCTGGGTTTGCTGGCTGCTGCTCTTTTATAGTTTACTTTTCACTGATACATCAGTGATACAGCTCTTCTTGGGGTGATTTGTTGCAGCAGCAGTCCAGCAGCTGGCCTGGCTAGCTCCCTCTGAGTGATTGCAGCCCACATGGCTCAGGCTCCACTTGACACAGACACGATGGGCACCTTGAGTGGTGTACTGGCTAGCATCTCTCTGCCTCATCGCAATTTTCTCTCCAGTGTTCTGGAACTCCAGAGGGCTTCTTTGATAGTTTGATTCTCCAGTCTCAGACCCAAGGAAAGACACAAAACTTGAGGTCCATGTGTGCCTTCGTTCTGACTGAGTTGCACTGACTGTCTGACACAAAGAGCAGTACTGTCTACATCATCTTTAAAATAAAATAAAGAGTCCTTGGCAGACAACTAGGAGTATTCTTTGATAGCCGCACAAGAGAGCATGTACTGACTGAGTACTAGTGTTTGTATTGCAAAAGAAAATAAAAGTCCCAATGACATCTACAGAAATTCCTTCAAAAATTGTGCAAGCCAGTCACTTCACACAACACTATCACTATCTTTGATAAACATCTTGGGAACCTATTTAACACCAAAGACTGCAATGCATGTGTGCAATATAAAAAATATAACCAGCAACGTAGACTGAGGAGGGTGGACTGACTGACTGATATATAAGAAACATTGAGGACCAGAACTCCACTGGCACTGACCTAAGAAATGAACTAGAACTGGCATGACAGAAATAAAATGCAGCTTGTATTTGAAATACAGTGGCACTAGTGTCACCACATTAATTTGACAAATTTCCTGTAACTCCACAGCAATTTTTCTGTCACTGAGCATGCCACTGATTGAAGTGCATTGTTGACTGTAGTGTCAAACTCCACAAAATAATTTTATTTAAGAATATCACCACAAAGCACAAGTTACAACTGGGAGTAGACAGTACACCCAAAAATCAAGTTAAGCTCCCCTCTAATGTGCTCCAATTTAAAACAAAAAATAAAATCCACCAACCTGATAGATGATTAAGGATCAAATGAGCTCTGTGTAAACCTGAGCAACTCAATTAACTTTCTTCCCAGTACTGTCTGAAAATATTTGTTTGTAAAAAATTAATCTCAGATCTGGCTGGCTGCTGCTGGCTAGCTGACTTAATTCCTGACCTGCCTGAAGATAATAGTACCTCTGTAAACTCAGAAAAAAACTGACCCTCCATCACAGTGCTGCTGAAACCTTGGAGAAAAACACCCCCCACCCCACAGTACCTTGGTACCTCTGTAAACTTGGTGCAAAACGGACCCCCCCACAGTACCTCAGTAATAAAAAGTGCAGTGCACAGTGCTCAGAACACTCACGAAACTAGCAGGCAGGATTTATCATCACACCACTAGTCTTTGAACCTGATAGTACCAGTAGGTGCTCCAGCACTCCTAGTTCTAGTGCCACACAGCTGCCACAGACCAGAGGATGTGCTGTGTAACCTAACCATAACAGATTGCTGAAGTATTGATTCTTAGAGGATAATATTTCTGGTTCTTGCTGTTAGGATAACAGAGAGACGGAGTTGATGAACAAAGGATCTTACTCCTGTCTCACTGCACAGTACCTATGTATCTTGAACAATAAACCTGTAAACCCTTTACTCCAGTAACTATTACTCCACATGGTTTCAACAGTCAGATCAAATCTGCTATTACTTTTTAAAATACTGTTTGGTAGCGGTCATTTTCTTAAACACATGGAAGCCAAAGTTTGAGGCTGAGATATTTTTTAAAATACTTTATACAACTTCCTGCAGACCTGCAGTTAATAAAATATTAATTAGGCAGTGTGCCTTAAGATTATGCTTACCTCAAAAGGTCTCCTTCGGTGCACTAGATCCATCTGGAAGATCGGGTCGGGAAGTCAAGTCTCTCGGGCAGCAGACTGCCAGCAGCAGGGTCAGTCAGTCAAGCAGGAATGGATGCAGGATGGAATTCAGAATTTAAATAAACTAGATGGCCTTGCGGCACTTCGTGGAGTTCTCGGAGTCATCAGTCGCTTGTCTTGGACGGCAAAAGAAAAATTGGCTTACTGGCAAGTTGCTGCTGCCATTTTCTCTCTGGCGCTCTGGAACTCTATTCAGCTATGAGTGCCAAGAGCTGCTGGAGAGCTGTTTTTAAGCAGTACTTGCAGACCTGAGTGGGGAGAGAACATGGGAATCGGTGGGGGGGGGGACTTAAAATTCGTGTCTGAGGTGGGCAGGGGTGCCAGAACAGCAATGGACCAGAAATGCAGTCCATGATTGGTGGACTAGTCACCGACGTCACCACGTGTGATGTATAAAGGCTCTGGTGGTGCAGCACTAAAAAATATCTTCGGGAAACAGTCGGTCAGTCAGCTTAGAGACTGCGTGGCTGAGAGGAGTCGGCATGGAGTTGGCGTTCGCAGGACAATGGCGCAGGGGTGCAGGATGGCGGAACAGTCAGCTCGAAACAGGGACTTCACGGACAATCCGGGACACTTGGGAGGTATGCTGCTAAGGTGTTGGAAGACAGTATAACCCCAGTGTTTCCATAAGTGGGGGGGGTTAATGACGTATGTGGGTGGGGCATGACCTTCCCCTCATAGTTGTTGTGCTTTTCAGAGTAATTATTTTTGCTTTCTCTCTGCCTGGCTTTTTTTCCAAGTTTGATTTTATTGACTGTTTCTAGTGCTGGTGTCCCTGTTTTGCTGAGTTCAGAGTTCATGGCTGACCTGGCTGGGTTGCATTCGGAGTACTTCAGTTCGGGTACCTCTCACCCGTCCGCCCATTTGTAACCCAGCCAGGTGTGGCAGTGGACACAGAACAGGAACATCGCTGCAGAACAAGCTCATATGTAATTTTTTTTTGTGTGTGTGTGTGTGACTGTATATTGTTGTATGATAAAAAAATATCACGTTTCATCTTATTCTGATTAAAGAAAATGTTCTGGAGGGAGACTGCAACGTCTTTCTATTTTATTAATGCATTTAATTATCCCACCCTAAATCCTGTGTATGTTACATACCAGTGGCTAGCAAAGTGGAACTGTAGTGATATGTCAGGCTGTGGGGTAGTAGGGCACTCTAAAACTCCCACAACTGGCCCCAAAATGCACCAGAATGCAATAAAAATGCTAAAATGTTCTGGGGGCCTCAGCAGCCCCCAGACCCCTGACTTGTTCCAGTGCTATTATATATTATCATTTTTAAGCAGTTTAAACAGTCTCCAGTGCTTGGTTACTAAGCAGTCATCATTTTCATACGTGCTTAGTACCTAACTGTATACCTGCACTGCAACGATGGCATTAACAATGGGTGCCAAAATTAAACTATGCAGCCACCAGGGGCTAGAACAATGGTACTGGCATTTAAAAAGGCTATGGTAGAAGCCGAAGGGTATTGTATACTCCTACAGTTGGCCCCAAAATGCACCATAAAGCATCAAAAATGCCAAAATTGCCTGGGGCCTAGGCAGTCCCCAGACCCAGAGCCAATTGGGTGAAGTCACTGACTTGTGCGTACACTTTTTAAAAAGGTGGTTACTCCACTGCCCACAGGTACATTTTCATACCAGCATTCTGTTTCAACCTGGTCTTGTAGAATGCTTTTGGGACACAAACAAATGTTTTTGGGTTCAGTTGGTATTTTAGGGAGGTATTTCTCCAACAAAGCTATTGGGCATTGAGGTATCCCTGAAGCTGCATACATTGTACCCCTGTACCTGTCTGACAGTTTCTAAGGGATTGGCATATGTTTTGTTTTTTCATTGTAGGATAATGTGGCATGTTCTTGCCTCTTTTCATCTTTTTTTGATTACAAAAGCATTTGCTGCCATTTCTTTGCCCTCCTGTACCTCTCCTTCCAAAAAATAATTGAATATCAACCCAAACCTTATTCAATAACCCTTGAAGGTTGTTGGTGTCTATAACTGGGGAATTTCTGAGTTTCTTTAGGTCTGCAGAATTTATTGCAGGGTATGCCATTTTATCTTGTGCTGCTTCCTTTAGCTTTTTAAACATTGCCAGGAAAACATTATTTGAGGATGTGAACTTTTGATTCTGTTGTATGTTGAAATCTCTGCTTTGTGGTGGGCCATTTAAATGCCTGTTGATCCCTTCTCTGATGGACACAAACATTTGGATGGAGTATGGCTGCCCAGAACTGTTTCTGACATTTGCATAGAATTCAAGTAATGTTTGGTTCAATTCTGGTACTGGCAGGCTTTCAAAATATTTACTTGTCTTTCTGCCAGCCAACTTTTAAATAGCTTGACAACCAACTTTGTAGCAGTTTGTGTGGTTGTCTCATTGTGCTCATTTTCAAGGCTGTCTAGGTTTATGCTTTCTAGTGGTACGTGCCTTTTTTTAGATTCTGTGGATGTGGATATTGGCTGGTTTTCAGGGATCAAGATAATAGACTGTGCCTGTGGAGCTGCTCAGGTAACATTGATATTGTATGTTTCTTGGGGTTGTTGTTTTCCTGTGGTGACAGCTGTATTTTACCGATTCAGCATCACTTATTTCTATATTTGTTGATGTGACTGCTTGCTGCTCATCACTGTGTGTTTTTTTTTTTTTTGTTTTGTTTAATTCCCATTGGTGCTGTCCCATTATCAGAAATATCATCTGCTGTGACAGGAGTCTACCATGAAGTGAATGGGATCTGCCTTAGCCACTCTTCCACTTCAGCTCCCCTAAAAACATCAAAATATGGTAGAGATGCTGGCCCAGTGGTGCTGAAGAGCAGGTCACCACACCTCGCACCACACCAGTGACCCAGGTTCGGGAGCAAGCTCGAGTTGGCTGGGGAGGGAGGGAGGGAGAGGATGGAGCATCCAATAGACAGCTGTCCTCTCCTCTCCCAAGGTGGGTTGGGGCACAGAGACCGGCGTAGCATGACAACTAGTGGAGGCTGGGTGTAGACATGTCCAGTCTGATAGAAAGGGGCTGTAGATGGGGCAGCCGGATGCACGCACAATATGCCCCTTGCTGGCATTGCCATGCCCTGCCTCCGAGGCAGAAAACCAGGGAAAATAACATGACACCTTCGCGCAGCTTGATGGCAGTCTGCAAATGTTCACCAGCTACGTGGGCACCTGAAACTGAATCTGTGAAGGGTGGGGAGTTTGGGGGCTCCCTGCCACCCCACTGTGGAGGGGGATATGCTGCAGGGGTTAGAGAGTGTCAGCACAAGGCTGCAGTAGACAAACGGTGGCTAGATCACCAGTAGGATGCGATGGACAGGGGGAGCAGAAGGTGGCCAAGAAGGCAAAAAGTGAGTGTAAAAATATGTATGTGTATATATAATATTAGTGTGTGTGTGTGTGTGTGTGTGTGTATCTATCTATCTATGTACTGTCATTTCTTTTTGTTGTTGCAGTCAGAGCTTGTATGCTGTCCAGTGAGATATTCTGTCAGCCGTAGTACTGCAAAGATCAGAGCAGGTGCCATAGATGAACATCCGCAGTAGCACAAAGATGACAGCAGGTGCCATGCCAGTCACTTCCAAGAGGTTTCTGACCAGTGAGCATCCGCAGTAGCACAAAGATGACAGCAGGTGCCACGCCAGTCACTTCTAAGAGGTTTCTGACCAGTGCGGCAGCCAGTGAGAAGTGCAAGAACACTCATGAAAGGCATATAATTCACTGTTAATGCAAGGGAAGCAGTGGCCCGACAGCCAAAGTGGGAGGTATCACTATTTTACATGTAAGTAGATTGACGTCTGAACCTGAGGACGGTGATGGAAATTTTCAGACGTGCTGTGCTACAAGATGGCTTAAGCAGAGGCCTGATCTGGTAGTGGGAGTTGAGAGGGGCACCACAAAACTTTTCTATAACATAGTAAACTGAAATGAATGGGAAATATGTTTAAATGTATTGTATTTCAAAACATTATACATGGATATAAACAGCTGATAAGCAATGGGATACAGTCAGAACTCACAACTTGTGCCATGCATGCAGTATCCTGAATTTCAATACCACCGGGGGCAGGAGGTCACAGTCCATCTGTTACAAATAGGTAAATGGATGTCTAAACTGCAGGGCAGTGTGTGGGCTGTTCAAACTCCACTATGCTACAATATAAACAGGGACACTGGAAAACTGTGGAAAAATTTTGACCAAAGCTGAGGAGATTTTGTCCCATTTCTTGCAGAGGTTTTGTGAGCTTTTGGAAACATTACGGGCATTTCATGAGCTGTCAGTACTAAAAATGTCCAACAAATCTGTCTCTATATATTATGTATGCTTTTGTGAGGTTTGTCAAAAGAAACTCCCAGACAATTACTGAAATATTGGGTTGGACTTTATTAATCACTGCTGAGGCCTGAGAAGCCATAGCATTTTGTGGAGCTGTCCCTCCCCCAGGATTCAATTTACTGCCCTGCCCCTTAATCCTCCTCACCTTCATTTGCCTGTCTCCCATAGGTCCTCACTGTAGCAGACCACCATCAGGACAGCCGACCATACCTGGGAGCACTTTGTGTGCTGCTACCCCAAGCCGAGGATCTCCAGGACGTCTGGCCTGTTATGGGCAGGTACGCACCGTAGCCCCACTGCTGCTTCCCCATGTTACCATCATCCCTTCCAGCCTTGTCCCTCACTGGCAGTGGTGGTCATGTGACCGTTGACGTCACTGCCCATTTTCTATCAAACCAGCTCTCCATCTGCAGCTTATTGAGCTGCACCACTAGAGATCACTGCTACCCCTCTCCCTGAGTAGTAACATTTTAGCAACATTTTTCAGTCTTACACTGTATTTCTCCCATTGTTTGTAATCCCCATCAGCCACCCTGATTCAGTGACCTTCTATCTCTTGTTTATTACCCACATGATACTTTCCTGTGGCAGGCCTTTAACCGGTGCCTCCTAGTGTCTGCACCATCTATAAGCAGTTCCCTATTCCCTTATGCCATTCAACCAGCTAGAAACCCATTTACCAAAGTAGTGTTAACTCCTGTGGTCACAAGCAGTACTACACCAAATTGATCTGGCTCAGAACTTAATTTATCTTCCCTCTTTCCCATTAGTTGGTTATAATGCTTGGCCACTAGGAACACTAGATGCCTATCGTCTGCAGCCTGTGATATTTTTTCTTTTTGCTTACTTGTCTTGTTCATGGTTCTCTCTGTCCATTTGTGCTCCACAGCTTTCACTGTACTCTCCTGCAATCTTCCACTTATTACTAATGACCCCCAGCCCTCTCTATTTCTCATCTCTGCACTCCCCTACCCGTAAACTTCTCCCTTTCTTCCTTATTTACTCCACTCACTCTCACCATGCTCCTCAATATCTTACCCTTCTGTTCACTTCTGCATCCCTCCTCTCTTCATCACTCCCTTCCCTTACACTGCCTTCCCCAAAAATCCCAACTCTTGCCTCCACCCACTTCTTAACTCTTTCTGGTTCCCTTGTGTTTCACTCCTCTGCTCTTCTGTAGTTCTCACAGCTTCTCTTCACCTCACTCTTTCTCCCCGTTGCCAGTCACTAAGGTGCACTCCTTCCTCCTGCCCTAGCAAGCCCTCCTTTCCTTGGAGGTGTATATCCTTCACTTCCAAACTACTTACCATATTATTGCTGCTTTCAGCAGGGGATGTAGAACCTAATATGTCTCCAAAACAGTAGCGCTCTTCCACAGCAAAAAAAACAGAAATGCAAACTGCAATTCACAGCATATGTTGTACTTTATTTCACCAATTGTGAGAGCCCCTAGCGCCTGGTCCTTCACCCTCTTCCCCCAATGTCCTCCCTCAAGATCTGAAAATGGCCCACCTCAGTATCAGGAGTCTCCTCCCCAAGATTGACCTGGTTCAACCATTTATGGTTAGCCTGAGGCCTTCTCTTCGCATTATCACTAAGTCCTGGTTTACCTCTAAAATCTCTGATACCACCATATCTATCCCTGGTTACTCCATTATCTGACAAAAGTGATCAGCCAGGGGTGGAGGAGTTGCCATCTACATTTCTACTTCTATTCAGTACTTTGCCTGTCTCTCCATCTCTTCCCCCTCTGCATATGAACATCTGTTACTAAAGCTGTCCTTTCCATGCTTCTTTCCCATCTTCATTGGTGAAGTCTACTGTTGCCCCTATTTTACTCCTTCACCCTCCACTGTCACTGACCTTTTTCTCCTCTTACCATCCAGTACTCGTCTGGTGAACTGTACATCCTTGGTGACTTCAACATCGACTGGCTGGCCAAAAATCATTCTAAACTCTAACTCCATCTCTTCCCTCAATTTGAAACAGCTCATATCTAAACCACAAGTCAGGCAATAATTCTCTGATTGACTGGGTGCCGACACCTCACCCCCACAGAGTTGTCTCTGGAGGTATCCTCCCTGACGCACTAAGCAACCACCATATGGTCTACTGTGTGCAGAAAATTCACAGGCCTAAAGTCCTGCCAAATTTTCTTCACCTCTGTTCTTTCAGATCCATTAATCTATCTGCCCTCCACACTAAACTCACCAGTATAGACTGATCCCTTTTGACCTATGCCGTCTCCATTGATACTGCTCTATCCTACTTCAATGAGCAATTCCTAAATGTCTCGGATATACATGTTCCTTTTAGAAAAACTAGGGTCCATGGCTCCCATCTCCCTTGGGTTTCAGCTGAGCTGCTGGCCTGCAGCATGCCTGGGACTGAGCATAGGTGGTTCACAAAGCATCTGGTGCCCTCAAGGACTTATTCACTTATCGTTCTCTCAAGAACTCCTGCACCAGGGTCCTCCATCTTGCTAAAGCAGAATACGTCAACTCTGCCTTCCAGGAAACGATTGGAAGTCCCTCCAAATTCTGGAAGGTTAATAATAATAATACTCTTTATAATAAAGCACAATTCATGTGTCTCAAAGTGCTTTTACACTGTTAAAAATAGTAAAACAATAAATATTTAAAATACAATAATTAAAAGCACTAAAAGGCACCAAAAACTGCAGGCTTGCTGACCTATTTAATGGGCAGCCTGCAGTATCACCACAGAGCGGGGACAGAGAAGCAGCGAGAGGGGCTCATCAGAGCTTGCACTCAGGAGGAGGACTTTAAGTTTAAATGTTCTCCCACCCTGCTTCACCACCCTTGTTAAATGGTCCTTATGGGCTGGCAAGGGGAGGGGTCCTCAGGAGGTTGACAAATCAAGGGCTTGGAATACCGAGGGATCTTCTAACAAGTGCAGCACATCCTGCTGAATGTACTTTTAAAAAAGGGACTGTACAGAGATCTGGGGGGTGAACTGTGTTATCCTCAGACTAGAAAGGGAAATCCTGTGAATGCAAGGGGACTGTTATACAGGCATCTGGGGGGGGTATGACAGTGCTAGATATGCTATATGATTGCTACAGAATAATTAATACAGTAACTATGGGGTTAAAAAAAGGAAAAAATGGTTATACTTTATGAATGCTACAGAATACTACAGTATCTAACTGAAGCTTTGTTGTTTGGCTAGATAGGGAGGTGCTTAACTGTTTAACCTGTTAGCTGCTAAATTGTTTATCTAGATTGGGAGCTGGTTCCTAGGGCTGCGTTTTTGGAATGGTAAGGGGCTGTAAAATGTGTTCTTATACCACCCCAATATGGCCACTTGGAGAAGGGAGAGGGGTAGCATCCCAGGGGGAAGAGACCAGACATGAGGGGAACATCCCAATAAACATAGAGAAGGACAATTTGTGTGGCCTCCAGCCACCACAGCAGGTATCTTTGGTAGGGTTGTAGGTTGCACGGACTGTGGGGTGGCAGTGATACTAAATTGGGCCTGGAGGGAGGTTGCCCACTCTGCAGGCAATTTTTGCAGATTAGGCAGGAGGAAAACTGGCTAAGGAGGCAACTGGAGGAGTTGTGAGGACCAAGAAAGAGAATGGGAGGGGCTATGGGTGGCAGGTGGGTAGGGTGGAGGCTAGACTGATGCACACCACATCCAACAGTGGAGGAGATCATAAGGAGTGTGGACTCTTAGCCATGGTATCAGATGCCAGAGAGGAAAGCAGAAGGGTAAACAATCCTAACCATAAGTGGGGGAAGATGGTAAGGGGCAGCCTAGAGAGGCAGATGGGGGAATTTAGGCCATAAGGAGGAGGATGGCATTGAGTGTTACAATAGATTTGAGACATTATGCAACTTGGAAGGAGAGGAAGGAGGGGGAATGAGGGGATAAAAATTAGACCGGGGAAGAGTTGGAAATCGGGGGTAGGGTTCGACAGAAATTGCAAGCACCCGACCTAGCGGGAGAAGAGGGAAATTAAATGCCAAGCAGAGGGGGGAGGGACATCGGATACTAGGCATGGGGGTCGAGGCAGGATCAGGAAGAAATGAGAAGAAACTGAGGTAGGGGAGCTCCTCGAAGAGGAAGGACTGTTCCAGAGAAGGACTGCTAGGTAGGGGGGACCTGCCGTGGGGCACAGGGGTGGAAATATTATTATTAATATGATTGAGGAAGAGGATGCAGAAAGAGACTGGTATATGATCATGGACAGGGAGATAGGCAAGGATGAGGGAGGGAAAAAGGAGACATCAAGCCAGGGGAGAACTGAAAATAGAGGGCATGAAGAGTTCAAGTTCAAGTTTATTGCAGGAAAACTCCATTGAGCAAGCTCATTCACAAGGAGGTCCTGTGACATAAAACTTAAAGTACAAACACAGATAGGTAATAACAGTATATACATGAAATGCATGTTACATGATACAGGCTGGAAATACATACAAGGGCACCACATAGGGTGACCGCAGGTGGTAAACATTGATATGAGACAGGGAAGCGACTTACAGGTTGCATACTGATAAATGAAACATGATGACTGGTGTGTGCAATACATATATTTTGGCAGCTAGAACAAACAGTCTACAACTGATATGGGGGGGAGGAGTGATTTGATAGAGTAGCAGTGGAGCGTAAGCATAGATAAAGCCAGGAGCAGAAGGGGAAGGGAAAGCAGTTAATATGACAAATCAATTATACCTTACCAGTGGATAAATATGGCACACATGGGGAAGGAAGAGACTTAATGACAGTTACAGGTGTCTTTTATTTTGGCTGAACTTAGCGATTTGTAGAAGTTTATTGAAACTGTGCTAGTTAGTTTCAGTACGGTTTGTAATTGGTTCTAAATGGAAGGAAGGGCATATGCAATAGCACGTTTACCAAAGGAAGTCCGCGTCCTTGGTATGTCAAGCATAATAAAGTCAGATTTTCTTAACGAGTATGACTATGTGAGATACTAATAAGGGAAGAGAGATAACTTGGCAATTTCTGCAGGAGCAGTTTAAGAGTCCATAGCCCAGCATGGAGCAGGCGTCTAGTAGTAAGGGATGTCCAACCAACAGCTGCATATAAGTCACAGTGGTGCAAATGGTAAGGGAGTTGGTAATGAACCATAGCATACGGTGATAAAGGATGTCCAGTTTACTTAGATTTGCAAGAGTGTGGAGAATAGATTACGCCATCGCGGTCAGTAGGGGGAGAAAAGTGGTTGTGCAAGCTTGTTTCGAGTTTCAAGGGGAAAAGGAGCCTATTTCTGTAGAAGAAACCTAACCTTGCTTTTAACCTTCTAGAGACATCTTCAACGTGGTCATTGAAAGATAATTTATTGTCGATCCAGATACCTAGATATTTAAATTTGGTTACAACTTCCAGAGGCTCGTTTAGCATGTTGACAATGAAGTCTTGGGCAAGGGTATTGGGGGGGCTGTGACAGCACTGCGGGAGAATATCATCGCTTTAGTCTTCTTAGCATTGAGCAGAAGCTTTGCCTTTATTAGATTATGCTCAAGTTGTGCGTAGTCCGCTTGAAGCACTCCCTTGACTTCAGATAATGATGAGCCTGAAGTATACAACACAGTATCATCTGCAAAAAAGTGCAGATTGGACGTAGATATGTTAGCATCTAAGTCATTAATGTACAGAGTGTGGCAGAAAGGAGAGGGTGACAAGGGGTTCCCCCACAAGGAGGCAGGAAGACATCCTGGGGAAGGAGAAAATGGGTAAAGGGGAAGGGGGTGGGTCAGGAGCACAAAGTGGAGACAAGCAAAAGACTGAAGGGGTCACTAAAGTACTCCCGCTGGGGGGATTCCATGATTGTGGTATTCACTGGGAGGGCTGTGTGTGGGGGGGTAATTACAGCCAAGTTAAGGTAGTGGTTATTTCTGGTTTGACGGTGCACAGGGCAAAGTTTCTGGTGTATGGTCTGGTAAAGAAATGCAGTTGGTCACCAGACTTTCTGGTGCACCTAGGGACAAATTATATTGAGAGTAATAGCGCATTGGAATTCCAGGCAAGGTCCCAAAAACTGGCCAGAGTTTGCCAGGATAATGGATGCGTGGTTAGAGTCTCAGAAATATTGCCAGTACCAAGGGCCTCTGTGGAGACAAAATGAAGACTACGGAGGTAAATGACTACTCAGGAAGTGGGGGGAAGAAAGGGGATTGGGTGTGCTGGGGAACTGAGGGGGAGTTGGGAAGATAAGAGTCTGCATGCCAGAAATGGGCTTCACCTAAATCCGAGAGGGAATGTAGTCCTAAAACAGGGGATGGTGGACTTCATTCAAGCTAGGTGGGGTTTAAACTTGTGAGGTGGGAGGGTTATGGGGAGGCTGACCAGATGGCCTTACCTCTCATGGAGAGGCCTGGCCTTTGGACCCTGGGGGGGTCTGGCGAAAGCCTAGGGGAGGACAGTACCATAGGTGAGGAAGGAAGGAAGGCAGATGAGGATAAGCTCTGGGGTGGGCATGGTAAAGGTGGTAGAGACAAGGGATGGGGAGTGGTGTTCATAAATGCCAGGAGCCTGGGCAACAAGAAGCCAGATTTCCAGGACATGCTAGTTGAAGGAGGGGTAGATGTGGCAACATTCACGGAAACCTGGGCCAACCCTAACCACAGTTGGGAACTTAATGCGAGTGGACACATTGTGCTGAGGAAGGATGGGAAGGAGGGCAGAGGGGGAGGAATGGCTATGTTCATTAGAGATAACATAGAGATTATTAGCATAGAAGAAGCAGAGGGAAATGTGGAGGCCTTATGAGTCATCTTGTGAACCCCGGCAGGAGGAAAGATCAAGTTGGGAGTGGTATATAGGCCCCCAGGGATGGGGGAGGTTCCTGAGGGCAGTCTGCTGGACAGCATTAAAGGCCAGTGTGGACCAAAAGGGGAGGGAGTGGTGTTGATGGGGGATCTGTATATGCCAGCTACTGATGGGGGAAATATGACTTCCATGGTGGCCAAGGAGCAGTGGCTGCTGGATGGCTTTCAGCATATGTTCCTCACTCAGCCTATGAGGGAAAGACATGTCATGGACATGGTTCTTGTGATGGGGACCTGGTACGGAATCTGGAGGTGGAGGATCCTCTGGCAGGGAGCGGCCACAACACTGTCTTGATTCAGCTAAATTGTGGGGGTGAGGGGAATGATTCCAGGACAATAGCTGTTGACTTTAGGGGGCCAGACTTTAGGGGCATGGGGGAGATTCTCAAAGAGCATTTAAACTGGATTACACCAATGATGGATGTAGAAGGGAGATAGGAGGTTATAAAGAGGGGACATAGGGACATTGCTGGCAGTTGAGACAAGACTGAAGGGGACATTTGTGCCACACCAGAAGCTACAATTTGGTTTGTGGTCTCGCAGGTGGCTCCCGCCCCATTGTTTCATGTCTAACACAACCTCTTTCACAGCAACTCATCAGGGTCTGGCACATATTTATGCTCACCTACCTATTTCAGTACTGTATCTCCCCTTAAATGAAGTTGTGCTCAGTCTGCAGTGTCCTTTATCATATTGTAGGCACTTATAATAAACCTTATCAGAAGTAACACATTCAGGACTGTATAAGCACCCGTCAAGAGCTGCCAGCTCACTGCCTTTCTGACAGTGGATAAATCGCAATGACATCTTGACACTACTAGCAAATCTGAGGAAATGTGGCATATACAAGTATTAAAAAGGAAGTAAGGCTAATTGGGATTAATTAATTGTCAAGTGCAGCTGTCTAATGCTATGGTGGTAGCAATGTAGCAAAATCAAATCACACTATGTGAAGTCCATATGGTGCTTATGCGCTATTCTGTACCAGTGCATTTATGATAACGCACAACATAGGTCAGCACTGTAATGTACATTCTATTACTAGTGCTCTTTTGACTGTCTCCCAAATTGCTATAAAATTTATGCATGATCCTCATGATGTGGTACACTTTTGTGGTTTTCTCTGTACCACTGTTGAAATGTTGTTGTTTAGTCTGCAGAACGGGGACAGTGAGTCTGTCATGATATATTTTGCTGATTTTATCACTTTTGTTATGTTTAATAAATTTGAATTAGCACATGCTTTCCCTAAATAATGTATTATGATGTACTTTCAGATGGAGCATACTGGCATGCTCCAGATATTAGTCACTCTTTATGTCTACAATGTTTCGTGTAATTAAGGACATTTTAAAGGACCCTGCATTCTTTGGAAAGGGGCCATTCATTAAACATTTGCTCTAGAGGTGCAGAGACTTCACTGGCAGAAAGGATAATGACTGTGATTTAAAGTTTGCCCCTAAGTTTGTGGCATATGTATACCGATATAATGGAACAAATTAATCAAACAGTCATAATGTAAGGTGGAAAACATTTTTTGATGTAACAGTACTCCTCAAAGATCACCCTGATTATTTTGAGTGGTGCATGGCATATGTGTGTATGCTTTGTACCCACTTACCACTAGGGAGAAAATGGACGATGCCCTTGCTTATGTGAAACATACAGCCCAAAAGTTGCTGTCTCTGGGTATTGTAAAATGTACAAGGAACTGGTTGTGTAGAAATAGGATATTATGTAATCATTGCATGCCTGCTATGTGTTACAGGTCATATATGCTTTTTAAAATACTGTTACACCTTTTGCAGATAGCCACTATACGTATTAGTTTATTTATTGCTGTGTGTGTTACAGTGCATATAAACTCTTTAAAATAGTCCTGACTTGTGTAAGTATAAATAAAATATAATCACGTATTCTACTTTGTGCTTGGCATCGATTGTTTTAAAGATTAAAAAGAGCATGCACTTTAGTTTATTGGTGACGAGTTTTGCTACAGTAGCTAACAGATGTATTAGTGGGTTGACAAAAGAAGCTGACTGATCAGCTGCTCCAGAATATATATTTTAATGCAAAAAAGTGGATAGCTTCACAGCTGTGACTCTGCTATATATGAGACTGCAAAAAAAAAATTATAAAGGAGTTTCTAGGATAGGTGTTGCAGAATGGTTTGTGAAGCAGGACCCCTATTCACTACACAAAGCAGACAGAATCTGATATAAGAGAAATCCTATCATTGTTTCTGACATAGATAGACAATGGCAGGCTGATTAACAGATATGAGTCAATAAGCAAAGTACAATAATGTGTTTAAATACATACTGATGTGCATTGATGTGCTGCCCAAGTATGCCTGGGTAGTGGCTTTAAAAGACCAGTGGGCTGGCCCGGTGGTGCTGAGTGAGGTGCTGGACACCACACTTCGCACCATGCTGGTGACCCGTGTTCGTGAACGAGCACAGTCGCCGGGGGTTGGCAGGGAGGAGATGGATTGAGCATCCGATGGACTGCTCTCCATCTCCAGGGAGGGGGGATTCAGCAACCAGTGCTCACCTGACCCCTAGCAGATGCTGGAGCTCAACAGCATGGAGCTACACAACAGGTGGCAAGGTCGTGGCACCCGCTTGACAGAGGGCATGCACGGGAACATGCACAGTCCCAGTTGCTGGCGGCATTGCACACTGCAATCCCACAAGGGGAGAAAACAGCTGAAAATAGCCTGAAGATGATGACAGGTGAACTCACAGGCCTTGCACCCAGCTAGCCACAGCACATTCAATCCTGTTTGGGGGGTGGGCTCCCTCTCTACCCCACCAGGAGTGTAAGCCCTGGGGGAAAATGCTGTGCTGGCTGGTAGACACCGAGGTGACAGGGCTTAGGTTCTCCCAGAGTGAGAGGGCTGCAGGGCTGGAGCATAAATACTACAACAAAAAAAAGATGGCTCAGGCAAGGCAGTGATGCAAGCCTTTAAAACTATTTTTAAAAGTGGATGCGCACCTCAGAAGTTGCAGATTGATCAGGGTAAAGAGTTTCTAAATGCCTCCTTAAAGAACCTATTTAAACAAAAAATATACACCATTTTGTGACAAATAATGAAG
Source organism: Neoceratodus forsteri (assembly GCA_016271365.2). NCBI lineage: Eukaryota > Metazoa > Chordata > Ceratodontiformes > Ceratodontidae > Neoceratodus > Neoceratodus forsteri. Next base: position 272,505,340 of record CM057455.1, read on the forward strand.
TTAAGGTCAGCATTGTAGAATGATTTAATAGGACATTAAAGTCACGCATGTGGTGTTACTTTACAGCTCAGAATACATGAAAATATACAGATATGTTGCCTGACCTGTTATACAGCTATAACCATACTTATCACAAAAGCACTAAACGCAGTTCTGTGAATGTTAACCCTTCCATTTCCCTGGGTGTATGAAAGACCCTCTACGGCAATACAGTTCTTGGCAAAAAAAAAAAAAAGGATAACCTTCAGAAAGGTGATCACATGAGAATATCTAAGCTGAAAGGGATGTTTGAAAAGGATATGGACAGACATACACAGATGAGTTATTTATTGTGATGGAGGTCTTAAAAACACAGAGACCCATTTATAAGCTAAAAGACTATCAGGAGGGAAGACATCAAGGTACTTTCTATGCAGATGAGTTTCAGAAAATTGAACTGGATAACAGTGTATAGGGTGGAGAAAAAGCATGGAAGAAAACCTTGATATCTGGTAAAGTGGTTGGGGTGGCCCTATAAATTTAATAACTGGGTCGTGGCACCACAGGTTCAGGACATTAGACGCAGATAAGATTCAAAATGTTTGAAAATGGCTTTTATGTCACCTTGCCCAGCAATGCCTCGTACAATGTTTTCCGCAATAATACTATATCCTCTTTTACAGTAAAGTTACCACAAACGCTTGAACTGCCTGGTGAATGGGAAGCGGGATTAGCAGGGACAGTGGTTTGTCGTGATAGAGAAAAGGCAAATTCCATTTTGCAGATTAACAAAAGTGGTATTGTCAACGGTGTCTGCAAGTCCAAAATTGTTTTTACCGATGTTGACTTTGTAACCTGTATTTAACCATTTTTTTGCTCTGCTAGCATGCATTTTCATATTTCTACATCTGCTGTTGCATGTCTGCACTTGTAGCTATCAAGTTATTTTAGTAGCTACAATATGTGAAGGCAGCAGGCACACTACATCCCCTATCTCTCCCATATAATGACAGGACCACTAATGCCCCCATCCTTCTGATGCAATGGGGACAGAAGTACTGTGAACCCCTCCCTCTGGTGTGATTGGCAGCAGCCCTGCAGCCCCATTCCTTCAGTGTGATGGCAGCAGCAGCACTGCGGCTCTCCTCCCTCCTGTGCAATGGCGGCAGCACTGTAGCCTCCATCCTTCCTTTGTGTTGTCAGTAACATGGTGGTAAAGCTTTGCAGCCCATATCCCTCAGGTGTGACTATACAGAATATTAGATTGCAGGACACCTGGACAAATTAAAAGGAACTAGCCATTAGAGACTGACATCAGTCACCACACAATGCAGACTAAGTTCCCACCCACATGACCTTTCTCATAAGTTCTCATCCCAAGAAATGTTAATGAAGTCAATAATAAAAGCAAGTACATCATTTCAAGAAAAGTAGTTTATAAAGCGTGCAAATATTGCAAATCAAAAACAATATACAAGTACAACAGTTGAAAAATGTGTTCAAAAACAAAATCTAATTGAAAATTTGCAGAAAGTAGAAAAGTGAATATATATTGAAACACAAGTGAACTAAAACCTAAATACAAATACTTGAAGTGTCAAATGTGCAAAGGTACAGGAAATGTGGAAAACTGCATAAACAAAACCTAAACTAAAATGTGCAATACAGTATGACAAAATATATACAGTGAAAAACACATTAACTAAAAACAATACACACACACACACACACACACACGGCAAGGAATATGGAAAACAAGCTAACAAAGCTATTGAAAATGTTTACACCCTAAAAGTTAATGAAATGTGCAAAACTTCTGTAGAAAATGTTCACCAATCTAATCCTTTGACTTATTGTACATAAGCTGGGATAGCAATCTCATATTGTCTACTAGCAGGTTGCGTCTTTGGTTTGTGTGGATCTGTCCATAGATCGAGAAGGATCTTTCCACATCGGCACTCGACACAGGTATCCAAATGGCTTGCAGAGCAGTTTTGGCTAGTACTGGTAATTGTGGCTGCACTGAAATTCAGTACTGGCCAACATTAAAGTCCATTATGTCTGGAAGCTCTCCTATGTCCTGCCCAACATACATATCAGTCATTTCGTAGTGCAGTTGAGTTGTGCAGTCCAAATACACCAATGTCACTGGAGTAGTGTGTGAAGTCCCTGCTCAATTTAGGAAGGCTGTAGGGGTTCATAATATGGCAGGCTTTCAAGAACTCTATGGCTGGGTTTGTTTCCATGTGTTTTGCCATTTTGTTTAGGGCTACTCCAAATGCCTTTTGGAAAATGACAATCTGCTCCTCCTTAACCCGTGGCCTAAGAGTAGCCAAGTATTCGTCTGTCTTTTCTCCAAATGCTTCCGTTTTTGATACACCCATCTGAAACCTGTTTTATTCTATGTAGTGCATCGAATATAGAAATGGCCAAGGGTTTCTTTCCTTTGTAGAAGCTCTATTGTGCTGATGAGATCATTGCAGTTTTCAGCAATGAAGGTTGTATGAATCTGCAGCTCTGTAAACCAGTCTTGGAAAAGTTTTCTCAAAGAATTTATGGAGTTGCAATCACTTGCTTCCTCCTGGAAGAAGTCTCTTAAGTGCTGAAGGTAAAGTGAATGGTACTTAATGGTTTCAAACCAAGTGTTCCAACAGGTTAAGACAGGAACAGGAGGCAATATTTTATTTTCTACATCGTGCCCCTCCAGGAATGCCAAGTACTCTCTCTTGCGTTTGGGCAACTGCTGGAATGAGTATTTTCCAAGTGCCACAAGTTTATTGGCCAGTTCAAAATGGTCAATCCATGTGTCTCCCACCAAGGATAACACATGTGCCCAGCAACCAACATGGATCACATGGGCATCAATAAGGCCATATAAAACCTCTTTGAAGCACTTCACCATGTGCTGAGCATTGTCACTGATGAAGGCGACTACTTGGTCCATCTCCACATCATATTGCTGCAATGTCTTTATAACGCTTTGCGCGACAGTGGTGTGGTTCACTGCTGTCAACTCTGTTGTGTTTGCAATGATAGATTTTCTGCCCTGCATGACAAAAATTATGTTCAGTATACAGCGGGCATCTGCATCTTGTTGTTTCATCGCACAATACAGAGAATGTCTTCCCTTTTACAAGCTGTGAAATTCCATCCTCCATTTCCTTTCTCAATTTGGACAAATAGTTCTGCCTTAGGGAGGATACCTTTGGGAGAGCACCAATTCCTTTAATGTTGTCCCCATCCAGTCTCTTATGCAGGGTTGATCCAACTTTTCAATGGGTATATTTGCACCACACCAAGCCCTTAATGCACCCAATACAGTATTTTCCCGTGCTGCAGCTGCAGAAGCTGTGGCAGTAAAGCTGGTGCGAAGCATCACCTGTCTGTTGCTATTCTTCTGGTTTGCATTCTTTATATGTTTTTTACTTTTGCAGTGATCCACCACTGTATCCTTCCTCACATAGTCAATGGGGTGATCACAAAAGTGGTAAAACATTTTCACTCCATCCTCATCAATGCCTTCCAACTTGAATTGCAATGCACGGTCATTAGCAGTGATACTGGAAAGTTTTGCCATTTTGCTTGGTGTTGCTATCACGATGGGTAGTACAGATGACTCCAAAGAACTAAAAAGTGGAACACAAGTTGGAGAGAGATATTAAAACAGGCTTTAGAACTACTTAAAGCGTCAGAACTACTAGTCGCCTTCATCAGTGACAACTCTGTTTATCTTGTTAGTAACTTCAGAAGGATTTAAATACTGCATTTGGGTAGATCCTTGGAGGTAGCTAGATTGTCTACTAGGATTTTCTGAAAGTTAAACTATTTTTAAATAAATTATAGGTGGCTGAGGAGTTGAAAAAGGAGCTTGCAAACTCTGCTTATCTTGGAAGTAACTTCACAAGTGTTTGAATACTGCATTTTGGTTGTCCCTTGGGGAGCTGGATTGACTACTAGGATTTTGGGACAGAAACTATTTTAAATAATTTACTGGTGTGTAGGAGTTTGTGATAGTTAAACTATTTTTAAATAAGTTACTGTGGTTAAGGAGTTGTCATAGAAAAACCTGCAGTGTGAAACAGGAAAAGACAGTCTTTCAAGCAACAGAGGGAGGTGGATCTAGGTTTACGTTTGTTTGTTACAATTCTTAACATTTTCAGTGCAGGAAGAGTTTAAAGCACAGCTGACTTATTTTGGGGCTGACAGCTTTTCAGAGCACAAACCACCAGGCCTGTTTTGGGGCTGGGGAGGTTTACCTGTGTCTGACTTGGATGTGTGGATTTTTCTCTGTTTGATTAGCAGGGTATTTTCTCTGTCAAATTGTTGTGTAGGGCATCTTGCTGACAGGAAGGCACTCACACAGCGGTGGGTCAGAGCTTTTAGCTGATTGTTTTGTGAGGGCACAGTTTAGTACCGAGGACTGGAGAAGGGCAGATGTGATTCCCTTCACAAAAGTGGGAGCAAAGCAGAAGCAGGAAACTACAGACCTGTTAGTTTAACCTCAGTGGTAGGGAAAATGATGGAATCACTTCTGAAGGAAAGAATTGTCGAGTATCTAGAGGCCAGAGGGCTCAGGACCCAAGGCAGCATGGATTCACAGTGGGAAGGTCATGCCAGACAAATCTGATAGATTTCTTTGACTGGGTGACCAAAGTAGTAGATCAGGGAGGGCTGTGGACATGGCCTACCTAGACTTTAGCAAGGCATTTGACACAGTCCACACAAAAGATTAATATACAAGTTAGCCAGCCTGGGAGTGGGTCCCAAGATGACAGCCTGGGTAAAGAATTGGCTGGAGAATAGGACACAGAGAGATAGTAAATGGAGTCCACTCTGAAGAAAGGGGGGTTACTAGTGGGGTACCGCAGGGTTCAGTATTAGAACCGGTCCTCTTCAATTTCTTTATAAGCAACATTGCAGAGGGACTGGAAGGAAAAGTATGTCTCTTTGCAGATGACACAAAGATCTGCAACAGAGTTGATGCACAAGGTAGGGTTGAAAGGATGAGAAGGGACTTGGCAAGGTTAGAGGAACAGTCAAATGTATGGCAGCTTAGATTCAATGCTAAGAAGTGCAAGGTAATGCACCTGGGAAACAAAAACCCAGGGGAAGAGTACACAATGGGGGGTGAGATACTAACAACAACAAAAATGGAAAGGGACCTGGGGGTAGTCATATCAGATGACCTAAAGGTGGGCAAGCAATGTGAGAGGGCAGCAAGGAGGGCTGGGGGGATACTGGGATGCATAGGGAGAGGCATCACCAGTAGAAAACAGGAAGTTATTATCCCTCTGTACAGACAGTTGGTGAGACCCCATCTGGAGTACTGCATGCAGTTCTGGAGACCCAATCTCCGTAAAGACAGAGACAGGATGGAGGCTGTCCAGAGGAGGGCAACTAAAATGGTGCAGGGTCTGCACTGGAAGACATATGAAGAGAGACTTAAGGAGCTGAATATGTATAGCCTTGAGGAAAGGAGGGAGAGGGGGGACATGATAGAAACTTTCAAGTACCTCAAGGGAATCAACAAAGTCCTAGAGGGTAGCATCTTTCAAAAAAAGAGGTGTGCAAGAACAAGGGGGCACAATTTGAAGATAGAAGGGGGACGGCTCAGAGGTAATTTAAGGAAGTATTTTTTCACAGAGAGGGTTGTAGATGCATGGAACAGCCTTCCGGAGGAGGTTGTGGAGTCAAAAACAGCGGTGGAATTCAAGCATAAGGACAGTCATAAGGCAATTCTAGGGGGTGGGGGTAGGAAGAAGTAGGCTGCTGGTTAACTAGGATCTGCAGCTTATCCATTAGGTAGGGAAATGGGCAGACTGGGTGGGCCAAACAGTCCTTATCTGCCATCAAAATCTATGTTTCTATTAAGAATTAAAATATCTCAGATAATTTCTGCCCATGGATGAGAGTCTGGTGAACAGCTACAGAAAACACGTTGACCTCAGCAGCTCAGAATCCATACAAAAAACAATACCAGAATCAGAATCTCACTGCTAATCCATGCTCAATCCATGGATGACAGTTGGGAGGAGCAGCTACAGAAACCTAGCTGTTCTCAGAAGTTGTCACAGGCTTGACTGTATAATGCAAAAGTAGAATATTGACATACAAATATAGCCCCAGTCACAGCTGATGAGAAATGCTGACGACATACAGGATCCCGGGCTTGCTGCTCGCATTGCACTAAGACCTTGTCGGTCTCCCTGTCTCAAGCAAACTAAGACTTGAAAAAACACATGAATATGAAGACCACACCATACCTTTTAGCGATGATGATTATTTCCAGCTGAAACTCACACCAAGCAGGAATGTTGAAGCCTAAAATCAGAAAAACAAAAACACAATTATCGAAATAAAGGAGACACACACAAGTAAATGACACATAGTTAGACATGCCATCTGCCTCCTCTGCCAGGAGACAGAACCCCAAAGTTCGGCTGTGAGCCACCAGGACTAAGGTGTTACCAATATAGCCATGGTTGCAGCCACCTATCCTGAAAGGCAAGTACATAAGCAAAGGGCCATATAGGTAGGGTCTTATTGCGATGGAACTCCTTGCCACCCAAACTCCTCAGTCCCTAGTTACCACCACCCACAGGAAACACACCTTTGTGCCAAACCACCCAGGGTATATAAAACTTAAAGCAGCAGATCCCCACATGTCTGCATTTGGGGACAAGGGCTCTGGGTCAACATCTGGTGGGTTGTACTAACAAAACCCACTTCCATGGAGGATGTTGATGCAGACACCCTCCATTCATTCAAGTCACTCATCATGGGCAACTTCTCACTGACTGGGTTGCAGTACTCACAGTGACTGCCACAAGGGCCATCACTGAAAAAGTGTCCAGCCAGGGTTGGTGTCAGTATCACTGCAAGTAATTTTCAATTATTTTAATTGTGGTTGATGATGGGGACATTACATGGCAGCCCAACTTGTCACCAACTCTCCAAACCATTCAGTCACTAACTACCTGAAAATAAACTCTACCTTGAATAGCTATTGTTGCCCCCATACCCGACCAAGAAACTGAACCAGACAGTTTTGACCAAAAAAGTGAACTATGAGGCATCCAAAATAAACTTACTTTTTCAGCGGACAGGACATGTTGCTGTTAGCAGTCTGTAGTTCAGGCATCCACATCAGTCAACAGGCCAGGGTTAGGTGTGAGCTGAACAACAGTACAGTCTGTAGCAGAGCACAGCCTTGAAAGCACCGAGAAGTCACTTCAACTTCCATCTCCAGGCAAAATGGAAACCATGGTCTTTCCTCAATATTTATTTGATGGCAGCACTGCAGCCCCCACCCGGCCCATGTGACGGCAGCTTGTGCAGCACTACAGCACCTACTCATCCCCGTGTGACAGCAGCATGGGCAGCACTGCAGCCCCCACCCATCCCCGTGTGATGGCAGCATGTGCAGTCCTGCAACCCCCACCCATCCCGTGAGACGGCAGCATGTGCAGCACTGCAGCCCCCACCCATCCCTGTGTGACAGCAACAGTGGCAGCACTGCAGCCCCCACCCATCCCGTGTGATGGCAGCATGTGCAGCACTGTAGTCCCCACCCATCCCCGTGTGACGGCAACAGTGGCAGCACTGCAGAGTCCACCTGTTCCATGTGATGGCAGCATGCACAGCACTGCAGCCCCCACCCATCCCATGTGATGGCAGCATGTGCAGCACTGCAGCCCCCACCCATCCCCATGTGATGGCAGCATGTGCAGTACTGCAGCCCCCACCCATCCCATGTGATGGCAGCATGTGCATCACTACAACCCCCACCCATCCCATGTGACGGCAGCATGTGCAGCACTGCAGCCCCCACCCATCCCTGTGTGACAGCAACAGTGGCAGCACTGCAGCCCCCACCCATCCCATGTGATGGCAGCATGTGCAGCACTGTAGACCCCACCCATCCCCGTGTGACGGCAACAGTGGCAGCACTGCAGCCCCCACCCATCCCATGTGATGGCAGCATGTGCAGCACTACAGCCCCCACCCATCCTGTGTGACGGCAGCATGTGCAACACTGTAGCCCCCAACCATCTCCGTGTGACGGCAACAGTGGCAGCACTGCAGCCTCCACCCATCCCATGTGATGGCAGCATGTGCAGCACTGCAGCCCCCACCCATCCTCGTGTGATGGCAACAGTGGCAGTACTGCAGTCCCCACCCATCCTGTGTGACAACAACAGTGGTAGCACTGCAGTCCCCATCCATCCCATGTGATGGCAGCATGCACAGCACTGCAGCCCAATGCCTTGTACAACTTTGTCCAAGCTCAGACGTGAAGTAAGCCGAACCACCAGACGCTAAGGTGGACTCTGTCGGTTCAGTCCCTATCTAATATATAGATGCCTGAATTGGTTTATTTGTAAACAAAGTGCATCCAACTTAAAAAATGCAAGTGATTAATGAGGATGCTAATGGCGAGATACACAAACACAATCTCTGCCAAAGAATAAACCAATCCAGAATTGCAAAAATAGTAAATTGGGAACTTCCTGGCTATCTTCATGAAAATGGAGCCTTTTCGTTTTTATGTCGGAGCTCAAACTCAAGAAAAGAGTAGTGCCGGCAGTAGTGAAACCATGACAGCTGTTCAGATTAGGGCTTTGTCTCTCCTATCCCTCCTGCAGTTAGTATAGGTAAATTATTCTTTGCACCTGATCACTTATACCAATTGGTACATCCTCTGGAGCACCCGAAATGTTAATTATGGCGCTACTGAACAAGACGCACTCTTTTCCTTATTAAAACTGCAAGCTGATGACAATGCCTTGCTCCTTTCTTAATTGGCACCGTGATAGTGGCCTAGACACACCATGGTATTTATAATGAAAGAGCACAAAACTTCAATGTCCAAGCATAAGGGCACTAGAAGACAGGACAAGGTAGCGTCATCAGTTCATGAGCGAGAGTGCGAGATGTTCACAAGCTCCTAAATTAATGAGCCGGACGCACCGGAGAATTTAACAATTTGAGTGATTACATGCAAAGATTATTAACTTAATATAGTGCCTGGGGGGGGGGGGACAAGATAGATGAAGCGAGCCCCAATCTGTACAGTGGTCAGGGCTTCACCTCGGCCAGTAGTTCTCCTTTAAGAACTCACCATCTCTAGTTCTCCAACCCCATCCAAGCAAACATGGACTGCCCTGGTGCCAAGGCAGTTACCACACCACTAAAGAGAAAAGCCACCACAAGAAGTTTGCATGAATGACCCCTCCAGATGCCCATGCACTGCCACACAGTACCCTCCAGATCCCCTTGCACTGCCACACAGTACCCTCCAGACACCCATGCACTGCCACACAGTACCCTACAGACACCCATGCACTGCCACACAGTACCCTCCAGATCCCCATGCACTGCCACACAGTACCCCCTGAAAGGCAAATACTTGGGTGGTGTTTTTATTAGCATCACCTATGATGAGACAGTGGGTTGTGGACCTGGCTGTGGTAGCCCAGGTTGCCGCGAAGGCTGCCCCCCCCAAGCAACAACTTCTTTATTCAGAACTTTTAAATTTTATAAGCACAAATCAAGACAGGCCTCCAACTGGCCTCCAACATATTCCATTAGAATTTCCAGCAAAAGGTACAACATAGAAAATGTATTTAATAAAAGTGGTAAACTTGTTAACATAGAGTTCAACAGTGTAACCCGTCTGTTTATCCCCTAGGTAATCCAATGTCTGCGTCCTCCAAAATTGATGAAGGGAACTGAGGAGGACAATCCACATTTCCAACTGCACAGATGATGCCTTCTGGGTTCAGATGAAACATGGTTGATTCAGTTTGATGATGTTTAATAAAGATTTTTGCCTGAGTGTGCGTCTGTATTCTTCTACACAGATATGCACACCACCCAACAATACTTTACACCACGTTATAATTCAAAATTGCCAGGATAGAGACAGCAGGTCCCGGGCAGCACAACACAGGAAAAGACAAATGAAACAAATGAAAAATATGCATTCTTCAGTAAAGACACATGCCTAAAAAATCACCACAAAACCAAACAATGCACCGTCCCCCTACCCCGGTGGTGGGGTATGTGGAACAACTGCATCACAAGCCTGGGACCCAGGCCTGTCACGCAGCCAGTGCCCACTTCAGTATCCAGGGTGCTAAATGAAGACAGGTCATGTAACATCTTGTTAAACCACACAGTAATACTAAAAAAAGAGATATACATTGGATATGACATGGCCTGACTGAAGATCTCATATTTATTTTCACGAGAGGCCAATGATATCATGATGTCATTGGCATCTCGTGAAGATGAATATGAGATCTTCAGTCAGGCCATGTTATGTTCTGTTTATACAATGTATGTTTTGGGCCCCTCCAATACAACCCCCACAATGTTTTTTTTGTCTTGCAACACAACCTGCCACATGTCTCACTTAATGCAATTCTACACCAGTTTACAGTGAGGCACTGTCTTTGTATATGCCTAGAAAATGTGTGGTTTTCAGAAATATTTGCTTAAAAAAATGTTTTCTGGTTGATTGTGTTGCTTTTTACTTGTGTTCCAACTTTCAGAAGCAGCTGTAGTTTTGATGGTTGTTGCAGAGTGACAGAGCTAGTGTCAAGCACTGGTGTGAGTGACCGCTTTGTTTTAATATAGTAAACCGAGGAGCTGCTGTTTAAAATAAGCACTGTTCCGGTATAAGTTAGATCTGTCTAGTTTTGTTCTGTTTAGATTTGTGTCTGGTTTGGTTAAAAAGCTGCTGCTGGCAATGGGAAGAAAAGTGAAAGAGAGTTGCAGCTTTAGTGAAGACATTGCGAGCCTGAGCGAGTGTTGCAATAGCAACAGTTGCTTGAGCTCACGATGTGTTTACTGAAGCTGCAACTCACTTTCACTTCTCTTCCCATTGCCAGCAGCACCTTTTTAAACCAAACCAGACACAAATTTGAACAGAACAAAATTAGACAGCTCTAACTTATACCGGGACAGTGCTTATTTTAAACATGCAGGAGTGCCTCAGTTTACTTTATTAAAAGCGCTCAGTCACGTTACAGATTTAAATGAGAAAGTGAAAGTGTAGCTGCTCCAGGAATACGAGGAGAAACTGCAGGATGAACCAGATATAGTTTTTTTGCTATTGTTTATTTGAAAATGATGGCAGGATCAACTAGATGGAAGTGGGAAAGCCCATCTCTCAGCTGACCATCAACCAACAACCACTACAGCATGGCATGGACCCAGCAGACTGGCATACATGCTGGAAAAAAATGGTTCTGTGCCACTCTGCCCATCCACCCCTCCCTCGGAGGCCAGAATCATTTTTCTCAGCATGTGAACCAGTCCGCCCAGCCTGGCCCTCAGCCGACCAACAACCACTGGAGCTTGGCACGGACCCAGCAGACTGGCGTATATGCTGGAAAAAAATGGTTCTGTGCCACTCTGCCCGTTTACCCCTCCCTCGGAGGCCAGAACCATTTTCCCAGCATCTGTGTCATTTCAAAACCATTATTCATTTGTATTGTTACAAAACAATAAATTACTTACCAGACTATGGCAGGCACATAGAAAGGCAGTAATCCTATTGCAGCAGGTGGCAAGGCAGGTCTGGTGCAGCACAAGGAAGCAGAAAGTGCAGGCCAGCAGCACGAGGAAGCTAGTGGAGCATGTTAGCAGCACAAAGCTGGCAGATCAGTTCATCAGGGTCATGACCACTTTTTCCACCCGGATGGATCACACACTGCCACTCTCCCCACCCTGACAGACTGGCACAGCCACTCTCTCCACCCTGACAAACCGGCACGGCCACTCTCCCCAGACAGACGGACCGGACAGCCACTCTTCACACCTCTACAGACCACCACGTCCACTCTCTCCACCTCTACAGACCGGAACGTCCACTCTCTCCACCTCTACAGACCGGAACGTCCACTCTCTCCATCTCTACAGACCAGCACGGCCACTCTCCCCACCCCGATGGACTGGCACGGCCACTCTCCCCATCCCAACGGACTGGCACGGCCACTCTCCTCACCCCAATGGACTGGCATGGCCACTCTTCCCACACCAATGGACTGGCACAGCCACTCTCCCCACCCCGACGGACAGCACGGACACACTCCCCACCCCTACAGACCAGCACGCCCACTCTCCCCACCCCGATGGCACAGGCACAGAGAAAGGCAGTAGTCCTATTGCGGCCGGTAGCAAGGCAGGTCTGGTGCAGCACAAGGAAGCAGAAAGTGCAGGCCAGCAGCACGAGGAAGCTAGTGGAGCATGTTAGCAGCACAAAGCTGGCAGGTCAATTCATCAGGGTCATGCACACTTTTCCCACCCAGATGGATCACATTGCCACTCTCCCCAACCCGACAGACCAGCATGGCCACTCTCCCCACCCCAACGTACCAGCACAGCCACTCTCCCCACCCCGATGGACCAGCACAAACACGCTCCCCACCCCTACAGACCAGCAAGCCCACTCTCCCCAGACCGATGGACCATCACAGCCACTCTCTTAACCCAGACGGACCAGCATGGTTACTTTTTCCACCCCAATGGACCGACCCAGTCACTCTTCCCACCCCTACAGACTGGCACGGCCACTCTCCTCACCCCCACAGACCAGCACACCCACTCTCCCCACCCTGACAGACCAACCCGGCCACTCTCCCCACCACAACGGCCTAACCTGGCCACTCTCCCCACCACAACGGCCTAACCCAGCCACTCTCCCCACCACAATGGCCTAATCCGGCCACTTTCCTCACCCCTACGGACCGGCACGGCCACTTTCCCCACCCCTGCGGACCGGCACGGCCACTCTCCCCACTCTGATGATACTGCACAGCCACTCTTCTCACTCTGATTGACTGACATGGCCACTCCCCCCACTCTGTTGGACCTGCAAAGCCACTCTCCCCACCCCAACAGACAAGCAGAGCCACTCTCCCACCCAACCCCACCTGCAAGGCCACTCAACACACAACCCCTCCAGCACAGCCACTGTGCTCACCCAACCCCACCAGCATGGTGCCTCTCCGCACCCCACCAGCACAGGCACTCTCAATCCCCCCCACCACAGATGCCAGGCATTCAGACAGTGACTAAAAATAAGTAATTTATTTTTAATGGCACAGACATTTTATTTGCATCTATTTTAAATATGGCTAACCCAGACAAGAGATCTCTTTACAAAGATGTCAGGCTGAAATACAAGCCCAACCCTGACAGACCAACCAGGCCACTTGTCGGATCCCAATTTACTAACCCAGCCAATCTTCCCACCCCTACGGACTGGCACAGCCACTCTCCCCACTCTGATGAACCAGCACGGCCACTCTCCCCACTCTGTTGGACCAGCACGGCCACTCTCCTCACCCCGACAGACCGGCACAGCCACTCACCCCACCCCAACAGACCGACACGTCCACTCTCCCCACCCCCACAGACCGGCACGGCCACTCTCCCCACCCCAACAGACCGGCACAGCCACTCTCCTCATGCCAACGGCCCAACCCAGCCACTCTCCCACCCCTATGGACTGGCATGGCCACTCTCCCACCCCTATGGACTGGCATGGCCACTCTCCCACCCCTGCAGACCGGCACAGCCACTCTCCCCACCCCTACAGAGCAGCACAGCCACTCTCCCCACTCTGATACGGCATGGCCACTCTACCCACTCTGATTGACTGGCATGGCCACTCCCTCCACTCTGTTGGACCGGCACAGCCACTCTCCCCACCCCAACAGACAAGCAGGACCACTCTCCCACCCAACCCCACCAGCAAGGCCACTCAACACACAACCTCTCCAGCACGGCCACTCTGCTCACCCAACCCCACCAGCATGGCCTCCCTCCACACCCCACCAGCACAGGTGCTCTCAATGCCCCCCCACCACAGATGCCAGGCATTCAGTCAGTGAACAAAAATAAATCTTTTTTTTTTTTAATGGCACTGACATTTTATTTGCATCCATTTTAAATTTGGCTAACCCAGACAAGAGATCTCTTTACAAGGATGTCAGGCAGAAATACAAGCCCAACCCCGATGGACCAACCAGGCCACTCGTCGGATTCTAATTTACTAACCAAACCACTCTCCCCACCCCTACTGACTGGCATGGCCACTCTCTCCACTCTGATTGACTGGCATGGCCACTCTCCCCACTCTGTTGGACCAGCATGGCCACTCTCCTCACCCCGACAGACCAGCACAGCCACTCTCCCCACCCCAACAGACATACACGTCCACTCTTCCCACCCCCACAGACCAGCATGGCCACTCTCCCCACCCCCACAGACCGGCATGGCCACTCTCCCCACCCGACGGACCGGCACAGCCACTCTCCCCACACTGACAGACCAGCAAAGCCACTCTCCCCACTTCGGCAGGCCGGCACAGCCACTCTCTCCACTCTGATTGACCGGCATGGCCACTCTCCCCACCTATACGGACCGGCATGGCCACTCTTCCCACCCCGACGGACCGGCACAGCCACTCTCCCCACACTGACAGACCAGCAAAGCCACTCTCCCCACTTTGGTGGGCTGGCACAGCCACTCTCTCCACTCTGATTGACCGGCATGGCCACTCTCCCCACTCTGTTGAACCAGCACGGCCACTCTCCCCACCCCCACAGACTGGCACAGCCACTCTCCCCACCCCCACAGACTGGCACAACCACTCTCCCCACCCTGACGGACCGGCATGGCCACTCTCCCCACCCCGACGGACCGGCATGGCCACTCTCCCCACCCCGACGGACCAACACAGCCGCTCTCCCCACCCCAATGGCACAGGCACATAGAAAGGCAGTAGTCCTTTTGTAGCAGGTGGCAAGGCAGGTCTGGTGCAGCACAAGGAAGCAGAAAGTGCAGGCCAGCAGCACGAGGAAGCTAGTGGAGCATGTTAGCAGCACAAAGCTGGCAGGTCAATTCATCAGGGTCACGCCCACTTTTCCCACCCGGATGAATCACATTGCCACTCTCCCCACTCCAACAGACTGGCACAGCCACTCTCCCCACCCTGACGGACCAGCACAGCCACTCTCCCCACCCCGACGGACCAGCACAGCCACTCTTCCCACCCCATCGGACCGGCACAGCCACTCTCTCCACCCCGACGGACTGGCACAGCCACTCTCCCCAACCTGATAGACCAGCACAGACACGCTCCACACCCCTACAGACCAGCACACCCACTCTTCCCACACCGATGGACCGGCACACCCACTCTTCCCACACCAACGGACCAGCACAGCCACTCTCCCTACCCCGACGGACCAGCACGGACATGCTCCCCACCCCTTCAGACCAGCACACCCACTGTCCCCACCCGACAGACCAACCTGGCCACTCTCCCCACCCCCACGGACTGGCACGGCCACTCTCCCCACCCCCAC
Source organism: Neoceratodus forsteri (assembly GCA_016271365.2). Lineage (NCBI taxonomy): Eukaryota > Metazoa > Chordata > Ceratodontiformes > Ceratodontidae > Neoceratodus > Neoceratodus forsteri. The sequence continues at coordinate 272,520,702 of CM057455.1, forward strand.
AGACCGGCATGGCCACTCTCCCCACTCTCCCCACCTCCACAGACCGGAACGGCCACTCTTCCCCACCCCCACAGACTGGCACAGCCACTCTCCCCACCTCAACGGACTGGCACGGACATGCTCCCCACCCCTACAGACTAGTACACCCAAAACCTTGAGGCTGAATCCTGCCATTACAGGTTCAATCAGGCCACACTAGAGAAATAAAGAAGTTCTCCCAGGAAGCAAAGTGAAAAGTTCACCAGCTAACTTCCAAGTCTATCTACCAGTTCCATTTGGATCACAGCATTCCCTTAAAACAAATATATATAACAATTTAAATTCCCTCAACTTGACCAGTCATCAAAATTAAGGTAGCATATTTAGGGCCCACTACAGGCAGGGAATCCTACTCTTGAAGGTACAATGCTACAGCCTTATTGGTGGGGGCGCAACTCACCAGACCCAAATTAGGATATTTTGAGCTGCCAGCAAAATGCATCCTGTTGGGGTACTATCAAGGAGCATCCTATTGCGCATGCAGTTCCATGCCCCAACTGTCCCCCGATATAAAGGGAATTATGTGCTGGCTGCTATCTATAGCCAGGTGTGAGTCTTCGGAGATTACGCCTACCCCAAAAAGCACTTCTCTCCACTTTTAGATCCATAACCTTATAGCTGAACCCTGCCATCAGGAACTTCATTAAACCACAATATTATTTTTTTTAAAGCAGAGAAGCATTGATAGTACATACAGTAAAATTTCCAAAGGAATATAAGATTAGCAGCAGAGAAATGACTTGCACCAATAAAAATATCACTTTTTTTTATCACATACGTACATATAGTCAAGTTCCAGATTCATATAAAACGCTGGCAGGATATATCTAGAAAAGTTTAAACTTGTATCCAACCCCAATGTAGGATCATTAGGCACAAGGTCTTTTCAACATGCTGGCCAGCATTCTTAACAAGTAAGTCTTTTAAAGTGCAGACTCCTTGTAAGTAAATGTCTTAAAGCACTTCTCAGCATAGAGAGTTCTGGTTACGTGCAAGCAGTAGCTGTCCTTCTAGCCACAATTGAAGTTAAAAAAAAAAAAAAAACACTATTGTCTATTTTGTCTTTCCCTTTTCTTAGATGAGTAAAAGGAAGTATCAGTGAAACAGTTCCACTTACAGTGATAGCAGGAAGCTGAGCATCAAGAGGTGCTATTCAGCATCTTTACACCCGAGATTTGAAAACGTTACCCGCCAAATACGGCAAACTGCCCCAGGTCCTATAGATTTCAAGCTCACACCTGTCGGCAGTTAAAGCTCAATAGCTGCTTATTTCAGTGATTTTCTAAAGAAGGGCACCTCTAGGAGCCTGCAAGCTCAAAAATAACTTTAAAGCTGCATGATTCCATCTTCGCTCCTCCAGAGAACCAGCAGACTCAAGTCCTGGGTTGTTATAGATATGCACCTGAAGTAAGGAAAAAAAAAAGCCCATCAGCACTATAAGTGCTGCTATAATTTTCTCTCCTTCTTCAGAGTCTGTCTGGTTTCAAGTTTTTATTTAGTAATTCCGTGCATAGAGGATGGACTCCCAAAGTATCTTCCAACTGCAATTGTAGTTGACCGCAGCCACGTGTGGTTTCCTGAATGTGAGGTGAGAAGTCTATCAGTGGATGGTTTGCTCAAAACGGCAGCTCCGCCAACCACACACACACACAAGTTTCTCTCACAAGATTAAAGTTCAGCGCTTACAAGAGCTAAAGCTCATTGAAGCCATAGATGCCATACCAAGCACGTAACAGTGGGGACTGAGCAGGAAACAGCAGGAAAGAAACAAAATCAAGCGAGAAACAGTCGTGCGGCATGGAGCGGAGCAGCACAGCAGCCCAAGTACTGCAAGTATCACTTTGCTGTCAAACTGTGCATTTTAAAATGCATTTGTAGCGTGCTAGCTATACGAGAAAAATTCTTGTTCATTTTGAGGGCTTAAAATCTGACCCACAGCACCCAGATAGCATCGGGAGTGTTTGTGCTACAGTATATTATTAATTTAGTAATACATTGTGGCACAAAAAACTCCCAATGCTGCTTGCATGTCATGGGTCAGATTCTGAGCACACAAAATGTGCAAACCATTTTTCTTACAGCCAGCCAGCTACAAGTGAATGCATTTTAAAAGTTCCACAGTAAATTAGTGCAGACATCTGCTGTACGCAAAGATCTATAGAGACACATACATATTAACTGGCGAGAAGCATGGGCTAAGCTCAGCTGGAATACTTACAACAGAATTCCAAGCACAGTTAGGAGATACAGCAGCAGGTTTTCTTTATTTTTTTAGAAGTTCTTGGGCTCCAGCAGGGAAATGGTCTACAAATCCGACAAGGAATCCAAATACCCACATGGCAAAGAAAGTAGCAAGTAGCAGCACAAGAAGAAAGCACGCTATTGTGCTGTAACTTTTATAGCCCTCAGATCACAGCCTCCCCGAGAACAAACGTGACTTCCGTTTTAGCACCGTTTTGCCGTGGGCAAATTAGAATTCCAGGCTTCTGTCCGCATCACCGTGTATGCGTTAAACCAGTGTCCCTGGGGATTAGCAGAAATTCAGAACCATCATACCTGGGACAATGTGCCTGTAGACAAAATCAGGTTCAGTATGCTCTATCAGCCTCTAGGTGCAGACCACAGTAAAACGCCACCAACCACCCCCTATATTGAGTCAGAAGTGTTTAATATTCCATTGGGCTATTATCGTAACACTGCAAGTGTTATCAGTCAAATCAATAAAGGCATATTTGAAACAAATGAACTACCTGTGGTTGTTAGAACAAGCCGTTGGGAGAGAAATAAGCATTGACAGAGACATCAAATGTATTCTGTTCATGCAAGGGCAGTTACAATACCTTTTGGACATCAGCAGTAAGCATAGGAAAAACTACAGAAAAGAAACCTACAGGTATTAATGGGGTTTTTACACACTGTATATCTACACTGACATTATTATGCATTAAATAGTGGGCAACAGTCTAGTGCCTTTGCTGAGATGTGTACAAGTAAGGGGCTAAGACAATGAGATGGTGACCGTGACAAATGATAAACCCCACTACCAAACAGTGCATAAATATCTGATCGATGCAATTACTATTGAAATAAAGAATGGTCAAAATGAACCTGTGCCATTTAAGTTTGGAAAGGTGATCGTGAAGTTGCATTTCCACCTCCAGAAAGTACTTTAAAATTTTAAGCAAAGATGGTGATTGTTCAACATTATGGGGACCCTGCCATGTACAGCAGCTCTTACAAGGCACAGGCAGGATATGGTCTTCCTGGCTTTCATGGATTTCCTATTATGTATGGTTCTGGTATGGGGGGATATTTCATAGTCTGTTTAGAAAAGCAGTTCCATTTTCAAGAAGGGGGTTCGAAATTGCCAAACCACATCTACAAATGGCTGCTAAAAATGTCGCAAAGGATGTTGTGAAGCATGTGACTAGTGCAATCACTCAAAAGATGTCAGGGGGAGATAAGCCCAATGAGGGTGGTTTAGGGCTGATTGTGGTCAAGAGAGGTAAAAAGAGAGAGGCAGAGTAACCCCTTCGCTTCTCAGCGGACTTCCCAGCTACTTTAAAAGGGGTGTTTCAAAATGCAAAACATCACATAACAGAAACAGTTCAAAGTCCAGAGGACCTTCAAGGGGGTGTAAAAAAAGATATGTTCTAAAAACAAAACATGGCCTTTGTGCACTGTGGGTTTAAAGAATGCACAAAATCAGAACTGGACTTGTTTGCCATTGCTTCCACACAGACAAGCACTGAAAAAGGAGCATTTATATAGAGATCCCCTCTGTCTGCCCTTTCAGAAAACTCACCAATTGAATTTTATATAGCGAGGAATGGTGAAGACTATTTGGATCTAAACAAACTTCTTTAGAAACATAGAGGTTGATGGCAGATAAGGACCGCAAGGTCCATCCAGTCTGCCCATTTCTTTTTCTACCTTATAAATGTGCCATTGGCCTTTGCTCTCAGTGGCCTATCTATTCATACTCATCTGTATTGCACCCTTATGCCTATCCCATGTCTGTTTGAAGCCCTGCACTGTATTCATAGCCACCACTTCCTGAGGTAGGCTGTTCCATGCATCCACCACACTTTCTGTGAAAAAGAATTTCCTCACATTCCCCCTTAATCGGCCTCTCTCTAATCTCATGCTGTGTCCTCTTGTCCTGCTATTTTTCTTATATTTAAACATGTTAGACTCTTCCACCTTGTTAATGCCCTTAAGGTGTTTGAATGTTTTGATCATATCACCTCTCTCCCTCCTTTGCTCAAGGGTATACATATTGAGCACCATTAATCTGTCCTCATATGTCTTCTGATGCAGTCCCTGCACCATTTTGGTTGCCCTTCTCTGGACTGCCTCAGTTTGGTTAATGTCCTTGTGAAGGTGTGGCCTCCAGTACTGCACGCAGTACTCCAGATAGGGCCTAATCAGTGTCTTGTAAAGAGGGATTGTTACCTCCCCTCTTATGACTTGTGATACCCCTACTAATACGCCCTATCATCCCCCTAGTCTTACCTACTGCTTTAGAGGTCTGCTTGGATGATTTCAGATCATCGGTGATGATGATGCCCAAGTCTGTTTCTTCCTTTGTGACTGCCAACAACTCCCCTCCCAGCCTACAGGTGGCTTCGCAGTTTCTCTTCCCTATGTGCATGATCTTGTGCACTTCTTTACATTAAATCATAGTTGCCACTCTTCTGACCATTTTGCTAGTTTATCCAGATCTCTTCTCATTCTGCCCACCCCATCTGGATCATCTACTCTGTTGCAGATCTTGGTGTCATCTGCAAACAGACAAGCCTTACCCTCTAGTCCATCTGCAATGTCACCAATGAAGATATTGAAGAGGACTGGCCCCAGGACTGATCCCTGAAGTACACCACTTGTGACTTGCATCTCTTCTGTCTGTATACCATTTACCACCACTCTCTGTTTTCTGCCCATCAACCAGTTTGCCACCCAGCTGACCAACTTCTGACCCACCCCCGAGCCTATCCAGCTTATTTATCAATCTTCTCTGTTGAACAGTGTCAAAAGCTTTGCTGAAGTCAAGGTAGGCGACATCAACTGCTCCCCCTTGGTCCACCACTCTGGTTACCCAGTCAAAGAAATCTATGAGATTAGTTTGACAGGACCTTCCTTTTGTAAACCTATGCTGTCTTGGATCCTATGCCCCTATGGATTCCAGGTGTTTCACTATCCTTTCCTTAAAGGACTGCCTCCATAATCTTGCCCACTACTGAGGTAAGACTGACTGGTCTGTAGTTCCCTGCCTCCTCCCTGCTACCACTCTTGTGGAGCGGGACCACATGAGCCCTTCTCCAGTCTTCTGGGACCTCTCCTGTGCTCAGAGACTCAATAAACAGTTTTGCTAATGGCTCTGCTAGTTCCACCCTTAGCTGCTTAAGTACCCTGGGATCTGAAGTGGATGGCAATGATATACCTGCAGCAGCCAAGTTGGGCCTCATAAATTGCACAGTGGCCACCATTTTCAGTCAGCTGGATGTGACTGTCAGTGATCGGCTCATCAGTCAGAGCAATAACTGTTAGCCCTACAGGGCTATCATAGAATCTGTGCTAAACTTCAGTGAAGAGACCCTTTCTACCAAATTGATGGCAGGGTTATTTTATAAATACGCCCCAGGAAAACACAAAATCACAGACCGAGCCATCAGCCAGTGACAATGCAGGGTTTAATAAAATAAGCTCTTTAACACATCTCAGTAGAGGGGTAGAGCTGCTGGGACACTTGCACATGGGCTTGTTTTTCCAAGATAAACTGATGCTGAATGCTGTGGATATTGAAATTAAGCTGACGTAACAGGGACAGCTTTTGTCTGATGAGCAGAGATGCTGAGCCTTATAAGCTAAAAATCATGGCCACCTCTCTGTCAAAAGGGTAAAAGTGACCCTGGGTGTTCTTCTGGGACACTTGAATGCCCTGCCAGCCTCCAACGCTAAACACCCTATAGACAGAGTGGGAATGGAAGTGTTCAGTATCCCTGCAGGCAGCAGGGTCTGTAACCAAGATAAGTTGTTTTTGTGACAGTTACCAAAAATGATGGTCATCAGATTTGTTGACAGTGATGCTTTTAATGGTTCCTACACTAAAAACCCCTTTAACTTTAAACATTATAACATTCATTTTGTGACTCTGTATCTGGACGGTGAACAAATCCCCACTAAACCTCTGCAGCTCAGTTTTAGAAATGGGAATGCTGTGAAAGAATAATTTAATCTAGTACAGGCTGCTGTGAAAAAATGTGTAATCTCCCAGTAGTTGTCAACTGTCTGGAATTCACCTAAGGGTACACACTGTTTCCTTTGATCTGACTCTGGACCAAGAATGTACCGATCATAACTCTTTAAAACAGGGAACCTCAGAGCTGAAATCAGATTTGAAAAATCCCTTCCTCATACAGTTAATCTCATTGTCTATGCTGTGTTTGACAATGTCATTGAAATTAATCGGAGAATAAATGCCATTTTTAATTATATGTGAAAAACCATACAAAGGAAAATAAAGCAGCTGGAAAACAATTGCTACCAATGACCCACACATCTGTGATAGCTTTCTGGGTGTGTTTCCCTGTGATCTGCTACCCAAGGAGAAACTGAAAAACCTTCCCATGGCATTATTTGCTTATTTTTTGTACTGGATTACCAGTGAGCATAAAATGCCCTTTTTCACTGGTGATCAGTCACAACAAATATACAAAAACATATCACAGAACATAAAATAATACAAAGATTATACAATAAATAAAAATCAATTAAAACATCAACACTCAGCTTCAGATAACATCAACTTATGAAGTACACTCTTAAATGATGAAAAGGTTACAGACATAATATTTTGAGGCAGATCATTATATAATTTTACAGCATAATATTGAAACGAGTTCAATGCCACTGTTTTTTGAGAAAAAGGAAACTGAAATTTATAACCAGCCTGAGATCTGGTCAAAATAGAGTTAGTCAGTCTAGGAAACAACTCAGAAATTGACCTGGGTAAATTTCTGAGTTCCAAATGCAATTTATGCAAAAACACTACTGCACCCATGCTAAATCTGTCAAAAAGAGACAAACACCCAAAATAACTAAATAAATAAGTGATGTGCCCTTTTGTTCTGTCTGGTTACAAATCGGATGATATTGTGATAAGTTGTTTTTAAGCTTTGTTAGAATCCTATCTGAAGAAAAAAATATATAATTAATCCATAATCAGTAATAGAAAATAATAAACTATCTGCCAATAATACTCTAATTCCATAAGTCAAATGTCTATTCGATACAACATTCCTGATCTTTGATGTATTTTACTGATCAATTTTGTTATGTGTAACTCAAAAGATAAATGACAATCTATAATCAAACCCAGGTATCTTATTTCAGAAACACACTCAATCTTATTACCATAATTATCACGTAATAACAGATCAAAATTTACATTTGACCTAGGATTAGTGGAAATCATACACTTTGTCTTACTAGGGTTTAAAACCAAATGTTGCCTAATAAACCAATCATGCATTACGCTGAAGTTCTTCTGAAGACAATGTTAAACATTTTGACTTGTTTCTCCATTACACAGTAACACAGCATTGTCCGCGTATAAAACCAGTTCAGTATTATTACATACTCTATTCAAAGAATTTAAAAAAAGAGAAAACAGGGGACCCAAAATGGACCCCTGAGGTACTCCACATGTCAAATTACCCTCATCAGATTATCATCAATACTGATCCAAATGATCTCCCTGGACAGTACTGGTTAGTTGCATACATTATAGAAAATGGGGCTGGGGAGTTCAACAGCTACAGTGTTTATCCTGACAATTATGCACAAATGATTGGGGTCTTTTTAAACAGAAATCTACTATGGTACTCCATTCTCATTTTTATGATAGTATCAACTGTGTTTAATGCTACCCCATTGTATTGTGTCAAAGGTATAACTGATGATGTCATTTGTAATTACTGTCATTCCAACGTACATAACAATTGCAACCATGGAACGTTGTCCAATGTGTGAAAGTATGTTTTTATGTAACTAATCCCGGGTTGCCCCTGAAAAAGGGACCTCTGGTCTCAGTGGGTTCACCCGGTTACCAAAATTTAAATAAATAAATGCAAAGACCATCCTACACCAAAACGTACAGTTGCAAGACACCTTCTCTACCACCTGTGGATTTCACTGCATCTTTTTCTTACGTCACATATGTAAAGGACTTTCTTAGGATTACATTCTAAAAATGTACTCTGATTTCCTCAAAACTGATGCCATGGTAACTAGTTTTGTATATCACGCTTTCAGACATCTAAACATGTCAGGGCATGTATGAGCAGAATTACAACATGTTTAGACTTGTTTGTCTTGTAATGAATTTAAAATATGCAATCACTTGTAATTTCATTCAAAAGCAATCACTTATAAAATCATATATGACCCCTCATGATTGTGTCTGTCAATTTTTCTGGAGGACCTGTGTTTGAAATCGGGGGGGGACCTGTTTTTAAAATTTTCAGATATGTAATGTCTTCAATAATCACAACATGTATAACATATAGAGGTAGTTATTGTAAAAGCATGTATATAAAATGTGACATGCATCAGAGGTAACATCATGGATAAGATACAATAAATGAATGCATCTCTTGTTAAAAATTCACAATACATATAACATACAGCACCACTGATATAGGATTATAAGCACCTTTTAAAAAAACATACTAACACATTTGAATATGAGGTAGGCTAACATGCATCAGTATAAACACTTTTTTTGTAAAAACAGGATTACATATTCAATATTAAACAGGCTAACATACTTCAATTTTTTGTAAAAACAGAATTACATATTTAATGAGGTAAATGGTTAATAGACAGTATTTATTTATTTATTTATACATTTGGTAAACAGAAAAGGCACACTGAGCCGAGGCTCATTTCCAGGTTTGACCCAGGGCAATAGTACACATCGGTCATTGAGGTATATAACATTCATACATAGAGATGGCATTTAAGTTTTGCATATTGAGCCATGTAGGTTTTTTAAGAGACTTTTGTCGTTTGGGTGTCACTGACCATTCGCTAACTGGAGATTGCTGTGGGTGTTTTGCAACATCTGTTTTCAGGCTTTCTACATAGCCCCTGTTTGCCGAATGACCAAACACAGAGGTGGGAATGTTAATCTCAGCCACCACTTGGCAAAAATATCCCAGCCCTTTGACATTCTGTGGTCAGGGACTGCGTGAGTGGCTGTAGCCACTCTTGCCAAACTGACCATGTGAGACCTCAAAACAACATTACCTTTATACATTAATCCCCCCTTATCATTCCAAAACAGAGTATCCTTGTTCTTTGCCATATGCTTTACTAAAAGTTCAGTGCTGATGTCAGCCCAATGAGAAACACTCTTTAAAATGTCTTTTTCCATAACACTCAGGGCACTCTCTTTGATATGAGTAAGGTCAAACTGGTTTTAGCTTGTTCTCCTTGTCTTACCAAAGTCAAATAGCACTGTAACGTAACAAAGTACAGTTTGGCATTGTCGTAGTCTAATAATTCAGTCCAGGATAGTACAGCTCTCATTTCAATGGCCAAGCTGTTAGTTGTAACTATTCTCATGTCCTCATCAGGGTAATTTGTTTTAATATGATCCATCTGTCGCTGAGGTATCATATACTTTTTTCTGAGTAAAATCCATTATCTGTTAGCCAGCAATCCAGTGATCAGAAGAATAGTGATTCCTAGCAGGGTCCCTAAAAATCCACTGGTCTGATTTTATAATAGTTGTTTCTTTTTTAACAGTACTTTTTTGTTGCTTAAGGTTGTAATGACTCTTTCCCCCCTTTTTTTTCAGAAAAGCTAAGTTTTACTGACATCGGAATATTTCCTTTAAGAGTATTTATGGCTACCTCAGCTATAGCTGATATCAGATCATCAAAGGTTGGACATAAAATGGCTTCCCTTAAACTGGGAGGTCCTTTTACAAGTAACTTTAGGACAGATATATTTCTCTGCAGTCTTTTAGACATAATGACAATACAGTATTATATATTTTTAAAACCAGAATGTGTTTTCTTCAAGACATGTGCAATAGACCAGTCAGGGGAAACAACCCACTGTGCAGTCTATATTCGTCTGGCATACCAGATCTTAAATCAACCAGTAAATAGCTGCAAGGCTTTCTTGCGGCATCCTCAAAAGCTTAAAAAAAATTTTTTTCCAACCTGGGTACACCTATGGTTACCACCCATCCCGTTTCCTGTGGGACAGTCCCAGTTTTCAAGGTTCCATCCCGTCTCCCGCCCCCCCAGCCGTGGGATGTCAAATGTCCCACTTTGCGCCTTACAGCAAAAACAACAAGCCTGATTGAACAAACCCTACCTGCCAGATGTCCTGTCAGAGTCTGCCTCTCCCTTTAGTTTAGCGTCAGCAACAGCATTGTTCTCCCCATCCAATGACTGACTCCGAGTAGTACCCCATGGTGTCTGTTCATGGGCTTTGTCGGGGGGTGGGTGGGAGGTGGCACTCTATGCTGCCAGCAGTGTCTGGTCATCACGGCGACTGACTGCATGGCTTAAGATTCATTGTGGCACCTTTGTTCTTGCTGTGGTTTTCGCGGGCTTTGTGGGGGGGTGGGAGGTGGCACTCTTCTCCCAATCAGGTCCACACAGTGCTATAGTGGCATGCAGTGAGTTGGGTTTTTTTTTTTTGTCCCTGACCCCAGGGTTCACAATCAAGTCCGCACCTCCAGGACGTCTGTGATGACTGCTGCATGGATGCCGAGTCATCAGGAGGTGTGGTTTCCAACTGGCGGCATGTTTAAATGCCAGAGTCTCCAGAGAGCCAGTTTCTAGCTGCTTGTGACGTGGTGACAGGGAGAAATTGGAGGAGGACCAAAAGGAAATGAAGCGAACAGCGGCGAGTAAGTCAGCGGCAGTCACAGGCTCAGCAACAGCAAGGACCAAGGAGGGATCTCACAGTTCACATCACCCGGACCGGGCAGTCTGGGCAGATTGTCTCCAAGGAAGGTTCAAGGAGAAACGGCAGAGGCTATAGCAGGACTGCAGCGAGGTTACCAATTACTGTGCTGTACGCCCATCTACGTGAAGAGGACAAAGCTGGTAATTAACCGACTAGGACTGTAGGATGCTGACAGAGATTCCTTAATCTCTAGACTCTGCTAAAACAAATAGAAGAGCTGTAGTCGCTGTCACTTGTAGTTAATTAGGGGCAGCCAGAACTTTAGGATCGGCCTCAACAACTGTCAGTCTGAACTACTGGAGAGGTCAAGAGGAGGTGAGAAGTGCATACCTGCCACCTAAGGAGTGAATTCTGCTGCAATAAGTCAGGTATGTGGGCTTCTAGCCTAGCCAGCATTTTTTTCACTGTTCTAGTAAAATAAAATGTGATGTGTATAGTCAGAGGATTCAGAAGGGAATGTGATTCTACTGGGCAGCATTCATATTTTTAAATTCTTTTTTTTGTCATTTGTGATGTTATTGAAGCAGTTTTTTGAGCCCAGTTTATTATTCTGCAGTGTAGAGATGTTTTCAATAAATAAATCTGTACCTCTATAACTGTCAAACCAAACCAGGCAATTTTTGCAAAACGCTGGGCTTATGCAGGGGTTGAATAATTGGTACCGGCCCACTAGCCAAATGCTGGCAGATTTCTGTATCGGGCTAGTAAGATTTTCATAGCCCTGCTGGCTTGTACTGGAGAAGGCATGTACACCATCTGGGCCAGTGGAAATATCTGTGGGGCTGGTAGATTTTTGCAGTCACTTGCCCTGCTGGCTAGTGGCTGCAAAAGTTAATTTCGACCCCTGCTTATGGCAGTAGATAACACTGATTTTCCCCTGGTGCCTGGCAGGTCATAGAAAATTATTATTGTGCAATTAGTGAGCAATGGGCAAAGGCCACAATTTGTGCTCCCTCCTAGCAGAAAACTGATTTGCTTTTACAGCCTTATTCTTTTGTTATCACGACAGCCATAGATTGATTTTCCCTGCTGCCTGGCAAGTTGTCTTGTCTTGTGTGACAAATACGTTTAGGGGCTAACCAAGACAAACTGTAACCATTTGTACACCATGTAGTTGTCTCTGGGCTGGCAGATGTAATTACTTTACAATAATTTAGAACTTAATTATTGGGGAAAGGCTGGTCCCTTCTCTTGCATGCTTCTCTACTGGGAATGTTAGCATGCCTGTAATCGGCGTCATCAGCTGACAAACTTGTTATACTGAATGCTGCTGCTGTTATTTGTTGCAGTCTCCAGTGTCATATTAGATACTGTCATGAATGTAAAAAAGTGGCAAGTGGTGCCTGCCAACATGTTAGCCTTTATCTATTATGATATACTGCTTGCTTAGCCAGCTGTTGTGTTTCTTGGCATGTCCGCTGCTGGAATTAGAATTAATCATGTTGACAGCATGCATGCCAGGGGAACATCAGTCATTTATATACTGCAGATAAAACAAGTTGACTAGCCTGGGTGCTCAAAAATAGAATTGCAATGTGTGCTAATATATTTCAAGGATCTGTAGTTACATAGACCGGAGCTAACAGAGTGCTTATCACAGATTCCTGAGATAGATTAACGCAAAGCTACGGTTTCTTTTTGCATCTCAAGTTTGTCAGAGCCCACATGTGCCCACCCACACTCATCCAGATACCACACACTTGCCCATATTTAAATTATATGATGGCAAATGGAAACAGTTTGAAAAGAAGACGACAGGCCTGATTCTCTGGTAAAATTTAATGGTGAATAACAGTTTGTGAATATTTGCTCAACACAATCATGAGCATTATTTTATTGTTTTAGATTTTTTTTATTGCTTTTATAATTCACACTTTTTTATGGCAGTGGCAGCCGTCCAGCTGATTTGCATGAAATATGGCATGTGTAGCCTTGTGTGATAGATCTCTTTGGGTGGCACTACAGTGTCTTTCTGATGCGCATGTGTTTCTTTGAGTGGAGACAGTCTGACTCAATGACAAAAGTGACTCAGACCAACACAGGGGCTGTTGGTAAAGTGTTCAAAATGTTTGGCTGGCACCTTTTTAGTATTGTAGTTGTGGTGGTGGCTGTGGCTCCAGTTACAATTTGGTGGGGTGTTTTTTTAGCTGTCTGTCATTGAGCTTTTGAGGAGCATCGCTGTTAGGTTTATTTTGTTAGCTGGATCATTCAAACCAAGGTTTGCTGGATGTACGTTACTCCAGACAGACGTCATTTGTAACTAGTCCATTGTTAACCCTGTTTAGTCATTCTTTTCAGTCAGTGTGTCTAGCTTTGTTTGGTAGCAGTGTGTTTGTTGCATTATGCTTCCAACACAAGGGCCAAGGCCCATGAAATAATGATATTCCATGCTGTTAACTGCCTCCATAGCTGTTGTGGTGATGTATTTGTGTCATATGACCTGTAGCCATAATGGCTGGCTTGTCTCTTCTGGTGCTTTGTCTGGCTGCCATGTAAGGCGAAGTTGCACTGTGCTTTCAGACAATGATTGGCACACATGTTATAGTTTCTCCAATGAAGATAAGATTCATATTGCAACAGTTGATGTGTGTTGATTATCTACTAAAAGTATATTGCAACATTTATGTCAAATTGCGCAGGTAAGTACCGAGGCTCAAAGAATGAAGTGATCTGCACTGCCTGCATCCTCAAACAATAAAAGACACTGCAAGTGGCAAGACGTGTGGAAGATGGAGTTCAACTGGGTCGACAAGTGCAGCGACATTAAAGCCTCCTGCAGATATTGTAGGCAAGAAATCCTGGTGTCACATGGTGGACGAAATGATCTAACAAGACATGAGAGCACCGATCAACACAAGATGGCAATCCAGCAAGCCAAACACAGCCATCTGATGACAAAGTGGTCCAGTACTACTAATCTGGATGGAACGGAGCTGGAGGTTACTGCAGCAGAAGCGGCTGAGGTGTTTCATGCAGTGCAGCACAGCATGTCTTACAATTCCTTGGACTGTGGTCTGTGGCTGGCCAGTCAACTTTATGGGGACTCTTAGACTGCCAAAAAAACTTGCCTGTGGCAGAACAGAGGCTGTAGCAATTGTAGAGAATGTCCTGGGACCACATTCTCTGGAATGCCTTCTGAAAGACTTGCAAAGTCCAGGAGTGTCATTTTCAATAGCATCTGATGCATCCAACAAGGGCAGCATAACATTATTTTCACTGGTAGTAAGGTATTTCAAAAAGGAAGAAGGTGTTGTTAATGCTCTCCTGGACTTCTATGAAGACTCAGATGAATCTGTTCAAGCCATAACTGACCAGAGTTCATCTATTTTGCAAAGGGATTCCTTGCCGTGGGCCTCTGTGTTGGCATACGGTGCTGACAATGCCAGTGTGAACTATGGCAAGCGGTCAGGCGTGTATACTAGACTGAAAGAGAACTGCCCATCACTTCAAAAAGCAAACTGCCCTGCTCACATCCTTCACAATGCTGCAAAGAAGGCAGCAGCAAAACTGACATATGATGTGGAGGTGTTCGTCCTAAAAATGCTTAGCCATTTTTCAGGGTCTGCCACAAGAACAAGAGATTTAAAAGAGTTTTTTGAATTTTGTGGCATGGAATATGAGTCCCTTCTGAGGCATGTGCAAACCAGATGGCTGTCATTTCTGCCAGCAATTGACAGAATAGTAAAAAATCTTGCTGCACTGCAGTCCTATTTCCTGTCACAAGGAGAGGATACACCCAGACAGATCTGGCAATACTTTGCTGACAATGAACATGGAGAGGGCACACTTCCGACACTACCACAGTGCTACCTGTATTTCCTTAGTGCTGTTCTGGTCAATTTCAATGAACATATAGCCACCCTAGAAAGATCACAACTGACAGCTATGGAAACATTTGCGGTGTTGGCCTCACTTAGACAAAAACTTGAAGCCCGAGCAGCAGACAAGTTTTTTTGGGGAAAGCTGTGGGCATTCATGAGGGATATGGATACTGTCTCCTGTAAAAAGATGGAGCGAGATTTTATCCTTTTCCTTGAAACTGCTGTCAAATAATTAGAGTGGTGGTTTGACTTCAGTGATGACAACTACATAAAGAAAATGTCTATGCTGTCTCTGAAGGAACCCTTTGCCTTTGATGATTTGTTGAATGTTGTTGCTGCCTTTTCTCTGCAGAAATCCATAGATGCAGACAAACTCTTTAAATACTATTCAGTCATCAGGCCCCTTATGCCAGATTTGTGTAGACTGGACCTAGCACCAGCAGAAGAGTGGCAAAAGATTTGTTTGGATGCACCAGACCTGCCTACTCTGTATCCAGTAATTGCACGTATCATGAGCATCCCACCTTTAAATCCTTTTGCTGAGAGAGTGATTTCTCCCCTAAAGAACAAGTGGACCGATGTAAGAAATCGTTGCAGGGTGGAATTGATAAAAGCCGAACTTTTGGTCACAATAAACTAATGAATGAAATGTGGAAAATTCCATTCAAACATTATGTGGAACAGATGCCTTTTGCAGGCTGTTAAGTCAAATGCTAAGTATAATTTCAAAGCTAAGAAATAAGGCATAGAGCAGAGCTGTTTTGAGTGAGAAAGAGGTGGAGCACTTTTGAGAGTGGTGAATATCAGTTTGTTGCTTGAAAATGTACTTGGTACTATACACACTTTTGTAGAGTGTGTGTGTGTGTGTGTGTGTGTGTATTTTTTTGTTTGTTTTGTTTTATTAGTAAAATCCCTTTCTTGCAGTATTGGATTGTCTGGTTCCTGATTTCAACTTACCACAGGTTATGGCCATAGACAATTTTAAGGTTATTCCATGGGCAAACATGCAAAGAATGCTGAGTTAAGGCATACATTGGGTGGGCAATGGCACATGACTCAGCATCCCAAATATCCTGATTGGTATCCGGTATTGTATGTCTGCCGCGGACCAGCAGCATGTGCGTTGGGCTGCCAAAAGCCACATCACGCACTTTTGTCCTAATTTCGGCTGCCCAAAAGGTGGCAACCCTAGGTACACCTGCCTAGCCAGAGTTATGATCTGCAGCTTGTCCCTTGGGTTTTTAAACAGGACAGTGTATTTGGCATTTAGTGTGATGGTCCTGCTTTTTTTTTTTTTTACCTTGACAGAACACATACTGGACAATTAAAAATATTGTCCACTGTTTATGATGGCTATATTTGGCAAACCCATACTCAACTTCACTATTTTAATAGTCCAAGCCCATTAATTCATCAACAAAATTTACTTTCCCCAGGGGGTAAGAGATCATTGTTTGCTAATGAGGCTGGTAGCCCTTACATAGATACATAGACACATAGACAGTGTCGGCAGATAAGGGCCTATGGCCCACCTAGTCTGCCCATTTGAGCTTGTAAGTTCAGTTTGTTTTCCTAGAAGTCTATTTCCCCTTACCCCTGACCTCTAGAATTCCTTTATGTCTATCCCATGCATTCTTAAATCCCGTGATTGTTTCAGCCCCCACCACTTCCTCTGGCAGGGTGTTCCACTTGTCCACCACCTGTTCTGTGAAGAAATTCTTTCTCATGTTTCCTGAATCGTCCTCCTCCAACTTCATCCCATGCCCTCTAGTCCTGAAACATCTTTTCGCTAAAAATAGTGTTTTCCTGCACCCTGTTCCTCCCTGTAAGATACTTGTATGTCTCTATCATATCCTCTCTCCCTCCTCTCCTCCAGGGAGTACATGTTCAGTTCCTTCAACCTGTCTTCATAGGACTTGTGATGCAACCCATGCACCATCTTTGTTGCCCTCCTCTGAACCTTCTCTACCCTGTCTATGTCCTTACGTAGGTATGGTCTCCAGAACTGTACACTGTACTCCAGGTGGGTCTCACTAGTGTCTTGTATAGCGGAATTATGACCTCCCTTTTCCTGCTGGTGATGCCCCTGCCTATACATCCCAGCATCCTATTTGCTTTACCTGATGCCTTGTCACACTGTTTCCCTACCTTGAGGTCATCAGAGATGACAACCCCAAGATCCCTTTCCTGCTTGGTGCATACTATATCCTCACCCCCCAACCCCCCTTGTACAAATTTAATCTGTGAAAACTTTGTAACTTCTTTTTATTGAGTTTTTTTTTTTTAAAGAACAGACAGCTTCCATGCATAAATGTATGACAAATGTTCAAGAGCAGCATATCTTACTGTAAGGAGAATCTGTGGAAACTTTAATAGTTCATTAAACAAAAGTTGCCAACACTATTTTCAGGGTTATGTGATAAAGTGGCATCAGCATTTTCCAACAACTGTTTTATGAAGAAGCTTTTCCCACTATTAGAGGGACCAGCTAACAGACAATTAAAGGGATGCTGCAATTTGATATCCATTTTTTTTCTTGATCAGTACCCGTAAGGAAGTATTTTGAAATTAGCTTGTAAAACTCACTTGCCATAAACTACCCTCTCTCTCTCTCTTGGAAAGCATTCTTGTTTCAAAAGACCACTGATTTTTATTCCTAACAATGCTGGGTTGACTCACTGTGATGCCATTAGAGGCCTGTGACCCCTTGTAATCGAAGACCAGGTCCTTCCGACTTTCAAAATTAATGTGCTCCCTGTTAGCTACATTAAGGGTAAATCCTTTCACTTTAATGATGGTCTGTTCTCTGGACATCCTATAGCCATAGGTTTTGGGGCCAGCAGACACAAACTTGGTAATGTGTTCATCTGCAGGAAACTTGTTGGTCAGCTGCCCTAGTCTTCCAGAGGCAGGTTCCAGTTATCCGACCTGGACACAAAAATGACAGTCAGTGTCATGATAAAGGCACCTGTCCTGTAACTTATCTAAAAGTTTGTAGGTTCTACTTGGGCATATAGTATGCTGTGGTAAAACTAGCTATGAATATGTTGATATTGATAGAATTTGGGTAGTGGTCTTTGGTGTACTTGCAACTTAAACAAGCTGTTTCATCATTGATGAAACAGCATGTCATCCGAGGCCGCCCCTGAAAAAGGGACTGTCAAGGTTTCAGTGAGCCCACCCGGTTACCAAAATTTAAATAAATAAATAAATGTGGTCACATCATAGTAGGGGGCAAATACACGCTGAAAGAGTTTGTCTGGGTCTTTTACTAAGCTTGTGGTCAGCAAATTAGGTCTCTGCCCAAATTTATCCAAAAGAGAATTTAAAAACAGTTTAGATATCTGCCTCCTTGTGGCTTAACGGTGATTGCAGTGGGGTTCAAACATATATTTTCTCTTTCAAAATACTGCTGTATATGTCTGGCTTTATCTGCTTCATTTTTTTTACCCATGAAGGGAAACCAGATGCCTCTTGCTTCCATTTCAGGTACAATTTGATGTAGTCTGCAAACAGCTTTGTTGATGACTCCCTGAAATTCCATGCTTCATAAATGTTAATAATTTGGTACCCCTTTTCTACCACCAGGTTTAGTTCCACAGTACAGTAGGTACCAGTCGGGGCCCTCTCTTTATCACTGTGTATGCATGATGTTGTCTGAAGTCTCTCTTCAGCACTAACACAACATAAAGTGAAAATGAGTTTTTTTGGGTTTTTTTCAAACCTGGATGGCAGCATTGGAAAAGACACCTGTAGGGAGTAAAACCTTTACTTTAGCCAAACCAAAGTATTGACTGAGATTTGTAAAGTTCTCATAGATGATGGTAGGGTGCCCCACAGGGAACCGTTTTGTTTTGTTGACAAAAGGGTACAGGCTAGTGAAATCATAATAGCAATTTATTTTTCATCTGGCTGCATTTTGTAGTACAGACAGATGGTATTCATTCTCCCCCCAATCAGTGACTCCCTAGGATCAAGTGATTTTGGTAGCTGCCTGTCCATCAAGAAATTATTCAACCCTTGATCTGTAGCCAACATTTCTTTCCAGTTGTGTTGCCATAGTATTCTAATGGCAAAACCCTTGCATTTTAGAAAATGAAAATTGTGCATTGTCCTATTGAATAACTGTCCAAAACTAGTCCCTGTCATGTGGTTTCTATCTTTCTCACAGTAACAGATGTTGCAACCATGAAAAAAAAACATTGAATTCAAAGGCTGTGGGCACCCCATTTATTATCACATACCCATCCAAAAATAGGGACCTACTTTAAACTTACCACCCCTTAGAGTGTGCTGAATAGAAATGTTTTCTTTCTCAGCTATGTACATTACCCACTGAATAGACAGCATGGAGTACTTCTTTTGCTGCCTGTGGTAGTTATCAGGGGGAAAACCGTGAGTGTGTTCTCACTCAAACAAAAATCTATACAAGGACATGTAAACTGAGGCTATCGTGGTATATTAGAAGAGATCTAAACAGACTACTTCCTACTCTGCTGTGTCACCATTTGACTGTTTTAAAAACCATTTGGCTGTCATGTTCATCACTTCTTTCTTAAATCTGTTACAGGCTTTTCAATGAATTTCAACATCTAACTGACAATAGTAGAACAGCTCTTTTTTCAGATCAGATTCTGTATGTCAGTTGGCTGTGTACCACAGCATGAACTCTGATTTCTCACTAGGCATCAAAAAATCCACCCCATAAAATTTTGCATCGATCAGGGGACCTACATAATAATCATTGGCCTTGGTGTTAAAATGCAGAAAGTACCCTTTAGCAATCTCA
This sequence comes from Neoceratodus forsteri, assembly GCA_016271365.2. NCBI lineage: Eukaryota > Metazoa > Chordata > Ceratodontiformes > Ceratodontidae > Neoceratodus > Neoceratodus forsteri. The sequence continues at coordinate 272,540,343 of CM057455.1, forward strand.
TTCTTGAACCCTGATGCAGCAGGAATTTTTGCAAGCTTAAAAGGCATAAAGCAGTAGCTGTCTATGAATCCTTTGTGTAGGTCTGATATGGTCACACAAAGTAATTTTCCTCCTTGGGTGAACTTAATATCAATGTTTTTCTTGACTGTCTGGCTAACGATGAAATAGCTGCCATAGCCTTTAGCATTGTGGGCTATAAACGTGTAGTGTCTGAATGGTGCATCTATAAAATGTCTGACAAGATCTTTAATGCAATCATCCCCTTCAAATTCCCAGGACCTCTTTCCAGCTAATTATTTAGCATATGCAAAATTTGGTATTTGTGTGCAACTTTCTTGTCTGGCCTCAAAATCAAACACACTGCATTTCTCAGAGGTTTTTACTTCTGTGAGTGGTGCAATGTAACAGATGCTTGTCTGCAGTCATGAAATACCTGCATCTGTCACACTGAATCAATTTAGATGCATGAGAACCCTTTGTAAAAGACAAAACATTCTTCACACAGTTTCATTGATTCACAAGACACTGTACTTATATCAGCTCTATCTAAATACCTTTCTAGGCAAGCTAAGGACCTACAAATCTTCTTACAGTGGGGGCAGGATGCAGTGTCAGTTTCCTGTTCCATACAGCTTGGTTCACAACAAACATTACAAAACAAAATACAGGAATGGTTGTTTTTGTGACTGAATGGCGGGTTCTTTTACACCATAATAGTGATTATCATGCAGTAATACAGTGTTTTAGGAAGTCTTTCTGGTCCCGTCGAAAATGTTTGCCAGTTTCCTTCATTATGATATAAAATCTTAATTCTGACTCCTAAAAACAATTCAAACTGCAGTGCATCACTAAAAAGTGAAAGGGGTTTGGTGTGACAAACCTAGCTCAGCGTGTAATATTTTAGCCTTATTGAACAACTGACTATCATGTGGGGATTTAGGAGGGCAAGAATGGAGCCAGCAAAACACATGGCATTATCTCTATTGTTTAAATCAATCAAGTATTGTCTCTTTTTGTCAATAATTGTACTATATAAACAGAGCTCAGTGCCCATCTACTCCACAGCCCCACCCCCTGGTGATTTGTGATAGTCATTATTGCAAGATGTACAGTTTCATTGGCAATTACTTCTGCATTGCTCTGTAATATGTTGACTATCTGATCTAAGAAGGTGGTTGCATTTAATTCTTTAGGACATGCTCTCCTTGAGAACAGGGGGTAATTTAAAGAGTCTGCATTCAAACACAACTGGATGAAGTCTTCTGAACTCGACTGTTGAATGACATAATAATGATAAAAGATCTTGAATAGCTTGGTGCATTGCCCTAATGGCATCTGTAAATGATTTCAGCCTGTCTAAATTCACAAATTGAACTTTCTCATGAAATTCAACAGCCCTGAACCTCTGTAATAGACATTCACAATGCTGCACTCTTTCTAAAAAAAAAAAAAAATGCAGGGGTGCTCCCTGTGTGCTAACTCATCATCTTGTTGATTCTCAACAAGCTGGTTTTGTAATTCACCAGCTTGCTGAAAAACAGCAACATGCTGTGATGCCCTTCGGTGTAATAGTTTCCTCGCATGCTTTACTTTCCTTCTCAAATTTTCTCTAATTTTTTTTCCCATTTTTTCTTTTTTGATCCCATCTATTCTTTACATTTTGTTAGTGCAGCCCCCCTTTCCACTTAGCCTGTGAGATTTTCTGTCTCTTCACTGTTTTTTTGATGGCGTCTTTTCCAGTGCCCTAATCCTCTTATACCTTTGGGACAGCTACAAAGACTGCTTTAGCTTCAAGCTTGAGTACTTGACTGCACATAATATTAAAAATACACCATTTATCAAAGTACATTTTAAAAATATGCATATTATATTAATCATCCTGTAATGTTGTTATGAACCATACCATCGGACAAAGCATCAGCGGTATCACTGAAACACCTATTTGATCAATTTAATGCTTCGATGTCTTTTCCTCGAAACCTTGGATGTGATGATTGTCAGTGACTTTGTCTGTAACTTTATCTTTGATCCCCATACTGCTTGTTGATTGACCAGCAGAAACTTTAGAACATCTGTTTCCTTCACAATCAGTTGAATGTCTTGTTTTTTTTTTTTTAAACTCTTCCCTGAAGCATAACTCTCAGCTGTTGGCAAAACAGAAAATACCCAACAGTGATTTATTTCTGCATTATAGTACAAGTATAAGATCTAAAACCTGCAACCTTTTTAAAAAAAATCTACACAAAGCTATATCAAGATAGCACCAAATAAATACAACAGCAGTCATTAGCAAGCATCAAAATTTAAACTTCTGTTCCATTGTTAAAATATAAGATTCAACAGCAGTCTTTTTTAACAAGCATCTAAACTTAAACTTGTATTTATTGTTGGAAAATAAAAAAAAGTACCCGGGGCGCCTGCAGTTTCTTCTAAGCCATCCAAAACTGCCAGTGAGAAAAATAGAAAATACCCTTGTCACTGTTTTACTGGGGTTACTAGTGGGGTACCACAGGGTTCAGTATTGGGTCCAATCCTTTTTAATGTCTTCATAAGTGACATTGCAGAGGGACTGGAAGGAAAAGTAAGCCTCTTTGCAGATGACACAAAGATCTGCAACAGGGTTGATACACAAGGAGGCATGGAAAGGATGAAAAGGGACTTGGCAAGGTTGGAGGAATAGTCAGAAGTATGGCAGCTAGGATTCAATGCAAAGAAGTGAAAATAATGCATCTGGGAAACAAGAACCCAGGGAAGAATACACAATGGGGAGGTAATAACAAAAAGGAAAGGGACCGGGGGGTAATCATATCAGATGACCTTAAGGTTAGCAAGCAATGTCAGAAGGCAGTAGGGAGGGCTGGGGGTATACTGGGATGCATAGGGAGAGGCATCAGCAGCAGAAAACAGGAAGTTGTTATCCCTCTGTACAGACAGTTGGTGAGACCCCATCTGGAGTACTGCGTCCAGTTCTTGAGACCCCATCTCCGCAAGGACATAGACAGAATAGAGGCAGTCCAGAGAAGGGTAACTAAAATGGTGCAGGATCTGCAAAAGAAGCCATATAAGGAGAGACTAAAGGAGCTTAATATGTATACCCTTGAGGAAAGAAGGGAGAGGGGGGACATGATAGAAACTTTTAAGTACCTCAGTGGAATCAACAAAGTCCAAGAGGGTAGCATCTTTCAGAAAAAGAGACGTGCAAGAACAAGGGGACACAATTTAAAGATAGAGGGGTGGTTCAGGGGCAATGTGAGGAAGTACTATTTCACAGAGAGGGTATTGGATGCATGGAACAGCCTTCCTGAGGAGGTTGTGGGGTCTAAAACTGTGGGAGAATTCAAGAATGCATGGGACAGACATAAGGCAATTCTTGTGGGGGGTAGGAAGAAATAGGCTGTTGGTTAACTAGGATCTGCAGCCTATCCTGTAGGTAGGGAAATGGGCAGACTAGATGGGCCAAGCAGTCCTTATCTGCTGTCAAAGTCTATGTTTCTATGTTACTTTAGCATCCAGTACAACTACAGTAGAACCCCACAGTTACGGACCCCAGACTTACGAACTGACCGGTCAACCGAACCCTCGCCCACTCCCACCCATGCATTGGCTAATAATCCACTCACGTACCTCCACAGCACAGGAAAAACAGAGTGATCAGTACCTGCAGTGTGGAGAGAGAGAGATAGAGACAGCATGCATGAGAGATCACCCCTCACAGAGTTTGTCTGCATCCCCGAGTGTTCCCCGTCTTGGTGTCACCTGACAGAAGTGGAGACAGAGATGGAGACGGACTGATGTCACTGTTGGTGAGTGACTGTGTAAAGGATAGTCAGTAGCACAGTGTTTTGTGTTGTGGCACACCCCAAATGGTGGATCGTAGGCATAAAAAACAGTGACATCTCTCTCTCTCTCTGTGTATCTCTGTGGCCGAGTGCTGTCACAATACTTTCTGTGTGCTGAGGCAGAAGAGTGCAGGAACCTGTGTGAGCCATGTCTGTGGTCTGTACTTCGCCGCGAGGAAGAAAGAGCATAATCACAGTACAGAAGTAGCTTTCTGTGTGCCGGCACAGTTGAAGTGCAGACAGGTCTGCCATGTGTTGGTTCTATATAAATAACATTAAAACTCCCTTTTTGTTCTTTTTCTATCTAGTTTCAGTCTTTTTTAGACTTACGGACTTTTCAGAGTTATGAACACCATGCATTCCCATGGTGTCCGTAACTCCGAGGTTCTACTGTATTAAGATCTACACAATCAAACTATATAGCATATCTTCTAAGCCATCTATAACTACCAGTGCACTGATAAAATCTTCAGAATCTTCCCAGCAGCTGCCCATTTTTTGATTATTTGAGTTGGCTGCTGAAAAAAGTCCATATCCAGCAGGGGAGTTTATATAGTTCTTCAAAGACCGCCATTTGATCTGAACAATGCCATAATAGGTAATAGGCAAAATTCAATTTCATCTAACACACTATAATAAAATAGCCCTGCATTCTTTTACCTCCACCATACTATACATGGTAATATATGACACAGCGAGCATGTTTTTGCCCAGCCCCTTAAAACATATGTATTACACACATTTCAGTCAGCATTCTCTTTGACTCTACACAGAACTGGGGTACTTATGAGCAATGATGTGCACGTCTCTTAGTATCAAAGAACTAAGGCATGTGCCTTTGAGTTGAGATGTTGTAATTTTATTCTGTGTTTCATGATAGGATAAAAATTTACTTTTAGTTTGTGACTAGCTATAGAGTAATCTCTCACACACACATGCCTTTCTCTCTGAATTCACCAACACAATACCTAATTAGAAACATGTTTCTAATCATTCACTATCATGCAGAGGCAAAAGTCTATCTCTCTCTGAATTCACCACATGCTTTTCATTTACAACTTAGAATGAGACTTTTACTCTTAACACTGTGACTACAGATAATTATATTTTGAAACCCAAACCAAGGAAACACTAGCACAAACAGTAAAAGAAGGTGACAAGTACTTTGCCTCTGTGTTCACTAGGGAGGGGGAGGGGATATCTACAAAGCAAGGTATGATGGGGATAGAAGCAGTAGTGAGTGGGATCAGGGAAGCAACAGAAATGGAGCAAGAGGGAGGGAGAGGTGTCCCAGAGGTGTCACATCAGGATAAGGATAAAAAGGCCACTAAGGTGGAGGGGACAGGTGATGCTATCTCCACCAAAAGGGTGTGGTTAGCCCTAAAGAAAGATAAATCTCCTGGGCTGGATGGCATTCATCTGAGAGTACTATGGGAATTGGCTGACATACTGGCTGCACCCCTGGCGGAGCTCTTCAACAGGTCGCTTGAGACAGAGAGGATTCCTAGGGATTGGTGAGAGGCACATGTGGTGCCAATCCATAAAGGGGGGTCGAGAGAAGTACCAGGTAACTATAGACCCATCAATTTGACCTCGGTGGTGGGAAAATTAATGGACAGTATACTAAAGGAACGATTGGGGGTGTACTTGGAGGAGGTGGGAAGTCTGGATAGTCAGCAACATGGGTTTGTGCCAGGTAGATCGTGTCAAACCAATCTTGTGGAGTTCTATGAATGGATAACATCAGAACTGGACAGGGGAAAGCCTGTGGATGTATTATTCTTGGACTTCAGCAAGACGTTTGACTCTGTCCCCCACAATGGTCTGGTGGAGAAACTGACAGGGTTGGGAGTAGGCCCTTTGATGGTCAGATGGATTGAAAACTGGCTAAGCTGGATGCACTTTGAGAGTAGTGGTTGGTGGGGAGCTCTTGAACCCTAGAGAGGTCGGTAGTGGGGTACCGCAGGGCTCGATCCTGGGTCCGATCCTGTTTTAATGCATATACTGTATATCGGACATCAGGGAGGGTATAGGGTGTGAAATGAGTCTCTTTGCTGACGACTCCAAGATGGGAGCAGTAGTTGTGGGGGAAGAGGGGAGGTTGGCCCTGCAAGGAGACCTGGACACCCTGGAAAGCTGGGCTCACACATGGAAATTAAATTTCAATATCACCAAGTGCAAGGTATTACATCTTGGGCAGGGGAAACCCTAAACACGGGTACACCCTGGGAGGGGAGGCGTTGGAGGACTCAACAGGGGAAAAAGACCTAGAGGTCATGGTGGATGCATGTATAAATAACTCTGAGAAGTGCAGGAGAGTGGCTAGCAAGGCAAACAGGATGTTGCAATGCAACATAAGGGGAATCACCTCTAGGAGCAGGGAAGTGATTCTGCCACTGTACAATGGACTGGTTAGACCACAACTTGAGTACTGTGTACAGTACTGGAGGCCACACTTGAAGAGGGACATACAGCTCCTGGAGAGGGTACAGAGGAGGGCAACTAAGATGATACGAGGACCAGGGGATTTGACGTATGAAGACAGACTTGAGGAGCTGTGCCTGTTTTCATTGGAGGAGAGGAGAGAAAGGGTGGACATGATTGAGGTCTTCAAGTACCTCAAGGAAATAAATAGGGTAAACATGGAGGGAATCTTTAGACTAAAGCAGGGAGGTATCACCAGAGGGCATGGTTTTAAGTTGGAAGGTGGAAGGGTGATGGGGGGAAAAGAGGAGGAGGTTTTTCACTGAGAGGGTGGTGGATCCTTGGAATGTGCTACCTGGTGAACCAGTTCAGAGATCCACAGTGGAGGGCTTCAAGAGATGGTGGGACAGACACCGAAAGCAGATGTATCAGATGATGGCCTGGCCCAGGGGGGTGGGGATGGATGATAGCGGTTTCTGGAACACAGGGGAAGGAGGGCCTCGGTACCCAACTAGGGATCTGAGGTTCGAGCAGACTCGAAAAACTGTAAGGCCTAATCTGCTGGCAATTAGTATGTTAGTAAGACTGTCTATAAATACACTAGTGAAAGGAGAAGGTCCAGAGGGGGTATTGCTAAGATCAAAGGGGATAAGGGAGCATGTAAGGAGGAGGACCATGTAAAAGAATCTATCCTAAATAGATACTTCTGCTTAGTATTTACTGAAGAGCAGGTAGGGCAGGGCCCACAGCTCTGCACCATGGACACAGGGGGAGGGAGGGAGAGAGGTGTGCACTAGTCCCTTCACAAAAGAAAGGGTCCTACAAGAGCTCAATCAGCTTAGGGTGGACAAGGCAATGGGACCTGATGGCATACATCCCAGGGCACTAAGAGAGCTAAGGGTGGAACTAGCAGAGCCATTATCAGAACTGTTTAGTGAGTCTCTGAGCACAGGAGAGGGCCCAGAAGACTGGAGAAGGGCTCATGTGATCCCGCTCCACAAGAGTGGTAGCAGGGAGGAGGCAGGGAACTACAGACCAGTCAGTCTTACCTCAGTAGTGGGCAAGATTATGGAGACACTTCTTAAGGAAAGGATAGTGCAACACCTGTAATCCATAGGAGCACAGGATCCAAGACAGTATGGGTTTACAAAAGGAAGGTCCTGTCAAACTAATCTCATAGATTTCTTTGACTGGGTAACCAGAGTGGTGGACCAAGGGGGAGCAGTTGATGTTGCCTACCTTGACTTCAGCAAAGTTTTCGATACTATTCCACATAGAAGACTGATTTAATAAGCTGGGTAGGCTCGGGTGGGTCAGGCGTTGGTCACCTGGGTGGCAAACTAGTTGACTGGCAGAAAAAAAGAGTGGTGGTAAATAGTATACAATCAAAAGAGATGCAAGTCACAAGTGGGGTACCTCAGGGATCAGTCCTGGGGCCAGTCCTCTTCAATATCTTCATCAGTGACATTGCTGATCCAGTCCAGAGGGTAAGGTTAGTCTGTTTGCAGATGACACCAAGATCTGCAACAGAGTAGATGATCCAGTTGGGGTGGACAGAATGAGAAGAGATCTAGATAAACTTTCAAAATGGTCGGAAGAGTGGCAACTGGGGTTTAATGCAAAGAAGTGCAAGATCATGCACATAGGGAAGAGAAACTCTGAAGCCACCTATAGGCTGGAAGGAGAGTTGCTGGCAGTCACAAGGGAAGAAAAATACTTGGGCGTCATCACCACCACCGATGATCTGAAATCATCCAAGCAGACCTCTAAAGCAGTAGGTAAGGCTAGAGGGATGTTGAGGTATATTAGTAGGGGTATCACAAGTCAGCAGAGGGAGGTAATACATACAAACATGGAAACATAGAATTTGGCAGCAGATAAGGACCGCATGTCGTCCCTAGTCTGCCCATTTCTCTACCTAATGGATAAGCTGTAGATCCTAGTTAACCAACAGCCTACTTCCTCCTACCCTCCACTAGAATTGTCTTATGTCTGTCCCATGCATTCTTGAATCCCCCACTGTTTTTGACTCTACAACCTCCTCAGGAAGGCTGTTCCAAGCATCTACAACCCTCTCTGTGAAGAAATACTTCCTCACATTACCTCTGAGCCGTCCCCCCTCTATCTTCAAATTGTGCCCCCTTGTTCTTGCACAGCTCTCTTTCTGAAAGATGCTACCCTCTTGGACTTTGATTCCCTTGAGGTATTTAAAAGTTTCTATCATGTCCCCCCTCTGTCCTTTCCTCGAGGCTATACATCTTAAGCTCGTTTAGTCTTTCTTCATATGTCTTCTGGTGCAGAACCTGCAACATTTTGGTTGTCCTCCTCTGGACAGCCTCCACCCGGTCTATATCTTTGTGGAGATGGGGGCTCCATAACTGTACACGGTACTCCAGATGTGGTCTTATCAACTGTCTGTGCAGAGGGCCAACAACTTCCTGTTTTCTACTGGTGATGCCTCTCCCTATGCATCCCAGTATCCCCCCAACCCTCCTTACTGCCTTCTCATATTGCTGGCCCACCTTGAGGTCATCTGATATGACTACCCCCAGGTCCCTTTCCATTTTTGTTATTGTTGTCAGTATCTCACCCCTCATTTTGTACTCTTTCCCTGGGTTTTTGTTTCCCCAGGTGCATTCATTTTTACTTCTTTGTGTTTAATCTAAGCTGCCATGCATTTGACCATTCCTCCAACTTTGCCAAGTCCCTTTTCATCCTTTCCAACCCATCTTCCATATTAACCCTGTTGCAGGTCTTTGTGTCATCTGCAAAGAGACATACTTTCCCTTTTAGTCCTTCTACAATGTCTCTTATAAAGACATTTAAAAAGGACCGGCCCCAGTATTGAACCCTGCAGTACCCCACTATTAACCCTCCATTTTTCACTGTGGACTCCATTTACTATTTCCCGCTGTGTCCTGTTATCCAGCCCGTGTTTTACCTAGGCCACCACACTGGGACCCACTCCCAGGCTGGCTAATTTGTTTGTTAATCTTTTGTGCGGGACTGTCTCAAATGCCTTGCTAAAGTCTAGGTAGGTCATGTCCACAGCCCCTCCTTGGTCTACTACTTTGGTCACCGAGTCAAAGAAATCAATTGGATTTGTCTGACATGACCTTCCTGCTGTGAATCCATGCTGCCTTGGGTCCTGTGCCCCACTGGCCTCTAGGTACTCAACTATTCTTTCCTTCAGAAGTGATTCCATCATTTTTCCAACCACTGAGGTCAAACTGACAGGTCTGTAGCTTACTGCCTCTGTCTTGCTCCCACTTTTGGGAAAGGGAATCGCATCCGCCCTCCTCGACTCCTCAAGTACCACACCATCCTCCCATGATTTATTAAAAAGGGTAGTCAGTGATGTTACTAGTTCTTCCCCTAGTTCTTTTAGAATTCTGGGGTGAATCCCATCAGGCCCCATTGCTTTATCCACCTTCAGTTTTAAGAGTTCTTTCAGAACCCTTTCTTCTGTGAAAGGATTAATATCAACCCCCCTATCCAGAGTGCTTCTATTGACTGGATTAGGTATCTCCCCCTACTTTTCCACTGTGAATACTGAGCAGAAGTATTCATTCAGTGTCCCTGCTTTTTCACTGTCGCTCTCTGCCCAACCACCTTCTTCTTTATTCAGCCTCAGTATCCCTGCCTTAGTCTTTCTTTGCTCCCTAATGTACCTATAAAAGGTTTTATCCCCCTTCTTAACTGAGTTGGCTATCTTTTCCTCGGTTTGGGCCTTTGCTATTCTGACTGCCTTCCCCGCTTCCTTCTGCTTTAACTGATACATTTCTCTGTCCTGCTCCTTCTGTGTTTCCTTGTACTTCCAGAATGCTGTCTCTTTCTCCCTTACCTTCCCCGCCACTTCTTTACAATATCTCTCTTTACAAGACACTGGTTAGGCCCCATCTGGAGTACTGCATGCAGTACTGGAGACCACACCTTCACAAGGACATTAACCAAATTGAGGCAGTCCAGAGAAGGGCAACCAAAACGGTGCAGGGAGTGCATCAGAAAACATATGAGGACAGATTAACTAAGCTCAATATGTATACCCTAGAGCAAAGGAGGGAGAGAGAGGTGATATGATTGAAACATTCAAACACCTTAAGGGCATTAATAAGGTGAAAATCTAACATGTTTCAATATAAGAAAAATAGCAGGACAAGAGGACACAGCATGAGATTGGAGGGAGGCCGATTAAGGGGTACTGTGAGGAAGTTTTTTCACAGAAAGGGTGGTGGATGCATGAAACAGCCTACCTCAGTAAGTGGTGGATATAAATACAGTGCTGGGCTTGAAACAGGCATGGAATAGGCATAAGGGAGCAATACAGATGAGTATGAATAGATAGGCCATTGACAGAGCAAAGGCTTATGGCACATTCATAAGGTAGAAAAAGAAATGGGCACACTGGATGGGCCTTGCGGTCATTATCTGCCATCAACTTCTATGTTTCTAAAAAGTATATAGTTGCATTTTTACAGATCCCTGTAAATGCTAAAACCATGTAATCCAAAAGTCCCCCCCACACACACACACACACACAACACACCAGAGTCTTAGCCTGATGATGAACTCATTTACATGGAAGTCCTGTTTAACTTATGACTTTATATGTATATACATGGGGTAACCATTTGTAATTTTACACAGGTGTACAGATACCTGTTAAATCATCATGCTCGCTATCAGTTTCCACTGTTAGCTGTCCCATTTGCACTCTCATTCATGCTACATACCTTCTGGCCCATTTTTAAACTTAATGGCCCCCAAAAACCAGCATTAGGTCAACTTTTTTATTCAAAGCACTTTTTTATTCTTTATTATATAAATCTGGGCATCTTCATTAAAAAAAAAAAAAGTTTTAGTTTTAATAGTTCAGTCACAGCAGCCCCTTTTGGCTAAGTCTTTTACTTTACCTGGACCTTCCTTGTTTCATTTCAGGTCCCCATTTTTTCATGGCTCAATTGCCAATATCCACAACACTTCTCTCAGCAGGAATCAACCTTGGTTGACCGTTTACTCCTTGGGCTTCTTTATTTCCTGCTTTGCTAACCGTCCGCTTACTTATCCAAAACAATAAAGTGTTCTTTACACTACAAACCCTGCATCCAGGATTAGCTATTTTTGCTTTCTGCTTGTTTCTCCAGCTTTCTGCATCCCAGTTGTGTTAGTGGTTCAAAGCTCAGACAGGTGATCAGCCAAGTGAACATGTTGACATTTTGGAGGACACACCTCCTTCCTCAGAGCGGAGATGTTTATCATATGAGGTCCATATTTATGCCTCCTGTTGCTTAGCAACCTTTAATTCAAACTAATTTCCCCTCCATTAATGTGTGGCTTTGTACTTTTCTGACTTTTTTTGACACTTCATGCTGCATACGGCAGCATACCTTCTTTTTCTTACTTATTTTACTTTTTCCATGATCTTTATATGTCTCTGTTCCATACACTGCCCTGTCCTTCTACAAGCTACTGTTCTTTTTGTATTATTCACTCTTCCTATGCTTTTTCATTACAGACTCACTTATTTCTGTTAAGGACTGGGTTATTTATATTATTACACGTCAGTGAAGACCCATATCATACTATACTCTTAATCTCCAGTGATTATTATGCTCCTATTTAAGTGCTTTTTAATTCCTTTTATTTGACCCATGACATACTCATTCAGGAAATTAAAAGGGTCCTATTTGGCCATTTTAAACATTCACAGAGTCTTATTTTCTTTTTCATCTGCATTGATGCATGTATTCCAATTCAAGCATCAGGGAGCTACTTGCTTTCCAACATTGTGGGAGCCTCTTAATCTTGTGTGGCTGAACACATTTTAAGCATTTAAAGCTGTACGGCTTTTTTGACCTTTTTGACCTCCCACCTACTTGATCATCTCTACACCGACAATCACCAGTGAACTATTTATTTTCCCTGCTACAGGGAGTCACATTCCTTATGTTAAGCATTTAAAGCTAAACAGTCATTTTTTGACCTGCCACCTGCTTGATTGTGTCCGCACCTTAATACTCACTATTTACCTTATCGATTCCTTCTATTACATATACCCAGCCCTAGTCACATAAGTGTTACTTCGGTTATTCTAATTCTCTTTATCCTATTTTTACTCCCACATGACCTTTTGATCTTCCACTTTTTATTATCTATTTTGTTTTTTACATGGGTTATAGTGCTTTCTAACGATGTACTATCGACATCACACTATTTGTTCAATAAGGAAGCTTGTGGGTCTACTTCTAAGATGAAATTCTTTCTAGTGTATTTAATACAGTCCCTTACTATGTACCATCATAAACCAAATTCCTTAGTGTTACCGTCATATACAACTTGCGCTGGCAGTATAGCCTAGAGGTTAGAGGAATGAGATGTGAATGAGCTTGATATATCCAGCAGACCAGACCTGATTCTCACAACCTCCACTTGCATAATGTGACTCTGAGCAAGTCACTTAACTGCCCAGTGCTCCCAGGTTGCCCCTGAAAACAGGCACCTGTGCCTAGTGGGCCTTACCCAGTTACCAAAGACTAAAATACAAATAAAATAAATAAACTTTTATACTGTAACTACTTTTTCTACCCTTCTGTGTTTCCATGCAGGGACATACTTTTGATGTGCTGTACTACATATACATACATATATACATCTCAAATTCTCAAAACTATTTGCTGTCCTCTTTTTCATAAGTAACTGCTGTAGCCATTGTCCTCATTTAACACAGGAGGAATCTGGGTCTGCACTCAGTGGTAGGGAAAATGATGGAATCACTTCTGAAGGAAAGAATTGTTGAGTATCTAGAGGCCAGAGGGGCACATGACCCAAGGCAGCATGGATTCACAGCGGGAAGGTCATGCCAGACAAATCTGATAGATTTCTTTGACTGGGTGACCAAAGTAGTAGATCAGGGAGGGGCTGTGAACATGGCCTACCTAGACTTTAGCAAGGCATTTGACACAGTCCCACACAAAAGATTAATATGCAAGTTAGCCAGCCTGGGAGTGGGTCCCAAGATGACAGCCTGGGTAAAGAATTGGCTGGAGAATAGGACACAGAGAGTAATAGTAAATGGAGTCCACTCTGAAGAAATGGGGGTTACTAGTGGGGTACCGCAGGGTACAGTATTAGGACCGGTCCTCTTCAGTGTCTTTTTATAAGCAACATTGCAGAGGGACTGGAAGGAAAAGTATGTCTCTTTGCAGATGACACAAAGATCTGCAACAGAGTTGATGCACAAGGTGGGGTGGAAAGGATGAGAAGGGACTTGGCAAGGTTAGAGGAATGGTCAAATGTATGGCAGCTTAGATTCAATGCTAAGAAGTGCAAGGTAATGGGAAACAAAAACCCAGGGGAAGAGTACACAATGGGGGGTGAGATACTAACAACAACAAAAATGGAAAGGGACCTGGGGGTAGTCATATCAGATGACCTAAAGGTGGGCAATCAATGTGAGAGGGCAGCAAGGAGGGCTGGGGGGATACTGGGATGCATAGGGAGAGGCATCACCAGTAGAAAACAGGAAGTTATTATCCCTCTGTACAGACAGTTGGTGAGACCCCATCTGGAGTACTGCGTGCAGTTCTGGAGACCCAATCTCCACAAAGACATAGACAGGATGGAAGCTGTCCAGAGGAGGGCAACTAACATGGTGCAGGGTCTGCACCGGAAGACATATGAAGAGAGACTTAAGGAGCTAAATATGTATAACCTCAAGGAAAGGAGGGAGAAGGGGGACATGATAGAAACTTTCAAGTACCTCAAGGGAATCAACAAAGTCCAAGAGGGTAGCATCTTTCAAAAAAAGAGGTGAGCAAGAACAAGGGGGCACAATTTGAAGGTAGAAGCAGGGCGGCTCAGAGGTAACTTAAGGAAGTATATTTTTCACAGAGAGGGTTGTGGATGCATGGAACGGCCTTCTGGAGGAGGTTGTGGAGTCAAAAACAGTGGTGGAATTCAAGCATGCATGGGACAGTCATAAGGCAATCCTAGGGGGTGAGGGTAGGAAGAAGTAGGCTACTGGTTAACTAGGATCTGCAGCTTATCCATTAGGTAGGGAAATGGGCAGACTGAGTGGGCCAAGTGGTCCTTATCTGCCGTCAAAATCTATGTTTCTATGTGTATCCAAAAAGCTTCTCTTTGAAGTAACAGATACTTTATACTACCTGCTCTTGCTGAGAGCTCTACTTTTTTCCAGTCCCACATGTGTCAATGAGGTTGGTGACCCATGGCCTGTCTCCTGATAGTGTTTTGCCATAGCATACCTTATATTTTTACCTCTAATTGCCATTTTGTGTTCCCCTATCTTTAGTTTCATGGCCCGTTTAGTCTTTCCAATATAAGCTTTACCAAACAGGCAACTCAAAATATAAATCATACATTCAGTAGCACAATTTATAAAACCTTTAATTTTATATTTTCTTTCTCTTCTCGGATGGCTCACTGTCTTTGTATTCCTTGTACAGTTAAAGAGTGGCATTTGTCTCACTTATAGTTCCCCTCAGGTGGTCCTGGCATTCATTCTGGTCTTATACTATTTTTTTTCATTTATGAATTATGTTTGTATCAGTATATCTTATAAGTTATTTTTTTCTATAACTGAATAGAGGACCTTTATCAACCACATTTTGTATGCCTTAATCAGCCTTTAGAGCCTCCCAATGTTTTTTTTTATGATGTGCTGCATTTTCTCATGTGCATTATTGCATTCTGTGCAAAAACAAATCTGCTCTTCCATTTCTGATTTTTCTTTATTTTGCTAAAACATTTCTCTTGGCTTTAGATTTACCTTTTTCAGTACTTTCACTAATTCCACTGCTTTATATCCCTTGTTCAACAGCTGTTTATACATCTGCAGATTCTTCTAACCTTGTGTTTTCTTCACTGCGGTTTCTTTTTATCCTGATCAACTGCCCATAGGGGATGTTCTTTTTCGTGTGTGAGGGGTGTCAACTGTCATGGTGTAGGATAGTATTTCAATCTGTCTCCTTCCTAAACAGTTTGGTTCTAATTTGTTGTCCTTTACTTAAATTGTCAAGTCCAAAAAATTTACTTTTTCTTTACTATAATTCAACATAAACTTCAAATTACTTTCACGCTTGTTAATGTATTCCAGGAACTATTTCAGATCTCCTTCCTTTCCTTCCAAAATTAGTAGAACATCCTCCACAAAACAGATCTGTTTTTGGATGTGTCCCAACCATCTATTTTTTTGTTACATCCCACCATTGGTCCTCCCAGTTGCCCACAAAAATATTTGCTAGTGACAGAGTAAAAGTCGTGCCCATCGCTGTACCATGCACTTGCTGGTAAAAATTTGTACCAAAGGTAAAATAGTTATTGCTGAATACTAAGTCTGCCAGTTGCAATATGAAGTCATTTGGGAGTACCAGATTTCCAGCTTTTCCCTGTAATTTGCTTTTTATTGTTTTCAGGCCCTCTAGATGTGAAATGTTGTTATACAGGTTTTCTATATCACTTGTACCCAACCATGTTTTTTTTACCAGTTTATATATTTTCTAGGACATTCAATGCATCTTTGGTGTCCAAAATATATGATTTTATCTCTTTTGCATATGGTCATATAAAAAAAGTCCACATATTTTGAGAGGGGCTTTAGTTAGAGCAGAGGATACTTACAATGGGCTTCCCTGGTGGTTTTCTCTCTTTTTATGTACCTTAGGTAGCAGGCAGATTGTGGGCTTTAATGGATTTTCTGCTATTAGAAAGTTATTTTCCTTTTCTTTAGCTCCTTATATACATATTTTTAATTTTCTTTTGATTTCTTCTGTTGGATGCCCTACAAGTTTTTTGTAAAAATTTTTTATTTAGCTGTCTTTCCAGTTCTTGTATGTACAAGTCTCTCCCCCACAACACTACCGTGCCTCCTTCATCAGCTTTTTTGATTGTTTCCGGTAATACCGTTATTTGTTTTAGTGCTATTAACATAGAAATAAAGAAACTGCCAGCAGATAAGGACTGCTAGGCCCATCCAATCTGCCCATAGGACCTATGCATTGTATGTAGCCACTGACCCTATGTGATCAATGGCTTTTCATTACCCACTCCCCTCTCAAGCTTCCCCTGTGCCTACCCCAGGCATGCTTAAACCCCTCCACTACCTCCTGTGGCAGACTATTCCAAGCATCAACTACCCTTTCTGTGTAGAAAAACTTCTGCACATTACCTCATAATCTACTCCCTTCCAATTTCATATTGTGCTCCCTTGTTCTAGTACTTTTTCTACATTGGAAAAGGTCCCCCACCTGCACCTTGTTTATGCCCTTGAGGTATGTGAACGTTTCAATCATGTCCCCCTGCTGTCTCCTCTCCTCCAGTGAGTACATATTGAGGTCCCTTAGTCTCTACTCATATGTTTTGTGGTGTAAGCCCTGCACCATCTTTGTTGCCCTTCTCTGGATAGTCTCCACCTTATCTATATCCTTGTGCAGGTGTGGCCTCCAATACTGCATGCAGTACTCCAGGTGAGGCCTTAGCAATGTTTTGTACAATAGCATCACCACTTCCCACCTCCTGCTAGTGATACCCCTGCCTATGCACTCCATCATGCCACGGGGCCTCCCTGCTGCCTTTGTGCACTGCTTTGATACCTTAAGGTGATCAGAGATGATAAATCCTAGGTCCTTTTCCTCTATGGTGACAGTCAGCTCCCCCACCCAACATGTAGCTCTCCCCAGGATTCCCTCTACCCAGGTGCATTATTTTGCACTTCTTTGCATTAAACCTTGGTTGCCACATCTCTGACCATATTTCAAGCTTCTCCAGGTCCCTCTTCATTTTCTGCACCCCTTCTGGAGTATCCACCCTGTTGCAGATCTTGGTGTCATCTGCAAACAAGCAGTCATTTCCTTCCAGCCCCTCTGCAATGTCACTAATGAAGACATTGAACAGGACTGGTCCTAGTACTGATACCTGTGATACCCCACTGGTCACCCCTCTCTCCCCAGATTGTACCTCATTTACCACCACTTTCTATCTCCTGTCTGTTAACCAGTTCCAAACCTAGTTCTCCACTTTGTCTCCCATGCCCAGATTACCCATCTTGTTAATCAGCTTTCTATATGGAACGGTGTTGAAGGCTTTGCTGAAATCTAGGTAGGCAACATCTACCACCCCTTCCTGACTTATTTACCTAGTCACCCAATCAAAAAAATCTATTAGATTCCTTTGACATGATCTTTCTGCTTTGAATCCATGTTGCCTCAGATCTTGAGCACTGCTGGATTCCATATGTGCCATTCTTTTCGTTCAGCAGTATCTCCATGATCTTTCCCACCACTGAGGTAAGGCTCACTGGTCTGTAGTTCCCTCTCTCTTCCCTTCTCCCACTTTATGCAGTGGGACTACATGTGACATCCTCCAGTCCTCTGGAATGACACCCATGTTGAGTGACTAGGTGAACAGGGCCGCCAGAGGTGCTGCCATTTCCTTTTGCAGCTTCTCTAATATCCTACAGTGAATGCCTTCAGGCCCCATGGCCTTATCCACCTTCAGCTTTGTGAGTTCTTCCAGAACACTCTCCACTGTGAATGGACTGGTGTCCACTTCTCCCTAACCATTGCCTCTGCAACCCAACTGTGGTCCTTGTCCCTCACCCTTCTTAGTGAATACTGAGCAGAAGTATTTGTTTAGTATTTCTGCCTTGTCCAGATACCCCTCCTTACATGCTCCCTTCTCCCTTTTCAACCTCATAATCCCACCCCCTTGGTTTTTCTTCTTTCAGTGATGTACCTATAAAATGCCTTATCCCCTTTGTTTACAGACCATGCAAAGCCCTCTTCTGTCTGCACCTTCACCCTCCTAACAGCCTTCCCCACTTCCCTTAGACAGTTGTAACAGCACCTTTGTCACTCACCTGGGCTACCCCGATGCAATCGGGGGTACTCTGCATACACCCCCAAGGGGCCAGGCCTGCGATCTGGCTGGGTGGACAATATGGTTGCTGTTCACAGCTCCTGAGGCAGAGTGCCTCAGCTGGAAGTAGAGGGTGACTTGTACCTGCTAGTCTAAGCGGCGGCGTTTTGGAGCTCCCAAGGAAGCAGGTGTATGTGTTGGAGGGGGTCTTGACCTGAAAGGAACACAATGAAGGGGAATTAATGCTTAAAGCCACAGAGGTATGATGTATGATGTAACAAAGAGGCAGCAGGGATGCTGAGGAGAACAAAGGGGAGGGGGAGGGAAGGAGAGAGAGAGAGAGAGAGAGAGAGAGCAATTGGCTGAGAAATAGTGTAAGGTAAGAGAGAGGAGGGGGTTAGAAGACTGCAGGAGGAAGTCCCTTTAGCATCTTAAGCTTAAAATACAGCAACTTATTTTAAAACTCCAGATTAAAAATTTGATTAGAAAAAGGAGCTTTTTTAGCCTACAATCAATAAAGCTTGCAAAATAGGCTGACTGTATTTACAAAACCACAAACAGAACTCCTGAAGCCCCTAAAGCATGAATTACTTAAGTAGGCAACAACTGATACAAAAGCATGCCCCTGAGACATGCAATAAAGTTATACAGACTGCACTCAATGCTGGGTGGAGCACCTATGCCCCCAGCTCACAGAGTAAATAAAGCAGGCTATGCTTGATGAAAGCAAGGCTATAAGAGCACGGTTTAATTCCTGAAATGTAGGACCTGCCTTAACCACACTTTTTTTTTTTTGTAAACTATGAATTTTTTAACTATAAATCCGGCACAAATTCTTAGTGCAAGTACACTGCGACACTAAAGGACACTGTGGAACAACTGTACTTCTCAACCTCCAGATGACCAAATCAGGGACAGAGCCCCAGAAAAATCAGGGACAACCGATGAAAATCAGGGACACTTCATTAGCATAACATTTGCATAGCCGCGCCCCAAAGTGGGTTTTATTCCACATGTTGTCAGCTATTTAGAGTCGCCTCACATGAAGCATTTGGAAAGTATTGTTCTTTATTTCTTTGCCCGGATGTGTTTTGTTAGCTACAAAGAACATTAAAGACCAGTGGCAACAATATTTATTACTTAAGATATTATTTTATTAACCAAGAAAAACTAAGGTGTAAAATTTAAACTTAAAGTGCATTACAGACATTATTGAATCAAAATGTGTTCAAACAGAAAATGACTGCACCCCATCACCATTACCACCACAAATTGTTTCATAAATAGTTAAAAAATGATTACATGAAAATGTGTTAACAGAAAGTGACTGCACACCATCACCAAAAGCACCACGTCACACAAATGTTATATTCAAGTCTATAGTGTCTCTGTGCCACTTCAATGGCCATTAAGAATCTGTTGCTGCTGCCTGTTTTGCAGGATGTTCTTTGTTGTATGCTGCTGTGGCCTTTCTTGCTGCCTCAATTACTTCTTTTAGCTGCCGCACAACAAAACAGTCATTCTCTTCGTTCATTTTTATAGCAAGAAGAGCATCTAATGTTTTCACATTCATAGATTGCCTCAACTCAGTTTTTACTTTCCGTACCATGCTGAAGGCTTGCTCTGGTTCACTGTTTGAATGTGGAATGCATAGAACAGTCAGCATTAGTTTGCGAAATGCTGGCAGGTCTTGCACTTCAACACTGGAAAGAATGTTAGACCAGTAGTTCAGGAAGGAGGGCACAGTATTGCCTGTGCTGTTAGAATTCTGCTGCCATTCAGTCAGCTGGTATACAGAAAACTCATCCAGGAGCTGGCTGCATTCTTGCCTGGAGTTGCAGAGTACCAGGTGGGTACCAATGTCTGCTATAATTGTGGAAGACAGCTGCAGCCTGCATGCAGGATCTAACAAAGTGCCAACATTCTTAAGCAGAGGGTCTTGTGATGGGAAGTTTTTCTTCATCTTAACTAGCACTGCTGCATAAAAAGCTTTTGACTTTTTTATGAAATTTCTTTCTGCTGTTGTCCCAATGATGTCATCTGCATTTTCATCAAGGTAGATCTCTGCATCTGGGCCCACACGGATTTCGGTGTCTGGCAGTATATTTCCTTCATCTTCCAGTAAAGAATTACTGGCAGATACAGATTGCAGAAATTCTCTGGCAGCAGGTGGCTTCAATAACCTGCTAGCATAGGTCTGCATGGTTTTCATGATGTCGTTGTTCAGGTTCATCAGCTGACTGTCCCTGCTCTGCATTTGTACACTGAATTTATGCAGAGGTTCCACTGCATACTGTAAAAAAAGGAATCCCAGCTTCACCTCATGACTTTGCAGTCTTTCAGCAATGAGCTTAACTTTAGCTGTTTGCTGTTCGGAGGTCATAAAATAAGACTTCAGAAGAGGCCACATGTCCACATTCTTTTAATGACCTTGCTTAGGCTCAGCCATCGAGTTGGTGCGTGCTTTATGATTTTTAATGGCTCTCTTTCGACAAAAAGAGCAAACTCCTTTAACTTCTGCTGGTGTTGTGCAATGCTGGAAAAATGACAGTAAATGTCTGATAAGTCCTCAATGGGCAGTGCCATTGCTTTTACACCTGATTTCATGCAGAGATCTGCCAAATGGCATAAGCAGCCCATGTGAATAAGACTGGGATTGAGTTCTTTCAGGCGAGATAAAACAGAATTTATTTTGCCAATCATGCAAGCAGCATTGTCTGATGAATATGCAACCATATTGCTCGCAGGAATATTGAATTTTTGCAGTGTTTCATGAACACAGTCAAATATTGCTTGCCCAGTTCCAGCTACACAAAGGGACATATCCAAGAATTGTACAATATTTCTGCCCAAGCTCTGGTCAAAGAAACCAATCAGAATGATGAGTAGTTTGTCATCCCCCATATCAGTGCTCTGATCTAGGTATAAACAGAATGGCAAAGTGCGACACATTCCTGCCACATCCTCTTGGTATTTTGGCACCAAAACATCACGGGCAATACAGGCAGCCTTTGTAGCCCCACAGGTCATCTTTTTTACCACCTCTGCATCCATGAAATATTTCTTCTTATAAAATGGGCTTAAAAATACAAAGCACTGATTGGTTGGTTTCCCTTCTCAGCCGTGTCCTTAATAAATGATATTCCATCCAACCGGCACTAACCTCTGCCACACTGCCCCTTGACAACAGCAAATCACTGAGCTGTGCCAAGCATAAAAAAAAAGCACAGCCTGGCACAGTTCAGCGTGAAATCTGTGGTCCACAGTGACAGAAACCCAAGTGGCAGTCTCCCAATGGCATGAGCATTCACTGTCAATGGAAAACTAGCAGATCTGCCAACATCAAAAACGCTGTCATTCGGGAGCCGTATATCTGTCTTGTAAAAAATGGATGTAACAAAAACTGCATTGGCATAGGGGGAGTAGAGGAGGCAGAGGGAACCATGGAAGCAATTTGGGTCACCTTGATAACAAGGGGGGGCAAGAGAGTAAAAATAGGAGTGGTGTATAGACCCCCTGCCCTGGTGGAGGAGCTGGAGGAGAGTCTGGTGGCAGATGTTGGGAGACACTGCAGACTGGACAGAGGAATGGTGGTGGTGTTGGGGGACTTAAACATGCCAGGAACAGACTGGGAGACTACGACATCTTCTGTGACCAGGGAACAGAGGTTGTTGGATGTCTTTCAAGACACTTTCCTAACTCAGCAGGTGGGGGAACCGACCAGGGAGGCACAGGTACTGGATGTGGTCCTGGCAGACAGTGACCAGATTAGGGGCCTGGAGGTAAGGGACCCATTGGCGGGGAGTGACCATGCCATGGTCTGGTTCTGCCTGGACCTAGGAGGGCCAGAAAGCTGCACAAAGACGGAGATAACTGACTTCAGGGGAACGGATTTTAAGGAAATGGGAAGGATCCTTAAGGAGCATTTGGATGGGATTGGGTCAGACATGGACGCTGATAGAAGGTGGGAAATCATCAGGAGAGGGGTGCAAGATGCTACCAGCACCTGTGCAAGAGTAAGACGAAAATGTGGTAGGGCCCGAAAACCCTGCTGGTGGACCAGGGAGGTCCAGGAGGTGGTGCAGGGAAAGAAGGCAGCCTATAGGCAATTCAAGTGCTCAAGGAGTGAAAGGGATCGAGGGGAGTATGAGCTGATTGCTAGAAGGTCCACTAGGGTGGTGAGGGCGGCTAAGGCAAGGAAGGAGCAGAACCTGGCCAGGGAAATCAGGAGAGGAGCAAGGGTTCTTTAGATACATTGGGGAAAAATGAAGGGTGAAGGGGCAGATTAGCAGGATTAAATCTGGGGGAGATGGGCACAAGACCCGGGGGAGCAGGCTGAGGTACTAAATGAGTACTTCACCTCAGTTTCCACCAAGGAAAATGGGGGTGCTGCATCATACATGGGAGGAGACAGAGATACTGAGGAGGGGGGACCCTTACCGATCGGCAGGTCTGGGGAGAGGGGGAGGCATCACTGGCAGGAGGGGAGGCTAAGCAGGGAGAAGAGGTACTGGAAGTGGAAATCACAGCAGAGAGAGTGAGGGAAGCCCTCAGCTCCCTTAAGATGGAGAAAGCACCGGGGCCGGATAAATTACATCCCAGAGTGCTGAAGGAACTTGCGGATCTCCTGGCGAAACCCCTAGTGAGCTTTTCACCATCTCTCTGAGGACAGGGTGGGTGCTCCAGGACTGGAAGGTGGCACATATAGTGCCTGTCCACAAGGGGGGATCAAGGGAGGTGGCAGAGAACTACAGGCCTGTCAGCCTGACATTGGTGGTGGGCAAGGTGATGGAGGGCATTGTCAAGGAGAGGCTAGGGGGGACCTGGAAAAGTCAGGGTGCCTGGACGATAGACAGCATGGATTCGTCTCGGGGAAATCATGTCAGACAAACCTTGTGGAGTTCTATGACTGGGTGACGAGTGCCTAGGACCTTGGTAGACCAGTGGACGTCCTCTTTCTAGACTTCAGCAAGGCATTTGACTCTGTTCCTCACATGGGCCTGTTGGATAAGCTGGGAGAAATGGGGGTGGGGAACCAGATGATCAGATGGATAGGCAATTGGCTCCATGACCGGACCCAGAGGGTCGTAGTTGGCGGGATAGTCTCATCCCCAAAGAGGGTCATTAGTGGGGTCCCACAGGATCAGTCTTGGTCCCTCCTGTTCAATGCCTATGTCTCTGACATAAGGACAGGAATCAGGAGTGAAATGAGTCTCTTTGCAGATGACTCAAAACTGGGGGCGGTGGTGGATGGGGAGGAGGGGAGGGTGGCCCTACAGGGGGACCTGGAGGCTCTGGAAAGATGGTCTAGAAAGTGCAAGCTGAGGTTCAATGCAGGGAAATGCAAGGTACTCACCTGGGGCCAGAACCGCGGCCAAGTGTACACACTGGGGGAAATGCTACAAGTCTCGATGGCTGAGAGGGACCTGGGGTGGTGGATGTCACAAATGAACAACCCGGAGACTTGTAGGAGGGCAGCAGCCAAGGCCAACAGGATGCTGGGATGCATCACTAGGGGGATCACCTCCAGAAGGAGGGAAGTGATGCTTCCTCTATATAACTGCTTGGTGAGGCCACACCTTGAGTACTGCGTGCAGTTTTGGAGGCCACACTTAAAGAGGGACATTAAACTCCTGGAGAGGGTCCAGAGGAGGGCAACCAAAATGATTTGGGGCTTGGGGGACGGGACCTATGAGGAGAGGCTCAAAGAGCTAAATATGTATACATTGGAAGAGAGAAGGGACTGGGGGGACATGATAGAGGTCTTTAAGTACATGAAGAGGGTAAATAGGGGAGGAACAGTCAGGGTGCTTTGAAGGAAGGAAGGAGGAGGGGGCCACTAGAGGGCATGGGTGGAAGCTGGAGGGGGGAAGATTCAGGGGAGAAAGGAGGAGGTGCTACTTCACTGAGAGGGTGGTGGAGCCATGGAATGCACTGCCTAGGAGGCTGGTGGAGGCAGAGACGGTGGAGGGGTTCAAGAGGGCCTGGGACAGATACAGGGGAAGGGTTCTGGAAGCAAAATCCAATGTAGCAAGAATATCCAGAACTGGGAAGGGAGAAGCCAGAGAAGGCGAGGGGGGCAGCAAGGTCAGCACCCAGGGTGGGGGCTGACCAATCGAGCAGACTTGAAAGACCATTAGGCCTATTCTGCTGGCATTTTAGTATGTTAGTATGTTAGTAACTTTCTTACTATCATTTGAAGAAATACTCACCAATCTATCTCCACAGTGAGACGAGCAGCCTCTTCAAAGTACCTCACCTGAAGCTGAAGCATCTGCCCGCACTGACACCGTCACGGAGACGCAACCCACAGGACCTGTTGAACAGCTGACTGTAATGGCAGACATCGACCATCCTCCTTTCACCACAGTAGCCACAAAAACTGAAGCACCAGTACCTAAAAAAAGAAAAGCAAAAGTGAAAAACATAGCAACATTCCCAAGTCTAACTTCACAAGAGCTGGACCAAATAGAGCTAATGAAAGATGAAATTAACACTCAAAAAACAACATCATGGGCAGTAACAGTCTTTCAAAGTTGGTGCAAAGCAGATAGACGTAGATTTAAAACATAGAAATACAGCAGCTAGTAGATATCCTACTCAAATTCTATGCAGAGATCAGGCAAAGCGATGGGACAGAGTACAGTCTAGCTAGCATCATAGCCCTCAGAGCAGGCCTGAATCAACATATCAATTCACCCCCACTGTCCAGAAATATCAATCTCCATAACCACCCTGATATGCAACCAGCTAACAATATGTTTTCAGCAGTCTTAAAAAAAATACAGGAGAGAAGGGAAAGATAGAGTAGCCCACCACCCTGCAATAAATGGGAGAGATTTAGAAATCTTGCGATCATCCCCAGTCCTCTCACCAAACACTGCCCGAGGACTACTGTACAAAGTTTGGCTTGATATTCAGCTCTGTATGGCATGCAGAGGCCGAAAAGGTTTCAGACAGTTGAAACCGGAACATTTTGAAATTAAAAGAGATGACGAAGGGTATGAATATATAATACTGAGCTTCAACGAATATACTAAAAATCACAAGAAAAATGACTGCACAAAGCAACAGCACAGAGGCTACATATATGAAATACCACACAGCCCTGTATTTCCAGTTGCTCCCTTTAAAAAATACATTGCCAAGCTTCCACCTAACCCTCCTGCCTTCTACTTACACCCTCATAAAATAGCAAACAATCTACTGGCTACCTCAACTATCTGGTACACTCGTGAGCCATTAGGATTAAACTACCTAGCAAGCCTGATGCCAAAATCAGTGAGGAAGCAAAGCTCAACATGCTATACAAACCACTCAGTCAGAGCACAGCTGTACAATTATTTCACAGCGGCCTAGACTCCGCGAAATAATGGCAGTAACGGCCATCGAAGCAGAAAGCAGCTTACACTCATATTGGGCTGCTACTCCAAAAGACAGACAGTTCTGGAGCAATATTTAGGCAAATAAAACAAGAGATCAAGCATCCCACTCACACACGCTGTCCAAACAACCGGAATTTCAAATAAGTGGCGATGATCAAACTGCATGCTGCAGCAAATCTCTACCTGCACGAAACACAGAGACCATCTGCAGCTATATTTCTCTGACCAAACCAAACGAGCAACAGCTTCAAACAAATAACTTTGCTGAGCAAGCACAACAATGAGAAACTCCTGCTTCAGAAACGCCATGCTTCACAAACTGCCGAAAAGAGACTGGAAATTCCCTGACGTCCTCAACCACGAAGACAGCAGACACAGCAGACGATCGCAAAAGCCTGCCACTTACAGCAGTCATCCAACAATTTAAAGAAACAAACACCAGTTCTCCTTTCATTATTCAGAATTGTTATATGGAACATATTGAATTTATTAACTACACAAAATAAAAAAAAACATAGTCACCTATTACATAGATAGTGAACTAGGTCCTGTATTATATTCAACCACTAGTTAAAAACTTTGTCAATTTACAATTTTAAATGTTTAAAACATTAGTATACTAAACGTTTCCACTTAATGTCTTCTAATGTTTCCAGTTAATTTCTTCTGTTTAAATGTAAAAACACTGCTCTACATAAACCTTTGCAGTTCATTTCTTCTGAAAAAAAAAATTTACTAAACATTATAGCAATAACTCTTTTACAAACTGGGACTATTTAATGTCTACATGATTTCAAACAACAACTGTTTGACTATGTTAAAAGCTACAAATAAAAAAAACCTGTTAAATTAAATAATGTGTCCTACTATTTAATAAAGCCCATTTTATAAGCTCAATAAAACACTCTGAGGTGTGGTTTATCGCCTGATAGGAGCACGCCCAGTGGCGTAAGGCACTCGGCACAAGCGCCTCGTGCCTTAGTACACCCCTGGGCGTGCTCTTATCAGGCAATAAACCACACCTCGTCGTGTGTTATTGCTTGCATATACTTCAGCAGATGATCCCCAGCAGTGAATTGCAAGTTGTGTTCAGCCAGTAGTGAAACAAAGGCTACTTCAGCCTCAACAACCTTTGTGTTCCCTAGTTGTGAGGCAAACATTTCAGTGACTTTTCTTCCTGCAGCATGCTTGACACTCTGTTTGTGCTTTTCTGAATCCATGTGCCTTTGTAGATCATTGCGACCTCCATGGCCAACACTGAGGTTGGCAGCACAGACTTTGCAGAAGACAAATCCTGGGCCACGCTTGCTCTCCATCACCCAGTCGAAGGACACTTTCCAGCTGCTTTGAAAGGATGCCATTCTTTTTTTCTTCTCTGGTGTTCCATCTGTGGAAAAAAAGACAAAGTACTTAGTTTGTGTTCAGACAGAGAAACACACTTGACATATTCTTAGTTACACTCTAGAATGCTAATTGTTCCACAGACTACACCCCCCCCCCCAAAAAAAAGTTTAACTTCATCTACCTTGGCCTGTCACTGCAGCTCAGTAAATCAGGACTCATATCAGCTGAAGCAAAAGGCAAAACTTTTTCTGGTAAGATTCCATCTTATTTTACAACACTCACTGTATACTCTACAAGTTTTGTAATGCAGGACAAGTACCATGTTAAAATAGGCACTGGTTGGTGTACATTTCTTAAGTGCACAGCATGTACTTGAGGGAGGGGTGAGCAACATATAAAGGAAATTGGCCAACAACATGTACTGCTTACTAGGTTTTGACCATTTCATTTCCTTCACAGGTTGTGGACCCATAGCAGTGTTCAGGAGTGGAATATATGGTTAAGCATAGAAAACTGTCAACTTACCCTTCTTAGTCACCGCTGGATGTTTGCCTAAAAGAACTGAAACTGGTGCTGCTACAGTCTTCTCCTGGTTCTGGGACTGGGCCATTGCTATCTTCAGTGATTCTTGGATTCTGCCTGCTCTGTGGAATAAAATGAGACGTATGGAAGAGAAAATTAATAAAGGCGGCAGAAACATTAATATAGTAAATTTCATCTCATTTGCAGTAGAAGCTGACCCTCACCTGTCCGATCCAACTCAAGTCAGGAGTCCCAGGATGGAGGAGTACTTCACCACTTAGATACTCTTTCCAGAATCACATACGTCATCACATATGAGCCATCAGAAGGTTGGATGCTAGTTACCTGTCCAATCCACTCAGCTTCCCGAAGATGGTGGACAAAGGGTACGCACAGTATCCACAAACTGGATAGATCTCAAAATGTATGCATGTGTGTGTGTGTGTGTGTGTGTGTGTCTGTCTCACTTGTGTTTTTACAAGATACATCTGTTAATCCATGTATAAATAAAAACAATTTTCAACAAAATTTGCATGGCTTGTATTCATTTATTTTCCCATTCAAAATCACCATTGAATACTAAACAATGACTCACTGCATGAAGTGAAGCTCCAAGCCAGGCCTTAGAATTCGGTTCAGGTTTGATAATATTCCATGTAGTAGGCTGCAATTAGCACCTCACGTGGCACTGTGGCAGGCTGCTGAGTCAGTTGGACACTCTCATTTTCACCAACTGTTCTGTAACTACCTGATAACATATACATTATCAGGTAGTTACAGCACAGTTGGTGAAAATAGTAGTGTTCAACTGACCCTGACTGCCATCATGTGAAGTGCTAATTGCAGCCTGTTAAATTATCAGCATCTGCTAATGTAGCTTGGCTAGACTTGATCACCTGAGCCTCAGTGTCTGGAATTACTCATCTTAAAATCACAGTGATGAAGGAAAAAAAATGTATTTCCAGTTTTATACAGGGAGTGCATATACTACAGTGTGTATAATAACCTGAAACTTTCAAGTACCTCGAGGGAGTCAACAAGTCCAAGAGTGTAGCCTCTGTCAGAAAGATATGTGCAAGAGCAAGATGGCACAATCTGCAGATGGGGGGGGCAGCTCAGGGTAATGTAAGGAAGTATATTTGTAACAGAGAGGTGGTAAATGCATGGAACAGCCTTTCTGAGGAGGTTGTGGGGTCAAACACAGTGAGAGAATGCATGGGACAGACATGAGTCAATTCTAGTGGAAGGTAGGATGTTGATTAACCCTTAGTCATCCCTGAAAGAGGGACCACTAGTCTCACTGGGCCTACCCAGTCAACACAGTTCAATAAATGATCCAGAGACAAATATCCTTGGTCAGCTGGAAGATTATTGTAACCATGCAACCAATGTGACAAGCAAGTGCCAGCATCACAGTGCCAAGTCAGATGGGTTAGGTATTATGTGGGCATATACTACTCTGTAGAACCCGAACAATAGGCACTCAATGCTTTGCTGTACTCAAGGAAATGCTACTTAATCAAGGCACAGAATCCTAGCACTGACACAACCTACCTGACACCACATATGCTAGTCATACAAAAATGGTTTGCACAGTACACTATTGGCTTCAATAACACCCTCCCAAAAAAAAAAAAATTAACACCAATCCATCATGGTCAATTGCTGTCACAGGTAGTTTCTGGCTTGCTAAATAATCAAATAAAATTATATTAATAACATTAAAGCAGTGGTTGGGGCTTGAGGGGGCTGATCACTAAGGGAGAACTGAATAAGTTACCAGCTCAGTGACCCAACACCTTAAGTGCTTTAATGTTAAATTAGTTTTATTTCCCTGTCCCCAGCCATGTAGTACCCTGCCAATCAGACTCCTGTAGAGTAGTATGGATAGGGTTAAAGAATTAGACATATTAAGAGACAGAAAAGGAAGTAGACAATTTAGCCACCAGGAACTAGAAGCCAAACTGTAGTCTGTAAGGTCCACATCTTACTTGTTCAACAGCCTGAAGCCTAGTTTTGCATGCTGTTTTATTCATTTGTTCATTCAGTTCTCCAGCACCATATATTAGTCTGCTAGACATGTTTATATGGGGTCAATGATAATGGGCAGCAAAAACAGGCAACTGGAGAAGTGAGTGAATGGCCACAAATGAATAAAACAGCATGTCAGGGAAAAAAAACCAAAATGCTTATGTATGTAACTACAACAAGCCCTGCCCTCATTTGTTTACAAATAGATGCAGAGTTTGCAGACCTGTCATCACCTGCATGCAATTGCACACAGTTATGGTGATGCACACACAGTTTACTGTAGAGAGGCTTATAATTGTACATTATTAACAACCTACCTTGCATTACGCAGCTTGGTGATCTGCAGTGCTTTTTAAATTGGATGGCAACCACATAACAGACACTGTGCCAGGCTTAACAGGGATTATAGTTGCATACAAAATAACTTTCTTACACTTGTATCAATATTGTTGTCATGGAATTATGTTTTATTCATTTGTCTACTCAATTACTTCTCTGGCAGTCTGTTTTCTGCCCATCAACCAGTTTGCCACCCAGTTGACCATCTTCTGACCCACCCTGAGCCTGCCCAGCTTATTAATCAATCTTCTATGTGGAACAGTATCAAAAGCTTTGCTGAAGTCAGGTAGGCAATAATCAACTGCTCCCCTTGGTCCACCACTAGAGTCTGGTTACCCCAGTCAAAGAAGTCTATGAGATTAGTTTGACAGGACCTTCCTGTTGTAAACCTATGCTGTCTTGGATCCTGTGCTCCTATGGATACCAGGTGTTGCACTATCCTTTCCTTTAGGGGTGTCTCCATAATCTTGCCCACTACTGAGGCAAGACTGACTGGTCTGTAGTTCCCTGCCTCGTATCTGCTACCACTCTTGTGGCATAAATTATGTGTTTGAGCCCCACAGTGTGAAAAAAGGTTTATAACCTGGCTTTGAACTAAATGTTAGGAGTTCAATTATAGGGTTCATGCAAATCCAAGGCTGAATAAGATAACCTCCTGCAGACAGTATGGGGTCAAGGTGCTGCTGGGCTTTGTACTAGAAGACCAAGAGTTCCACACAATGATTATAATTTTTCATAAAAATGTATATTATAAGAGTATGTTTCTTATTCTTACATCAATTATTATTGACAACAACACATGCATTATTGACACCAGCAAGGCAGCAAACTCAGTCCTATAATTTAGAATCATAAGGTATTATGTATATTATAATGTAAGAATAAGAAACATAGTTATAATATACATTTTGTTGCTGGCAGGACTACCCTTATGTTAAAAATCAATCAGACCCCATCTTGAGATCATGAAACACACACTGACAGTGAGTGACACTATTGCATTATTAATTTGAACATACCTCGAGTCTCCATTGGTGTACTTCACTTTTGTTGGTTCAGGGTCAGGCTGCTGCTTCTAAAGTGTGCAGGCACTGCAGGGTTCAAATCGTCTGGCAGGCAGGCTGCTCACTGTCTGGCTGATGCTTCTTACACTTCTGCCACCCGAGAAACCCAAACCAAAAGGAATTACAGCTACTTTTACTTAAAAGGGCTCGGCTCACTGCTCAGAGTCAGCAGGGTCGGTCAGAGAATGCAGTGATCGTGATCACCGATCGGGTTCAGCAGAACAAGATGGGAAGCAGCACCGGCATGTAGCAGAGTCACACACTGTCACTGAACTCACGCTCTCTCTCTCTCTCTCCCAGTCGGTATGTACAGTACGGCGATGATGATCCAAATCAGATTTTCTCTCTCCTTCTCCGGTGTTCTGGAACTCTCCTCCTCGGCTGAATGGTTCCAAGAACACCGGAGTGGAGAGACTGCTTTTATCCAGAGGTTTCAGACCTGAGGGGGAATCAAGAGTGCAGGTCCATAGGGGATGGCGGTGTGAAAATAGGAACGGACCAAGCAGTGACGTCGGTGCACTCGCTCAGTGAAACACGACTACACAGCTTGGAGCCTTAGAATTTGGAGAGAGAGTAGTCGGTGACTCGGCGTCACGGCGTGGACCACGTGGCATGCACTTTTCGGCAGTCACAGTCATTCGGACTTGCATTTTCAGGGCAAGGCACAGCGAATCCGGGATGGCGGGGCAGAAGTGGAAAAACGCTGTAAATACGGGACGTCCTTGGCAAATCGGGGACAGTTGAGAGGTATGCTGTGGAATGCAGACAGCAGAGAGTAAGAAAATGAGTTAGCACTGGTATGCTGGCAGAAAGACACCAGGTTCAAATCTGCTGTTCACTGCTCCTGAGACAGAGTGCCTCAGCTGGAAGTAGAGGGTGACTCATACCTGCTAGTCTAAGCGGCGGTGTTTTGGAGCTCCCAAGGCAGCAGGTGTGTGTGTTGGAGGGGGTCTTGACCTGCTAGTCTAAGGGATGGACTAGTAACGCAGCCCTTTTGGTAAAGCTTTTAACCGGGTAGAAAAACAGGCCCAGGTTAGCTAAACAACAGCACAGGGAAGTTTGAGCAAGGCCTGAGGTAGCAGTTTTCAGGGTGAACCCAAGCAAGGGAAGTCCCAGGGGAGACAGTGCAGCTACCAGTGGAATTAGCAAGGGAATAGGCTAGTAGGTTATACCCAGCAGGTTAGCAAGCTGCAGATCCTGGTTTTGGCTAGGTAGGTTACTAGGAGACACTTAGTAAAACATCAATTAATAGCAGTGAATAGGTAACATATTTCGGAGGACAGTAGCTGTGATTTCATGTCCTACTTGCTTTACTAGCTCTAGATCTGAGACAGTAGATTGCGTCTACTAGCTCTACATTTGATTACAATAACACTAACACAGAAAGACAGTGAATTTCTAGCTCAAGCGAGACAGTGTGTTTTACATTCTCTTATTAACACCGGTAATTTATAGAAGCATATAACTTCAGTCTGCAGGGCTAACAGTTGTTACAAATTGCTGGACATTTTAGCTTTTAGTTCTAAGATTGCTATACTTGCACAAACTCAGTGAAGCAATGACTTTCATGTTCAGGTAAGACAGTGCATTATACATGGGCTTATTCCCAACAGTAAAATCACTATAGCATATATTCTACCTGCAAGGCTAAAGGTTACACTAGTAGCAGAACAGTTGGATAGGGCAGATTATTGTATGATGTGACAGGAGAGGATACTAAGACCACTGTTTAACCACTACAGGGTAGAACAGAGGGAAAAGTCCCTAAGATTGCTCTTAGAGCTCTTGTGAGATAAGGCAATGATCCTGCTGTTGCTGCAGTGGAACTATAGGCACCCCCAGAGCTAGTGGGAGGGCCTTAGCAAGCATTTAACAGGAGGAGGGAAACATTTGCCCCGAACAGATCAGCAGTCTCCTGGATCAGTGGGAGAGGAGCTCCCACCGAGTAGTCCACTATCTGGTAAGATTTTGCTTTTTCAGAGTCCCAGCAGTGATGAACGATTCCAGGTGTCGGGGGTGGACCACCCAGTAAATGCAAGAAGCCGGTGCCTCTACCCAGAGTCATCCGGTGTTGAAGTTGTGGCAAGTGGAGGATTTTGTGGGGGGGGGGCCCACTGTGAAAGGGTCACCCAAACCTCCCAGTGTCCATTTTAGCAGGAGTGAGCTGTAAGGCTCTGAGAGCAGCCTTTTGTTGGGCTGAATTGTGCATCACTGCAGGACAGAGGAGTCAATCAGGCGAGAGTGTGGGGTTTGAAAGTTGGCACTTAAACTCCTCTGCCTCCAAGACTCCTGTGCAGGAATCTGTTTTAGTCCTGCTTGGCCTTGAAAAATTAACCCCAAACAGCTCAGCAGCTTCCTGGATCCATGAGAGAGGAGATAGCACAGAGCAGTCTATGATCCAGTGAGATTTAGCTTTTTTAAAGTCCTGGCAGTGATTAACGATTCCGGGTGTTGGGGGAGGACCACCTGGTGAATGCAAGAAGCTGACACCTTTACCCCAGGTTGTCCGGTGCTGAAGTTGTGGCAAGTGGAGGATTCATGGTGGGGGAAGATCCGCTGTGAAAGGGTGACCCACGCCTCCCTTGGTCCTTTTAAGTAGGAGAAGATTAGTCCCTGATGGTGGGTACTTCACCACTCTCAGTTGCAGACCTGCAGTCTTTGGTGGGGCCCATGTAGTACCTGCACAACAACTTCTTGGAGCTCAAGTCTGTTGTAGGGGTGGGGCTCTTCCCAGACCCTCTCAACTTGGTCAATAAATCCCCAGAGCTGCAGCTCAGGGTACTCACAGTTGTTCAGGGGCTAACAAAGCTCAATGATCAAGGAACTGCAGGGGGAGGTTTGTGAAGTGCTGTTCTTCACCTGCCTGGCCTTTTCAGCTTCACCCATGGGCCTTTATATATAGTGTTCACTCAAGCAGGCCTGTTTGTCCTTCTCTCTCCTTCCCCATGGAAGCAGCATTTTTGACTTGGGGAGACCTGGTGGCTTGGTCCCCCTCAGCTAGAACTTGACTATAGCAGCCCAGCTTCCAGGGCTCTCCCCTGGCTGAAACCACTTGTCCCTGTGCGGAGCAACCCAAGGCTCACACTCACTGTCCCTTCCAGTCCAGCCAGTCAGCCCCAGTGTCCTTAGTGGATCCTCCTGCTCCTTTTAACACTGCAGAAGCTGCAGCCTCCCTTCTGCGCTTAACTTAGAGGGAAGGGTGGTAGCCAGAGAGCCCACAGTCAAGCAGGCAGTCTTAGTAGCTGCAATTTCCAACTTGTTCCAGTTCTTTCAACACTGCCCAGCTCTTGGCGACCCTCTTCTCAGCTATCTCTCCTTTGTGTTCTCTCAATTTTTATGCTCCTTTCCCTTTTAAAACCCAAGGCTCAGCCTTTCTCTCGTTCACTGCAACCCCCATATGACCTCCAGGCTGTCTCTGGGTAATTTTACAGCAGCTCGAGGTCTGTAAGCTTACATGGGGGTCGACATCTTGTTTTGCAGCCACTTCCCCTGAATTCATACCCTAAATTCTTTTATTGTAGTCCCCTGTCAGGGCTGCTGTAGGCAGGGGTCGCAACCTGAACTCTTCCGGTCACTGTGCACATCTTCCCCAGCCCCTCTGCTTATCTGAGGGCTGGGAAAATGCTGATCTCCTTGTCAGCCACCCGGCCAAGAGATAATGGGAGCATGGCTGCTTTAAATGTCAGCCCACGGCTGTGCTCATGCATGCACATTACAAACGGGACCGCCATCTTTAACATAAACTGTTTGTTTACACTCCTGGTGGTCCCCAAGCCCAGTCAGGTCCTTTATCAGACTCAGAACCACACAACCCCACACCATGTGGTGTGAACCATCACTCTGGCACTCAGCCCAGCCCTGATTTGGCTGAGACACACCAGAGAAAATGGCCACATGCAGCAGCGAGGGGTCACAAGACGAGACTCCCACCAGTGCCACC
The DNA here is from genome assembly GCA_016271365.2 of Neoceratodus forsteri. NCBI lineage: Eukaryota > Metazoa > Chordata > Ceratodontiformes > Ceratodontidae > Neoceratodus > Neoceratodus forsteri. The sequence goes on from CM057455.1 coordinate 272,575,105, forward strand.
AGAACAAGACCGCACCACGGAGAAAAAACATGCAGCATGGAGCTCCACTAAAGGTAAGCTGATTTTGGGGGCTTACACACTCCCCAGGCTGAAAGCTTGGTGCCCTGACATGCTAGTTTAAGGAACACCCACATGTAGCATGCACTTTTCTAGCTAGACACCTGGTTCCTAACTAGCACCACCACTAATTTAATGAACATACATGCTCGGTTTGTGTCCAAGCAATGATGATTTACTATATATCAGTAACTGCTGGTATGCACATACATCTCCCCACCCAGTCCATAGGGCAACACATTGGGGGATAGATGACAGGGACCACTGACTCTTAGATGACATGGATGGGCAGGTTTGTGGACACACTCAGGATGTCAGAGAGTTTGACAGTTGGCCCTGGAGGTCTGTATGACCTTCGAGGCATGGCTTCTGGTACTGAAAGCATTTCACTGGTGGGGGTTTCCCTCCTTTGGCTGTCTACCGTCGCAACCCTGGGGGCTGAACCTGTACCACTATACTACTTTGGGTTTGGTCAGGAACAGGGGCGGGGGCTGGAGCTGCAGCTATTTCACTGTCTGGTGGGTGCCTGCCATGTGGACCTCTTCACTACCCAAAGCACTACCAAGATCAAGTTTGGGACAGGGACAGCAGAATGGGTCTCCAGAATGAATGGCCAGGCATCAGGGTTCAAGGACAGTGTGGGATTTGGATGGCTAGTTCTCATTTATGGGACTGAGTTTCGGCAGTACCGCTCACATTGGGAGAGGTAAGGTCCAAATCTTTCCCCCACAGGTGGCAGGCAGAGTCTTCCTCCTCCTCCTCACTGTCATCACTGAAATGGCCATCAGGCCCCTCCTGGGGTGGCATGGGGTCTGCGTCGAAGCCCCTGGTGTTCTTATCAAGAGGGGAGAAAGAGGCTGGCCCTCTCTGCCCTTTCTGCTTATTCTGCCTATGTATTATGAGCCATCTTGCAGCTGGTGGGGCAGGGTCGGGCACGATCTCCCCTATGGGGAGTAAGTGGTTCTGATTGACCGTTTTATTGAGCCCACAGCCATGTTCCTGCTTTATCTGATACACAGGGAAGCTAGGCAGCTTTTCCACCACAAGGTAACAGTCCAGGGCCCACCAATCCTGAAACTTGTTTCCACAGGAGTCCCAGATTGCACAACAGAACCCTGTCCCCGACTTCCAGCTCTTGACCGTGAACTCTGGTGTCATACCTCCTTTTGTTACCCTGATTACTACGAGCCACCACTTCGGAGGTGAGCTTATATGCTGCCCAAAGCTGCTCTCTAAGTTGGACAAAATACTTGAGGTATGACCTATGGGAGTTCCCATCAGCGGACACCCCAAAGCAAACGTCCACTGGCAGCCTGGCTTCACCACCAAACATGAAGTAAAAGGGGGAGTGCTGGGTAGCATCATTTTTCCTACAGTTGTACATGTATACTAAATAACTGACCCTTTGACTTCAGTTTGCTTTGTCAGTGGGATCAAGGGTGCCCAACATGTTTAGCAAGGTACTGTTGAAACGTTTGGGCTGTGGATCCCCCAAGGGGTGATAAGAGGTGGTGTGAGATTTCTGTATGCCATAGGATGACAAACTCCCTCACCAACTGGCTCTCAAAATCCCGGCCCTGGTCAGAGTAGATTCTCTTTGGAAGGCCGTATTGCTGGACATACTGCTGCAAGACTTTAACTATGGTGCTTGCCTTCTGATCCTTGGTGAGGAAGGCCTGCACTTACCAAGTGCAGTGATCCATGAGGACCAGGATGTTAGCAGTGTTTTTTCTGTCGGATTCCAGGGACAGAAAATCCATGCACACCAAGTCCAAGGGCACGCTGGTACTTATGTTGACCAAAGGGGCAGCCTGCCTGGGCAATGTTTTCCTCTAAATGCACCACAGGCAGTGCTTGCAGTAGCTCTCCACAGAAACTTTCATCCTGGGCCAATATAACCTGGCCCTACACACATACAGGGTGCGGTCATAACCCAGGTGCCCCATGTCATCGTGTAGGGACTTGAGGACAGCCACCTGGTACACTCTGGGCAATACCAACTGAAGCTTAGAGCATCAGGGATGGTCTTTGTCTTGCACAGTATGTAGCAGTAGTCCATCCCACAGGACCAGCTTGTCCCACTCTCTCTCGGCATGAGACGGGCATCAGAGTGACTGCTCTGCACCTGTCTGGGGCAATGCCCCTTCTCAATAGCCCAAAGAAGGTCTTGTATGCCGGGGTCAGACGCCTGCTCCCACTGTAGGTCTGCCATACTAGGCTGGAGCAGAGACAAGAGATCCAGGCCTTCAAAATTTAGATAGGCAAGTGGGATAAGTTCGGTGGGGACTCCCAGTACTTCTATGCCCCTAGTGGCATGTGTAACTGAATCAGGAGTGAACCTTACCTGCGAACAGAGTGCTTAGAACAGGGCAGGACTGACCTGGACTGGGGGGTTGGGGGGGGTCACCCTGTGAGCGGCGGGACAGGGCATCCGCATCCATGTTGGCTAGTTCAATCCGATACTCCAGACTGAAATTGTAGGTGGAGAGGGCAGAAAGCCATCCATGCCCCACTGCATCCAACTTTGCCATTGTAGTGACATACCTCAGAGAGTTGTTGTTAGTGCAAATGGTGAAGGGGACCCCATAGAGATACTCATGGAACTTCTCAGTCACTGCCCACTTCAGTGCCAGGGATTTCAGTTTATGAACCATGTAATGCCTTTTGGAGCAGGTCAGGCCACAGCTAGCAAAAGCCACAGGGTGAAACTCCTCAGGATGCTCCTGATACAGGATAGCACCCAATCCATTTAAACTGGCATCGGTGTGAAGAACATAGGGTTTTAGAGGGTCAGTGAAGGCAAGAAAAGGGGCCTCTCCCAGCCTCCGGATTATCTCCCTGAAGGAAGCCTCACACTCTGGAGTCCAACAGTCCACAAAATGTTCCCGAATGCCCAAGTACCCCTTAGGAGGGTTTGCCCCCTTCTTTTTATTTGCCAGAGGATAGCCTTGCATCAGGTCATTCAGAGGACATACCATCAATGAGTAATCCTTCACAAACCGATGATAATAGCTACAAAACCCTAAGAAGGACTGCAAGGCTCACAAGTGGGCAGTTTCCACTTTAGCCAGGTCATTCTGCACACCTTCAGCCAAGACAATGTGCCCGACATACTTAAGAGCAGGCCGGCAAAACTGGCATTTGTCAATGGAGACATTTAGGCCAAACTCTTTCAGCCGATCCAGAACAGTCATTAACCGAGCCCTGTGTTCTTCCAAGGTGCGCTGAGGTCATCCAGGTAGACTATAACCTCAAGCAGATTCATATTCCCCATGGCCTTCATCTGGCTGGGGCCCCGGATATGCGCTGGGGCATATTCTTGAACTGGTAAAACCCCAACGGGCAAATAAAGGTGGTCTTCCCTTTACCCCCCTTGGCCATGGGTATTTGATAGTACCCACTCTGGAGATACAACAGTGAGAACCACTTGCTCTCTGACAGGCTGTCCAGCACATCCTCCACTTGGAGCACCATGTACTGATCCAGGATAGTCCTCTTATTTAGTGAGCGGTAGTCGATGCACATCCTCACTGCTCCACTCTTCTTCTGAGCCACAACAATGGAAGAAGCATACCGAGACTTGGTAACTCCAGCAGGTATTTCTGGATATCTTCCACATTGCCGGGGCTAACCTACATGATCTTTCTCTGAACTGGCGGTCATCCTTCGGCCTAATCAGGTGCTCCTCCCCTGTGACATAATCCATGTCCCACTCGTATAAGGGGAAAACCTGCCGGCGCTTGGCCAACTTCTGGCTTAAACCCTGCCTATAACTGTCAGATATAGGAGAGCTCCCAAAGTCGAACAGGGACAGGTCTATCTCATCCCCCGGGGCTTCATCTTGAACAACTGACATGGCTCTGTCACACTGAAAAATAGTGGCCAACACAAAACCATTTTTGATGGCCACAGGCCTTTTGGACTCATGGTAACTTGCCTGGCCTTGGAGCTGTTCGGAGGAGACAGCACTCCTCTCTGTGACAGTAGGCCTTCCAGCAGGCTACCTGGAGGTGGGGCATTGAGTATGACAGCAGTCCCCTGGGGGTACTGGTCAAAATGAGTAATGCCCACCACACGGCATTTTGCACCAGGTGGGAGGGTTAATTCTCTCCCATCCACCCGGTGAACTATCCTGACCCAGTCTCCCTTGGCATCAATAGAGTTGCTCTTAAACTCCAGTCCCACCCTTTTTGTGATGGTTTTTACCAAGGGGCTTGCCAGCTCATCTTCCCACCCCTATCAGCGCACATCAGTGCCAGCCACCTGAACATATTGGCATTGGTCCCCATTAGCACAGGGGTGTACAACATGCTTTTTGGCTTGGGGCAGACTAGGGCTAGGGTGTCTATAATGGGAGCTCTCTGCACCTCATTTGTCAGGAAAGATATGAGAACCTTGCAATACCGATTGTAGCTGTAATCAGAGCTACCTGTTCCACACAGGGACAACCCGGACAGGGGTAGAAAAGGCAAGTGTTTCAAGTGTTGGTCATAATAAGGACAATCCTTCCACCATAATTTCAGTGTCTGCCCAGGGACTGATCAGGCCAAGTGGCACACCATGGTTGGGGGGGAACATGGGAGCCTGTCCAGAGTGGAGCAATGCCATTTTTAGGGGCTCAGGTTGCTCTGTCACCAGTCCCCATTGGAGTTTCCCTGATTCCTCCCCATCTGTTTCTCAGCTACCAGCTGAGGATTCTCTTCCCTATGGCAGCCCCTCTGTGTATTGCCATCCTGCCCGCATTTGAAGCAGAACCATCTGCCTGGGGGTACCAGGGACAGTTGGGGCCTGAGCCTGGGGGCAGGATAGGTTTGGGGCTGTTGCTGGGTGTTAGGCACAACCTCACTCAGAGGAGGGTAGGACTCCAGTACCAACTGCAAGGCCCTCACACTGTCTCTCACCTCTTGCAACTCCTGCAGCACAGTGCCCAACTCAGGAAAACCCAGTGGGATTGGATCTTAGGGTTGCAAGGCAGCACTAGTAGCTGTGAACACTGGCAGCTGGCCCCCCACATCCTCTTGGGCTTCTTCTTCCTTTACCTCATCCAATAACTGTTTGAACGATGGGGGATCATCCTTCCAGTCCCGCAACCTGAGGGAGATCAAAGTCAATCAGGAGTGCATCACCCCCCCCTCAGGATGTGGTCGAGCTGCATCTGCACCACTGCTGATGGGGGGGGGGGGGCTTTCCCAGCCTCGGAGATCTTATGCACCACAGTCTCTATCAGAGTAATGTACTGGGATAGTTTCTTGCCCGTATGGTGCCCCACAGCTGGAACAGCACGGCCTCCCTCTTTTCAACCACCCAAAAAGCGCTTCTCGGGATGTCCAGGTAGTTGCACAGAGTGCAGTTGGGCTGGCTGGCCTGTATGGACTGGATCACATGCAGCGCCATGCCCCAGAGGCTTTCCATTACCTGCTTTCACTTCTTCTCCTCAGAACACTCCCAGACCTGGATCATCTGAGACACCTGGCTGATCCAGGAGTGGAAGGCATCTTCCCCCGTGGGCATGGAGACAGCCCTGGAGAAAGTGAAAAGCCACTTATTCTACTCATGGGTTACCACCATATAGGGGGCCTGTCCTCCCGATGGCATCATTGAGAACATCCTACCAACCCAGAGCAGCACCCGGAGATCCTGCAGGGACTTCCTTCTTCCATAAGCCAGGACTCCAACTGGGTTTTAATACTCTTTGTTTCTTCGCTCGGGGGGGGGGTTGGGGGTGACTGGCTCCCCAGAGAGCAAATCAGCAGCCATCCCCATTTTCACCAAGACTCAGCTCTTTTGGGACTTATCCGGGGTCACCTTAGGGGTTACCTCCATGGGTCCCAAGTCCTTTCCCATTTCTACTATTGGGTCTCTACACCCTTTAACCCAGTCTATTGTCACCCTCTGAATCTTTAATGCCTGACAGTCAGGCAGGGTCCCCCATCTGAGATCTCTAGTATATGCTTCCTCTCTTGTCCCACTGCCATGTTGCACACTAGCAGTATTCTCTTGGGGCTAAAACCCTCAAATGCTCACCACTCCTCTACCTCCTGGATGGCTATTTTGCTGGTCTCCATCCTGGGAAGATAACCACCAAGCTAAACAATCGCAAACCCACCAAAACAAAATAGCAAGGGGAAAAAAAAGAAAAATAGGGGAAGAAACAATCCACCTGGGGGGGGTACCAAAATGTCCAACTGTAAGTTTGGGAAGGGGCAACCTCTAAGGGCAACAGAGATCTTAGCGGTGCTTCCACTTGTAGCAGCCTCTTTTTCACTCATCTGAGCTGTCCTGGAGCCATTTGGGTACTCAGCATACACCCCCAAGGGGCTGGGCCTGAGCTGTGGCCAATGGTGATGTGGTGCCTCCACCTGGGTCAGTGGCAAGGACTCCTGCGGACAAAGAACAGGTTACCACTCCCCAGGAATGATGGGATTTCGCTGTAGAGATTGATCCCTCAAGCACGGTATACCAATGACCCCACTCCGCAATAACAATAATGGCAAATCACAAACACATTGATTCAATGGCCATCCATAACCCCTTTATTTAAACCACTCCAAGACAGGGAAGGTAAGGGTGACCCCCCCCCCGTGCCTTCAGATACTCTGCACACAGCCCCGTATAAGATTTTCCCTCCCCCCTCAGGGTGTACCCAGATTAGTCCCTGACGGTGGGTACCTCACCACTCTCGGTTGCAGGCCTGCAGTCTATTGGAGAGGCCCATGTAGTACCTGCACAACAAGTTCTTGGAGCTCAAGTCTGTCATAGGGGTGGGGCTCTTCCCTGACCCTCTCAATGTAGTCAATAAATCCCCAGAGCTGCAGCTCGGGGTACTCACAGTTGTCCATGAGGGTGACGAAGCTCAATGATTGAGGAAATGCAGGGGGAGGTTTGTGAGGTGCTGTTCTTCACGTCTGGCATTTCCAGCTTCATCTGTGAGCCTTTATAAACAGTGTTCACTCAGGCAGGTCTATTCGTTCTTCTCTCTCCTTGCTTGTGGAAGCAGTGATTTCAATCTGGGGACAAAGGGTGGCTCTGTCCCCCTCAACCAGAGCTTGACTATAGCAGCCCAGCTTTCAGTGTTCTCCCCTGGCTGAAATCACTTGTTCCTGTGTGGAGCAGCCCATGCGGCCCAAGGCTCATACTCAATGTCCCTTCCAGTCCAGCCAATCAGCCCCAGTGCCCTTAGTGGACCCTCCTGCTCTTTTAATACTGCAGAAGCTGCAGCCTCCCTTCTACGCCTGACTTAGAAGGAAGAGGGTAGCCAGAGAGCCCACAGTCAAGCAGGCAGCCTTAGTAACTACACTTTCTAACTTGTTCAAGTTCTTTCAACACTGTCCAGCTCTAGGCTACACTCTTCTCAGATCTCTCCCCTTTGTTCTCCCCCATATTTTTGTGCTCCTTTACCTTTTAAACACCTGGTTCAGCCTCCATCTGACTGGCTGCCAACCCTCATGTGACCTCCAGGCTGCCACTGGGTGTATTCCCAGCAGTCTGAGGTCTGTGAACTTACATGAGGCCACCATCTTGTTTCTGCAGCCAGTCCCCCCACGATTTAGTTAGCCCTCTGCCAGGGCTGGTTGAAGCAGGATTTGCAACTTGAGCTAGTCTGGTCACTGGGTGCATCTTCCCTGGCCCTCTTAACCTATTTGGAGGCCACGGAAACACTGATTTCCTGGTTGACTGCATGGCCGAATGATAATAGCAGCATGGCTCCTTTCAGTCCCAACCCCCTCCCCATGTAGTGCATGCATGCTGGGCGCATGGCCACCATGGTTGTGCAGTTTTGTTTTCTTTGTCCCCTGAGCGGCCTCAGTCATCCTTAAGAAATGCAGAGCTTCTCTGACACTCCTCCGAGAAGCCACTTCCTCCATCCCCTGTATAGACCCCCAGATCCCCTTACAGCACGAGGCAGGGTTCTGAATGGACATCACCGCTGTCACAGCGCCAACAGGAATCAGGGCTCAGGTCCCACCACAGCCACAGGACAGAGGGGCCACAGCTGTGTGAGCTCCAACGTGAAGGTAAGCCTGTATGGGGGGGGCTTACTTATGCATCTGCTCATTTCAGTGAAATCCACCCTCCTGAAATCTAAAACGCTTGCCCTTTTGTGACTTAGCCGAGTCCATGTCTCCATGTTGAACCACACCATGTGGCGCTCATTGGACCCCAGCTGTCCTTCCACCTGTATTTCTTTGACTCTGTTCCCATTGGTTCATATCAGGTCCAGAACTGACTTGTCCCTGGTTGGCTCATGCACCAGCTGCCCGATTCCAGCCCCCTGCAGGGATTCCAGGATGGCTGTTCTTCTGGCTGTAGCAGCCACCTGGGTGTCCCAATCCACATCCGGCCTATTGAAATCCTCCAGTAACAGGATAGCTATTCTTTCAGTATTGCTAAAATTCTTTGCATTTTGTAGACTCTCAAACCTTTGTAAAACCTTTTCCATGTCACCATCTACTAATTTATTAAAGGTATTGATTGCACTATTCTGCAAGTTTGGTACAAAATTTTACTTTTTTTTGTAAAATGGAGTTTTTTCTCTTTGATACTCTTGTATCTTCTCCATCCTCACCTGTTGCATCATTCACTACTGATATAGTTGATTCTGTGGTTTGTGTTACTTGCTTTGAAAAAAATATTTCAGATATGACTGTTTTAAACTGCTTTATCTTTATTTTTAAAGCATTTACTTTCTGTTTTGGTACTAGGGTTGCCACCTATCAGTTTTTTGATTGGATAATCCAGTTTTAGGGTCCTTATCCGGTCATCCAGTTTTGGTTAAATGTAGTACATTTTTGGGGCCATTTTGAGTGCTCATATACTCTTAAAACTGCTGTATCAAATCAGTCACTGTTTTGGTTGCATTGCATGTCCAGGTTACAAAGAAGTTCTGATGTCATTCAGACCTGCCTTTGTTTGTAAAACCAGTCTGTCTGGGAGGTGCAAAGTATGGCCATTAAGATCATTAGCAGTAAATTAACCTAATCTTTCCCACTCTGAATTTTGAGTATGGTCTCTTACTGCTATGACAGCTTTTACACCTTTATGTGCTCTCATGTGTTTCTTTTTGTTTGTCTTTTTTTTGTTAAATTGATAACTTTTATTGCCTTTATCACTACATCTGCTCTCATTTTTGTATTACCGGAACATTCCATGATATTAGTTACACTTGTATAGGTCATTCAGATAAATAGCATGGAATGGTGTGTCTGAAATTGTGGAATGTCTTAGAAATAGGAAAAGAAACAGCAGTAGCTGCTGAAGTAAAGGGGATTAGAGGCACCGCAAGCACCAATAATTATGTTATCTAACAATCGACAAAGCATATCAGAATACATGACTGACATGGAAAGGAAAATGGGAGTGTGTTGAACAGAGGTTTGAGCAATAAGTTGTGAATGAGCTTTGCACATCCAGCAGACCTGAGTTTGATTCCTTCAGTCTCCACTTGCATACTGTGTGACCCTGAGCAAGTCACTAAACCTTCCTGTGCTCCTGGGTCAGTCCTGTAAAATGGTCTATGGAGCCTATGGGAGTTGACCTGGTTGTCAAAGAATAAAAATAAAGAACTGAATAAATAAATCAAATAAATAATAGTATAACAATGACTTCCTACCACTAGTAATGTCTATTCCAACATTACAAATGACTTTGGAGGAGCAGTGATATACTCGCCAGTCATAAAAAGGGGGTGGAGCCAGAGGCAGAGTTTAGGGTGTGGTTTAGCATCCGTTTTTTACCTCATCCAAAGGTGGTGACCCTAATTGGTACAAAGGAAAGCCCTCTTTTAAGCACTGTTTCTTGTTTTTCTTTCCGTGCATTCTTGGTCAGGTTTATCAGTTCCAGTTCTTTTTCTGTTGGGATCTTCGGGAGCCCTGTTTGCCCCAGTAGCCCCCATAATTCCCTCTGTCCTCTTCCTCTGTTTCTGAAGCCTCTTCCTCTTCATCCCCCCCGCCTGGTCCTCTTCCTCTGCTAGGGCCTGTGCTGGGCCTTTCCCTGGTCCCTTTACTCCTTTCTTTGTCCACTAACTGTTGAATCTGTGTCATTTTCATCCGTTGTTACCAGGTTTTCTGTATGGAATTGTTTTGTACTTTTGTTATATCTGTGCCTTTTCCCATGACAGTTGTACAGTGTGCCCTCACGATAATCTCTGGCATCTTTCTCATGTTTACCTTTCTTATATACTGCCAAGTCCTCTCTAATTTTTTTCATATTCATTTCTATTTTCTTTAAGGTCTTTATTTTTACTATTTTTTGTGTACTTTTAAAACTTTCAATTGTTCTTTATTTGATTAATTGATTAAAACTTATTTTTATACAGGATGACATCTCCAGAGGAAAAACCTCTATTTTCAAAGAAGGTCCTGTGTTTCCTTTACATTCACACAATTAGTGATGCACTGTACCTTAAGAATGTGCCATCGGCCTTTGCTCTGTCAATGGCCTATCTATTCATACTCATCTGTATTGCTCCCTTATGCTCCATTTAAACAAACAATTTACACTGAAAACAAAGACTCTTAATTCTAACTAATTATGTGCAATCTTTACAAAAGGTGGCAAAACCATTCTTTACTGCAGCTCTAAATTCATTCACTGTATTTCCAATTTTTATATCTGCTGGTAGAGCATTCCATGACCTAGCCAAGTCTGTTTATATCATTTGTTCTCCAAATCTGTTGTGTATTCATGAACATGGGATCCTAGTTTGGTCCCTCATTAAATATTTGGATATTGTACCATCAGGTTTTGTGAACAGATTTCTCAAGGGGTAAGGGGTTTGAAAGTTTAATTTAAAGTACCATGTTAGCCAATTTAACGGCACCTATCCTCTGGATTTAGTTAATTTAGCTCCTGATAATTAAAGCAATGGAGAGTCCCAAATTTGCTTTGGTTTGCAAATCTTGCTAACTTATAATATGTTTGGTCAATTCTTTTTAAAGCAGTTTTAGGAGCATTTCTATAATACACCATAGTCCAGTACTAGAACTAACAGCTGTATAGTTAACTTATGTCTTACCTCCTTTGTCAGACTTGTTAACTCTTCTGAGGGGCTCCCAATCATTGGTGAACTTTTTTGTAATCCTATTTGTGTTTCTCATAGGATAGTTTCCTGTCCATGAGCACTCTCAGATATTTGGATTCTTCAGTATTGATTAGATTTGTACCGTCAAGAATGTTATAGCTGAAGCTTTGTCTTCTGTGTTTCTTGTACCATTGTGAAAGTATAAGCACTGTGTTTTCTTTATACTCATCAGCATCCCATTTCTTTTAAACCACATATCCATTTTATGCAGGTCCCTTTGCAGCCTATGTTTAAGGATGTCCCAGCTGTCCACGGACAACATCAACACAGTGTCATCCGCATACAGCCGAACCTTTCATTTTCAAGTTTTTCATTGTCCGTTTGCCTTTCTGATTGTGGCCAACATCAGATTATTAGAGGCATTATTCAATGTCATTTCCCGGTCTTTAAGGTACTCATCTTCCTCCCCAAAGGAGAGTGCTTTTTAGATTCTGAGACCCCGGAGTATCTGCTTGTCCCTCCAGTATTTACTCGGGCTCAACGTGTGCATTTGCATTTCTGCACTGAGGTGTAAAAATAGAATTAACTGAGTGCTTAATAGAAATAAGTGAGTCTGTGATGGAAAAGCATAGGAAGAGTGAATACTATAGAAAGCATAGTAGCTTATAGAAGGAAAGGGCAGTGTATGGAACTGGGGCATATAAAGATCATGGAGAAAGTAAAATAAGTAACAAAAAAAATGTATGCTGCCATATGCAGTGTGAAATGTCAAAAAAAGTAAAAAGACACACATGAATGGAGGGGAAATCGGTATGAATTAAAGGTTGCTAAGTAACAGGAAGCATAAATATGGACCTCATATGATGAATGTAACAGCTCTGAGGCAGGAGGTGTGTCCTCAAACATCAGCATGTTCACCTGGCTGTCCACGTGTCTGGGCTTTGAACTGCAAACACAACTGGGCTGCAGAAAGCTGAAGAAATTAGTGGAAAGAAAAAAACTGCTAATCCTGGATGCAGGGTTTGTAGTTTAAAAAACACTATTATTTCAGATAAGTGAGCAGACAGTTAGCAAATCAGGCAGAGCTTGTGGTGCAGTGGAGTGGGTGTCTGCCTCTGGAACCAAGGGTTGTGGGTTTGAAACTCACAAAGGACACTTTTGGGTACAGGCAAAGTGGGCAAGCATTAAGGATGCAATACTTGAAGGAACATCCCATTGTGTTAGAGAGAAAAGGAAGTGCAAAAGAAGAAGGAAATCACTTTGGTACTCAAAAACAGTAGCAAAAAAGGTCAGAGCCAAAAGGCTGGCCTTCAGGAAATATAAGAGAACACAGCAGGATGAAAATAGGGAGGCATGCCAAACTTTCCAAAGGGAAGCAGGGAAGGCAGTAAGGCAGGCAAAGGCCCAAACTGAGGAAACACTAGCACAGACAGTAAAAGAAGGTGACAAGATTTTCTATAGATACATTAGTGAAAGGAGAAAGTCCAGAGGGGGTATTGCTAAGATCAAAGGGGATAAGGAGGTGTGTGAGGAGGAGGACCTTGTAAAAGCATCTATCCTAAATAGATACTTCTGCTCAGTACTTACTGAAGAGAAGGTAGGGCAGGGCCCACAGCTCAGCACCATGGACACGGGTGGGGAGGGAGGTGAGTACTAGTCCCTTCACAAAAGAAAGGGTCCTACAAGAGCTCGATAAGGTCAGGGTGGACAAGGCAATGGGACCTGATGGCATACATCCCAGGGAACTAAAGGAGCTAAGGGTGGAACTAGCAGAGCCATTAGCAGAACTGTTCAGTAAGCCTCTGAGCACAGGAGAGGTCCCAGAAGACTGGAGAAGGGCTCATGTGATCCCACTTCACAAGAGTGGTAGGGGGGAGGCAGGAACTACAGACCAGTCAGTCTTACCTCAGTAGTGGGCAAGATTATGGAGGCACTCCTTAAGGAAAGGATAGTGCAACACCTGGAATCCATAGGAGCACAAGATCCAGGACAGCATGGGTTTACAAAAGGAAGGTCCTGTCAAACTAATTTCATAGGTTTCTTTGACTGGGTAACAAGAGTGGTGGACCAAGGGGGAGCAGCTGATGTTGCCTACCTTGACTTCAGCAAAGCTTTCAATAGTGTTCCACATAGAAGATTGATTAATAAACTGGGTAGGCTCGGGTTGGGTCAGAAGTTGGTCAGCTGGGTGGAAAACTGGTTGATGGGCAGAAAACAGAGAGTGGTGGTAAATGGTATACATTCAGAAGAGATGCAAGTCACAAGTGGGGTACCTCAGGGATCAGTCCTGGGGCCAGTCCTCTTCAATATCGTCATCAGTGACATCAGTGACATTGCAGATGGGCTAGAGGGTAAGGTTTGTCTGTTTGCAGATAACAGCAAGATCTTTAATAGAGTAGATGATCCACATGAGGTGGGCAGAATAAGAAGAGATCTGGATAAACTAGCAAAATGGTAGGAAGAGTTGCAACTGGGGTTTAATGCAAAGAAGTGCAAGATCATGCAGAGAAACCCTGAAGCCACCTATAGGCTGGGAGGGGAGTTGCTGGCAGTCACAAGGAAAGAAAGAATAAAAAAGTGCATTAAATAAAAAAGTTGACCTCATGCTGGTTTTTGGGGCCATTAAGTTTAAAAAGGTGCCAGAAGATATATAGCATGAAAGAATGCAAATGGGATGGCTAACAGTGGAAACTGGTAGCGAGCATGTTAGTTAAAACCCCTGCCATTTTGCACCTATAACTGTCTGCCTAATAAGAAGTATTGAGCTGCACACACCACTTCCAGTTCCAACATGTTAAATTATGTTATACCTTGTTTTTATAAGACAGAAGGGGGTACTTACACAGACAGATGGCTTTCCCTCTGTGTGGGTCACCAAGCAGATTTCTGAGACTTCTGTAAGATGAGGCTGCCTCCTAAATACAGCATTCCATGAAAATATACAAGTCAAGAAAAACACACACACCCTGCAATTGTACCCAGAGCCCAACAGCGGGCACATAAAACTACACAGTCCCTAGTTGCTTTTGGGGGGAGCAGCGAAGGGGGGAGGCATGAGTGAAAGGATGGTGGTGGTGCAAGGGGGAGGAGGACGGAAGTTCATGTGGCAGAGGATGGGGGGGGACTCAAGTTCAAGCTAAAATGGTGGGACAGGGATTTTAGCTAGGTTGGTGGGGCAGGGGTTGAAGCTAGGACAGTGTGGCAGGGGTTTGATGGGTAGTGATGGAGGAGGAGGAGGGAATCTGGTTTGAGCCAGGATGGTGTAGCAGGTGTGGAGACACTAGGACTTGGGTTCGAGCCAGGATGGTGTGGCAGGGGTTCAATGGGTGAGGGTGGAGGAGGGACGTAGGGTGCTTAGAAAATGGCAGCGTTACATCATTTCTGGGTTTGAGTGTCCTAATTTCCTGGGGTTTAGGGCAGTACTTATGGCATTTAGGGAAGGGCTGAAATTTAACATTTGATGAGTTATATGAACTGATACTACTGACATCTAAAAGTACATTAAAATATATGCAGTAAATCTTGCAGAAAAATAAAAATACACCATGATGAGTGCAGTGTCTTTTGAAGCTATCGTGCCCTTCCTCCCTACCCCATCCAGTTTCTTTTCTTTATTTAAGTGAAAAGCTACCTCCCTTTCTACACTTTAAATGGAACTGTGAAGTGTTTAGCATATGAATGAGCTCATATTGGATAAACCTTTAGTTGGATCCAACTGAAGCTGTTGACACCTTATACTCACTGAAACTGTAGTGTGGTTCCAGGTGGGTTACTAGATGGTATGCTAAGGAATGTATCACCACCTACTGGACATACAATGTGTCATTAAGATATTTTATTATTAAATTAAAGCTTTAGCCAAGAGCAGTCATTAAGTCAGTGGGGAAGGGTTGGAATGAAGTGAAGTTTATCTGACACAGCTCCTGGCCCTGTCTCCCTTATAGTAACATAGAAAATGACGGCAGATAAGGACCACTAGGCCCATCCAGTCTGTCCAATGTCCTTACCTACTTCAAAAGTCATAGACCCTACTTGATCTCCTACTTAATTCCCAATGTTTTACCAATCTGTCAAAAACCAATGCAGTTTTAGGTTGTTGACATATTGACTATAAGCAGTTACACATCTTTCATTGCAGCCGGCATGCAGGCTACATAGAAACATAGAATTTGATGGCAGATAAGGACCGCTTGGCCCACCCAGTCTGCCCATTTCCCTACCTACTGGATAAGTTGCAGATCCTAGTTAACCAGCAGCCTACTTCTTCCTACCCCCACCCCCTAGAATAGCCTTATGACTGTCCCATGCATGCTTGAATTCCACCACTGATTTTGACTCCACAACCTCCTCCAGAAGGCCGTTCCATGCATTCACAACCCTCTCTGTGAAAAAATACTTCCTTAAATTACCTCTGAGCCGCCCCTCTATCTTCAAATTGTGCCCTCTTGTTCTTGCACACCTCTTTTTGAAAGATGCTACCTCTTGGACTTTGTTGATTCCTTGAGGTGCTGGAACATTCTATCATGTCCCCCCTCTCCTCCTTTCCTCGAGGCTATACATATTAAGCTCCTTTCATCTCTCTTCATATGTCTTCTGGTGCAGACCCTGCACCATTTTAGTTGCCCTCCTCTAGACAGCTTCCATCCTGTCTGTCTTTGCGGAGATTGGGTCTCCAGAACTGCAAACAGTACTCCAGATGGGGTCTCACCATCTGTCTGTACAGAGGGATAATAACTTCCTGTTTTCTACTGATGATGCCTCTCTCTATGCATCCCAGTATCCCTCCAGCCCTCCTTGCTGCCCTCTCACATTGCTTGCCCACTTTTAGGTCATCTGATATGACTACTCCCAGGTCCCTTCCCATTTTTGTTGTTGTTAGTATCTCACCTCCCATTATGTACTCTTCCCCTGGGTTTTTGTTTCCCAGGTGCATTACCTTGCATTTCTTAGCATTGAATCTAAGCTGCCATACATTTGACCATTCCTCTAACCTTGCCAAGTCCCTTCTCATCCTTTCCACCCCACCCTGTGCATCAACTCTGTTGCAGATCTTTGTGTCATCTGCAAAGAGACATACTTTTCCTTCTAGTCCCTCTGCAATGTCGCTTATAAAGACATTGAAGAGGACCGGTCCTAATACTGAACCCTGCGGTACCCCACTAGTAACCCTCCTTTCTTCTGAGTGGACTTCATTTACTATTACTCTCTGTGTCCTATTCTCCAGCCAATTCTTTACCCAGGATGTCATCTTGGGACCCACTTCCAGGCTGGCTAACTTGTATATAATCTTTTGTGGGACTGTGTCAAATGCCTTGCTAAAAGTCTAGGTAGGCCATGTCACAGCCCCTCCCTGATATACTACTTTGGTCACCCAGTCAAAAAAATCTATCGGATTAGTCTGGCATGACCTTCCGCTGTGAATCCATGCTGCCTAGGGTCCTGTGCCCCTCTGGCCTCTAGATACTTGAAAATTCTTTCCTTCAAGAAGTGATTCCATCATTTTCCCTATCACTGAGGTTAAATTAACAGGTCTGTGGTTTCCTGCTTCTGCCTTGCTCCACTTGTGAAGGGAATCACATCTGCCCTCCTCCAGTCCTCGTGCAACCCATCCTCCATGATTTGTTAAAAGGGTAGTCAGTGGTGTCACTAGTTCTACCCTTAGTTCTTTTAGAATTCTGGGATGAATCCCATCAGGCCCCATTGCTTTGTCCACCTTCAGTTTTAAGAGTTCTTTCAGAACCCTTTCTTCTGTAAATGGGCTGGTATCAACTTCTGTATCCAGAGTGTTTCTACTGTTTGTTTTAGGTACCTCCCCTCTTCATTTGTAAATACTGAAGCAAAATTTTTGTTTAG
This sequence comes from Neoceratodus forsteri, assembly GCA_016271365.2. Taxonomy (NCBI): domain Eukaryota; kingdom Metazoa; phylum Chordata; order Ceratodontiformes; family Ceratodontidae; genus Neoceratodus; species Neoceratodus forsteri. The sequence goes on from CM057455.1 coordinate 272,592,035, forward strand.
TATCTCTGCCTTTCACAGTCTCCTCTTCCCACCCTCCTCCCTTTATAAGCCTCACTATCCCTCCCTTGGTCTTCCTTCTCGCTCCCTGATGTACCTATAAAAGTTTTATCCCCTTCTTAACAGGTTGGCTATCTTTTCCTCAGTTTGGGCCTTTGCTGTTCTGACTGCCTTCCCAGCCTCCTTTGCTTTTAACTGATACAGTTCTCTGTCCTGCTCCTTCTGCGATTCCTTGTACTTCCTGAATGCTTTATTTTTCTCTTGAACCTTCACTGCCACTTCCTTTGAGAACCATAGTGGTTTCTTACATAGTTTTGTTTTGTTTATTTGCTTCACACAAAGGCTCGTTACCTCTGTGATGGCAGTTTTTATTATTCCCCATTGTTCTTCCACCCCTCCTTCCTGCCCATTTGCTAGTGCATTCCTTAGACACTCACCCATTTTGGCAAAGTCAGCCCTCCTAAAAGTGCAGTACTTTTGCCTTTGTATGCTTGACTCTATTGCAGTGTTTATTGTAGAACCATACTGTTCGATGGTCACTAGTTTCCCAGATGGCTACCCACTTACATCTGTGATCCTCTCCATCTCCATTTGAGAGAACCAGGTCTAAGATTGCTCCCTCTCAAGTGGGCTCCAATACTAGTTGTCTAAGGCATGCCCCTGTAGGACATCTAGAATAACACCACTCTTCGAAGTGGCTGCTGCAACTGCACTCCAGTTAACATCTGGCATATTCAGATCACCCATCAGCAATATCTCCCCTTTTTCTGCCATTCTAAGTATACTTTCTATCATTTTCTTGTCCATTTCCTCCCCCTGAGAAGGGGGTCTGTATACAACCCCTGTGTGGATTGTGGTGCCATTACCTGTCTCCAAATTTACCCACAGTGCTTCTTCTCCTCCTGTTTACCCTTTTGTTCTGTTGCTTTTATTCCTTCCCTTATGTTAAGAGCTACTCCCTCTTTTACCTCCCCTGTCCCTCCTGTAGATAGTGTATCCTGGTATTACATCCCAGTCATGGTTTTGTGTTACCATGTTTCTGTGACTGCCACGATATCCAGATGTTCCTCCTCCATCAAGGCCACTAATTCAGGAAGCTTGTTACCCAGACTACGGGCATTGATAATCATTGCTCTCCATTTTTGGATGGCTTTACCTTCTGTTGCAGCATCCCCCACTGACGTTTCTACCTCGGTCTTTTTCTCATTTAGTACCCTGTTTTGTAGGGAGAGGCTGGGATTTTCCTGCTGCTTATCAGTGCCTCCCCCTTTGACTAGTTTAAAAGCTTGCCAATGAAGCATTTAAACCAATTGCTCAAAAGATACATAAATACATAGATACATAGACAGTGTCGGCAGATAAGGGCCTATGGCCCACCTAGTCTGCCCATTTGAGCTTGTAAGTTCAGTTTGTTTTCCTAGAAGTCTATTTCCCCTTACCCCTGACCTCTAGAATTCCTTTATGTCTATCCCATGCATTCTTAAATCCCGTGATTGTTTCAGCCCCCACCACTTCCCCTGGCAGGGTGTTCCACTTGTCCACCACCGTTCTGTGAAGAAATTCTTTCTCATGTTTCTCTGAATCGTCCTCCTCCAACTTCATCCCATGCCCTCTAGTCCTGAAACATCTTTTTCGCTAAAAATAGTGTTTCCTGCACCCTGTTCCTCCCTATAAGATACTTGTATGTCTCTATCATATCCCTCTCTCTCTCTCTCTCCTCCAGAGTACATGTTTCAGTTCCTTCAACCTGTCTTCATGGGACTTGTGATGCAACCCATGCACCATCTTTGTTGCCCTCCTCTGAACCTTCTCTATCCTGTCTATGTCCTTACGTAGGTATGGTCTCCAGAACTGTACACTGTACTCCAGGTGGGGCTCACTAGTGTCTTGTATGGAGCAGATTATGACCTCCTTTCCTGCTGGTGATGCCCTGCCCTAGACATCCCAGCATCCTATTTGCTTTACCTGATGCCTTGTCACACTGTTTCCCTACCTTGGTCATCAGAGATGACAACCCCAAGATCCCTTTCCTGCTTGGTGCATGCTATATCCTCACCCCCAACTGATAGTATTGTTAGGTTTGTGCCCCATATGCATTATCTTGCACTTCTTGCATTGAATTTCAACTGCCAATCCTTGACCATTCTTCAAGTTTCTGCAGGTCCTTTCTCATTCTGTCTACACCCTCTGGTGTGTCTACTCTGTTACAGAGCTTTGTGTCATCAGCGAACAGTGAAATTCTACCTTCTATATCCTGTGCAATGTCACTGATGAAGATGTTGAATAGGACCTGTCCCAGCACTGATCCCTGTGGTACCCCACTGGTCACTCTTCCCTCTGTGGAGTGACAGCCATTTACCACTACTCTCTGTGTCCTGCCACCCAGCCAGTTACCTACCCACCACACTACTGTCCTGCCCACACCCATATTCCCCAGTTTGTGTAATAGTCTTCTATGTGGCACAGTGTCAAAGGCCTTGCTGAAGTCCAGATAGGCCATGTCCACTGCCCTCCCCTGATACACCTCCCTAGTCACCCAGTCAAAAAATTCAATGAGGTTGGTCTGACATGACCTCCCCCTGGTGAAACCATGCTGCCTTGGGTCCTGTAGTCCATTGACAACCAGATGTTCCACCAATCTCTCCTTCAGTAGTGCTTCCATGATCTTTCCCACTACTGAGGTGAGGCTGACTGGTCTGTAGTTCCCTGCTTCCTCTTTGTTCCCACTTTTGTATAAGGGACTACATCTGCTGTCCTCCAGTCTTTGGGTACTTCTGTTTCCAGTGATTGGCTGAACAGGATAGCCAGAGGTTCAGCCACCACCTCTTAGTTCTTAGAACCTGGGTGCACCCCATCTGGCCCCATTGCTTTATCAGCTCTTATTACTTCCAGTTCCTTCAGGACCCTTTCGTGTAAAGGGACTTGTGTCCATTTCTGCACCATTCTCACCCCTTGTACTCCCTTCAGACCCATTACCCCCTCTTCCTTAGTAAAGACAGGCAGAAATACCTGTTCAATATGTCAGCTTTACTGTTGTCATCCTCCACGTGCTCCCATCCTCCCCCTTCAGTCTCACTATCCCTCCCTCTGTCCTTCTTTTTCACTTATGTACCTGTAAAAGGTTTTGTCCCCTTTAACCACTGATTTGCAATGTGTTCTTCTGTCTGACTTTGGCTTCCCTTACAGACTCTCTGCCTCCCTTTGTTTTCCTGGTACTTCTCCCTATCCCCTTCTGCCTGTGTCTTTTGTATTGCCTGAATGCAATCTTTTGGCTTTCACTTTCTTTGCTACCTCTTTGGAAAACCATAATGGTCTCCTCTTTCTTTTCCTCTTGCTAACCTGCTTAATGCATAATTCTGTTGTTCTTATAATCCCCATTTTAAATACTGCCCACTGTTTCTCAATCCCTGATTCCTGTCCCATTCCCCTTAATGCCTCTTTCAAGCATCTCCCCATTTTCCCAAAGTCTGCCCCCCTAAAATCCAGGATACGTGTTTTTGTGTGGTTTGGTTCTGCTCTTTCTGTGATTTCAAACCACAATGACTGGTGGTCACTGTTACCCAGGTGCTCCCCCACTGTTACCCCCATCACACTGTCCCTGTTTGTGAGCACAAGGTCCAGTATTGCCTTCTGCCGAGTTGGTTCCATGACCAGTTGCTTGAGGAAGGCACCCTGAAGGGAGTCCAGGATAAATCTGCTCCTAGTTGATGCTGCTGCTGGGATGCTCTAGTCCATGTCTGGTATATTGAAGTCTCCAACCAGTACTACCTCACCCTTGTCTCCCTATCTGTTTCTTCCTCCTGGGCTGGTGGTCTATAGACCACACCTGTGCGGATGGCTGGCCCCATTTTCCTTTCCAGCTTAACCCACAGTATCTCTCCCCCATTTTGTTCCTCCTGGATCTGTGTGGCCCTTATGTCATTTTTCACATACAGTGCCACTCCTCCTCCCTTCCTGCCTGCTCTGTCTCTTCTGAATATGTTGTAGCCAGATATGGCCATCTCCCAGTCATGGTTATCATTACACCAGGTTTCAGTGATGGCCACAACGTCCAGGTCTGACTGTACCATGACAGCCTCAGATCTTCCATCTTGTTGCTAAAGCTCCTGGCATTTGCACACATGGCTTTCCATGATTTGACCTCCCTAGACTGCTTCACTGTTCTACTCCAGCCCCTTCCTTGGTTGTCATTTATCCCTGGTTCTCCTTGCTGTCTGCCCTTCTGCCCTTCTGCTGAATTTTGCCCCTTTTCTGCTTATCCACCTTTTGGACACTAATCTCCATCTTTTGCACACTGCTTTGCAGAGATAGCCACTCCTCTGGTTCACTGGTTCCATTACTAGCTGTGGGGGGTGAGCAAGTAGGTATCATCCTTGCTGGCCTGCCACCCCTTTACTAGTTTAAATGCTTGTCAATGTAGCATTTAAACTTATCATTGAGTGCTTGGATTCCCTCCAGGATGGATGCAGGCCGTCAGGCTTGAACAAACCTCCATCCTCCAGATGGGTCCCCAGTCACCAATGAATCCAAACCCTTCCTCACAGCACCAGTTCTTCAACCATGAGTTAAAGTTCCTGGTGCATGCACTCCTATGTTCTCCTTGCCTTCACAGGTAGTACTTCTGAGAAAGTGACAGAAGTAGCTACTTGCTTGAGACCCTCCCCAGTTTCCTAAACTCTTCCTGAACTTCCTTTGGCTCCCATTTGCCAAGTCATTAGTACCTAGGTGGATAATGACATCCAGCTCACCCTCCTGTCTTGCCTTCCAGTGATCCCCAGTATCTTCCTTCCATCCCTCCATGCCGTGGCACCTGGTAGGCACCTCACCTCCCTGTCCTCCCCTCCTGTGTTCCTAGCTGGATCCTCTTATGATGGAGTCCCCACCAGGATTCGCTTCCTCCTCCTCTGGGGTCCACTGCTTTCCCCACTGAGGTCACCTCCTTGCCTAACCTCCACATCCTTTCCTTCCACTTCCCTGGGTACCTCTATTTGGTTGTCCTCATTTGCCAGTGTGGCATATGAGTTCTTGAGAGGAATAGGATCTGGGATGTGCCTCTGCCTGACTGCTCTAACCCTCCCTGAGCCTACTGTCATCCAAGTGCTCCTAGTTTTCGGCATCCTTTGAGGCAGCTGCATTGGACTGGGTGGTTCCTGGACAGGGGTGATGGTACTCCTGACCCAGTTTACTTCCGCTCTGAGTCTGGCTACCTCATCCCGCAGTCCCGAGAGATGCATGTAGATAGGGCAGCACCTCAGTGTCCAGAAGGTCTGCCTGAATATGGCTGCCCCACAGCCACTGCATTGCACCACTCCCCACATTATACTGCAATTCCACTACTTATCTGCTACTGAAGCTCTCTTAGTTCTCTTTTTATTTATTTACAGTACTAAAAATCCTGTAACTGATCCTCAGATATATATTTTTTTTTAAGGAAAAAGAAACCAATAAATAAATAAATGAGTCAAAACACTTGTCGTGCTGAGGGTGGTCTTCTTCCCCCTTATGCCCCTCCTACTTCACACCTCTTACTATACCCTGTGTTTAGCTCCTGTCAATCAGATTTATCAGGGCATATAATTAAGAGTTGGGGGAAGGGGTGGAAGGGGGGGTGAAAATTTGCAGCAATTAAAGACAGCACAGATTTACACCACCACTATATTTTAAATTTTCAGCAGCCCAAAAACAATTATAAGTAAAGACAACACAGAAAGAAAGTATAGTGTCACTACAAGCCTATAATCTAAGTTTAAAAGAAAAATACCAGTTACCAGTTACTCTGAAGCACTGAATTGAATATGTTTCCTTCCTTCACCTTCTGGCTTCTTCTGAGAAGATGAACTTCTGTTTGCTGCTTTAACTGTGACTAAGCCCCACCTCCAGTTATCACGTAGCTGAGGTCAGAGGCCAGACAATTAACACCCTTCACCCAGCTACAAGACTTGTTCCCTTCCTGGACAGATGCAGACCATCCTGCCAGTATAGGCTGGTGTCCCACCAGGTGGAACCACAGTCCCCAATGAAGCCAAACCCCTGTGCTCCACACCATTTTTTCAACCATTCATTAAACTGCATGGTGCTAATTACCCTCGCCTCCCCCATGCCATTGACAGGCAGCACCTCTGAGAAGGATACTGTGTGTGCTACTTGTCTTAGGCCCCTCCCCAACTCTACAATGTCCTCCTGTACTGCTCTAATCTCATGATGAGCCAAGTCATTTGTCCCTAGGTGGACAATTACATCCAGCTCAGACTCCCTTGCAGCTGTTCTCGTGATCCTGAGGATGTGCTTCCTGTCCTCAAGCCATGGCACCAGGCAGGCACCTTACTTCAGTTTTCCCAGCCCCATTTCTATCCCTAATAATTGGGTCCCCCACCAGGGCTGCCTCCTTTCCTGTGGTGTCCTCTTGCCTCCTTCCTGTGGGCCTCCCTTGTGACAGTTGTCATCAGTCTTCTCTGCAGGTGCATCCATAGGGGAGCTATGCTCCCCCAGAATGGTGTAGGGTTTGTGGAGTGGAACAATTGACTGGGTGTGCCTCTGTTCCACCATCCTCACCCTCCCTGAGCCCACTGTGGTCCAACTGCTGTGCTTTCTTCGCAACCTCTGCTTTAGTGGTGGTGGTTCTGGTGCTCCCTGGATGGGGGAGGTTCCCTTCCTACTGTCCAGTGTGGCCTGGGGGAAGGTTTCCTTACTACTGTCCAGTGCGGCCTGAAGATGGGCAACTTCCTCCCTCAGGGCAGAGAGTTGTCTGCAAATAGGGCAGCATCTCAGCCTCCAGAAAGACTCCCAGAAGACTGCTGCCCCACAGCAATTACATTGCACTACTCCCCACATGTTTATCTACTTTTTGTTTGGTGTGTGTGTGTGTGTGTGTGTGTGTGTGTGTGTGTGTGTGTGATTGGTTTGTTATATAGAAATATATATATTATGCAATGTGTATGCTTATATTGTCAGTGCAGTGTGCTAGAGAGATATGACCGTGAAATGCACCTTGCACTCTTGAGGAAATGATGTCAGAACCTCAGGTATAAAGGAACTATTTCCAGGAGTGGGTGGGGTGAGGGGTGGGAAGGGGTTGGGCACAAACTGTGCCCTCACAAAACAATCAGCTAAAAGCTCTCACCCACTGCTGCGATGAGTGCCTTCCTGTCAGCAAGATGCCCTACACAACAATTTGACAGAGAAAATACCCTGCTAATCAAACAGAGAAAAATCCAGACATCCAAGTCAGACACAGGTAAACCTATCCAGCCCCAAAACAGCCTGGTGGTTTGTTAGCCACAAAGAAAAATTAAATATACAGTTATTTCAGCCCTTCTGAAGATGCTGACAAGATAAGCAGTTTTGAAAACCCCCTTCCTGAATTAAAAACTAAAATAATTAAACACAAAGCAATACCAATGTAAAAGTAAGGAAAACTTCTCTCAGATGGAAGCAAGAGAGAGAGAGATTAGTTGCAGATATCTAGTTCAATATAGTATATCCCATGCAGTTTCTTAGTTGTTTCAAAGCACACCCAGTACACAACTTGGAAGAAGATGGACTTCTGTCTGAAACAGGATCACACCAGTAGTTTATAGTAATTGATCAATGCTGAAATGGTCAAGCTAGAACAATTGGCTGTGATGCAGGCCTCTCTGACTTGTGAAGACAATTTCCCCCACCTCAGGCAATGTCTGGCATCCAATTACAAACTGCAGCCTTTGCTATTTTAAATCACACAACCACCACCAGCAAATATTGCAAAATATATTGATGCAGATTGTCACAGAATTCTAGTAATCAGTCCAGTTAGCCACAAAGGAAAATCAAATATGCAGTTGTTTCAGCCCTTCTGAAGATGCTGACAAGATAAGCAGTTTTGAAAACCCCCTTCCTGAATTAAAAACTAAAATAATTAAACACAAAGCAATACCAATGTAAAAGTAAGGAAAACTTCTCTCAGATGGAAGCAAGAGAGAGAGATATTAATTACAGATATCTAGTCCAATATAGTATATCCCATGCAGCTTCTCAGTTGTTTCAAAGCACACAACTTGGAAGAAGATGGACTTCTGTCTGAAACAGGATCACACCAGTAGTTTATAGTAATTGATCAATGCTGAAATGGTCAAGCTAGAACAATTGGCTGTGATGCAGGCCTCCCTGACTTGTGACGACAATTTCCCCCACCTCAGGCTATGTCTGGCATCCAATTACAAACTGCAGCCTTTGCTATTTTAAATCACACAGCCACCACCAGCAAATATTGCAAAATATATTGATGCAGATTGTCACAGAATTCTAGTAATCAGTCCAGTTAACCACAAAGGAAAATCAAATATGCAGTTATTTCAGCCCTTCTGAAGATGCTGACAAGATAAGCAGTTTTGAAAACCCCCTTTCTGAATTAAAAACTAAAATAATTAAACACAAAGCAATACCAATGTAAAAGTAAGGAAAACTTCTCTCAGATGGAAGCAAGAGAGAGAGATTAGTTACAGATATCTAGTCCAATACAGTATATCCCATGCAGCTTCTCAGTTGTTTCAAAGCACACCCAGTACACAACCTTTCCTTTCCCAATATTTCTTTTCATGCAGCTGACATATAATGTAAGAAAAAACAGAATCAAGGCTTGTGGTTTCTGTTTCCCTGGTACCTCAGTAACTGTACCTGTGTGATGATACCAATACGAACATACGAACTTTGCCAGCAGATAAAGGCCTAGAGGTCTATCAAGTCTGCTCGAATGTGCAGCTAGCACTTCCCTATCGGGGCAATCTGTGCTGTCCATGTTGCCCATCACCACCAGACATCCCTCCCTCCCTCCTCCCTCCTTTCCCAAGTTAACTGCTTTAATTTATTTATTTGCTTTTGTTTACGGGTAAATACACTAGACAACCAAGTGGCTATTTTCTGGTGAGACCCGGGAGATTACAAAGTACATTGATGAACATCAGGCAAAAACAAGTATAAGGTACATTTAAGAGCATCAAGCAATAAGGTCAATACAAGAAACAGGGGTTTACATTGCAAGCAGAAGGTAAAATGTATTTATTTATTAAGCTTTTGTTAACCAGGTAGGTACACTGGACAATACATATGCCTATTTTCAGGCACAACCTGGGAGAGTACAGGAGATACGACATGGTACTACAGGATACATTTTAGACAGTTAAACAGAAAAAACAGCAACATAACATAGTCAGCAGGTACAGAGGTCATAACAGGTATATCGGAACACCAGAGCTACAAGCAGCAGCGCATTATGTACAAGTCATTATACAGAGAAAGTCAATTATATACAAAAGCATAGACAGTCCCCAGAAAGTGGGGGGGCACCGTCATAGCCGTACCCCATACCAAGGGTGTGGAATTGAATCCACGTGAACAGGCAGAACATAAGGAGGGATGTTCAGTGTAGGGGGCCAGGTCAGATTAGAGGCTTAGGACAGCTACACACAGGTAAGAGCTTCAAGTGTTTCCACAGGGAGGTTTGGAGGCAAGCCTGGGAGGGGGAGGTGCTAACCTGGGCAGGAAAGGTGTTCCATAGTCTGGGGGCACATGCAGTGAAATCTCTGTCCCCCATTTGAGTGCATGTAGCAGGAATCCTTAGAGCAGCCGGGTCAAGGGATCTGAGGGAGTACGATGGGGAGGCTGCTGGTATGAGGAGCTCCGCCAACCCAGGCGGGGTGCCAGTCCAAAGAACCTTGTCCATTACGCAGCCCAGTATGAAACTTAAGTGAGTGGATGGGGAGAGCCAATTAAGTACAGGTCACAGTGGTGGGTGAGTCAAGGGGCAGCAAGCGCAAATCATCAGATGCTGTTGTAAGCGACTGTCCACCTAGCAAGGTGGGTTTTGGATGTGCGGGCATACAGGAGAAGCCCATAGCATAGTAAGGGTAGAAACACACCTCTAGCCAGCACAAGGTGGGCAGCAGGAGTAAGATTACTCTTAGCCCGATAGGCCAGACTGAGTTTACAGTTAACGGTTCTGCAGACACTAAGGATATGGAGTCCTAGGTTGAGCTGAGGGTCCAGTGTAACCCCAAGGTATTTGATGGAGTCAGTGATGAGGACCAGGACTCCATCAAGACCAGTGATGTGCAGGGGGGCAGAGGAGGCCTTAATTTTGGCCAGGGACCCAAAGAGCATGGCCTGAGTTTTTTTGAGGTTGAGGACCAGCTTGTGTGACATTATCCAAGATTGGACACTCCTGAAATCTTTGCTCAACTGATGGTTTGATTTGAAAAAGCCCCAGAGGGAGGCTTTAAAGCAGGGGTGGGAGAGGGAGGAGCAAGTTCTTGCTGGAAGGGAGTTCCACAACCTGGGCCAGGTCACCCATTTGGGTGAGTCTTAGGAACCAGGAGGGCATGAGTCACTGGATCTCAGGTGGTAGGAGAGGGTAGTGGGTACAAGGGATTCAGCGAAGACTGAGGGGGTGGCAGATCTGACAGCATTGTCTATGAAGTTGCCTATGACAAAGGAGCGGTGCTTTTCCGGTGGGAGCCACTCAAGCCGGGAGTAGAGCACACAGCGGTGGGTGAGGCGAGGAGTTGACAGCACAAAGCGACATACACTGTTGTATGCTGTGTCCCATTTTGCGAGACTAGTTTTTGCGATGTGGGCAAATGTGACAAATCCATAGCAGAGCGTGGGTAGGAGGACCCCCCTGGCTAAGGCAAGATGGGCAGCTGGGGTGAGACAGCTTTTCACTCTGTATGCAAGGCCCAGCTTACAGTCTGAGGCCTTACATGTGTTGTGTATATAGAGATTCAGATCCAGTTGTGGGTCAAGTGTCACCCCCAGGTACTTGACAGACTCTGCAACTTGTAGTAGGGACCCATCAGCACCTGAGATCTTGAGAGGTCTGGGACAGCTTTTGTCTTGGCTGTTGAGCCAAACAGCATCGCCTGCATCTTCTGCAGGTTGATCATAAGCGTGTGGTCTTTTAGCCAGGTTTGGATTTGGTCGAAATCATAGTTTAGCTTGGCACTGATGACATTGATGTCCCAGGAGCTGGTCATGACTAAGTCATCTGTGTACAGAGTTTGCGCCCATGAGCTGGGGCCAAGGGCAGCTTGTTTACAAAGAGGGAAACAGAAGAGGCCCCAGGACAGAGCCCTGGGGGAACCCACACTTAACCTGAGTGGACTCAGACAGGGCCTTGTTGAACCTGGTATACTGCTGTCTGCCCGAGAGGTAATTATTGATCCAGGCAAGTGTTGGGGAGGAGAACCCAAGGGACAGGAGAGAGGAGCATAGGAGTGCATGGTCAATCCAGTTGAAGGCTTTTGAGAGATCCATGAAGATGGCCCCAGTCTGTTTGCCTTGGTCAGCAGCAGACCTGATTGTGGCAGCATCATGTCTGACCTCGGGGGGGGGGCATGGGTCTGAGGCTAATTTGTTATGTGGCACTCACAAGGCATGGGGGTGATATGGTAAGGGCCCTTGGACAGTTTACTCAGGGCTACAATACAGGCACAGGCATCTCAGAAAGGTTAATTAGTGGGTAGGAGGTTATGTTACTCTGGGACAGGTAGCCCTAATAAATTGACCTAGCTCCAAAATTGTAAAAAGCAGGTTGCTGCTTCAGGCTTCAGTAATTGCTGTACATGCACACATGGAATTTTTTGGCTCTAATTGTAGTACCTCAATAGTATGCTGTTCCTAGTTCCAGAAATTGCTAAACATACACTGGTTAATCAGACAGTATTTAGTTATTAACTAACTCTAGTAAGGACAGGATAAAAGCTACACATGCACATTTGTTAGGGTACTTTTTAGTGTACCAGCAAGCTTGGCACTGGGCCAGCCACAGAGGAGAAAGTGATGGGCATCTCCTGTCTAATGGGAGGAGCTAGTGAGCATTTAAGTGGAGTAGGCAATGGGATGGGCAGGTGGGATAAATTTCCCCACAGCGAGCAGCCCCATGTCCCAAGGTATAGCAGCAGCTTTAAGCCAGCCCCAAAGTCACTGATAATTTTTCCTTTTAAATTCCAGTCCCGAGATGGCCTGGGGAGGTCCGCCTGACCGCAGCAACCAGCTGGCATCTCAGACCCTGGATCTCAGACAGTCCGTTGCAGGAGGGGGGACCCACCGTGGAAGGATCTCCCTCACCTCCCTCGGTCCCTCACAGCAGGCAGGAAACCTTGACTCACATACTGTGACTACAGAATGTGAACTCTGCTGCATGGCTTAGTTGAGCAGGGGGAGAAAGCAAGAAAGATAATTCAGCAATGGCCACTGTGTCTACCACAGGACACTGCCACCCATGTGTCCTTGATGTCCATAAAAAAAGCCCAACATAATACATTCAAGCCATGTCTTTTTCATTGGTCCCTCAGTCACTGTGCCTGTGTAATGATGGCAATGGCAGGCCACTCTGCACTTCTGTGTTATCCATGTTGCCCATCACCCCACCAAACTTTCCTCTACTCACAATTGTACACTTTTGACAACACTCATTTACACTTCCCTTTAGATTTCATTGTTCCCTGCCTGTGTTTAGCAATGGCAGTGTACTGTCAATCTTAACAGCAACTGTGTGATAATTATCATCCCAGATCCTGCCCCTCCCCCAAAAATTGGTACTGTACATTTTTAATTCAACAATCAGCATGTGCTTATTTAATGCAAGTCGGCACACAAACCCAGATAACAGATAACAAATTGAAATTGTTGGTGTCTAAGAATTCTTTAACGTCCAGTGACTACAACATTATTTAAAGCACTTGACACCAGACTTGCATGGGGTATGCAATTGCTTGTTTATTCTATAATGTATCTCATGTCTTGGCAGCTGACAGATTGCTGAAGTGTAGTTCAGTGTTCCACTGCACATGCTGCTACCCATTGTCTGGCATGGCCATCTTGCCACACAAACCATTAATTTAAATGGTTTGTCCACTCATCATATTGTTCCTTTGTGATTGAGTGCGTAAAGAAGACAGCAGCGTATCTATCTGCATGTCCATTGCTCCTGATGCAAATGTCCTTCTCTCTTTGGGGGCTGATGTGCATTAAGGCACAATTTGGTACTTTTGATCTGCTGCATGGTGTGGACGTGTGCTGCACTGGTTGAATTGCTATGCCATCTGTGTCCAAACTATTGTTTTCATTTTCATTTACTGGTTCTAGTTCATTTGTTATGCTGCTCTGATGCTCAATTGTGGTATTCTCAGGTTGCAGTACATCAGTCTTGAGCAGTGGTGTCAGCTGCTCACTGGCAGCAAGGCACTCCTCTATGTTTCTGAAATGATTGTTCAGGATTGCCCACTGTTTCTTTAGCATTTGGAACACAGTTTGTAGTATCTCTTTAATTTCCTGAAAATCCCATTTTCATTTTGTTACTTCCTCAGTTTGAGTCTGCCTGTTCACATTTTGTGGTACTTCTTCAGTTTGAGTCTGTCTGTCCACATGGTTTGTGGCAGGTAGTCTGCTAATAAGTGTGCCCTATATTAAATGTAAAATTTGAAGAATGGTTCATTGGGTTCACAAGTACAGCACAGAACCAACAGTTCAGTATGCCAGTTACCCACAACTCCCAACCAAAAGTTCTGTAACATGGCCATCATTATCTACGGTACCATGAAATGCTGCATACTCTACAAAGCAGTACAGTTTAGGACCTTAACTACTGTCACTTTTCTTATGGAGCAGAAGAAGGCCATAGTCCTTAGGAGCTCCTACATGAGATTGCAGGATGTCAGGTTTCCTCCTTCAAGCAAATACTTACCCATTCTATTTTTAAAAATATTCCTCTTGCTACCTGTTATATCTTCAGGTAACCTATTCCAGATTTTAACAACCCTGTCAGTGAAGGTTATTCTATCGCTCTTAAATCTTCCTCCTCTTGTAACAACAGATGTTAAACCTCTAGTCTTAATGTTCATGTCTTCTTTACTACAAGGAAAGAGAAAACGAAAACAAGATATAAAAGAAATATTTAAAATAAATGTTTTTGTTATTTACTTTGTCTGGGTCTTGGGGATCAGGAAATAATGTTGTACATGGAGTCAGCAAGGGAATAATGTGACTGCCACACAAATGAAATTGCAAGATTTATTTTAATTTGTTATTGACTGTGTCTTGAATTTAGGGAACTGGGAAAGGAGTGATCTACTGTATATGGAGTGATTTATAACAAAGTGAGGGCTAAATGAAAATCAGACTTTCATGTTTATTTATTTATTGTATATTCATTTTGGGAAATGGGAAAGGGAGTCACCAGTCAAGTGAGGAAGGCCACTGGCAAAGAAGGGAGATCACCAGCAATGGGAAGGAGGTAAACCGCAAAGAAAGGGGTTGGGGATTGTATGCTGTTGCCAACAGAATCAGAACCACATTAGCTGCAAGTCCCACAATTCAGGGCCGAATTTGAAAGTCAGTATAATCAACATCCTCTGAAGTGTTAGTTTTGCTTACATCCAGTGTTGGTGTGACTCATGTTTATTTTCACAAAACATTTGTAACAGTGCAGGAACTTTTTGTCCCTGCATTTAGACAGTGTAATGTAAGCTACAATATACTTTATACAGTTACATAGAAACATAGAAGTTGACGGCAGATAAGGACCGCAAGGCCCATCCAGTCTGCCCATTTCTTTTACTACCTTATAAATGTGCCATCAGCCTTTGCTCTGTCAGTGGCCTATCTATTCATACTCATTTGTATTGTTCCCTTATGCCTATCCCATGCCTGTTTGAAGCCCTGCACTGTATTCATAGCCACCACTTCTTGAGGTAGGCCATTCCATGCCTCCACCACCCTTTCTGTGAAAAAGAATTTCCTCACATTCCCCCTTAATCGGCCCCCCTCTAATCTCATGCTGTGTCCTCTTGTCCTGCTATTTTCCTTATATTTAAACATGTTAGACTCTTTCACCTTGTTAATGCCCTTAAGGTGTTTGAATGCCCCGATCATATCACCTCTCCCTCCTTTGCTCAAGGTATACATATTGAGCTCTGTTAATCTGTCCTCATGTCTTCTGATGCAGTCCCTGCACCATTTTGGTTGCCCTTCTCTGGACTGCCTCAATTTGGTTAATGTCCTTGTAGGTGTGGCCTCCAATACTGCACACAGTACTCAAGATGGGGGCCTAACCAGTGTCTTGTAAGAGGGATTATTACCTCCCTCTTACAACTTATGATACCCCTACTAATGCACCCTAACACCCCCCTAGCCTTACCTACTGCTTTAGAGGTCTGCTTGGATGATTTCAGGTCATCAGTGATGATGATCCCAAGTCTCTTTCCTCCTTTGTGACTGCTAACAACTCCCCTCCCAGCCTATAGGTGGCTTCAGGGTTTCTCTTCCCTATGTGCATGATCTTGCAATTCTTTGCATTAAATCCCAGTTGCCACTTTTCTGACCATTTTGCTAGTTTATCCAGATCTCTTCTCATTCTGCCCACCTCATTTGGATCATCTACTCTGTTGCAGATCTTGGTGTCATCTGCAAACAGACAAGCCTTACCCTCTAGTCCATCTGCAAGGTCACTAATGAAGAGATGTTGAAGAGGACTGGCCCCAGGACTGATCCCTGAGGTACCCCACTTGTGACTTGCATCTCTTCTGACTGTATACCATTTACCACCACTCTCTGTTTTCTTCCCGTCAACCAGTTTGCCACCAGTTGACCAACTTCTGACCCAACCTGAGTCTACCCAGCTTATTTATCAATCTTCTATGGGAACAGTGTCAAAGCTTTGCTGAAGTCAAGGTAGGCGCATCAACTGCTCCCCCTTGGTCCACCACTCTGGTTACCCAGTCAAAGAAATCTATGAGATTAGTTTGACAGGACCTTCCTTTGTAAACCCATGCTGTCTTGGATCCTGTACCCTAAGGATTCCAGGTGTTGCACTATCCTTCCTTAAGGAGTGCCTCCATAATCTTGCCCACTACTGAGGGAGGCTGACTGGTCTCATGTAGTTCCTGCCTTCTGCCTGCCTACACTCTTGTGGGTGGGATCACATGAGCCTTCTCCCAGTCTTCTGGGGTGTCTCCTGCGCTCAGAGACTCACCTAAACAGTTCTGCTAATGGCTCTGCTAGTTCCACCTTTAGCTCCTTAGGTACCTGGGATGTATTCCATCAGGTCCCATTGCCTTATCCACCTGAGCTTAGCAAGCTCTTGTAGGACCCTTTCTTTTGTGAAGAGAGTAGTGCTACCTCCCTCCCCTGTGTCCATGGTACTGAGCTGTGAGCCCTGCCCTACCTTCTCTTCAGTAAATACTGAGCAAAAGTATCTATTTAGGATAGATGCTTTTACAGGGTCCTCCTCCTCACATGCTCCTTTTCTCCATTAAGTTTAATACCCCTCTGGACTTTCTCCTTTTACTAATGTATCTATAGAAAGTCTTGTCACCTTCTTTACTGTTCGTGCTAGTGTTTCCTCAGTTTGGGACTTTGCTGCCCTACTGCCTTCCTGCTCCTTAGGGCAGTTTGGTATGCCTCCCTATCTTCATCCCGCTGTGTTCCTTTATATTTCTGAAGGCCAGCCTTTTGGCTCTGACCTTTTCTGCTACTGTGTTGAGAACCAAAGTGGTTCCTTCTTCTTTGCACTTCCTTTTCTGTCTAACACAATGGGATGTTGCTTCAAGTATTGCATCCTAATGCTTGCCCACTTTTCCTGTACCCCTCACTGTGTTCTTTTTGCCAGGGCTAGCTTAACTCTGTTGGCCATCTTATCAAAGTCAGCTCCTCCTGAAGTCCCATATTTTTGCCTTGAATGGTATGATTTAGATGTAGTAGCCAAATTGAACCATACCATGTGATGGTCACTGGCCCCCAGGTGACCTTCTACCTGGAGATCTGTGATCCCTTCCCCATTAGTCAGTACTAGATCTAGGATAACCCTGTCTCTTGTGGGTTGTTGTACCAGTTGTTTGAGGCCCTCCCTCTGCAGGGAATCCACTATGTGTCTAGTTCTTGCAGATGTTCCTGCTGGTATTGACCAATCTGTATCCGGCATGTTGAAGTCTCCCATTATCAGAACCTCCTTTAGCTGTCATGTTTTGTATATCTTCTAACAGTAATGTGTCTATGTCCCCCCTGGTCTGGGGTCTGATAACCCCATTCTTTATGGCTGTCCATTTCCTGTTTCAGGGTGACCCACAGTTCTTCTGGCTCCTTATGTATATTCTGAATTTCTGTAGCTTTGATATTTCTTCATTGACATACAGGACCACTCCTCCCCCTTTTTGCACCTCGCTCTCTTCTGAACAATACATAGCCAGGTACTGAAGTCTCCCAAGTGTGGTTACTGGAAACCACGTCTCACTAATTGCTACTATGTCCAGTTTAGCCTCTGACATTATTGCCTGCAGGTCTGGGATCTTATTTCCCAGGCTGTGAGCATTTGTGTACGTGATTTTCCATTGGCCAGATTTCGGTGTGGTAGTTGTTGGGTGAGGTTTGGCATTACCCCTGTGCATCGCATGGGGAGACAAACCTTTTTCTTACTGGTGATGCAAATGAACTGCAAACATGCTGAATCCTGTTTGAACACTTAGCTGAGGGGAGGGTGTTCTCCCATTCAACGTATGGGCAGTACACCCTCTCCCATTTGCTAGTTTAAATATTCTGCAAAGATGTCAAACTTCTGCCCCAATGCACTGACTCCTCCTTAGTCAGATACAGTCCATCAAATTTAAAGAACTTTCGCTCCCAGAACTGTTGCCAGTTCCCTACAAATCTGTGTCCTTTTTCCTGGCATCAGCCCTTGAGCCACATGTTTAGCTCCCCTATCTCCCCTTCTCTGACCTTCCGTCCATCTGCCCCCTCTCCCAGACTGGCAGGATCTCAGAGAAGGAGATGCCAGATGAAATGGATGATAGTTTGTCACCCAGCCTGGTCAGGTGTTCCTTGGTCTCCACCTGACCGGCTGGCAGATCGATAGTCTCTATGTGTACTAGGACATCAATGTTTTCTCCTGCTTTGTGAACAATTTTAGCAATGCGGTCAGTGTCTCTCCATGCTGATGTACCTGGTAGACATCTGATAATACCCCTAGCTGGAGATGGGTATCAACTCCCGGAATCATGGAGTCTCCTATGATCAGAAGTTTTTTGGATTTCCTTTTTGCTTTTTTTGTTTTGGTTCCTGATTTGGGTGAGTTATGTTGTGCTAGCTCCTGTGCCGCCGTGTCCTGCTCTGCAGTGTCTTCTGCCTCTTTGATTTCAGAGATAGAGGCAGATACCTGTTTGTAGTGTTTATATGGTTTTTGGGGGTAATATGTTTTAGACCAGAGAGTGATGGGGCACCTGATTTGCCCCTTCTAACCACCTGCCAACCTCCTGGACCAACTACCCTCTGCGGTTGAGGTTTTTCTGTTGGATGCTGGGGAAATGGCGGGTGGTTCTTATAATGTATTTCCTCTTGAATATGAAATTTGAGGCATGCAATCTCTGCCCATGCTGCCCGGAGCTGAGCCCTAAGATCTCCAATGGCGCAGCATGTATGACAGTGTCCTAAATCCTGTAAGACTGTCCTTCTGAAAATTGTTCCACAGTACCTGCAGTTAATGATATCCATTCCAGATAAGTTGCTGGGTTTATAACCTAGTCAGAGTAATTAGAAGGAATAAAATGCAAGTAATGGTTTGATTGTGTGTTGTTTTTGTTTAACCTGTTATAGCAAGTTAAATTACTAGTGCCCCTGTAAATGAGCTCACCTTGTGAATGCCCCACTGATCCGCCCCTTCCTGCTCTGCCACAGGAAATGTCACAACTGTGGTACCCTGTAAAAGGAGTGTAGTGTGGGGTGGTTGGGGATGGGGGTGGGTGGCTGGGCCCTTCCTCTGTAGAAAAAGAACCACGGACGAACAACAAGGAGGCAGAGCAGAAACAGTCAGTCAACAACAAATGCAGTAACCCTAAAAACTTATCCTAATGTTAGATAAAACTGTAAAGCGCCACCTGTAATAATTTCAGGGAAGATATACACTGTAAGAAACACTTTGTTGCTAACATTTCATTGTTTTATTTTTCTCTGTAGCAAACAGTAGCAATCCCTGTGAGTAAAAAATAAAAACAACACCACACAGTAAATCTGCTTAGCCAAAAGAAGTATTAATCCTTTTCCCTTGCTCTGGTAAGTTTCTCTACTCTGCCTTTCAAGCAGTCTTAGAAGGAAAGAGCTCAGGTGAAGCTAGGTGCC
Source organism: Neoceratodus forsteri (assembly GCA_016271365.2). Taxonomy (NCBI): domain Eukaryota; kingdom Metazoa; phylum Chordata; order Ceratodontiformes; family Ceratodontidae; genus Neoceratodus; species Neoceratodus forsteri. The sequence goes on from CM057455.1 coordinate 272,611,169, forward strand.
TTGGCCAGCAAACCAAGTATTCTACCTCCAAGTTATCAACTAACCTGACCTTTTAACCCTTCTTTCTGTTGGAAATTACTGACAGTTTGCCAGCTCCACCCCCCACATACACACCTAATTCTTTGGAAGAGCTGTGGAAGGAAAGCAATTAGCTCCTTCAATGTGAGAAGGAGACTGAAACACCTCTGAGACAACAAACCTTTTCAACAAAAAAAAAAAAAAAACAAGAATAAAATAAAACAGTGTCAAACCGTAATTTTGCTTAGCCCAATGATAAAAAAGTCACAAAAATGTAAGCTCCACCTGTAATAATTTCAGAGAAGATATACCCTGTAAGAAACACTTTGCTACAGAGAAAAATAAAGCAGTAACAGAAGATATACCTTGCAAAAGACAATTTGAATCAGAAGATTACAGCAGTAATCTGTTAGCACACACCTGTAGGCACACCTTGTAGTAATGTAGAAGAAGGTATACCAGCAACAACAATCTGAATCGGAAAAAAATAAAGCAATGAAATGTTAGCAACAAACAGTAGCAATCCCTGTGAGTAAAAAATAAAAACAACACCACACAGTAAATCTGCTTAGCCAAAAGAAGACAATCCTTTTCCCTTGCTCTGGTAAGTTTCTCTACTCTGCCTTTCAAGCAGTCTTAGAAGGAAAGAGCTCAGGTGAAGCTAGGTGCCTTGGCCAGCAAACCAAGTCTTCTACCTCCAGTTGTCTATGGTCTTTCAGTTGTAGGAAAAACATTCCACTGTATGCAAAATATCAGTGAATTGACTTTATAAACCACTGTTTAGAAATGTCAACTTTGTATGCCTCTTATTTTGTGTGCTAAATGTACTGTGGTGCCTGTGCAGGATAAAGATTTGGCATAATTAGAAATTACAGCTTTTATTCTGCTTGACCAGGTCTCACTTGGAAATTGTTGAGACTTCGTGATAAAATAAAAATGCTTTCATTGAGTAGCTTCAGGAGGGAAACATTGTGGGCAGGTGCAGTTAAGGTCCCGGGGTACTGTTCCCCCAGTGCGCCCATAAACCCTGAGGCAGCATTCCTCTGAGATGATGGTGTTACTCAGCAGCCATGTTGTTTGATACCAAGGTGTCCCTTCGACAAAGTCCTCCAACTGTGCCATGTTGTGGGTGTGGTTATTGTGATGTGAGTGTCTGTTTTTCAAGTACTGAGATAGTACCAGGAAAACTCAGAATTCAGGGAGGAGCAGTCATAGGAGGTATTGCTATTCGGCATCATTAGTCTCCTTATACACAAAACTGAAGAACAGTGCACACACAAGGCACAAAATAAAAGTTTCATATTTTTTTAGATACAAAATCTGTGTGCAAGGTCCACCTCAATGTGGCACAAAAATGCCTCTTACAGTACTAGTTTAAATTGAATTTGCATACAAATGTCAGTTTGAACTGGCGAGAGGTGTTATTTTTATTTGTTTCAATCTCGGATTAAACCATTTAAGCTCACAGCTCTTTACATAGGTTCCACATCAGGTTTTCAACACAACAGATAGGTGAGTTTGTACAGAGAAGTTGCAACATAACAAGGAATTAAACAGCATTATATAATAAAACACAATACAAGCCATGGGCAAGGGAGAGAAGGCTACAGTATGCATTCAGGTTACAATGCCCAATGGGGCTACCAATCAATTTTCAGCAGGGAGGGTGTTTAACAAGATGCTAGCTGCAAGTGTGGGTGGGGAGCCCCAAGTGCCAAGAGCAATAAGGTGGTGTGGTAATAGGTTAGAAGAAGGGAAGGGGAGGGTACAATCATGGTGGCAGAGAGGTGAGTGTGGAAGGACAGGGGATGTGGAAGGGAGGACAGGTTCAGGTAGGAGGGGGATTGGGAATGATGGCACTGCAGATGGAAGTAACAGGGAGGGTGGTGGAGCTAGCGGTGGCAGTCATAACGGGATTTGTATATTATATGGCATTTGAGGTGGAATTTGAAAGTACCCAGCATGGGCAAGAGCACGGTATATTCCTGTAGGGAGTTGAACCAAAGTGGAGCACGGTGAGCAAACGACCTTTGTCCTTGTGAGGTTTGACATTTCAGAATTATGAAGAACTGGTGCTCAGTTACGTGTGTGCCTAGGGTTAATGCAAGGCACCAGAAGCTGACAGACCCCTGGTGGGATTGTACCAAGGCAGATCTTTTTGGCCAGCAGGCAGGTTTGGTACTTTAACCGTCCATTCAGCGTGAGCCAATGCACTCCGGCGTAGAGATCACAGGTGTGAGTCAGCCTGTGCACACCCAAGGTTATCTGGCAGGCTTTGTTTAATGCAGCTTTTAAGCTCCAGAAGGCTGTATTAGTGGCAGAGTCATATATGGGCAGGCCATAGTCCATAAGGGTGCCCACAGAACTGTTAACAGCTATTCTAAGGACTCCAGGGGTCATGCTGTGCTTTTGATGATAAAGCAACCCTAAATGCTTGTTGATTGCTTTGGGCATGTTTTTATGGAGAGTATAGGAGAGAGAGTTGTTAATGGTGATACCAAGGTATTTCAAATGTTGAACAAGTTCGATAGCGGCCCAATCAGCATTACATACTGAGAGTGGGTAATTATGGTGCTTGCTTAAGGGACTGGAGAACAGCATGGTTTTTGTTTTTTTGTAGTTCATAATCAACTTATGATCTAAGAACCACTTCTCTAGACAGGTGAAATCTCTTTGCAGTTGATGTTCTGGGACACTGGGTTCTGGGCCATGTGTGAAAACAACCACATCATCAGCATATAGGAGGATGCAGTACTGACTAGCTTGAGGGAGGCTATTCAAGAATAAACTGAATAGGAAGGGACCCAGTATAGACCCCTGTGGGACACCTGAACAGACAGGATTGCTATCTGAGAGGAGAGATACTATCCTGCCTTGCTGGGACCGGCAGTGCAGGTAGCTGCTGAATCATGAAACTGCCTCAGGTGCAAGGCCACTAGTGGCAAGCTCTTCAGTTAGGAGGGCATGATTAACCATATCAAATGCCTTTGTTAGGTTAACAAGACTGCCCTGGCAAGTTGTCCTAGATCAAGAGATTTCTGGATGAAACCCGCGAATTCCAGGAGGGATATGGTGGTGGTGCTATGCCTGGCCCTGAATCCATGCTGCTCGGGCAGAGAAGCTTGTACTTGTCCAGGTAATCAACGAGTTGCTCCGCAACAATTCATTTCAGAGCCTTCGAGAGTGGTGGTAGTAAAGAGATAGGTCTATAGTTCTCTGTCAGGGAATGGTCCCTGCTCTTGTGAACAGGAGTGACCACTGCACCTTTCCATTTTTGAGGGAATACTGTGAGCCGGAGTGCTAGATTAAGGATGTGGGTGAGGGGAGACAGGATTTCTTCCAGTTAGAGCGGGATTAGTTTCAGATCAAAGGAGTTGCCACTGAATCTCCCCTAACCGAGCACCTTCCTAAGGTATTTCCTGGCTTCATCAATTGAAATAGTTTTTGAAATGAAAAAGGGGATGCTCTAGGGTCTGTGTGCGTGTAGCAGGGTTGTTGGGGAGGAAGAAGCCAGAAGGGAGGACATGACTGAGGTCAGTGAAAGCAAGGTTGAAGGTGTTGGCAATAGTTTTGGGGTCAAGGATGGGGGAACCATCCATGCTGATCATGGCGTGTGCAGTTTTTGACTCATAGCCGGTGACCTCTTTAAGGTTTGCTCAGAATTTTCAACCATCCTTCCGGTTCTTAGCCATAGTAGAGGTTTTGGCTATGTGGATGTCTTTAGTACAGTTATTCCTGGCTTGTTTATAATTCAGGATGTCAGACAGCTTCCCTGTGGCTCTAGCTAGATGCCAGAGATGGTCTCGAAATTTCATAAGTTCCAAGATGTCATGGCGCATCCAGGGGGTTGAAATGGCCTTTGATTTTATGCTTTTTAAGGGGAACATGGGTGTCACAGAGTGTATTGAATAGTAGGACGAAGTGGTCCAGCGCACTATCAATGTCAAGAGCTCCAAACACAGCTGACCAGTTAGCACTATGGAGATCTGCTCTCAGGCGATCAGCATGACCAGGTCTGAGGACCCTGTTGGTGACTGTTCTTGGAAGGGGTTTGATGAATTTATTGGACCAGTTGAACATGACGGGGGAGTAGTAACTAATGTCATCCAGGAGGACAGAGGCATTGGAGGTGTGCTCAGGATGGTTAGTGAGTACCCAATCAAGCAGGGTGCTAGTGCCAGTCCTGTAGTTAGTCCTAGTTGGAGCTTCAATGAGCTGAGTGAAGTGGACAGCCTGGAATGCATCTTTGAAGTGGTTAGCTTCAGGAACAAGCCAGTTAATACTGAAGTCACCGAAAAGTATAATCTTGGAGCTTAAGATTAGGTTGCCAAGGCAGTCGATGATGGCTTGGAGACCTTGGGGTGAGTCTTTTGGGAGGGATGTAGACAGAAAGTAGCATTAGTGTTTTGTTATGGGCCCCAAAAAAGACCTTAATGGCGGGGGCCTGATTGAAGGACCCTAGGCTGGGTAGGTTTAGGACAGGGGTTCTCAGACCTTCTCAGGTTGAGCTTCCCCTATGTCACTTTGGACAAGCCTGGGCCTCCCCATGTCTCAAGCACAGTAGCATACACTCAAAAGGATATGGAATTTCATGCGCGATTTCATGCGTAATCACGATACAGGCAAAATATACTGTGAAAAGTGTTTTGTTTACAAAGTGAAGCACTGTGCATTATAAATACTGTGCAAATGAGTAATTAAAAGTCAACTAAAAGCCAGTGTACCACTGCACACCACAGATACCATGCAACGCAGCAATAAAAGTCAGTTGATAAACAGCACTGGATATACAGCACATTTTTTAAGTCAGTCAGCTGAAGACAGCCTGTAAGCCTGTTTTTCACAGTCATTAAAAGGCACCCCCACCACCAAATCCAGCCTCTGAAAGTTTTTAAAAATCAGTCAGCTGAAGGGAGCCTGTGAGCCTGTTTTTTGGCAGTCAGTTGCTGGATTCGTGGCTGCACTGTCGAGAGATAGAGGCACAAGTCATCTTCAACCTTGAGGCGGGACCAATACTTTGTCTTTATGCCAGCCAGTGCAGAGAATCCAGACTCACACAGATAGGTTGAAGCAAAAGGCAGTAAGACTTTAAGTGCTCATTGTTTTAATTCTGGAAATTCACATCCCAGTGACAGCCAAAACTTAGCCAGTGGCAACTGTCCAAAAGAGGCCTTCAGTGCTGGGTCTGTAGCCAGATCTATAAGGCTTTCCTGCTCTCTTAATGACAGGTTGTCCACAGACCTCAGTTTAAAAATGAATGGATTCCTCACCCACTGGTTACACTCCTCCTGCTGGTATTCAGGGAAGTCCTCACAGAGCTTTTCTTGCAGTCCACTTAAATGTTCTGAAATTGGCATCTGGACACTGTCAATGGAAAGCTCATTTTCCTGCAGGAAATCCTCCAGTGTGGGGAAGGAGGAAACCAATCCCTGCTGCAGTCTTGAAGACCATAATTGTAGTTTCTGACAAAATGCCTCAATCCTGTCCCTTACAATGAACATGTTGGTGTCCCGACCTTGAAGTGAGGCATTGAGTGTGTTCAGTCTGTCAAAAACATCCACTAAATATGCCAGCAATGCAAGCCATCATGAATCATGGAAATTTTCCACAAGTGCAGAGCCGCAGTCAGCAAGGAAAATACACTCTTCATCACGCATTTCAAAGAGACGTGTTAATACTTTTCCCCTGGACAGCCAACGGACCTCTGTGTGCAGCAGTAGTTGTTTGTGGTTTGCTCCCATCTTCTCGCACAGCAAAGAGTCTTGCATTTACTGGCCGTGCCTTGATAAAGTTCACTACTTTCACAGCATCTGCCAAGACTTTCTGAAGATCAGCTGGCATCCTCTTGGCTGCTAGTGCTTCCCTGTGGATCATGCAATGATTCCACACAGCACTAGGAGCCACTGCTTGCAACCTTGTCACCATGCCACTGTGTCTGCCAGTCATTGCCCTTGCTCCATCACTACAAATTCCCACACATCAGCTCCAGGCAAGACCTTCCTCTGTAATGAATTTATTAAGCATGTGGAACAGCTCCTCCCCAATTGCTCGTGCAGGCAGTGGTTGGCAAAACAGGAATTCTTCCAAGACTTCAGTCTCCATGGCATAACTGACATAGACAAGGAGCTGTGCAGCATGGGCAATGTCAGTGGACTCATCAATTTGTAATGCAAAGTATGGACTTTGCCGAACAGAGTCCAGTATCTGTTTCTTGACATCAACAGACAACTCCTCAATGCTCCGGCAAACTGTGTCATTGGAGAGGCCGATGACATCTAGTTGTGCTGCTGCTTTGTCTCCCAGCATTATTGAACACATTTCTTTTGCAGCAGGAAGAAGTAATTGCTCACCAATGTTGTGCGGTTTTCCTGCTGTGGCAATTCGCAATGCCACACAATACGAGGATTCCACAGCTTTGCTAGGCACAGTGCCACCAGTTTCTTTTGGCCCCTCAGTTCTTGTAGCTTTTGATGAAAGAATTCCAGAGGTTTGGAAACTAGACTGGGATGCTTTGTCTCCAAATGCAGTCGAAGCTTGCAGGGTTGCATGCTGTCTTGTGCCAGAACATCAGCACATATCTCACACTGTGGCTGAGGTGCTTCACTGGTCCCAGTCCTGGTGAATCCCATCTTCAAGTATTCATCATCATACCGTCTGGTCTTGCACTTTGCTAGAGGGCCTGCAGCTCCTTCGTTGGCTTCAGCAACAGCTACTTCTCCATGCACACGTTTTCTTCTGGTCACCAGAAAGCGATCCATTATCTACAATACACCAATGTTGGAAATTGTCAAATAATGTAACCAAAATCATTCTGGACATGCACATACTTGCATGTCCAACAGCAATCGGGCATTCCAAAAAGAGGAAAAAATAATTACAGAAAACGCAGCACCCCAAACTGCATGTCAACAGTCACAATAATTACTGGACATGTTCCTACAGGTCAAAAGGCAACATCCATATTGACCTGTTAATAATGGCTATAGCTATAGCAAATAATTATGCTTGTGTGCACAAGGGCAGTGGCATTGTAGTTCTGGCCCACATCATTTTGACAGCACCAGCAGAAGCAATAATTTGAAAAGAAGACGAGCATCATAAACAGACCAACAAATAAAAACACTGCTCCTTAAAATAGTTTCACTGTGCATCCATGAGACCAAAAACCCAGCAATGAGATTTTTAAAGAATGATTCAGAATCCATTTGTATCCAGAACCAAACATTCCCATTTGTCACTTTTGCATGCCAGGACAACACTGCTTCACTCATAGTTCCCAAGCTAGGCAGTCCTGTGTTTCACTCCTCCAGCTCAAGCCAGACCAGCACACCACACCACAGATTCCATTCACCTTCATTGACCTCAACATGGCAACTCTTGTCGACTTGCATCCTGATCTACACAGCAAAAGGGACCCACAGAGAGAATGTACTTTAACTGTGCAGTCAGCTCAATGTCTCATTTTAAGTGCAAATCAATACTTATGCAGTGACAAAAGGGTTGAGGTGCACCTCAGCCAATCCCAGCACAGATTCGTATGCGAGGGCCTTGGGAAATGGGTGGTTTGGATCCAAGGGCATGCAGATGTGGATTGAGTGCTCATCTGTGCTCTGAGGCAAATGCAATTTAGAGTAGGGACCCAGCTAATGGGCGGTCTACCTCAACATGGTAGCTGGGTGACTTCACAGCAGGGCCCTGAGGTGAATATCAAGAGACCCCCACTCCTTCATTGAGCTTATTTTGTTTATTGAGAAATATTCGGAAAGACCTTTGAGTCAGAGACTCTTGAGGCAGATGCAGTGTAAAGTAAAAACCAGGCTGATGGGAGGTCTACCTCAACAAGGTAGCTGGGTGACTTCACAGCAGGGCCCTGATGTGAATACCAAGAGACCCCCACATCTTCATTGAGCCTATTTTGGGCTGATGCACCCTATGTAAAGCTATCTGGGTGCAGCCTTCACTCCACACCATCCACCACACAGGCAAGATCCCCAAGCCAAGGCATTTTTTTTTTTTTTTGGGGGGGGGGTATAGCAGAAACTCCTTCATACTTATGACTTTCTTATCTGTTAGTTCCAGCATTGTCAGACCTATCCTTTGGGAAAATATGAGCCCTTTGCTTCAAAGCCTCCCACCCCACCCAAATATGCAGCCCCCAACATTCCAATAACCCACAAACAATTTGAGCCCCACAGCACACACAGGTAAGGTAATTAATACTTCTGCAGCGAAGGGTCTTGGACAGGTTGAGGGGACGCTTCTTAAGAAGTCCCTCATCCCTCCAAGATAGACCAGCAGCCCCCCCTCAAAAAAAAATAGGGCACCATTTTTAGCACCACACAGCCATTATACATATGGGCCAACGATACACCAGCAGACCCTTCACTCAAAAAAGTCAGTACAACATGATCCCCACAGCACACACAATTAAGGCACATAATGCTTTTTCAGCGAAGAGTCTTGGATGGGTTGAGGGAATGATTCTTAAGAAGTCCCTCATCTCCCCCAAGATAGACCAGCAGCCCCCCCCAAAAAAAATAGGGCACCATTTTTAGCACCACAGAGCCATTATACATATGGACCAATGCTACAACAGCAGACCCTTCACTCACAAAACAAATTCACAATTGTTATGCAAGCCCCCTCAAGTGCCAAAGACCCCCCTCCATCACTCCAAAAGCAATCACAGAAACAACTGTGCATCTTCTGATCCATAAACCCCATAAAATATAAGTATTTAATAGTCCCCACTGCCCCTACCCCCAAGATGCAGGTCCATCATTGCAGTCCCGTCCCATTACCATCACATAAGTTCATTTTGTGGCATTTCAACCAGACCCCCTCCCTCAAATACAGATAAATGAGTAACAATCACAGCTCTGTGACAATCCTTAATACAGTCTGTCCACAATGAGGGGGGTATCAAAAAACATTATTTTTGCCAGATTAACTTAGCAGTCCCTTCCTTATAACCCCAGCCTCTCAGCCTCTTCTGCATAAACCCCCCGTCTGTCAGCAAAAAAACCCCATCCTTACCAGCCCCTTCAGCAAAAGATGATCGGTGGTCTGCACTCCACGTGGTGACTTGGAAGTCCGAGATCGGAGGTATCGCAGAGGTATGCTGGCACAGATGATTGCTCCAGAGGTGGCTTCACAGGTCTGGTAGCTTGAGCAGTGGCAGTATGAGGTGGGTCCGGTCGAATCTCTAAAATTGGTAGTTTCGCGTGGCAGGTCCTGTCCAGCAAAAAAAAAGTAAATAAAATCACATCGGGCATGCTGCTTTATTAACGGAACTCCTCAGCAACATTGCGTGAGTGGCAGCTGATTGGTCAAAGCAGCCCGGCAGTCATTGACTGGGAAATTGTGGCACATGATTGGTTGCACTGTACCTCCCTTCTAACTGGCTGGTGTATGCATTCATCCTCATTGGTGCAGTGCATAGCATCTCCTGCTCCCTTATTGGTTAGCTTGCAGGCCTTCCTAGCCTCTATAGCTCTGCTGCTCATATTCTGTCTGGGCACTGCGACGAGGAAGTTGGCGCTGGCTCATCAAGGTGCTATTTGCACCTCATCAGTTATCTTGCCTGCAGGGGGTAAGTGCCTAGACACAATTAAACTATTTGCAGCCCTGTTTTAAAGCAGCGGGGGAAGGGAAGAAGATTTTACAGACAGGATAGGTCAGGAGAATCTGCACTTTTGACTACCGTGGCTCCGTTTCTGTTTTGGCTGCATGTATTTCGCCTGAGCCTCTGCGCCTCCCCTGAAAGCAGCTCTGGAGGCGCGCCTCACCAGTCGAGAACCGCTGGTTTAGGACTATGCCCTGAAGGCTGTCCTTGAGGTAGAGTACATAACCCCCACCTCTTTTTGACAGGTGATCTTGCTTAAAAATCTTGTAGCCCCACAGGCTAACAGCTCCATCTGGAATCCTGGGAGAAAGCCATGTCTCAACCTCCAAGCCTCGGTTGCCCTTCTTAATCAGGATGTGCTGTCAGTTGTTATCAAACTGCTTCCAGACTGCAGATGTTTAGAGAAGCCAAGGTTAATGTGCCTGCTTTCAGGGTACACTTACCCTGGTATGGGGGCCCGGGTTGGGATGTAAATTTCATGAGAGTAGAAGCAGCAAGAGGTCTTGTCTAAACAAGTAACTTTTAAAGTATTTGAGGTCAGCTTTGTGACATCTCGTAATATATATTCCAAAAGCATTCTTATCAGTAAGGAGGACCAGTTTGGGAAGAGGTATGGGAGGAGGAGGCCATGGTCAGGAGCACTGAGACCAGTACCAGGCCTGCCAAGAGGTGTCGTATGGACTGCAGGTAGGTAGCAGATCAGAGTCAAACACTGACGTAATGGTACAATAAGCATTGCCATGGGTGTACCCAAGGATATGGAGTGCTGGTAGCAAAGGGCCAGTATGAGGCTGCCCTGAGAGCACAAGGAGTATGGGTAAGAGTAACAAGAGTGGCATTAAACAAATAAGTGAGAACATGATAGGGTGGGGAAGGTGAGGCCGAAGTATGGCCTGGGTGGGGGGTGGATTTGTAGGTGTTAATTATGGTGTTAGAGCTAGTAGAAATAAAGGATCACCTGGTGCGAGTTATTTATGAGTGTTATAGAGCACTGAGCTGTATTCTTCATGTAGTTTTGTATCCAAATGATGCTTTACATATTTTGCTGTCAGCTATTGCCATGAGCTACTGTGTACTTACTGGGAACACATATTTTTGTACCCTTGGCTTGAGGAACTAAACAGTGTGTATTTTATTGCACTGTACTATTAGATAGTAGCACTGTAGTAGTAGTGGAGTTTTTGTTAAGACGTGCCCTTCCTCAGAGGCTCAGAGTAACTTATCAAATGTAAGAAGCAAAAAGCAGGAGTTTAAAAAACAAAAAGCAACACTGTTGTGTACCCCACTACACCAAATGATCTGCAAAAGGTTCTATCTGTGTGATGCAAATTTCAACAAAATAATAAACATTCATGTATTGTTTATATTTGCAATTCCTTTTTTTAAATAACTACTGTGCCCCACCCCCGACTTCACCAGTTCTGGCTGCTAGTGTGTACACCTGACAACATGCCCCCTTGGTTTATAAGATTATTATTACCACAGCAACAGTTTTTTAATGCACAAGAAGACTATTGTGAAGTGAACTGAAGATTCAGGAGCAGATGAAACACAAGGGAACAGTGATCATATTTTCAAGTCAATGAGAATATGGACTGTGACATATAGGAAACTGAATACAGAAAATATGCAAATTATAGCCACAAATGTATACAGAAATGATTTTGTCAAACTTTTCACCTCTGATATCAGGGGCTTTTCGATGAGGACACAACCAAGCTTTGTACCCAGTGTTTTTTTCAAGTTGATGTATGGCACTCAGTATGTAGTGAACAATATGGGAACCCTGAGAGGCACACTGAGCCCAAGCTAGTTTCTAGGTCATCTGGTGAAGGAGGAGCACACAATGTGACAGAAAGTCCAATAACACATTTGATCATCATTGAGGGAAAGAACTACTGCATCAGTTTCTCCCATGGCCGATAAAAGATTAATCACCCTTTGAATATTATGCTGTAATATTCTCTTTGGTACAAAGCTCATTTGATCATTATGGATGAATTTGGGAGTAACCATGGGTAGTCTATTAGTTAAAATGTTTGTGAAGATCTTATAATCACTGTTTAATAATGCAACAGGCCTATAAGAAGAACATTGATCAGCTGGTTTGTCCTTTTTAATATTAATGAAACATTGGCTTCATAGAATGATATAGGAAGAGAACTTGGACTTTCAATTTTCTTAAAGATGTTGCCTAAAATAGGTGTTACTATTTGGCTCATGATTTTATAAAACTCAGTGGTGTAGCCATCAAGACCTGGAGCTTTTGCTTTATTCATTGTGTTAATGACTTCTTGAATTTCTGATTCTGGTATTTCTTTAATCAGTAATTCCTTGTCTTGATTATCTATTTGTGGGAAGATCAATTTAGATAAATATGTTTCAATTTGTTGAAGAGAGCAGGGGTCTTCTACACTTTACAGATTGTCATAATAGGTGTAAAACTGTTTAATATCCACTGGGTTTATCATGATGCTCCATCTCTCAATGTAATTTTTTCTATCTTGTTTTGATTTTTTTCAGTTTTTAGTTGATATGTCAATAATCTGCTGGGATTATCTGCAAAAAAGTATATAGGTCTTGCTCTGTACATCTGTTTCTCTGCTGTTATGTTAATTGCTTTTTCAAGCTTATCCTTAATGTGCACAACCTTAACTCTGTTTTCTTCAGAGCTCAGCTGAACTCTTATAGCCTCAGTTCTTAGATCTCTTTCCAAATTGTTTATATAGTCTCTAGACTTTTTAATTTTTTTATTATTATTATTATTATGAGAAACAATACACCCCCTAAAGAATATCCTTAAAGTATCCCAGAGTGGGGACCAGAACAATGCATGGGAGTTTCTTTGGAGGAAACTTGACATTCCATGAATCAGCTTTTCTTCAAAATAATCTGACCACAAAAAGTTGTCCAACATACATATTTTTTAATGAGGTTCACTTTTGGCCCATTCTAATTCATAATAACAAGAAGCATGATCAGATATTATTATGGCATTATATCTTATAAAGTTAAATTTATGAAATGATTCAGTAAAGACTAGAACAAAAATTAATTGTAGATAGAGTTGTACGCCTTTGAAAAATAAGAAAACCTTAAGGAATTAGGATGGAAAAATCGAAAAGGGTCTGACAAAGATAATTCCCCCAAGTAATCTCTTATCAGTTCCCTAGCTATATTGTTCCTTTCAGGAAGCGAGTTGGCTCTATCCAAATGTGACAATGTTATATTACAATCACCTCCCAGGATACAAGGGGTATCACAAGCCACTATTTGAAGAAAGAGATCTGTGAAAAAAATGAAGATTTTTTTCATTTGGGACATAAACACTGAATAGAGTAATAAGTGAGTTATTCAAAAAAAGTTTCATTTTTACCCATCTGCCTTGAGAATCTATCAGTCTCCAAAATGTGTAGCTTTAAAGAATTGTTTATAAAGATAGCAGTCCCCCTTGTATTGGCAGCATACTGAGTGTAAATCCCTGTTGCCTTAAATAAGAGAGAAAAATAAATTGAATCTTTTTCTTTTCCAAAGTGAGTTTCTTGCAACAATAAGCATCTAATCTTTATTTGCATAGCTAACTAATATTTTTATTTTTATCCTGTCTTTGGCACTGTTTATATTCCAGCTCATAATTCTCACTTTAACAAATTTTTACTAAATGAAAATCCTTCTAGAAAACCTCCTGAAACCTCAACACCTGTGTCCTATTTATTATGTTTATGGGCAGCAGAGCGGTATTAATGCATTATTAACCAGTTTATAGAGTGCCAACGCAACATTTGAATGTGTTCTAAAAAATTTTCCCCTTGCTAGTATTAATGTTTCTCCCTTACCTGACTTCCTTTTAATGGATCTGCATGAAGATCCATTTAACCCTCCCTCCCACATTACCTGATATAGCTGTTCCTTCCCTGTGCAGTTGGTGTTCTGTGAGCTGTAACCCATTCAGCATAGAAGCACTCAAGCAACTTAAAGAATTCTACCTCACCTTAAAAACTGATGCCCTTCCATTTTTTAAGACTAGGTCCCCTTAAAAAAAAAAAAAAGAACGATTTCAAAAATGTTTTATTTGTCCTCCTCCTCTCCCACCTCCCCCAATGTAAGCAAATATGGGATGAAACACAGAAACACAGAATCTGATGGCAGATAAGGACCGCTGGTTCACCTAGTCTGCCCATTTCCCTACTTAATGGATAAGCTGCAGATCCTAGCTAACCAATAGCCTACTTCCTACTTCCCCCCACTAGAATTGATTTGCGTTTGTCCCATGCATTATTGAATTCTCCCACTGTTTTTGACTCTCTAATATCCTCAGGAAGGCTGTTTCATGCATCTATAACTCTCTCTGTGAAGAAATACTTCCTCACATTACCTCTGAGCTGTCCCCCCTCTATCTTTAAATTGTGCCCCCTTGTTCTTGCACATCTCTTTTTCTGAAAGATGCTACCCTCTTGGACTTTGTTGATTCTCTTGAAGTATTTGAAAGTTTCTATCATGTCCCCTGCTCCCTCCTTTCCTTGAGGCTGTACATCTTCAGCTCCCTTAGTCTTTCTTCATATGTTTTCTGGTGCAGACCCTGTATCATTTTGGTTGCCCTCCTCTGGACAGCCTCCACCCTGTCTGTCTTTGTGGAGATGAGGGTCTCCAGAATTGTACACAGTATTCCAGATGTGGTCTTACCAACTGTCTGTACAGAGGGACAACTTCTTCCTGTTTTCTACTGTTGATGCCTCTCCCTATGCATCCTTGTATCCCTCCAGCCCTCCTCACTGCCTTTTCACACTGCTTGCCCACCTTTAGGGCATCTGATATGACTACCCACAGGTCCCTTTCCATTTTTTTGTCAGTATCTCACCTCACATTGTATTCTCTTCCCCTGGGTTTTTGTTTCCCAAGTGCATTACTTTGCACTTCTTTGCATTGAATCTAAGCCGCCATACATTTGACCATTCCTCCAACCTTGCCAAGTCCATTTTCATCCTTTCCACCACACCTTGCATATCAACCCTGTTGCAGGGAGGCAGTATAGCACAGTGGTTCAAGGCTCTGAGCTGCAAATCTGGTGACATCCAGCAGACCAGACCTGGGTTTGAACCCCACAACTTCCGCTTGCATACTGTGTGACCCTGAGCAAGTCACTTGACTTCCCTGTGCTCCCAGGTCTACCTGTAAAAAAGCTTTCAGCTTAGTGTTCTACTCCTGGTTAAACAACTACCAAAAAAAAAAAAGATCTTTGTGTCATCTGCAAAGAGACATACTTGTCCTTCCAGTCCCTGTGCAATGTCACTTGTAAAGACATTAAAAAGGGGTTGCCCCAGTACTGAACCCCTACGGTACCCCACTAGTAACCCCCTTTCTTCATTGTGGACTCCATTTATTATTAACCTCTGTATTCTGTTGTCCAACCAGTGTTTTACACAGGCTACCACCTGGGACCCACTCCCAGACTGGCTAAATTGTTTATTAATCATTTGTGTGGGACTGTCAAATGATTGCTAAAGTCTAGGTAGACCATGTCCACAGCCCCTCCCTGGTCTACTACTTTGGTCATCCAGTTGAAGAAATCAATTAGATTTGTCTGACATGACCTTTCTGCTGTGAATCCATGCTGCCTTGGGTCCTGTGCCCTGCTGGTCTCCAGGTACTCAACAATTCTTTCCTTCAGAAGTGATTCCATCACTTTCCCTACCACATAGGTCAAACTGACAGGTCTGTAGTTTCCTGCCTCTGTCTTGTTCCAACTTTAGTGAAGGGGAATCACATCTGCCTTTCTCCAGTCCTCAGGTACCACACCATCTTCCTGTGATTTATTAAAAAGAGTAGTCAGTGGTCTTATTAATTCTTCCCTTAGTTCTTTTAGAATTCTGGGGTGAATCCCATCAGGCCCCATTGCTTTATCCACCTTCAGTTTTAAGAGTTCTTTCAGAACCCTTTCTTCTGTGAAAGGACTAATATCAGTCCCCCTGTCCAGAGTGCTTCTATTGACTGGACTAAGTATCTCCCCCTGCTCTTCCATTGTGAATACTGAGCAAAAGTATTCATTCAGTATCCCTGCTTTTTCACTGTCACTTTCTACCCAACCACCCTCCTCTTTATTCAGCCTCAGTATCCCCACCTTAGTCTTTCTTTGCTTCCTAATGTACCTATAAAAGATTCTATCCCCCTTCTTAAGTGAGTTGGCTATCTTTTCCTCAGTGTGGGCCTTTGCTATTCTAACTGCCTTCCCCATTTCCTTCTGCTTTAACTGATACAGTTATCTTTCTTGCTCCTTCTGTGTTTTCTTATACTTCCTGAATGCTATATTTTTCTCACTAACCTTCCCCACCACTTCTTTTGAGAACCATAGTGTTTTTTTCTTTCATTTTGATTTGTTTATTTGCTTCACACAAAGGCTTGTTGCCTCTGTGATGGCAGTTTTGATGTTTCCCTATTGTTGCTCCACCCCACTTTCTTGCCTGTTTGCTAGTGCTTTCCTGAGGCACGCTCCCATTTTGACTAAATCAGCCACCCTGAAGTTCAGTACCTTCACTTTTGTATGGCTTGACTCTACAGCTAAGTTTATCATGAACCACACTGTTTGGTGGTCACTTGTTCCCAGATGGTTACCCACTTCTAGATCTGAGATCCTCTCTCTGTCCCCATTTAAGAGTACCAGGTCTAAGACTGCTCCCTCCCGAGTGGGTTCCAAAACTAGCTGTCTGAGGCATGCTCACTGTAGGGCATCAAGATTGGCTCTGCTCTTGGATATGGCTGCAGCAAAGGAGCTCCAGTTAACATCTGGCATATTCAGGTCCCCCATCAGCAATATCTCCCCTTTCTCTGCCATCCTAAGGAAGCCTTCTATCATTTCCTTGTCCATTTCCTCCCCCTGAGATGGGGGGTCTTTACACAACCCCTGTGCAGATTGCGGTGCCATTTCTGGTGTCCAGGGTGACTCACAGTGCTTCCTCTCCTCCCTGTTTACCCTTTGATTCTGCTGCTTTGATCCCTTCCCTTCCCTTACATAGAGAGCTACTCCTCCTCTTCTCCCCCTTCCTTCTCTAGATTGTGTACCCTGGTATGTTGACATCCCAGTCATAGTTCTCTGTGTGCCATATTTCTGTGACTGCCACAATATCCAGGCATCCCTCTTACATCAAGGCCATCAGTTCAGGGAGCTTTTTACCTTAACTAGGGGCATTGGTACTCATTACTCTCCATTTTTTTGCCTTATTTCCTTTTGTCCCATCCCTGTCCTTGTTGCCTTTGTCTTTTTCTTCATTTACCACTGCTCTTATCCCTATCAATTGCTCTATCTTGGTGTTTACCTCACTAACTACCCTGATTTTTGGTGGGGCTAGGATTTCCCTTCTCCTTTTCAGTGCCCCCCCCCCGGCTAGTTTAAATGCTTGCCAATGAAGCATTTAAACCTATCACCTAGGATCTTGGATCCCCTCCTGGACAGATGCAGACCATTGTGCCAGTATAGGTTTGCATCCCTCCAGGAGGAGCCCCAGTCCCCAGTGAAGCCAAATCCCTTAGCTCTGCACCAGTTTTTCAACCAGTCATTGAGTCCCATGGTGCAAAGTACCCTAGCCTCATCCATGCCATAGGCAGGTAGCAATTCTGAGAAAGTTACCATGTGTGTGCTAATTGTCTAAGGCCCCTCCCCAACTCCACAAACTCCTGTTGCACTGCTCTGATCCCATTCTCAGCCAGGTCATTTGTCCCTTTGTGGATAATGACATCCAGCTCACTCCCCCTTGCAGCTGCTTCCACGATTCTGAGGACTCATTTCCTGTCCCTGCAAGCCATGGCACCGGGCAGGCACCTTACCTCCCTTTTCCCTCCCTTCCCCAGTTCTACCCCCTAACAATTGAATCCCACACCAGGTGTTTTCTTCTTCCCCTGTGGGGTCCTGTGGGTCTCCATTGTGGAGTTTCCCAGCATCCTCCTTGGTCTTCACTGCAGGTGCTTCCATAGAGGAATCATGCTGTGCCAGAGTGGTGAATAAATTGTGGAGAGGCACAACTGGAGGGATGCACCTTTGTTGCACCCTCACCCTTCCTGAGCCCACTGTGGTCCAACCACTTCCCTTTCTTGGCAACCTCTGAGGTAGTGGCAATGGCCTGTTTGGTCCCTGCATGGGGGAGTAGGTTTCCAGAATCATTGCCAGGTCAGCATGGAGATGAGCAATCTCCTCCCTCAGGCCAGAGAGGTGCCTACAAATAGGGCAGCAATGCAGTCTCCAGAATGTCTCCTGGAAGACTATTTCTGCACAGCCAGTGCATTGCGCCACTCCCCACATGTCTGTCTCCCTTCCTGTTTCAGATATTTTTTTTTATTTTTTTTTCTTGTTTTAGTGTGTGCAAACTTGGGAATTAATGAATTAATATATTAGACCTACTCTCAAGATTACTTAGATGTACCTTGCTCCCCCGCCCAAATGCTGCAATGTGTGGTCTGGAGTACCAGATACATAGAATCTTAAGGGATGTTTTCCTTTGGGGCTGCAATTAAGATGATTTTACTGTGGATTGTGTTTGTGCAGCTCCAGATTCTTCAGGATACACATGCTGGTTACTTTTCTTCAATGCTTCCAATGCTTCTTGAGGAGAGTCAAAATCTCTCTTTTTTTTTTTTTTTTTTTTTTTTTTTTTTATTCAGTATATTTTATTGAGACTGCCACATTACAAAGAGATTGTGGCCTTGACCAGGCCTTTACAAGAGATGCAGCAAGCATTTATCTCAATCACCTGTATGTTAAAGGTTAATGCTATATAAGCTGAGGATTACAACAGGTATCTTTAACATTATCTACTTAAAACTCAATTTATCAATCCCCACCCCATCTGCATTTACTTATAGAAAGAACCACAGGTATTCCTTGTACAGACTCTGAAGGTAACTCAGGTTAAGGAAAGACTCTACCATTTTGGTATATTAGGTTTTCCAGGTAACTAAAACTGCATCTAGGAGGCCCCATTTAGTGTTATAAGATTGTACCTCGTTGTTCATTTTCGCTATGTGTAATTCCATTTGTAAGGCTAACATAATTTCCTTGTACCATTCAATAACTGAAGGTGTTGTCACATCTATCCAATGTCTTAGGATAACCACCTTAGCTGCAGAGAGTCAAAAATCTTAAAATTTCTATCACAATTGACCCTTAGCCTTTCAGGGAATAACAAACAGCAGGGCATTCCTTCTATTCTTAAAATATCCCTTACAGGATCAAAAGCCTTTCTTTTCATTATTATGGTGAGGAGCAGATCTGGCAAAGCTTGTAATGTCATGCTGTTATTAAAAAAATGCCCTTTTCAATTCTTATTTAGTTCAAGATTTTTTTCTTTATCCTGAAATCTGAGTTGTCTTACGTACATAAATCTAGGTCCCGAGTCTTGTTTGGATCCAAACGCTCTGTGGGCCCCGTCTATTTCAACCTTTTGTGTTGGATAATTAAGTACCAGTATCTTAGAAAGCATCTCTTCACAAAATCTCATGGGGTCTGTCCCCTCCGCTCCCTCTGGAAGACTTCCGATGTTTATGTTCTCTCTTCTAGATCTTGTCTCTAAATCTTCAATTTCGGTTTTTAATAATTTTAATTCTCTAGTGGCTTCAGAAATCTCTGACGACATTTGGGGGAAGTGATCCTTTAGTTCACTGACTCGATTTTCACAAGCATCAGGTCTTAATAATAAGGCTTCTAGTTTATCCAGTACCTGGGATAATGTTTTTTATCTATGGTTTGGGTCACCAGGTTTAAGGTAGCAAATCCATCTTTAAGTTCCTGTAAAATTTTTAATTGGGCTGCTCTTATTCTGCTTGAGGCTGAGCTACTGTTACCATTAATGTCATTTTTCTGGGTCAGTTTCTTAAAACTACCTTCCTCCTCCATGTGCTTTGCTTGCAAGATGGACTACTCCTGAGATCCAGATGGCTTATTTGAAAAATTCCCTCCAGAGCAAATGTCCTGAGAGAACACTACTAAATTTGTATCCAGGGACTGCTCTGAATTATTTTGTTTACTCATGATATCTCTCAATTTAGTTTTCTGCTGAGTGGCCATATTATCTATTTGCATTACTTCTTTCAGAAACACCGGAGAATCTAAGTAGCTTATGAAAGGTAATTAAACCTGCGTTCTGTGTCCCAGTACCATATCACTGTTTCTCCTTTTGGTGCTTATGTTAGTTAGTTGAGGCCTCTGAGGTGGAGAGGATGAAGAAATATATTTGCAGAATTCATAGGAATCCACTTGGGAATCTAAATCAAGTGGTCATTCACTAACTGTGTGTAAACTCTGAGAGACCTCTGTTTCTTTTTTGACACTCAGAACTGCCAGAGTCCTTAGCCTGGTTACCCAAGCTAGATCTAAAAAGGCTGAATTGCCCAAATTAGGAAGGACAGTACCTTGTAAAGTAGAATCTTCAGGATCAGTTACCTGCCCATTGTCAACTGAGCTGGTATTCTCCCGCTGCTTACTCGCTTTGATTTTCTATCTGTCTGCTTTTGAAAACTGCCAAGCTTCCATTTTCTCTCATTACTGAGTTTTGCATTCTCCCCATTTCCTTAGTTATTTGGACATCCCTCAAGAAAGAAAAAAACAAGGCTTTTCAGCAAAGGTGAGTAATAACAACATCGCACAGAGCTACGTTTTTACTCATGCCAGAATGCCTCTTCAGAGCAGGAGCTCTCCTGCTGCACAGCGCTTGGTTCACAACATCATGTTGATGCAACTCTGCCTCCTCTCTCCAATATCTACCCAATACTGAGCTTCGGCCCTCTAGTAAGACAACCCTACAAGGTGCCTGACATGGCTGAATGTAGACCCTGCACATACCTTGTATTTTATCATGCTGTACCCACTGTGCCCTAAACCTTCTCCTGTTTTGCCTCCCTCCTCCCCCCACCTTCTTTCTTCATTCTTCCATTAGCCCATCTCCTATTCTTGTGTTGTATGATGGGCTTCTCCCTCTATGTTCCATTCCTTTCCCCATTTCTCCAGGGCCCCCTCAAGCTGCTGATTTCTGACAAGTGCACCCCATCATGACTATATTACCCTGCGCAATCATATAAGATCTCCATATGTGACACATATCCCCCCACTTCTGCCATTAGCCCCGCCATTCTCCTATTTAACATCTTCCTAGCTTTCCCCACTGCCCTGATAACCTGCGCCTGCCACCATACACTCCTTGGCATTATGTCCTGCCACCAAACTCTGTCTCCACATCTTGTCTCATTTCCTGAAACAGTTTTATCCATGACTCCCCCCCTCCCCAAATGCAATATTAACAAGTCTGGTCAAGACAATTTTAACTTCAGTTCTTCCAACAGTGGTAACAGCTGTGCCCATCTAATTCCCTGATCATCTTTCAAATGTACTCTAATTTAATCTACTGCCCTCTGCAGCTGTCTCCCACCAGGTCTTTCTGCAGCTTGTCTCTCCACCCAATACATGAAAGAATGCCCACAATTCATGCACTCTCTTTGAGAACCACATCTGAGGGGGAAAAACAGACAGACATTATTACTTCATTTGTCTTATATACTTTTCATAGCTCAACCTCCATCTGCCCACTTTTTTGATTTCCACAGCCAACCCACCTCATGCAGCCTGTTCTGAGATCACGGCTAACTGAAATGAATGTGACAAAAACCTACACACTTCCTCTCCGAAAAACTCAGTCCCCTTCTTTAATGCTGCCATCAACTGATAGCTGGTGGCAGGAGCCCCATCACTGTGCACAAATAAGCTTCCTGCCATTCCCAGTCTGACCACTTTGTAGTGCTCCAACACTTTCACCACACACATGCCCCCTACTTGTCCCCTTTTCAGTACCACCTTTGTGCCTTAACCTATTTTATCCATCTTGGACCTGCACAACCATATTGCTGTGCTATCCTCCAGCCATTGTACCTCTCCCAAACGCAGATTCCCAACCTCATTCTTTTTATTTGCTATGTAAGAAACAAATAATAATAATACACTTTATTTTTAAAGTGCTATTCACCAAGTATCAAAGCTTTGTACACATATAATTAACATACAAAACATTTTAAAACTAATATCCATATCTTCCTATTAAAACCAATAAATAAAATAAAACCATGGAACACTGTGTACCAATCAGAATCAGTTATTTATGAAGGCCAGCTCAAATAAATGCATTTTTAATGCCATTTTAAAACTCTCCCCTGTCAGGCACTCTTGAATCCGATGAGGCAGAGAGTCCCATAGGGTAGGGGCTGCAAATGCAAATGTCCTTGCCCGCGAAGACTTCAACTGGATCCTGAGAACTTCTGGCAATCCCTCATCAGCAGAGCAGAGCAAAGCGGTTGGAAGGGGCAGTAAGGATGAAGGTGCTCTTGCAGGTAGCTCAGTCCCTGTCCATGTAGGACTTTATAGGTCAGCAAGTCTACCTTGAAGGTGATCTACCACTGATCTGACAGCTAGTGCAACTTGTGCTGCACAGGTGTAATGTGACTGGATAAAGATGAGATCCACAAGGAAACCTACCAGCTAGGACCCATGACCACCTAGGATCTCGGGATCTCAAGGAGAGATTTGATGAACCTTTATTTTTCTTATGCCATCACCTTTCTGTGTTTCTGTTTCTACTGCCTCACTTACCCTTTGTGCGCCCTGGGAAATTACTAAGAAAACAGCCATGAATAAAACAGCATCATATCCAGAATGGCAAACATTTTTCAGTGTTCTTAATAGCCTGCCCAACAGCTCAACCGCTATAGGCCTCCTGATGTCCAGCCTTTTTCCTTGCAATCTATGCCAACCATAGCACATCTGCCTAACCACCAAAGCTCCACTGGGCTGACCCCACCCTTGTAAGCTGCATACCAACTTGATCCCCACTAAATGTATCCCTATGGGTCAGTGTACCATCCCTTTTTCCCCATTTCTGTACCATAAACTTCATAACCTGACCCTCTGTCACTGGCCCACTTACAGTGCCATCCTCCAGGATTAACCAGGTTAACAAAGAGTTCTGCAGTAGTGGTAACTTGTTAAATATCCAGCAATGCACATGACATTGCATTGAATTTTTTTTTCTTTCAGGCAAGAGATGTAGCTGTTCCTCATTCAGCCACCAGATGACATATAAAACAGCTTAGTATCTTTCTTCCATAGGGTTGCCACCTCTGAATAAGGCAAAACACGGACCTTAAGCTCCTCCCCTATTTCGACCTTAAACCACACACCCTTTTTGGGTCTGCCCCTTTAAAAACTGATGACCAACTGGAACCACCACATAAATTTACTGTACCAGTGAACAATGGACATTAAGAAACTGCACCACAAAACCACTTATGAATTAAAAATATAATAGTTTATTGCACTTTGAAAGTTAGACAATTAAAGATCTAAAACGCACTTTTATATTATGATATGAGCAAAAAGCACAGAAGTAAGAATAGGAAAATAATTGACATTAGAAAAAAATGTACCCATTACAGCTTGTAAAATTACTATTGCACACATGGGACACATGCACTATCAAACAATGATTGCACATATACGATTTCTATTTTTTAACTGGCAGAATTGGCAGTTTGGCACATATTGTCTCATCAGTTCATTGCCACTGTATTTTGAATTTGTATTTATTTGATTTTGCTTCATCTAACAGCTTTATATTGTTTTTATATAGGCATGGAACTGTGAGCAGCTATGCTGAAAGTTCAGTTTAACCTGCAGTTCAGCCTTTACTAAACTGACAGACATACGATTCCTCTCATCTGTCTAGCAGTTCCCCATGATAGAAAAAAACCTTTTCTACAAAGCTGTTGCCGACAGGTATTGACAACACAAACTGTACCAGCTGTAGAAGTCTTTTACATTCTGGTGCCTTGGCAAAAAATGTTACCCATTTGTCTGCCACAGACCCTGTCATACCACTCAGTACTGGCAGTGCATTACTCAGCAGACAGTATTCTGAATAAAGTACATCTATGTCCAGAATGCTTGTGAGCTGCAGAATTTCTGCACTGTGGAGCAGTTCATTCCATGCCATTTCTGGCTTGCTCAGTGCCATGATCTGCATCCCTTGATGAGGACTTGTTTCAAATTTGAAACATTTTTTTTAAATACGTAATGGCATGACTTAAAACCCACAGAAGTCTTTTAAAATTCTGTCTCTGATGTTTCCTGGAAATGTCTGCAGTGCTGCAGTCACTTTGTAGCCAAAAAAGTTGTCCTCCAGTCTTTTCTCCAGTTCACATTTTAGGTTATGCATTATGCCATACACCTCTGTACTCGTCACAGTTTTGCTCTCCAGCAGTGCCACTGATTTGTGGAAAATGCCCATTGTATACTGTAGGAAATGGATATAGCACTCTCCCTCAGTAAGTTCATCACTGCTGCTGTACCCATCTCCATTTTCTGCAATGAACCTCCAAATGGCAGGATGACATTCATCTGAACCCTGGCTAATGAAGTACGATTTAACTGCAGGCCAGCACTGGAGGAGCCTATTTATTGCTGGCAGGAGGGAAAGCCAGCGAGTGACCACATGGCGTAGCAGATCCTTCCATTCCAGCTCAACAAAGGCAAACATGCCTTTCAGTGCATTCATATTCTTAGCAGAGCTGGAAAACTCATTGTATACTTTTATTACCAAGTTTTCCACATCATACCTACCCAGAGCCTTACTGGCATTCCTGGCACAGTTATGGATGACATGGCGCAGGCAGTTGGCAGACACAAGGTGGGCAACTTCTGACCTTAACATTTGAAAAACTGAATGATGTTTCCCATAATTTACAGACGCATTGTCCTCAGCATAGCTTGATAAGTGTGCAAGCTTTAAACCTCTGCTGGTCAGGGATTCAATAATTTTTGTTGTGACAGCATCTGCAGTTTCATTGCGATCTTCATAAAAGTCCAACAGTTTCTGTTGAATCCCCTTTTGGGGATCAAAGTACTGCACAGCAACTGGAAACATTTTTTATGGCCTTTATTAGAAGCATCCGCTGCAATGGAGTAAAATGAATTGCCCATTTCTTGTAACAGCAGCTCCTGCCCAAAAGGTGACAGGACATTGGTGACAATGCTCTCTGCCTTTGTTCGTCCACAACTCATTTTGGATGCAATACTTGAGTCTGTGTAGATCTGCTGGGCTATCTTCATTCCACAGTCTATGGACAGGTAGGAGTGATGATGCTGGACTCCATGGTATAGTTCTGTAAGTTTGGTTGCCATCACCTTATTGATTTCAGAACTATTTTCTGCAACAAAAAAATTCTTCATAACATGATTTTCTTTCTGAAGGTGTCAGCTACTGATGTTTTTCAGTTTTTTCATGATTCTTTACTGCAGCCTCACTATCCCACTTCACTGTAAAAGTAGAGCCACAGACAGTGCATTTGGCAGAATTTTCCATTCCTGGTCCTACAGATCTGATCCAGAAAAAATTACTTTCCCAAGCCTTGTTGTAGGAGCAAAATATTTTGTCCTTAGCAGGACTGCTACTCCTTTCTTCATCACGAATGGGTTGGAATCTTTTTCCACTAAGACTCATCTTTCTGTTAAGCAGAGGAGAGAGGGTAAGAGTCAAAAAGAGCAACAAAACAGTGTGTGGTGGCCACTGTCGGACGTTCCAGGACAGCAGGATGTCACAGGCTCAGTCCATTGGCAGCACAATATGAACATTTTACTGTAATATTTCAGAAATTGCAGTGAGTCACATGCAGTTGTGGAGGAGCAATCAGACTGATTGAAAATAGTTGTCCTCCTTGGCTTGGCAGTATCAATAACAGAACAAATAAGTTGCCATAGCACCTCAGAGAAGAAGAATCAGCATTTATATTGTGCTTTTCATACACATTGTACTCTAAAGTGCTCCACAAGCAATGCTAGACTGGTAGTGAAGTGACTGAATATGTAATGGCAGCCTTATCACACATCAACACCCACACACAGCCTGGACAATTGCTGAATGGTTTTGTGGGAAGGGGAATGTTCGTCAGGACACCTGGAATGTCCCCTACTCTTTGCGAAGAATTCCACCGCAGGTTCTTTTACTTCCACCTGGACACCCACCAGGACAGCACCAGGATGAGTAGAAGGGACCTTGGTTTAATGTCTCATCTGAAGGACAGCACTCCCCAACAGTACCGCACAGCACCCCCTAATACTGCACTCAGGTGCCAGTGTTTTTTTAGGAACAAGTCCAATCCTGCTGTGGGAGGAGAACCCACAAGCTTCTGGTCCAGAGGAGGATGTGCTACCAAGTGAGAAATGCTGCACGCCCCGGAAATAATTTTTGAGTATGTTTTTACACTTCTAAGCCAATATAGAAAGAACATATACTAAGAGATAGCTTCTTAGAGGGTGATGAAGAAACTCATGGTCTGACCTGGTCACTTAACTATCCATTATCAGGCCCCAGGGTTCAGAAAGGTGAAAGGGAACAATTTTTACAACCTGGGATGTCCTCCAGTGGTCCCTTTAGTGTATGTCCAATATTTTAATATGTGTGTGACCTGTTTTGAAAAATTAATACTCTAACTGGGTTGGCTTTGTAACTACCTTGAATCCCTTTCTCCTCACCAGTTGGTACTTTCTCTTTTCATACTGCATGAACATTCTGACATCAATCATACCAAGCCAGGCCATTCAGATTAATAGCTTGGAATGATGATACTGATGTCATCGAATGTTTTAACAATATGAAAAGAAAGAGCAGTAGCCACTGAGGAGGGCTGAACTCTGATCTGAGGTACCCCAGCTAGATTGTGTATCAAAATGGTCAACGCATATTAGAATACATAACTGGTATGGAAAAGAAGATGGAAGGGCAAGAAACAACTATGTGTAAAACATAAATAAATAAACAAAAAAAAAAATTGCCCAGCTCCTTTGAGTGAGTTATGATAACAACATACCCTGAAGACTTTAGCAGTGCCAGTAGCATAGCCCCCCATTAAGATTTTAAAGCAATCTGTGAAAAGAATAGATACTAATGGTTGGATTCTTATAAGGTGATTAAGAAACAAAAGATGTGACCTGGTTAGCTAAATATCCACTATCCGGTCCCAGGGTTCTTAAATGAGTTGTGGTAAAATACCATGAAGACTTTAGCAGTTGCATGGCCCATACTTTGAGCAGTTAAGATTTAAAGCAATGTGTGAAAAGAATAGATGCTAATAGTCTACTCTTATAAGGTGATTAAGAAACAAAAGATTTTGCCTGGGCAGTTAAATATCCCATTATCAGGCCCCTGGGTTCTTAAGTGAGTGCTGATAAAATACCATGAAGACTTTGGTGTCAGCAGATACAGTTTAAGTCAAATACACTGTGGGGGTTTTCACTTGATTATGGAAAGATAATCCTGTCCAAGGAAGTTTCCACTAACGTCAGGAGTTTTGCTGTGGCACTGAGCTCATCACATAGAAGAAAAGCACCAAATACAATACAGTATTTCAAATTTTTTGAATGAAACACGAAAGGCACTTTTAGGTTTTGGATGAGTTTGTCTTTTTTCTGTACTTCTAACAATATCAACAAAGCAAGGAACAAATGCCCCCCCACACACACACACACACACACAAACAAAACACTACACTACACTGTGGTACAACTATGTTAATAAATGTAACATACTTGTGGACTCATTTTCATTTTTTTTTAAACTTACCTTAGCTAAGAGGGTCGTGGGCCATTTCTCTCCCATGTGCATTGAAGTGGATGGTGCAGCACCACAAGAGATGCAGGACATCCCACTTTCTGAATCTGGTGGTAAGCTTGTTTTGGCCAAATTCACCATTAAAAAGCAGCATGGCAGAGTTGCAGAAAATGCCCCCACCCCAACCCCCAGCAGGGAGCAGATTTCCCTTCACTTACTTGAAGGGATTTCTTATGAGACAGACAGCAGTGCCAGTGCAGCAACCCCATCCCCCATCAGGTGAGAGGAAAATGGGGTGTCTTTACTACATGACAGCACTTGACCCCTAGCCTGACTGCAGGTTCCCTATTGAGTTTGCTCCAGCCTCCTGTCCTGAACCAGAGACTGAGTGCATGCACAAAAATTCCAGGCCAGTCACTGTGCAACTCAGGGCCAGGTCCATTGTGGTTTGCTTGCCTTCCCACACAATAAATGCTAGACAACAACTACAGACCTACTCTGATAATTTGTTTCCCATACAGTATGCAGAATGCATAATATAACACACCATACTAATTGGTGAGCTAGCCTTACAGCAAGCGTCCCTGTTAAATTAAATACTTTTCAAAAGCTGTATCATTATGAAACATAATTTCTGGTTGCCATTTTTGTTACTGAAGTTCTTTCTGGTTGGACTTGAAACTACAGTCTGTAGACTGTTTCAAGTCCAGTCAAAAAGAACTTCAGTAACAAAAGTGGAAAATAGAAATTGTTTCACGATGACAGAATTTTATAACTTTTGAAAATACAGTATAAATAATATAACACACAAGACTAAGACTATTTAAATTGGTGAGCCAGCCTTACAGCATCCCTGTTAAAATTAAGTACAGTACTTTCAAGTCCAGTCAAAATGAACTGTTCAGTAACAAAAATGGCAAACACAAATTATGTTGCATGATGAAATAATTTGATAACTTTTGAAAATACAGCATTTTATATTTAAATAATAGAACACACACCAGACTTCAAATTGGTGAGCCAGCTGGCCCTTGGGCCCCTACAGCAAACATTCCATCCTGTTAAAACTAAGTACTGTAATTTTTCAAGCCTGTCCACAGTCTACTCCAGCCAAAAAGACATGCAGTACATGTTATGATATATAAATTCATAATTTATAGTTCTGAGCATACACCACAGTGATGGGATTCAGAATTTAATTCTAATCACATACTGTAGCCCCAACCAGTAAAAAAAAAAAAACATGAACACAACAATGGCAGTACACTCAAGAAACAGCCTAATCTAGGAGCCCTGGAAATTCACTGTTAAATTATTAATTTAATCCACTTTAAAACAGGGCAAGCCTTAGCCTACCTTAAAAAGTTGATCCTAGTTGTAACAGAATGTTCTCCCTCTGTCTCCAGTCTCTTCTCTGGTAAGCAGCAGTGGTGGTGGATGCAGCTCTTCTTGATGATGGCTCTTCTTCACCCAAAGTTTTTTTTCTTCTGTCCTGTAGTGGTGGTCCCTTGAGATCAGGTAGTAGCAGCAGCAGATAACGTAGATTCGCAGTGGTGGTCATCGAGGATTGATGCAGAATCAGTCAGTCAGGCAGCAGAGGTTGTCTGAGGACAGATAAGGCAGTTAAAAGCTAGGGTATTTATAGCCAGGAGTAGGGGTGCCCTTCTTTTGTTTTTATTTCCCACTGCATATTCATATTTTTCAGGGCCAGACAGCAGGAGAAAATGATTGGTCCCTTTTTAAGGACCAGTAAAAATCAGTGAATTCCAGTGGGTGGGTACTGCAAGTCGGACAGCAACCCAATTGGTAGAAAATTAGCTAGTCAGTAATGGAAGACACTGATTGGTGTGGCTTTCAATACTGACTGCAACTGTGAAAAACAGAGCAAACTCCTGGAAGTCTAGCTGGGCAGGAAATGAGACCAGAAAGTGGCGGGGTCCCAGACAGTTGGAGCGGAGCAGGGGGTTTGGAAGGATGGAAGAGAGAGAAGACTGTAGGATTCTCAGCACTGTGCATTGGCCTCATTCCAGGCTGCAGCTCTACTCGGTCCTCCAGTCCTCAGGGTTCTTCAGTCAGAGCATTCATACTTAACTTTATTCAACTCATCAGCAACAGGTAACATTATTTAAGACTGCTAATTGCTGCACTTCGCTACCTAACCGTGCCTGCCTTTTAATGAATAATCTGGGGCTCAAAAAATTAAAATTTGTCTTTTTTTCTTCTGTTCTCAGTCAGACCAGACTCTGAGGCAGCGTGGCATTATTATAGACCCATCCCAGAGGCAACATTTAAATTTTTTTTATTCTATGTTGTTGTGTCATGAGTGTGAACAAACTTAATTTTTATGCTGCTCGTTGTCACTTATGAGTGCGTACATGTGGTTTAAGTAATTGTAAATTGTTTGGTGCAGCAGTGTTATGGCTGCCACTGCAGAGTGGCGGGGGGGTTCAAGAATGATTTACGTTTGGGGTTGGAACACCGTGGCAGTACGGCGGCATCCATGATCTGTTGCCCTGTGGGGGAAAACCAGAGCAGACAGGGAGGAAATCAGAGAACCAGACAAACAAGTAAAAAACTGGGCGATCCGGTCAAAAACCAGACAGGTGGCAACCTTATTCTTCCAAAAGAATTAAAACAGAACATAATTAAAAAAAACAAATGCAAACAGCACATTTGATGAATGTCTCTGTCTTGCTGCCATGCTTAGTAGTACCAGACTACAAATACAGTACAAAAACAGACTGAAATAAATATTGCAGCATTATATACAGAGTCATGAAAAGGGACTGTCATTATTAAGGACTTTAAGCAGAATTCACAAACTGCGTAGGATCTGAAATACAATAAATATGTTGCTGAAGTTTGTGTTAACTTCTGCTAAGCGTGTCAGAGCAGGCAGAAGCAGGTAACTTTAATGCCCCTGTTCTCTGAGGCGAGGACCAGTGTGCACATACTGTAGGGTACAGAAAAGCATAATCAGATGGATTCTGGCAGCAGGTGAAAAATAAAGCACAGACCTACTGTTTTGCATCTGCTTGTGCTGAAACTACAGTTTCTCGTCTTAAGTCTGCCCACCCCCATAGATTTTCCTTATTGTTTGTTTCTTATTTCTGTATTCAGAGTAGCCCAGCTGACATGCTAACATCTCATTTAATTCCAATGGGTCCTACTTTAGTACTTTTAACCATTCCCGAAGCTTGATAGATGGGAGCAGTCAGAGCATACAGTAAGTTAATTTTCCAAGCTCACCCAGAGTGTTTTTGGCTGTATTTGTGTTCCCAGCTAGTGATCTAACCATTAGACCGCAGTGCCTTCTCACAGTACTTTATGAAGATCACTGCCAATCACAGCTCCATTTCATTTCCCTGGGAAGTTTGGTGGATGGAAACCCAAGTCTCTAACAGCTCTCTTTAGTTTCAGTAAAAAAGGCAGAGTTTAATAAATGATTTGAGTGCCTCAACTACAGTAAGTTCCTCGGAACTTTTGTTGCTCTACTGAAGCTTTAAATGGTCACTACTGAATTTTATTTGTACAGTACATAATATTAGGTCATGAAATTGTTCTGTTTGTTTGGGTAAATATGTCTCAGTGTAATTATAAACACTATTAATGTTTCTTTATATGAAACGGGTTTGGCAAAGAAATCAAATAGGATTTGAATAGCTGCTCATTGTAGAAGTGACAGTTGTGTCTGACTCAGAACTGTGTGTTAATCAGTGGTATTTCTCCATTTTCTCATTCTGTATATTAGATGATTAATACATTTTGTTTTTGTATTTATATTCCACAGTTTAATAAGGGATGACATCCTCCCTAAGTATGTTAAATCTCCTACAGTTATATTTGTGTTGCTTGTTACTGCTTGCTTGCATGCCCTTAGGAAACAATTTGGTACAGTGCCCTGTGCACATGGGATCGTTTATGAACTTTCTTTTGCCACATCTCATCTATCTGATCCTTGTAGAGAATGAACTGATTACTCAACCCTATTACCCCACTGCTGGTGCTAGAATGTCACTACTGGAATGGTACAAGTAAAACATTCCTAACCACAAGGAAGATGAGGCATGCATTTGTGTTTCTGATATGGGTTTGAAGAAGGGTGGGGGGGGGAACAAACCCATTTATTGGCGTTTTCACCACAAAACTGGTGCTTTGAAGTGAGCCTTTTCCAATGCTTCCCAGTCCAGATTCATTTCAGGAGAGAGCAGGGAGAGTGAATACCACTGGTGGGCAGCAGTGGCAAGCTGCAAATGAGAGGAGTTCAGATGAGGCTGATGGTACTATGGAGCAAGAAGTGAGTACCCAACCTTGAGAGAGGGGACACAATAATTTATCCAAATATAAAATAGCGCTTAGCCAGTAATTGTTTGGCAACCAACAGAGCACTCCTCTCACCTCCTATGTCAGCTGCCAACTAATGCAAACCACGCTTTCAGCTTTGTAGTTGGCATTTGTTTGCTGGTGGCTGGGGATGAGGTGAAACCAAGGCTGTGTGAACTCCAACACAAACATTTAGGCTCACATTTTCAAAGGAGATGCATGGCTCAAAACAGAGATGTGCCATGCATCTCAGAAAATGCACAGAACCACGATATTCGAAAGAGAGATGTGTCACACATTTCCAAATGCACAATTGTGCAGAAATAATGTATGTGGTGCAAACAAAGGGGGCAGATCCATGAATATGCTGTGCATTTCTATATTCAGTCAAAATGTGCGGCGCATCTGCCACGCATCTCAGAAATGAGCTGCTCAGTTACACAAATAAAAGGATGTCCTAAATCAACCAGCTACCCACAGGCAAGCTGCAAAACTGCAGGCAGACTATCCATAGACAGCCCTTGGAGGTGCACCAGAACATGCTCCAGGCGCCTACACACAGAAGACATGCCAGGATGGCTATATCCAGAGCCACAGGTGCTGTGCCACCACTAGCACCATCCAGGGAGCAACCCCCCACACCTCACCCTGGATGTAGACACCCAGTAGACAAGTACCAGTGCTGTTGGGTGCCCCCGAGCACACCAGCAGAGCAGACAGCCACAATGCAGCACATATACCAGGATCCATGGCCTGCACCCATGTGGCCTGCAGGGTGTCACCCAGAAGTGGCATGCACCCAGGGTGCATCTGTGGCAATGGTGCCCAGGTAGCCTGATGTTACTAGTGGTAGCATGACTCTCACCAGGGACTGACCTGTAGCACACACCCACAGTGCTCCACCATAGGTGCCCACAGGTGGGATCCACTTGGGTACTCGTTCACCTTCTGCACACTGCCACCCCTTCCAGTCCCCAGCAGGTTCTTCTCATATGAGTGTGTGAGGGGCACTGCAGGTGACTGTGCATAGCATACAAAGCTGATGTATCCCATGCATGTGGTATCCCAATCAGCTAGTGTCACCATGTGTCCTCCAGTGTTGCATGCCCAGGTGGCCCCTGTTGCCACTGTCCAGGTATGCCCCATTACCCCTGTCCAACACTGTACATGGCTGTGGGTTATAGCACTGTACCTAGGCCACTGCAGACCACACACAAATCTCTGCAGACCTGCCTGCTAGGCTATAGTACCTCCTGTTCACTTTTGTGGGGTTGTGGGGCAGACTTGCAATGCTGGAACTGAGCATGCCCAAGGTATGCAAATTGCCTTAATACATTCCTGTAATGAGATGCAAATGTGGGGTTTGGGCACGAAATGTGCAATGAGGCCATTTTCATATCCTGGCTGAATACTGCAAAGTTGCTCTATGCCCATTTCACCTGTTCCACCCGATTTCAGTATGCCCCTGCCTGTGCCGCACATGTTCAGTTGAGCAATCATACAGGTTTGGTATATTCAGCTGGATATGCGCGATCGGATCTCCTGGCGCATTTTCTGAATATACCATTTTTTGTGCTGGTGCATCTCCAATGCATTGTGCAGGAAATTGAGTTATTTTTCAGGGGACTTTGGAATATGGGAGCCTTAGTGCGAATATAGTATTTCTGGTAAAGTTAGTGACAGAGCTTGGTTTCCTAACTTGCTTTTGTCAAGTAAGATGCTTTAATTCTCAGCTCCTTTCCATGGCTACGTATTTTTTTTTTTGTTACAAGCTGTATTTGGAGGTTGTCTTTTAGACCTTGTGGGAAAATATTAAGAATTTTAAACGTTCGTGACTGACTGATGTCTTGCAGGTGCTGTGCTAATCCCCTCAGAGACAAAGCACAAAACAGTGCTTTGAATAAATAAAACAAACTATGCACATTTTTTCCCATTAAATGCTTAATTCAGCAAGCTATTACACACACACACACACACACACACACACACACACACACACACTCTACAATCATAGTTGCATAGAAATTAAATGGCTTCTTTTCCAATCTCTTTTAATTTGACATACCCTCCCTATAAAATGACTGAAACATAGAAACACAGACTTTGATGGCAGATAAGGACTGCTTGGCCCACCTAGTCTGCCAGTTTCCCTACCTAGAGGATAAGCTGCAGATCCTATTTAACCAACAGCCTATTTCTTCCTACCCCCCACAAAAATGTTCTTATGTTTGTCCCATGCATTCTTGAATTCTCCCACAGTTTTAGACCCCACAACCTCCTCAGGAAGGCTGTTCCATGCACCCACCACCCTCTCTGTGAAAAAATACTTCCTCACATTGCCCCTGAGCCGTCCCCCATCTATCTTTAAATTGTGTCCCCTTGTTCTTGCACATCTCTTTTTCTGAAAGATGTAGGTAAAATGTAATTGTTAAGCACTTTTCAAAAACCAAAGCGCTGTACAATAACAACATTTAAAATAACAGACATAATATTAACAATAAAATCATTTTCCAAAAGTTTTTAAATACAAAAAAGTTTTAAGCTCAGATCTGAAACTCTCGATGGTCAGGCAGCCTCGAATCCGGCGAGGTAGAGAATTCCACAGGGTGGGGGCAGCGTAAGAAAATGCACGTGCCCCAGATGTCTTTAAATGAACCCTGGGAATCTCTAGCAATCCCTCGTCGGTGGATCGGAGTGAGCGAGAGGGACAGTAGGGAGTAAGGAGATCTTGCAGATACCACGGTCCCTGTTCCTGTAGGGCTTTATAGCTGGGTAACCCGACCTTGACGGTGAACCGCCACTGAACTGGCAGCCAGTGCAGTCCATGCAGCACAGGCGTAATATGACTACTTCTAGATGTCCCAGTCAAAAGCCTGGCCGCTGCATTCTGCACCAGCTGCAAGTGGCGGATATCAACCCCTGGTAGCTCTAGGTACAGGGCATTGCAGTAATCAAGGCGAGTGGTCACAAAGGCGTGGACCAAGGTAGGAAGGTCAGCCAGAGGAACCAAGTGTTTCACCTGAGCGATATTCCTAAGATAGTAAAATGAGGATTTGACAACAGCCGAAACCTGAGATTTTAGGGTCAGGCCGTCGTCTATAATAACACCCAGATTACGTACCTGGCATGAGGTTGGAAATTGGACACCATCAAGCCATATGCCTGATGGAACTCCAGCCCTACAACTTGCCTCAAGGTGACCTGGGTCCACAGCCAACACCTCAGTCTTATCCAGGTTTAACCTCAGCCAGCTGACACTCATCCAATCTTTGATTTCGGATAGACAGCTGTTAAGAATAGAGATCGCATCTTCCTGTTCGGGATTGAAGGACAGATACAGCTGGGTATCATCTGCATAGCAGTGAAAACCCAGACTGTATCGCCTAATAATGTCTCCCAATGGCAGCATATAATTGGCGAACATCATGGGTGCCAAAATGGAGCCATGCGGCACCCCACAAGACAGGGAGATGGCATCAGAGGAATAAATTCCAGTGACAGCCCTCTGCTTCCGACCCGTGAGGAGAGATCGGAACCAATGCAGAACTGTACCAGACAGTCCACAATAAAGCCGCTGGTGCTCCAAAAGCACACCATGGTCCACAGTATCAAATTCTGCAGAGAGATCAAGAAGGACTAGAATAGTACGAGCCTTTCGATCTCTCGCAATCAGGAGATAATTTAAAACCCAGACAAGGGTGGTCTCAGTGCTATGTAGTTTCCTAAATCCCGACTGAAGAGTATCATAGACATTGTGATTTATAAGGTGGTCATCCAGTTGTAGTGCAACCACCTTTTCAATAACCTTCCCACAAAGGGCAGGTTAGAGACAGGTCTGTAGTTAGCTAGGCAGTCTGGATTTAATGTAGGCTTTTTAAGGAGTGGTCGAACGACCGCCTCCTTTAGGGGATCAGGAAAGACCCCCTGCTCCAAAGATTTCCAGACAATTTCAGCAAGGATTGGACAGATAGTATCTACGCAACCTAATAATAGTGACGTAGGGCCCGGATCCAAACTACAGCTGGTTGGTCATACAGTCTGGACAATCCTCACAATATCCATGAACTCCGGCGTACCAAAGTCAGACCAGGTAACACAGATGTTTGTTTCCTCTTACCGATCACCGCAAACCCTTAAAGAGGTAGTTGGGCCGATACCCGACCTGATGCTGGCAATCTTATCTGTGAAGAACTGAGCAAGCTCATCACACTTTATTTGGAAAAATCTCTTCCAGACTGCAGATAGAGTTGATTGCACAGTCTGTCGACAGTCTGAAAGAGTTGAGCCGGTCGGTTCCGTGCAGCAGCAATCTCTCTGGACAGGAATTCTGCCTTCTTATGGGTGATTGCTGATTGATAGGAACCATAATGGTCCATCAACCTAAGTCTGTCTGCATTAAGGCCAGATTTCCGCCAAGCCCTCTCTAGCCTTCGCCCCACTCTCCTCAGTTCCTTTAAAGACTCCTCAAACCAAGGAGTCTTTGGGCACTGAGTGAGTGGGCGAACACTGACAGGAGCAACTAAGTCCAAGGCCTCACCCACTGCCTTATTATAGGCAAGAACGAGGTCCCCTGGACCCATGCACTCACCTGAAATACCCGATAGATCCAGTACCGCCAATAGACCCTCTGGGGTAACTCCCCTTAAAGGGCGATACTGGACAATCTCTGTAGAGGCAGGCCTATTTGGGGGTGCCCTAAAGCTGAATCTTATGGTATGATGGTCTGTCCGAGCATTCGGTTCCACCCCCAAATGTGTGACCTCCAAATCCAGTAGAAACACTAGATCCAATGAGTGACCCCCTATATGGGTAGCAGAGAAAACTACCTGTGAGAGACCCAACATAGTCATAAGTTTGAGGAGATTCTTTCCAAAATGCGAGAGTTCGTCAACTCAGGCATTGAAGTCACCCAGTATTAACCATCTGGGCAACTCCAATGCCATGTCGATAATGAAATCCGTGAACTCCTTCAGGAATTCTCCACCATCACCGGGTGGACAGTAGATGAGGATGATCCTGAACCCTGCACCTGTTCCCAAGATACACTCAAAGGATCGAGTGACACCCACTGGCACATCCACAAGACTCAGCTCCATTCTAAAAAAGATGGTTACTCCCCCGCCTCTACGATCCAGTCTCGGGCAGTGTATCACTGAGAACCCAGCCGGAGCAGCAGAGGCTAGTATAGAGCCTGCATTCTCATCAAGCCAGGTCTTGGTGATACATGCCAGGTCAGATGTTGCAACAAGATCTACAATAATTGCAGTCTTGTTCCTAATAGACCTGGAATTACATAACACCGCTCAGGTTGGATGGGTTTTCAGGGAGGAGCACAGTACATGCCCACTATCTGCAGAGCCCTTGGGTATGGGAATCAGGCAGGGAGGACCCCTCTCCTGATCCCATTTCACCCCAGGGCATCTCCTAGTCCCAACTATCCCTATCTGTTCACTCCTTTCCATTATCCCACTCAGACCAGCCCATCCAACCCTCGAATGCCTTCTCACTATCCCCAATGCACGACACTTACTAAAGACATCGGCAGATAAACGGGGACAGTGAAAAAGATGGAGGCTCCGGAGCAGAGTGGGAGAATAGCGCCTGACCATCATAAAGCCCTCCCAACACATCTTGAAACAATCAGTAAAAACCCAACAAACAAACTAATCAAATTAACTATCTCACCTTCAAACCCAACCCAAAATAAATAACCCTCACATAAACAAATAATATTGTGCTAATAACAATAACAAACTATAAAAAGAAATAATAAACACACAAATTAATAAAATATCTTCCTCTAACCCACCCCAACATATACAAAATAAACTAAAAATCACTAAAATATAGATTATTAAGCCTAACGTCAGAGTCCAAATCAAAGTAAGTCTGCAAAACACAAGTCACGAGGAGGCGGATAATAAATCTTCAAAGCTGTAAATAAAACCAGTAAGTGCAAATATTTTCCAAGCACAGACTCTCACTTAAAAGCGATAGTAGGTGCAAAGCAGCCAAAGTCTTTAAGTCCCCAGACACTTTCACTACCTGGAGAAAAAAGGCATATTCAGATGTCAAAGCATAAAAATAAAATAATGAGTCTTAAGGTAGCCAATGTCTTCAAATCTTCAGATCCCCAGACCCTCTCACAACCTAGGAGATCAGAGAGAAAACAAGCAATCTCACTGCCTCAAACCAAAGGAGTATAAATCACTCAAAAAATAAAGTTAAAGTTTGACCATAATCCATATGTAGATAGGAGGAAAGTCAAAAAGCAGGTCCAGATCCAGTGGCACTGAGGGCTGAGAAATCAAAGGGTGAGAGAAGAATACCCTGAAGGCAGCTACTAATCCAGGCCAGATCCACAGCAACCACCCTGGAACAGTGTCCACCCACCGGCAGACCCCTTCGGTAAGTCTAGGAAATACTGTCAGCTTGCACCCGCCCTTCAGCTGGCCTGAGGACGGCATCACCCGCCCTGAACCCAGCTGACAGCAACCACCCCAGGCAACTCCCCCAAAACACGCTATCTCAGAAAATCCAGGGCCAAAACTTGGAACAAACGATTTACACAGTGGGAGCAAACAAATGCAGGCTCCTATCTCAAGCTTCCTAAATCTCCCTGCACCAAATCAGTGAGTTCATGCTCTTCTCCCCCAGAACTCCAACGATCATATATACAATAATCTGCCTCACATTCCAATCAATATTCAGTTTGCAATCCTCTGTTCCTTCTGCTAGTAATCCAAAAGATTCACTTCAGCAAAAATTTGCAGTCCAATTTAAAACTCGATCCAGCTCTACCGATGAATACTCATCCACAATTAATACCCGTAACGCTTAACCCATTCGGGGGTGATATAGGAGCGATACAGCCGCACCAAGTTGTCAGACCGATTCGGTCTCCGAAACGATGAAAATACCACAAATGATAAAAATGCCACAGTCACTCAGTCGATCAACAGAATTAAATAAAATGACAAATAAGCAAATAAAAAAGCATTAGGAGGCGTTCAAAGAGCTCAAACAAACAGTCGAGCAAACAAGCAGATGCTACCCTCTTGGACTTTGTTGATTACACTGAGGTACTTCAACATTTCTATCATGTCCCCCCTCTCCCTCCTTTCCTCAAAGGTATACATATTAAGCTCCTTTAGTCTCTCCTCATATGGCTTCTCTTGCAGACCCTGCACCATTTTAGTTGCCCTCCTCTGAACTGACTCCATCCTGTCTATGTCCTTGCAGAGATGGGGTCTCCAGAACTGGACGCAGTACTCCAGATGGAGTCTCACCAACTGTCTGTACAGGGGGATAACAACTTCCTGTTTTCTGCTGGTGATGCCTCTCCCTATACATCCCAGTATCCCCCCAGCCCTCCCTACTGCCTTATCACATTGCTTGCCAACCTTACGGTCATCTGATATGATTACCCCCAGGTCCCTTTCCGTTTTTGTTGTTGTTACTACCTCCCCCTCATTGTGTAATCTTGCCATGGGATTTTGTTTCCCAGGTGCATTATTTTGCACTTCTTTGCATTGAATCCGAGCTGCCATACTTCTGACCATTCCTCCAACCTTTACAAGTCCCTTCTCATCCTTTCTATGCCTCCTTGTGTATCAACCCTGTTGCAGATCTTTGAGTCATCTACAAAGAGGCATACTTTTCCTTACAGTCCCTCTGCAATGTTACTTATAAAGACATTAAAAAGGACTGGACCCAGTACTGAACCCTGAGGTACCCCACTAGTAACCCCTCTTTCTTCAGAGTGTACTCCATTTACAATTACCTTCTGTGTCCTGTTGTCTAGCCAATGTTTTACCCAGGCTGCCACCCTGGGACCCACTCCCAGGCTGGTTAATTTGACTATTAATCTTTTGTGTGGGACTGTGTCAAATGCCTTGCAAAAGTGTAGGTAGGCCATGTCCATAGCCCCTTCCTGGTCTACTAAAGCAATTTACACACTCCTAACAGTGTCTTTTCTTTCTGTTCCTACTAAAAGTTTTTTCTGTTATGTGTCTCCCCATGAGAAATTAAGCACATCTGCTGCCCCCTCTGATTACTTTTCTTGACCATACAAACATCACAATGTTATAGTGCTTTTTTTTTTTAGTGAACACCTCAGAAGAGGACAAGACTGACCACAAGAACGTACCCCTCTGCTGTAGAGCTGAAAGGACTTGAACCCCTTGACTGAACACTAACCCAAATGGCACTGATGATAATCAGACATAAGTCAAAGGACACTAAGTTAGAATGAGTTTCATTCGTGGTGTACTGTTTTAATGTATTTTTTTACATTGCAGCTTGTGATTTACAAATAAAAACAGTTCCTTTTCAGATGATTTCTTTATACCACCTTTCAATCAAATGTCAGTTTTCACTACAACAGAGGTGTGTGTGCTTGCAGTCTGCCTGTTCTCATCTGAGGTTTACACTAAACAAATAAAAGCTCATAACATCGTGACCTGTGTAACGCGTGTACAGTCCAGAAACGCAGTCAGAGTGGGCAGCAGATGCTCCACATTTATCGTGTGTCAGAGGAAACAATGTAGACGCGACACCTTCTACTGGGTCTCAGTCTGAAGGGAAAATATTTCCTCATTGACCTACTGTAACAAGAGCATGACAAAGGATGAATCACAGATGGTGGCCATCAAATATATATAAATTATATTAATACTGAATTGAAGTCGTCATCCTGTGAGACTCAGCTTTTATTTAATTACTATTAGAGCTGGTCAAATGTCCTCTTATAAAAGTAAAGTACAGTATGCCTTCTCTTACTTTAACTGGACACCCTATCATTCAGCTTTTAGTTAGTGTCTTGGTACATTGAGACAAAAGAAGGCCAAAGGCCTATCATGATTGTCTCCTACCATTAGGTGGGTTATTGTCTAATCCTAGAATGGATAAGAAAGTTATCTAGTTCCTGCTTAAAACTATCCACCGTCAGAAGGTTTACTAAGAATCTTGGTAATGAGTTCCATATACGGCCTGATCTTACAGTGAAAACATTCAACCTTTTGTTTGTATTTGTCTTTTGAACCATGAGTTGCCTATTATAAAGCCATAACTAAGTGGTTCTTGCATTGAATTTGATTCCTAGTTCCTTCGTGAGGTCCTCATTCTTAAGTATATTATAAAGAAACTGAAAATCCTGTGTCTCCTTTCTTGCAAGCTAAACAGGCCCAGTTTTTTTAATATTTTACAATAGTCCATGTTACAATAACCTAGTAACATTTTATGTTATTCTTCTTGAGTCTCTAGAGTATATTTACATCCCTGTATAAGTACGGACGCCAGAAAGGGGAACCATAAACAAGGTGAAGAATCGAAAATGTTTTGTACATCTCCATAATACACTGGAAATCCCTTGTCAAAAAGGAATGCCTGATCACGTGACTCATAGTTAGCTTTCCTGGCTACCAGAGCACAATGACCAGTGTGGGAATGAGTACTATTTACAGTGACTCTCAGATGTCTTTCCATATTGACTGATTTTAATGCAGTCCCATTCATGAATTATTTGTATCTAGGATTGTTCCTTCCTCAGTGCAATGCTATGCACTTTTCAGAATTAAAGGACAGTTTATTTTTGTTCATTTTCATATAGCGATCAGGTCATTACATAGGATTGTGTGTTTTTCTAAGCTATCCACTTCACCACCTACTCTAGTTTCATCTGCAAGTTTAGTCAGGTGACTATTGACATCTGATCCCATATCTCTAATAAATAATCCAGACAGTACTGGCCCACAACACAGTGCCCAGAGGCACTCTACTGCTCACGTCACCTTCCCTAGGTAACCTACCCTTCACTAACTTTTTGTGTTCTGTTAAAAAGCCAGCTCTCTATCCATCTC
Organism: Neoceratodus forsteri; assembly: GCA_016271365.2. Lineage (NCBI taxonomy): Eukaryota > Metazoa > Chordata > Ceratodontiformes > Ceratodontidae > Neoceratodus > Neoceratodus forsteri. The sequence goes on from CM057455.1 coordinate 272,652,625, forward strand.
ACAGTATAGGAGTTAATTCCCACACTGTAAGGTTTGTAAACCAAAAGATCATGTGGTTTCATATCAAAGGCCTTTCCCAAGTCCAACATGACAACATTATACGGTGTTCCTCCATCTATATGTTCAGTGACTTGCTCATCAAATATTAGGTTAGAGGCCCAGTGGCATGGGGGACTGTGGCATCTGTGCCCTATCTCCTGCCACACCAGCAACCAGTGTTCGCGATATGAGTGGGCCACTGGGGGTTCATCCAGGAAGGGAGAAAATCGAGCATCCATTGGACAGCTTTCCTCTCTCAAGGAGGGGGGAGTACAGGGTCGGCGTTTCCCTGACACCTAGTGGAGGCTGCGTGTCAGCATGCCAAGAGACCGTATGAAAGAATGGAGGTGTTGAGTCACCAGCCAGCTTGCTGTAGGCAGAAGCGCGCACAGCTCAGCCATTGCCAACACTGCATGCTCCACCCATGGGACCAATCAGAACATGAGGAAAATGGGTCCCAGGTCAAGCCGCATGCGCAGCTGTCCTCCACAGGCACCAACTGTGAATGCCACTTCCCTGAAATTTGCAGGTGAGTTGTTGGGGGCTCCTCGCTGCCCTGGCATGCAAGGGAAACTGTGAGGGAAGAAGGGGAAGCCTGCCTGATGTCACGGTGTGGGGCTGGGAGGATGGCTGGGATGGATTGCCGACCTGGGGACCAGTGAGAGAAACAAATTAGCCAAAAAAAAAAATACTAGGTTATTGTTACATGAAAGGTCTTTCTTATATCCATGCTGAGAGATGTCCTGTAATTTCAAGGTAGTTATTTCCTCATCAATTAAAGGTTTGAGTAATATTTCCATAATTTTGCACCATATAGCTGTTAAGCTAATTGGTCTGTAGTTTCCCACTAGCTTTCTATTTCCCTTTGTATGTATTGGGATCACCACTGCCCTATGCCAGTCTAATGACACAATTCCAGTTTTCAATGAGTCATTAAACAATATAGAGGGGGGAGTGCCAGATGATCATCCATGTTTTTAAGAACTAGGGGTGTATTTCATCAGGACCTGAAGAAGGGTTTACCTTTACATTTTTTAAAAGGTTTAGAACCTGACTTGGTGAGAAGTCCATGGGGGAAGACTAGTAGTGGATATTAATGTACCCAGTCTGTTTCTATCATTAAAGATCAAATGGACACCTACTTCATAAAAAGCTTGCATTCACTTGAATACATGTCCCTGTGCCATAATTAGTGTTTCCTAAAAATGGCAATAAAACAGCTTCCAATACAATATGTTCCTTATCACATAACACTATGATAACTGATCCTAAGGAGATTGCATTTATTTAATGAATATTTCATTTCTGTGTTTAAAGAGCAAATGCACATATTTCATGAAAAGCTTGAATTCGCTTGAATTCATATCCCTGTGTCATGATTAGTGTTTCCTAAAAATAGCATGCCATTTGGTTTTGTGGTTTTCTTTAAACCAGCATCTGTTTATGTGCTCTGCAGTAACTGAAACAGTGAAGATATTTCTGTCCCTGTAATATTAATTAAATAACTGTGCAATCTCCTTAGGATCAGTTATAGTAGTGTTATGTGATAAGGAACATATAGTATTGGAAGCTGTTTTATTGTTACTTAAGTATGTGAAGAAGGCTTTTTTTATCTTTTGAAAATGCTAGTCCACATTCTAAATTTTATTTCTCCTTTTTTATTATTTCAGCTTCCTTAATTCTCTTTTGTAAATATTTACATTCTATCCAGTTGGACACATTTGGGATTTCCTGTATAGTTTTTCTTTAACTTTTGCTTCTGTACTAACTTAATTAGCCATATGGGTATGTGGCCTTTGTTTTATTTCTTGACATTGGGTACTATTCTTTTCTCCAACACCAGGATTAAGGCTTCAATAGTTCCCAAATAGTAACTACATCCTTGCCAGCAAGAATAATCTGCCAGTCTCTATTGGCTATGGAGTTAACATCTTCCAGTTGACTTTTTTTTGTAGTCCCTAAAGATATTGGGGTTTGTATGAGGATACTTCCTTGCTACAAGAGAACCTGTACATTTCCAGTGATTACTAGTAGATAGAAAGACTTGCCACTCAAAATCACTGAAGGTTTTCAGACATGTCACTTTATTCATAATATTTTATTATGCAGTGACAAACAAGCAGTGCAACTGGTATAGCCCTGGAAGGCCACCACAAGACAATTTCTAACTCTGAGTTCTTTGTCAAGGTGTAGTGCACCCCAGTGTAAAAATGTACACACGTCTTACTTGTTTAATTGTCAAAATCATGAAGAATGCCTTCAAAAATGCTTAGTGCTTTCCACATTTGTGCCGATGCCTGTATGTCCCTATAGTATACTAAAACTGGTTTATCGAACGTATAGTATAGTCAATGTTGTTACTTATGTAAGACCAAGTTTTATAAAACAGGCAACAAAAAATATTGCAATGCACATTATTTCTCAAACACAGAAAGAACATCTAGCTAAATTGAAGTTACTAACATTATTAGAGTTAATTATGACAATGGTGAGTGGACCTCATATTGGTCAGGAATCAATCAAATCCAATGTTTAGTTATGTTCTATCACACCCTCTCATTCTTTCTTCAGTAAACTTTTTGGGTATAATATAAAAGCTTTGTTAACTCAGTTTGGTCATTGCTTCCTGGCCACTCCAAAGCCCCTAACTTGTATAGCTAAAAGGCTTCTCTTTTTGCCAATTTGATTTCAAAATCTCCTCCTCTCATACCAATTATAATTGTATGTACTCAAACTTAGGCACATGCTGTGATCTCTCTTGTGATATGTTTCCAAATCATACATACATACCTTGTGATATAAATGAACTGTTGGATTCATGGGAGGTATGAAAGTAATTTGTCATCTTAAACAATTGACCACATTACCCACATTGTTGAGCACTGATTGATTATCTGATTCATCCTCTGTGTCCACACCCTGCTTCATGAGGTTGGGGAAAAAATATTTCAGATTTAGAAACCTAATAAATCTATTTAGGTCAATAAAAGTTTCAGATTTATTCACCCTTGTGGCGGTTACAGAATGTAAACCTTTATTTAGTGCTCATAATTCTATGTCATTCAGAATGCAGTCAGACAAATCACATTGTTACCACTATCAGTACTCATTAAATCAGATAAAGGCATTTCAGTCTGTTTCTGTTACCGTTTGTGTACATATCTCCTGAATCTGATTTTCTATCCCAAACAACTTATGTAATGCTGATGCAAAGCATTCTTGTGCCTCATTAATGTCATTTAGTACGAGTCTTGCAAGTGTACATGTTTCTGCTGGTAATACACTTGACCGCTCCCCCTTCTTCCCTAACCCCCTCCTGCCCCTCCTCGTTTTCTTTGTCCTCTATGTCCTCTTTGTGTGCCTGTTTCTGTGGGCTCCTCAGGGGAGCAGGGGACAATATTGGGGGGCTGGTGTACTGTCTCTTCCACAGACAGCGTGTCCTCCTTGAAGCAGTTGTGGAGTTAGAATCAGCTGGGCTATCCTCACAATGGTGTTTGCACTGGTCCCAATTCATAGAAACATAAAAGTTGACAGCAGATAAGGACCACAAGGCCCATCCAGTCTGCCTTATGACTGTGCCATAGGCCTGTACTCTGTCAACGGCCTATCTATTCATATTCACCTGTATTGCTCCTTTATGCCTATCCTATGCCTGTGTAAAGCCCTGTGCTATATTCATATACACCACTTCCTGAAGTAGACAATTCCATGCATCCACCACCCTTTCTGCGAAAAGAACTTCCTCACATTACCCCCTTAATCGGCCTCCCTCTAAGCTCATGCTGTGACCTCTTGTCCTGCTTTTCTCTTGTATTGAAACATGTTGGACTTGTTCATCTTGTTAATGTCATTAAGGTATTTGAATGTTTTGATCATATCACCTCTCTCCCTCCTTTGCTCTAGGGTATACATATTCAGCTCCATTAATCTGTTCTCATATGTTTTCTGATGCAGTCCCTGCACCATTTTGGTTGCCCTTCTCTGGACTGCCTCTATTTTGTTAATGTCCTTGTACAGGTGAGTTGTCCAGTACTGCACACAGTACTCCATATGGGGCCTAACCAGTGTCTTGTAAAGAGGGATTATTACCACCCTCTCACAACTTGCGATACCCCTACTAATACAGCCCATCATCCCTGTAGCCTTACCTACTGATCTGACTTCAAGTCATCTGTGAGAATGATGCCCAAGTCTCTTGTTGCCCATGTGATTGACAACAACTTCCTTCAAAACCTATAGGTGGCTTAAGGGGTTCTCTTCCCTATGTGTGCATGATCTTGCATTTTTTTGCATTAAACCCCAGGTGCCACTCTTCTGAACATTTAGCCAGTTTATCCAGATCTCTTCTCATTCTGCCCACCCCATCTGGATCATCTACTCTGTTGCAGATCTTGGTGTCATCTGTAAACAGACAAACCTTACCCTCCAGTCCATCTGCAATGTCACTGATGCAGAGCCAGGAGTGATGTCATTGTGTCAAACAGCACAAAAACAAAATATATTGACAACTATTTTCAGTATGGGGTTGCAGATTCCATTTATGCCATACCTGAACAAGTAGTAATTCCTAGTTATTTGTTGCAGACTAGGCAAAGATCTCAAATAGATCGATAAAAGAATCACCACTCATTTCTAGATATTTTGTCCTGGTCAACTTTCGTGCTGAAAATACAATAGTGTCATTTTTTTAATTTTTTATTTCAGAATGTTATGCACTTGTCAGTTGCAAAAAAATTTAATGCGCTGCATTTTCTGCTAACTGTAACAAAAAATAAACAGCTAAAATGAAACACCACTCATTGTATAGATATTTTGGTGCTGAACAACTTCTGTGCTCAGATTGTTGTCTTTTAATATTTAAATTGGTTTTAGTTTCAATTAATGCCAACTACCAGTTGAATACTATAAGACTGTTATGATTATCTGTCTATCAATCTGTCATCTATCCATCCAACATAGAAACATAAAATCTGATGGCAGATAAGGTCCATTTGGCCCAACCAGACTGTCCATTTCCTAGCCTACTGGATAAGCTGTAGATGCTAGTTAACCAACAGCCTATAATTGATCACATATTCTATGGATATTCACCTTTGAATGAGGTTAGTACTGCTACTAAGGCCAAATATGGGAATGCATTCTAAATGAGCAGATCACTAGCTACTGAGTGGATACCTAGAGAGAAGATCACCAACTGTGAGGTTAAATCCAGTATTCTCACTGTAGGTCACATGATGATTCAGATATTGCTGATATTTGTCCCCCGATATCCTCACAGGTATGGCATAAATATAAATATGTGCATAGATCCTAATTTGTTGGTGCGATAAAATTACATTTAAAGCTAACTGAGGCAGTATATATTTTTGAATTATTTTTATCAGATAAAATGGAAGCATATAGTACATGAATGCACTGACACACAGAGAATCCATTGGCAAACAAGGATCACCCAGCCCGCTCGTCCCACTCCTTCTACCGTATCGCCAGACCTTAGATGTTGTGTTTTCCTCCATCTGGCATTCTTTTCAACATTTTTAAAATGCTTAACATATATTCTTGTTATAATCCAATTTCTTTTCTTCATTTTTAGGAGGTAATGAAGCCAAGTACCCGGTCTTTTTTCCTCCATAGAACCAAGTCTGTTACTGTATCAGCATTAACACATAAGCAATAGAAACAGACATAAAAGATTCCAATGCTCTGTTATGATTAAATTTGTAAAATAATTCAAATCTGATGCATCTGATTTAAAAAATCATACCTTTTCACTGTTATTTCCTGTGACACCTGCTTACTGATGGTCTTCTCCATGTCCTTCAGGGAGCATTCAAAGTGACAGCAGTCTTAATATAATGCTTTATCTGAGTGTACAAGGTTTGTACAGGATATGATGTACCTCACAAACCTTTTCATGTTTTTTCTGCCCAATATCAACAAGAGTTATAAAATATGATCTTGCTTTTGGTATATCCCTCACAAACTCAAGACTGGGCTTTTCTGTATTCATAAAATAAAGACATCTGGAGACATTGCACACCTGTAAGTAAATTAAATGGAAAAGAGAATACACAGTATTTATATAAACATATGCATATTATAAACTCAGTCATGAGGCCCGTGGCCTTATAGCCCCAATTACCCCTTTGACAGATATTCAACTTCTGTATACCCTTCTAGACTAGATCTCTTTCATCCTCTGCTGAGACTCCTGACCCACCCTGTACCCCTAATGGCAACACTAAGCCCTTGCATAGTCCTGCTATACATCCTCTAGCATACTGACAAGACTTTTTAGCAGCTGGCTGGGAGTTTCTAAAACTGTGTACGTAGATGGATTGCTTCCACCTGATTTATCTGGGATTGTTTCCCCTCTGTATTCTGTAAACAATGCCATGTACTGTGCAATGTTTCTTTCTGTCGATATTCTGTTTCATGTAATACTATTTGTTTATATGCTATTAATGTGTTACTGACAATGTCAATTAGCTGCTACTGTGTTCCCTGTCTCATTCTCCTCCCCCCAATTGATGAGGCTCATCTGTAAATGAGGTTTTAGCTTAAATGACTGTCATTCCAATATCAGTAAATCAATAAACAGATAGAAAACCTCCCCATACTCATTATTGATTCTATAGATACACACATTTGCTTAAACCGAAAACATAAGTAAGAGAAATAAAAATAGTTTCATATCATGATCTTTGTGGTTACTTCCTGTTTAACATTTGGAATCATGTGGTCATCTCTGAGGAACTTGGAAAAGGATGACAATAATTCACAGTCAAGGGGGTGTTTTTATACATCCCGCTCTCCATCATGGCTTTTCGGACTTTGGTCTTCCATGTAATGTCTCCTGGTCTATAAGGAAAAAAGAGTTTATGAATGCATTGCTTATAGTTCCTGCAGCTGAGAATTCAAATTAACTACTGTATTACAAACAACGCACGGTTCATAGAGGGCTCTGCTTCTTTCTACTTCAGTTTTCACTTCAGCCTGCACACTCGTTGAATCAATGAGTACATTAAAAAAACACATAAGCAGTGTTGTCTTTCTACTATAAAAGTTGTTATAAAATAGTGTTACTATTAGCCATTAATTGTTTTTTTTCTATTACCAGATTATATCTTATAGTCACTAAAGGGCCCAGTTATAAGCACTCTTACTGAATACAATCCAATTCCTGTCTCATTTCACTTATTGTGTGATCAGTCTATCACTGTTCATCAGTTTTTGGCCCCTCCCTCTTCTACTTCTTTCAAGGCCTGTGCTTTAAGGATCACTCCCTGTTGCCTAACACTCAGCCCTGTTCTACTCCCCTCCACCAGCCTAACTTCATAAGCTCTGCACTCTCTCCTTACCCTCTGCTTTGGACACCTGTACTTCTTTTTTTGCTATGTCCATAAACACCTTTCTAACGCTGCCTCTTCTTCTGTTTTTCATACCCCTCAACTCCGCTAGTATTGATACCCCCTTCATTTACCTGCATCACCACTCTATGTTGGGATATATCCCTTGGTGTACCCTACCACCATCCAACACACACTACTGTGCTCCTTTGCTAGCCTCCCTCAGTAATAACTGAGATAATCTCCTCTCCATCTCTGAGTATCCCCTTCTCCTTTAATCACTCACACCCTGCAGTAACACACCTGCTAAAAAATATGTCAGAAGATGATCACATTTGGCTCACAAGCTCCTTGCTCACTATCTTGCAAGGATTGCACTTCTCCTCCTGCTCCTAGCTGGGAGTGTACACCCAAACCCTGGTCCACCCACCTTGGCATATGAACAACACAAAAAACAAAGCTCCATCAAGCTGGTGACTCTAAACATCTGCAGCCTGCCAGCTAAGCTCGATGCCCTTCAAGTCTGGGTGCTACAACATAGGCCGGACGTTCTAGCCCTTAAAGATACTTGGCTCTCTCCTAAGGTCCCAGACAATGCTGTATCCATTCCAGGCTATGTCCTGTTTTGACTCGACAGTTGCCAAGAGAGGGGGTGGCTGCATTATTTAAGGGAAACTCTTAAAGGGCTAGTCATCCCATTACCCCTCTCTGCAAACAACTCTCAAATCCTAGCAGTTAAAATAATTCAGGCCAGCAGGGAAAATCCCTCACAGTTGCATCAGTATACATCCCCCCATGTGAACATGTTATAGGCTTCCAAATGATCAGACTTAATGGATGACAGCACCACCCATGGCAAGACAATTGTAATGGTTGATCTAAATGTTAACTGGCTAGCTCCAGAAGCTGACCCATATAAGGATGCCATTGCTGCCATATACATTATTCAAATGGTTGCCTCTCCCACTAGGTTTAATTATAAGTCTGGAAGTAGCTCCTTTCTTGACCTGATCTTCACCTCTCATCCCAGCAAAACCATTAACTCCTTGCTGCCCTGTCAATGGTTGATGGGACACCTCTTGACTCCTTGAGCAGTGTCTACCAAGCATTTGACTTCTTCATTGCCCAGTTTAACAAAGTTTGTAACAGTTTTGCTCCCCTACGTAAATGCAAAACTCAAACTACCACTAATCAGTGGATTAGCTCCAAACTCATCTCCATGATGCGAAACTGAGATAACCTCTGATATCATGCTATAGACTCAGGGAAGCCTCATGATATGTAACTCTATAAGGTGGATAGGAACCAGTGCACAATAGCAACGTGCAGAGCCAAGCAAGTCTTCTACAACCAGGAGCTTACTAACTCTTGAAGAAATAGCAAACCTTTCTGGGAGAACATCAAGAGCCTCACTGGTAAACCAAACAAATCCTCCCCCGCTATGATTGAGGTTAATGGCTCCACTTTACAGGACCCCAAAGAAATAGTGGAATCCTTTAATCTTGCATTCACTGATCTTAGCAGTGTCCTTCCCACAACCTCTTTGACAAGTCTGCCTGGCACTGCCTCAATATTAAAATCAATTTCCACAGTAATACTCCCCTCGTTCTACTTTAAGAGGGTATCCATATCTGAAGCTAAAAGATATCTTAACAAAGTGCTAAGCAAGCCAGTTTCAGCAGCGATACCCTTGACCTCAAACTCCTCTGTTTCTCTCCCTTGACATTGTCCTACAACCTATCACTAAAATTCTGAATCTTTCACACTCATAAACAATTCCCCCAGCTCTGGCAATCAGCAGTGGTCACACCTATTCATAAAAGTGGTGATGGGTCTCTTCTCTGTAACTACCACCCTATCTCTATCCTCCCACTACTCCCCAAGGCATTGAAATGAATTGTAGCTGACCAGTTGTCTGAACACCTCAACATATATAACTTACTCTGCCTGCAACAACATGGCTCTAGAAAAGCACATAGTACTACAACCACCCTGCTTGACTTCACCAGCCATATTCATAAGGCAATTGACACTGGTCATCCACTGAGTGCGGTGTGCATTGATTTGAGCAAGGCATTTGAAACCGTGAACTACCAGCTCCTGATTCACTCACTCTCCTCTCTTGGACTATCTAATGATGTAACCAAATGGTTTGAAAGCTACCTCTTAGTAAGGAGCCAAAAAGTCAAAATTGTTCACTCTCTCTCAAGTTCCCTTCCTGTCTGCTCTGGTGTACCACAGGGTTCTATCCTTGGCCCTCTACTTTTCAGCCTTTTCATCAATACTCTTCCTGCAGCTTACAATAATAACTTAGTACTCTATCCCGATGATGCAGTCTTCTTTTCCTCCCATACTGACCCCGTCTCGCTCTCCAAGGTGCTACAGATGAACTTCAGCCTAGTTGAAAACTGGCTTCTCCAACATAAGCTGTTGATGAATTATAAGAAAACACAGACCATGCTGTTCCATAGCTCTTTCAGTAAATACAGATCCATAAACTTCACCATACATAAAGAACTAGAACAGCCACTTGAGCAAATGCAGGAGTTTAAAAACCTCGGTATTACCCTTGATTGCACAATGTCTCAGCTCACATGTTCAACACATCTCAAAATCAGTCAAGTCAAAAATTGGGGCCCTCTACCCCCACCGTCGCTGTCTTACCAAAGAAGCTATGCGCTCAGCCAAAACTACCTCAGTCCTACCTGTAATTGATTACAGGCTTGCCTTCTACAGAGCTGCTGTTGATATTACCCTAAAATGGGTCAAGACAGCCCTTAATAAATGCTGTAGACTTCTCACTGATGCAGGGAAGCATATGCATACCTGTGATATCTACAAGCAATCCAGCTGGCTCAATCTAAATAGTAGACTTGCCTACCAGACCTGCCTACTGGCTAAGAAAATTTGTCTTAACCTCATAACCCCTGCAACTCATGCCTTAATGGTGCCCACAGTCACTGCACATTTTACATGCAGTTCCCTAGAACCAACATTTATCATTCCATTCTGCCACAAAAACCAGGCTCAATGTGCTTTCCACACCAGGGCCCCCCTGCTGCTAAACAACCTTCCCCCCTGAAATTGCAGCTGAAAACAAGCTTGGTCCATTCAAATGTAAACTCCACCAGCACCTCACTGACCTCAGCAGCTGTGACTGCTCTGCCTAGGCTTGCGGCTTTGTTTCACCTCTCCCTGCTCTTCTCTCCTCCCTCTCTACCCTCCCACTTCTCTCTGCCCCTCCATCTCCTGCTACTCCCATTTCTCTCCCACCCCCACCTACCATTCTACCCCCTCTCACCTCCCACCTACCATTCCACCCCCTCTCCCACTCCTCTCCTCCTGTCTGCCCCTCCCTATCACCCTATCTCTTGTTGCTCCACCCCTAGACTACCTAGCACTTATTTTTCTGTTCTTGCACTTACGACAATGTCAAATCCTTGACTGCCTACCCTTCTTTTCCCTACCCCCACACCTTGCTCCACTTATGTCACCTTTAGGATGGTTTTCATTTGTATCTGTGTCTTGCTATATATACATCTGTATTGTTAATTGTGCATTATTTGCCACTGACTGCTACTGTGCTAATCTATACACATGTACTGTCTTTTGCTACTAAGTTAACCCCCTGACCTGTATTGTATCTTACCTCTGCTTACTTCTATGTTGACCTCCTGACCTTGTATCTTATCACTGTTCTGCTTGCACCCATTGCTGATGCGGAACCTTGTAAATGGAACCCTTGGTTCAATGGTATTTATAATCCTAGTAATAAGTAAAAAAAATAAATAAAATGAATCTACTCACTGGACAGTCTGGCTTGGCAGTGGCTTGTTTAGAACAATACAATGACCTTTTTCAAGGAAATTCAAAAAGCTCTTTACTCCACAGATACTAGAAAACTGGGACTATTCAGATACTCTGCCATTCCAAAGCTGGTTGATCATGCTGTCCCTAGCTTGTTCCATTTCCTCCTCTATTTCTGCAGCTGTGCCGTTCTTAAAGCACACTCTCCGTAAATGATGTCCAAGAGCAGCCTGATTCTTTTTACAGAACCTGCAAATAAAGAGAATCCTCCTTGGCTTTCTGTAAGAAACAAAAACAAAACAAAACAAAAATATATATGTGTGTGTATATATGTGTGTGTGTGTGTGTGTATATATATATATATAAATACTGTATATAAATAGTGTGTGTGTGTGTGTGTGTGTGTGTGTGTGTGTGTGTGTGTGTTTCTCATGACTATGCTTCTATTACAATGCAAGTTACTGAAAAATCTATTGAAATATAGGATATGAAAAATCCAACGTGGATAACATATTTTTACTTATTTCATTTCGGGTTATGCAAATAATATATTTTTATACCATGACTTTTGATTCTATTTAGGGGCTGTAGTATGGCCCATGTTTGATACTTATTCATTCGTCGGAGACGTCACACAACAATCCATCTTGTAACACCCTTATATGTTAAACTTTAAAATGTAACATAACTTGAATCATTCTGATAGCCTTCAACAACCATGCTATGCAGCTGTATAGACCATTGTTTTTAAGACAGCCAATTCTGCATCCACTGCTTAAAAGGACATTTTATTTTTTGTTTTTTTGTAAGTTAACATGTGTTATAGGGACACCGCATTGATATTGTCGCTCCATACAAACTATAGCTAACTACTACTACTTCATAAAACAATGTCATATTAACACATGTAAAATTTCTTAGCAGATAAACAACATGTGGCCCAGCAAGTCTGCCAGTTTCCCTCACTGCTGCAGCCCCAGATCTAAATGTGATTTGTTCCTCTCCACCTCTGTACATCTCCAGGGTACCCATGTCTATCCCATGCACTCATCAACTTTCATATTATTTTCACCCCACCACTTCTACTGGAAGGCTGTTCCATTGCTACATCAACCTTTGAGTGAAGTATGGTGGGGGAGGGAAGCTGTCCTATAAGCTTGGGGCTATCTGCCCATGGGGAAGCCAGGTAACTGAATACCAACTGTCTGCAACCTGGTGCTAGGCCTGGGGAGAAACCAGTCTTTGTGGCAGTGAGGAAAGAATCCCTGTGAGATTTGAGCATCCAGTCCCTGTAGAAACCCTGCAACTGGGAGGGCTGGGTTAGTCAGAGATATAACAGTCTTATGAAAATCTAAAATTGAGACTTGAGGGAGGAAATGTTGCATTTATGTGCACTTGACTCTGAATCTCAAAAATATCCTGGGCTACGTAATTTAAAATGTTGAGGTAGGGCCCAGAAGGCATTCAGCATCTTCCCCTTACACCTGTAATGATTTATGGAACTTACATTTATGTAAAATGCCTGTATAATGACTATTTTTTGAAGTAGTCAAACACTTCAAACATTTTTGTAAAAGAGATGAAAGTGTAACAAGAACATTACAAATGTGAATGGAATAAAATGATTTATTTATTAAAACATCTTATAGCAATTTAATGTATATGTTTGGCTGGGATAGAATAATATTCTTAAAATCAAAACTTCAGAACTGAAGATCTTTCCTAGAGTCCCACTGCTGCTGTCACTAAAGACTTCTTAACAGTTATAATGATCTGGCAGTTGAAGAGGGCTATCCCACAAAAGACTTAATGTGAGTCATTGTCATTAAAATTGGGGGCTTCTCACCTAGATGCAGGTCTGTGATGAAAAATACACTCATTAAGTCAATAGCATGGTAAAAGTATCCCATATGTGCCAGTAAATGGCATCCTTCCTATTTTATTTTATTTTTATTTTATTTAACTCTCAAATTAAACACCTCTATTCATTTATTAATTAGGTCTAGGATTACAATAACTTTGAGCAAGGGCTCTTTTACAAAGGTTCCATGTCAGGTTACAATTCAAAACATAAAAGACATGTAAGTCAGATTACAAATTCAATACATAGGACAAGGTTACAAAAGTGTAAGCTAAACAGAGTTACAAAGCATCTGAGAAACAAAACGATTTTTGGAGGCTAGGTTACAAGGAGATAGGGGATGAGGTACAGAGAGGATATAGGACAAGAGAGAGGAAAAGTAGAGGGGTGGAGCTATAGAGGAGAAGCAGAGCCAGAGGCATTGTCATAGACGAAATATGAGGAAGTGCGTTCTAAGGGGTAACCAAGTGCTAATACGAGAGAGAGAACTAGAACAGCTAATTTACAAAGGTTCCACATCATAATCTTTTTAGACAAACAGGGTGAACATCATTACAAAATTATACAGAAATTACACAGATCATAGGAACATACAAGGGTGAATATTATATGTTACACACAGTTACACAGGTAAGGTACAAGTAGAGCTAAAAAAACAGTTATACATGTGAAGGGACTAGCTGAGACTGAGAACTTAGCAGAACTTCAGTTGAATATATGGAGTGGCACATGTGGGTAAGACAGTGGGGGGGGGGAGCAGACCCACTAGGAGTAGGCAGGCTAGAGGGTCATTGTCAAGTAGGACTAGACTAAAAGAAACTAGTATTGCCATTCACCATTTCCCCTTTGAATCTATAAGGAATAAAGAATTAATCTAAAAGTTCTATATATTTGGCATTTAGCTGTAAAATGCAATTGTGCAAGAATAAAAAAAACATAACGTACAGTATACTGCAGCTGAGTTCCTCTGTTATGGCAAAAGGTTAACATGAGGTCAAGTTGTCTTGGGGACAGAAGAGGACATGTTTTAGCATTCACAATCTTTGCCTTGTACCTGTGATACATATGAATCTGCCAGTAGAAACAGGTCACACAGTCTATCAATCTTTGCCTGAGTGTGCAGCTAGTCCTCTAGATTGCTGCTGTCCCAACTACCTCCCTATCTGTCATTCCCATGACAGCCTAAGCCCCTCCATCCAGCCCCTCCCTCATGTTGCATCCCTCCAGTCTTAAAACTTCCTACTATCTTACATGATACCACCCCCTCTGTCAGATAATTTAATTGAAAAAGTTTTATTCTTCATCAACCAGCCACACTTGTTTTATATAAAATCTATCTTCTTTTATTTGTTGCTTTACTATGAACACAGTAATTCCCTGTGGCCCAACGTTTCACCCAGCTCTGGGCTTCATCGGGGCAAAGATCTAAATAAACATAATATTCATTTTTCTGTACATATCAAAAACATTTTTAATTACACATTTTTTATATTTGAATTTTTGATGAGACAAAATTTGTCCATATCGAACCATATTACGCTTTGGCAAAATATTAATGAATATCTTCATACCCCTGTTGATGGTTAATCACTGTAAGGCAATAATAAATGTAATCTTTATTTCCATCATGGTGCATTACTGTCTCTTTAAGACTAAATTAATTGGTCAGCATGGTTTAAATGCATTGCAGAGGAACAGAATATTGTTTCATCAGCATACAATTAGCAGCTACTAAGTTTATCCACATAAACATTTGCCTTGCCATTGCTGTTAAAGCTCTTTATGATCACAGCTGTACTAGCCACCTTATGAGTTACATATAAAAATGGAATATCATATTCACCTGCTGCTCAATCTCACACATAAATCCTCTTTATGTTATTTGGTAACCATTTTTCATTTTTAGCCTATTAGATAGATAAAGACATTCAGTTAGCTTAGTAGTTCCCTATGTACTAGAGGTGCATTTAGATATAACTCATTCTGTCTCTGCATCTTAGCAGTTAAACATTTTTTCAGGAGATTGAACAGCAGATCCTTGCCCCTGATGAAGTCCAGAGCTGGGTGAAATGTTGGGCCACAGGGGATCACTGAGATCATAGTAAAGCAACAAATGAAAGAAGGCAGATTTTACGCAAAATAAACGTGGCTGGTTGATGAAAAATAAAACTTTTTCTCTGCATCTTGGAATCCGTACAGTAGTAGCCACAGACACTGCCAGCTATTTCCTGAAAATTCTGTGATATTTCCAGAAATATCTGATGCTTTCTGCATTTAAACAGTAGGGGCAGCAAAGAGAAACTCTTCAGAAATTTTATGAAATATCTGGAAATAGCTGCCAATGTCTGTGGCTACCACTGTACTACTAGCCCTCAACATAAACATTTAGGACTTACCCATAACCAAAAGGTACCTACCCTATGGACCTTTTCTCTGGATAATTTAATTGAAATACCACCCTCTCTGTGAAGTAGTGCCCCATCTCTTTCCCAAACCATCTGAATCCCGACCTCAGTACGTGCCCCCAGTCCCCACCCCTCCCCAACTCAACCCCCCCTTCAGTGCCAGCTCCCTCCTTCTGTCTACAATACTTGAACACCCCAATCCCATCCCCCCATCTCCAGCATGCACACACCAAGACCACTCAGCCCGTCCCAGCATTTTATTGGCTTTAGTAATAAAATCACAATTCTCAGTTCCGTCTGTAAGGCATTTCTTATGTTCATAATCAAGATAGTCACAGAATTATAACAGTACCTTTTTTTTCTCCTTTAGTTGATTTGTCAGTTTCTCCTGCAGGCATGTTTTGTCTTGGATGTTGCAGCCTATTAAGCCGAATGACCCTTTATGCAGTTCTTCTCCCCATGAAAATTCGTCAGTCTTTACCAAACCCTGGGCTTTTCCAGATCCTCAGTTCTCTTGGAACTTGCTTGACATCCATGCAAGCCTGCATAGTCTTTTGTTGCCAAAAAAAGTCTACAAGCCTTTAGTGCTAGTTTATCATAGCTCTGAAAGACCTTTCTAATAGTTAATTGCTCTGTACTCTGCGCAGCTGTTTCTCCTTGCTCCAAGTTCATATCTGGTGCCTCCGCATTGTAGTTTCTTTTGAAGACATCCTCAGTCTCCACTGTGTTGGAGAATATTGTTGTGGAAAAACTAAAACTAGCCTCCCTGGAAGATGGTGTGCTACTAGCCACCGGAGTCTCTGCCATACTTCACTTCATCAATCTGAACCCTCTGCAGCTGTAATAAGAGTAAGTGATGTCCTCCTGAGTGTATTACTCTCAAACAGATATCCAGTAACAGCAAGGGTTGCTTCCATGAATCTGGTGCACTTAAGTCAAATATCAGAAATGTAGACAGAAAAGGACTTGGCACTCGCAATCACTAAAATTCTCAGACACAAGTCACTTCATTGATAATATTTTATTATGCAATGACAAACAAGCAATGCAACCAGTGTTGCCATGGGAGGTCACCACAAGTCCAACATTTCAAACTCAAACTGAGTTTGTCAAGGTGTAGTGAAATCCCTAGTGTACAAATTTATATATGTAACCCCTCACCCCTGCCTTTTTAGCAAAACGACAGGTGGCATGCTGTTGAAGCTGACAGCAGTACCTGGTGGGGACTGGGTTCGGGGAGGATGAGGTTACATGGCACAGGGTCCTAGGTTTGGCTACTCTGCACAGGGCACCCAAGTAAATCCGAACACAGGAAGCAATAACTGTAATGTCCAAAACCAGGAATGGGATTCTACAGTATGGCTTTTATTCACATCCAAGATGAACAAACAAAGCATAGACAGACCCCCACGGGGCTACATTCCTGATAATGCAGATTAGAGTCAACAGAACACTTTATCACTATTTACAGCCCTCAGGCTCTGAACCCACCAGGCGCACAGCCTGGACTTGCACTCAGCTTTGGGTACACAGTTCGACTTGTACACCACTTGGGTTTTCCCCACTGGCCCA
Source organism: Neoceratodus forsteri (assembly GCA_016271365.2). Taxonomy (NCBI): domain Eukaryota; kingdom Metazoa; phylum Chordata; order Ceratodontiformes; family Ceratodontidae; genus Neoceratodus; species Neoceratodus forsteri. The sequence goes on from CM057455.1 coordinate 272,669,658, forward strand.
GCTCCCCCGCTGGCCACTTGATCCATGGTCCATTTTGGGAAATGAACCAATTATCCTGTAGTGGCTCCCCAAACCACCTTAGAGCCTTTGACTCCTAGAGGGAATTTTCCTTCCAATCCCATGTCTGGGTACTTCCCTCATCACTGGCCAAGTGCATGAGGCAAAGTAGAAATCCATGGAGAAAATCCGTAGAGGTGGACCTGGTTACTAAAGATGAGGGGTCTCCCACTTCCAGCTCCCACAGTCCATACCCGGCCATTTATCTGGAAACTAAACAATTCTTTTCTGAAAGCTTGGCAATGTAGATTACTGGGTAGACGTATGTCACATCTCCTCTACATGTCTTGACTTCCCATAAGTGCTGGACTTGAACATACTTTTACTTTTTGGCTAAGCCTATTAATCTAGGCCTCCCACTACTTCAGTAGTTCAATCCCCACTATCACACAATTCCCAGGGTGAAAAACATAGGCCCTTTAGAAAGAGTAGAAACTCACCCTCCAGTTGCAGGTGCCCCACAGGCGATTCACAAATAATCTTATTTCCCAAAAACTCTTGAACAAATAGGCAGCTTCTCCACTAGTAGCAGAACCAGAGGAGTTGCCCCTTGAATATGCAGGAAACTCCTTTCCTGCCCCCATCCCCAAGGGGAGGGAGCACTGAGACCCAAATCAGCAGTCTCCACCACTTAAAACTACTTCTGTGTCTCTCTTTTGGTGAAAACACGGTCCTTTTTTCCTAAATGTAGCCCTATGTCAGGGATGAGGCTCCAAGAGCCTAACCAGAGCTGCTGTGCTGCTCTCTCAGCAAGCTCCAGACTCCAACTGACCTACAGACTACTATTCCAACTCCTTGCTGCAGATTCCATTGTGGCTCATGCAGCTGAGACAGTTCTATGGTGATGTCATCCCTCAGTCTCAGCTGAGACTGACAACAGAGAGAGACAGTGTGAAACCCATTTAACTGGAGTTTCACAAGCTGCCTTCCCTGCCTACCACTAGGTCTTACTGGGATTCTAGTAACCCCGAGTAACAAGGGGGTTACATACAAAACATCTTAATTAATTGTTAAAATCATGAAGAGTGCCTACAAAAATTATTTTTTTTATACATACTTTATTATCAGTAAGTACAAAATGCATGAGATATAAAATCACATATCCAGCATACAGATCTCATAATCACAGTTATGTCATATGTGGTAGAAAGACCTTTGCCAAAAATACATTGTTAAAATGTATTCTTTCATCTAGGTCATAGAATGACATCTTGTACAGTCTGATATATATAATTGTTATAAGACCAAAATCAAGACAGAACAAACAATCCAATGGGGCTGCTAAACATATTTGTGTTGCTGTATATAATGGGTGCTGCATAGGGGGCTCCCTACTTCTTTAAATATCGTCTGCACGATAAATAGGGTCTGCACCAGAAGACATACGAAGAAAGACTAAAGCAGCTTAATATGTATACTCTTGAGGAAAGAAGGGAGAGAGGGGACGTGATAGAAACTTTCAAGTACCTCAAGGGAATTAACAAAGTCCAAGAGGGTAGCATCTTCCAGAAAGAGATGTGCAAGAACAAAGAGGTACAATTTGAAGATAGAGGGGGGACGGCTCAGGGGTAATGTGAGGAAGTATTTTTTCACTGAGAGGGTTGTGGATGCATGGAACAGCCTCCTTGAGGAGGTCGTAGAGTCAAGAACAGTGGGGGACTTCAAGAATGCATGGGACAGGCATAAGGCAGTCCTAGTGGCAGGTAAGAGGAAGTAAGCTGTTGGCTAACTAGGATCTGCAGCTTATCAGTTAGGTAGGAAAATGGGCAGACTAGGTGGGCCAAGCGGTCCTTATCTGCCGTCAAATTCAATGTTTCTATGTTTCTATAAAGAGCCTACATCAAATAAACTTTTTTTGAGATGTGCTACTATCAGGGCTACTCTTAATTTTCTTCTATCGTACACTGACTGCTAACATAGCGCAGCACTAACAACATATACAACAACAGACCCTGGATAGCAGCTCCCGTGGTAGTACCCTTCACTTTTCTTGCAAAGCAAACATGGGAGTTATCAGATGGCTCTGCTTACTAGCCAACCTTTCCCTGCTACCTAATACTAGTGGACCTCCAGAGATATCTGATTCAAATAAAGGGACATGCCCTACGCTAACAGGATACCTGCATAATAAGAATATGAACTTACTATGCTGCCCTTGGTTGCCTCTGTTTCAGTCAACTTGTGTTGAATCTATTCGAAGTGGGACAGCAACCTACTCAGCTATGCATGGCCTCAAACCCCAGCCACTCATATGCTGCATAGCCTGGTATTACTCTGCCTGGACCTTGAGCTACACAGTGGCAGGGCAACAGAAGAGGATGACATGGTTCCTGGATCCCTGCAATCTAACTTCCACAAAACACAACAAGACCCGTGTCCTCAAACATCTCCTTGCCAATCTGAGAAGAATCGTGCTCCTCCTACTACTGTGCTCAGGAGACGTCAAGATCAATCCTGGCCCCACAAAGCTGATTTCATCTCCAACTGAAATTACTACTCTAAAAGGAATCAGTCTCCTGCATGCCAATGTCTGCAGCCTCCTAAATAAGTTGAATTCTGTCAGGCCTGAATTATTCATACTGCCCCAGACATACTTGTGATCTCGGAAACCTGGCTTCGGGCATCCACACCAGACAGTGAGATTAATATCCTCAACTACCTCCTCTTCAGAGCAGACAGAAAAGCCGGGGGGGGGGAGAAGTAGCCATTTATGTTAATAACAAATTCACAATATCTATACTAGATGCTACTTCAGTTGCAGGGGGGGGATTTGAATGCTTGTCTCTCAGGGTCGAACCGTCCCAATCCATGGCATTCCGCATAATAGGCTGATATAGACCCCCAACAGCAGGACCACAGCTTCTGACTCATCTGTTTTCACAAATGGACATGACACCCCCTGGAAACAATTATATTAGGTGACCTTAAGTACGACTGGCTATGAAATAGATCGCTACCCCTGAAACAATTTTGTGACTCCCATGGATTCACCCAACTTATAACTGAACCAATGCGCATCAACAAGAAAAATCCAATGAGAAGCACCCTCCTGGATGTCCTCCTTGTCAACAAACCACACTACTACTTCCATGCCGGTATCCTTCCAGCAGATGTTAGCGACCACTGTCTCATACTGTAGCTGGCATGAGAACCATCACGAAACCACTGTCTACATCAAAGTCTTCTACTAAAAGATCCAGGTGGAACTTTGACCCCCTGGCCTACATACATGAGCTAAAAAACTCTTTTGCTCTGGCAGAGTTTCTACCTGGCTAAATCAGTGGGTGATGCCTATGATGTTCTCCATGAAATCATAGCCAGTGCCCTAAACATCCATGCTCCCCTAATTATAGCTCAAATTAAAAACAGAACCTGCCATTGGTTTTCACCAGATCTGAAGAATGCCTTACATAAAAGAGACTAGCTATGCAAAAAGACCCAGAAATCGCATGCCGATGCAGACCGGTGTCTCTTTATGACAGCTAGAAATGCCTGCACAAAAATGGTCAGAGACACCAAGGCCAAGTTCTATCAAAATGAATTACTCTCCGCATCCAACAGCCCAACCAAATTCTGGTCCACCATAAAGGATCTGTCTGGCCACTCCCCAGGTAGTGTACTACCTTCCAAAATCACCATCAACAATGTCACTATCCGAGATAAATCTGAGATTCTTCAAGCCTTCAACAACCACCTTGCCACTGCAGGCATGGCATTCGACAATGCACCTGTAAGTCATCTCCGCCCGCAGTTCAATGCCCAGTCCCCAGAACAGAGCAACAAGGATAAGATCTTCTCATTTTCCCCAATCACCATAAAAGAAGTTGAATACCTTATGCTACAGCTAGACACTAGAAAAAGTGAAGGAGTCGACTCCTTCGACCCATACTTTCTGAAAATAGCATACCACATACTTGCCACACCTACTGTATATCACACCTATTCAACTTATCCCTATCCCAGGGCTCTATCCCTACAGAATGGAAAACTGTCCATGTTATTCTCCTATTTAAAGCAGGGGACCCATGTGACCTAAACAATTATAGGCTAATCTCTCTTCTACCTATACTCTCAAAAATGCTGGAAAAAATCATGGACTTACAGTTGAGATCATTTTTATACAACTCTGTATTGCTTAACCCTATGCAGTCTGGCTTTAGAGCAAAGCATAGCACTGTTACGGTGCTGGCCAAAGTCACTAAGGACTGGCAACGGCACCTTGACAATAAAAAGTTTGTTTGTGCTGTGTTTTTAGATCTCAGCAAAGCATTAAATACCATCGACCACTGTCTACTTGTCTCCACTTTAAAAACCGTAGGCATGGACTCAACCTCATTGGACTGGTTCCAGGACTACCTCTCTGATAGGCAACAACAAATTAAGGCAGAAGGAGAGCTCTCTCCACTCAAACCAATAAAAAGAGGAGTCCCACAGGGATTCATACTGGGCCGGCTACTGTTCGCCATTTACATTAACAACCTGGACTTAGGCATTACGGAAGCCAGTATCCACTTGTTCGACGATGACACGGTGCTCTTTCTAAGCCGTGACTCTCCTGGAACAGCATACGCAGAACTACTAACTGAATTCAAAGCACTGCAGCATCAGCTTCTCAGCAAAAAGCTGCTGCTAAATGCAAAAAAAAAAAAAAACAAGGCCATGCTCTTTTCACCATCTGGTACTAGGGCCTACTCTGCTGCTGCTGGTACTCTTCCACCCATAACCACCCTACTAGGCGAAAATCTTGAGTTTGTGCCAAAATTCAAATATCTGGGCATATGGTTGGACAACAAACTCTCCTTTGTGGAGCACACAGAAGAACTGATGAAAAAGCTCAGGCAGAGGCTTGGCCTTTTCTTCAGAATTAAACACCTCCTGACCGCAGATGCAAAAAAACAGCTTGTTCAATCAACATTCCTCTCATTAATCAACTATGCTGACATTATCTATGGCCAATGCTCCATCATCTCACACCTTGCAAAACTGGATGTCCTGTACCATAGAGCATTAAGATTCATAACTGTTCTCCCATCCTCCACTCATCACTGCTCTCTATATGCAGCTGTAGGGTGGCCTTCCCTTCAATACAGGTGGTATAGAAATGCAGCACTCTGGACATTCCAAGCCCTTACCAACAAACTACCAGATTACATTGTTGCCTGCCTCCCCTTGAGCCCAATCAGTAGCTACGCCCTAAGAAGCCACTCCCTAATTTCTCTGAAAATCCCCAGGATCAGTACCCATTTTGGTAGGGTTGCCATAAGCCACGCCTTGCTCACAATCTAGAACAGGATACAGAAATCGATGAGACTCAGCTCTCTGGTCAGTTTTGACCTGTTTAGGACCATCTACGATAAAAGGTTCACCAAAATCTGCAAGTGCTTTCATAGCTCCATTCAGCCATGAACCTAGTTCCTTCTTTCCCTACTTTAACTAAGTTCATTAGTCAGCTGACTTATTGGCCCATGGCACTCATGGCACCACTTCTCCCATACTACTTTCCTCTCACCACCCACTTAACTAGAAGTTACAGACTCCACAAGGGGCCCCTCTGTAGCCTAGGATCCTCACCCAAGCATGTCAAATGGTCACTGAGGGCTGAAATACAAAGAATTGTACCCTCCGATAGTGGCTTGATTGAGAATTAATAAATATGCAACCTCAACTTCTGTATCCATAAAGGCTGTATATACCACAATAATGTTGTGTAATGCATATGTTTTCACAAGAACTGGAATGTTTACCTTGCGCCTACCACTATTCTGTAATTTTGTTTGTATCTTTACACACACTCTGTATTTTGTACCTTAATCTATGTATGTATAACTGTCTTTGACAGCAGCAGGTCCATCTTGTAAATGAGTTTGCTCAACGATGATCACCTGGATAAATAAAGATGTGATTGATTGATTGATATAGTGAAGTCATTTGGCTATAATAATAATCTTTATTTATAAAGCACCTTTCAAATGTCAAGCTGCTGAACAATACAAGCAAATAAAAGCAATAAAATACACAGTAATCAAACAAATAAATACAGAGCTGAAAGAATCAGTTGGAGGAAGCTTGTAGCCACAAATGTGTTTTTAGGGCCTTCTTAAAGCCCTCCATGGTTGTGCACCCCCATATTTGATGGGGTAGAGAATTCCACAGGGTTTGGGCCACATACATAAATGCACGGGCCCCCGATGTCTTCAAAGTCACCCTGGGGATCTCTAGCAACCCCTCATTAGCTGAGCAGTATGGAGACAGGAGCTCTTGCAGATAGTCTGGGCTCTGTCTGAGTATGGCCTTATAGGTCAGAAGCCCGATCTTGAACATGATCCACCTCTGCATAGGCAACCAGTGCAGTTCGCACAGCGTTGGTGTGATGTGACTTGCACGCAGGGTCCCCATCTACAACTGGGTCACAGTGTTCTGCACTAGCTGCTAGTGGCAGATATCGACTCCCCGAAGCCCTAGATAAAGGGAGTTGCAGTAGTCAAGGTGCGAGGTCACAAAGGAGTGGATCAGCATGGGAAGGTCATCGGATTAAACAAGGTGCTGGACCTTGGCGATGTACCTCAGATGGTAAAAGGAGAATTTGATGACTGCTGACACCTGAGAATGCAGTGTCAGCCCATCATCAAGAATCACACCCAGGGCCTGCACCCATTCAGAGGAAAGCAGCTGGATACCTCCCAGCCTAAGTCCAGAAGGCTGCCCAGTCCCCAACCCCTCTGTCCAGTGACCCGGGTCCACAACCATCACCTCAGTCTTTCCAGAGTTCAACTTCAACCAGCTGGAGTTCATCCAATCCTGGATTTCAGTGAGGCAGTTGTTAAATATCAAGCATGTACAATCTTGGTCGGGTGCAAAAGACAGGTAGAGCTGGATATCATAAGCATAGCAGTGAAACCTCAGCCCATACCATCTTACAATGTCTCTGAGGGGCAGCATGTACACCGTAAACAGCATGGGAGTCAACACCGAGCCCTGAGGAACCCCACATGGCAGAGAGAATGGGTCAGAGGAAAAAATTCCTGACACCACTCTCTGAGTTCTGCCAGTGAGGAAGGACTTGAACCATCTGAGAACTATACCAGACAGGCCACAGATGAAATTCAGGTGCTCGAGGAGCACCCCATGGTCCACGGTGTCAAAAGCTGAAGAGAGATCAAGAAGTGTCAAGATAGAATGACACTTCTGCTCTCTCGCCATCAAGAGATCACTAAGCACCCAAACCAGAGCAGTTTCAGTACTATGCCTCTTTTGAAAACTGGATTGGAGAGGTTTCTTAGATGTCATGGATGGGCAAATGGTTCTCCAGTTGCAGCACCACAACTTTCTCAATCACCTTCCCAACAAAGGGAAGGTTAGAGATCTGTCTGTAGTTCACAAGGCAGCTTGGGTCCAGAGCAGCATTCTTCAGAAGAGCTGTCACCACTGTCTCCTTCAGGGAGCTAGGAAACTCGCCCGACTAAGGAGCACCAAACTATCCTTGCAAGGACGGGGCCAACGATGTCACAACAACCCATAATCAGAGAGGTTGGGCCCAGATCCAAACTACAGCACATTGGGCACATACCCTGGGCAATCCACACAACATCCCCGATTTCCAGCTGGTTGAAGGAATGCCAGACAAAGAGAGGAGGAGTGCCCATACACAGATCAATAATGGCTCCCATAGACTGTGTCAGCTGGCTCTCTGCCCTGATGTTGGTCATCTTATCCGCGAAGAACCGAACAAGCTCATCACATTCAATCTGTGAAAAGGCCCTTCGAACCTGAAGACAGGGTTGGGTTGCACAACCTGTTCACGATTTGAAAGAGCTGAGCCGGCCGTTTCTGAGCAGCAGCAATCTCACTGGACAGGAACTCTGCCTTCTTACAGGTGATTGCTGATTGATAGACTTGATAATGTTCCATTAATCTAAGGTGGTCAGCCCCCAGAGCAGATTTCCACCGGCAACGCTCTAACCTTCGTCCAACTTGCCGCAGCTCCCTCAAGGTCCCATCAAACCATGGGGACCAAGAGCAAAGGGAGAATGGACAAACTTGGACAGGAGCGATAGTCCAGGGCTATAGTAACAGCCTTGTTATAGGCCTGAACCAGGCTCTCTGGACTCCCACTTGCCTTCAGAATTATCAATAGGTCAAATATCACCGATAGGTCATTGGAACTTGCATCCTGTAAAGAGCGGCATCTGACCATCTCCACAAGGGCCGGCCTGTGCAGGGGGGCATAAAAACTGAACCCCAAAGTGTGATGATCAGACCATCTGACTGGTTCCATCAGCAAGGCAGAGGTTTCAAACCCCAGGAGGAAGACTAACTCAAGAGAGGGACTGTACTTATGGGTAGCAGAGGCAACCACCTGTGTAAAGCCCAGTGATGACATCAACTGGAGGAAGTCCTGTCCAAATTGCAAGAGTTCATTGACCCAGGTGTTAGTCACCCAGGACCATCAACCTGGGTGACTCAAACACCATGTCAACAATGAAGTCCGCTACTTCCTGAAGGAATCACTTCTCATTCCTGGGTGGATGGTAGATGAGAGCGATCCTACAGCCTACACCTGCCTCCACAGTACACTCGAATTAGTTCATGTCCTCGACTGGCGCACTAGTGAGGTCCAGTTCAGTCTTAAAACAGATCGCTAGCCCCCATACCCTGCAGTCTGATCTCGAGCAGTGTATCACCGAGTACCCAGCTGAAACGGCAGCCTCCAGAATGGGGCCAGCATTATCATCCAGCCAAGTCTCAGTGATGCAATTCAGATCACCTGTCCCAAGGAGATCTGCAGTTATTGCAGTCTTTTTTTTTAATAGATCTGGCATTGCATAACACCGCTTGAGTCGGACAGGATTCCGGGGCCACACGAGCTACCAGCCCACCAATAGTGGAGCCCTTGGGTATGGAAACGAGACATGGGGGACCATGTTCCAGAATCCATTTCACCCCAGGGCATCTCTTGGGTCTCACTACTCCAATGTGAGAACTCCACTCATTCATCCTCTGACTTTCGTAACCCCCAGCCCACCCCCCTCCCCGACGAACAATTCCCAGCACTCTGCAGCATTGTTAAACTGTAGCAGGGAGGCAGTAAATGGGTGGAGGTCATGAAGTTCAGAGGATGAATAGCGCACAACCAGGGAAGCAGTCCACTAACACATCTTGACACCCCAAAATCTCACATCATGCACCTAAAACACAAACAACCAAAGGCACAACTGTCACAAATGACCAAAATAAAATCTAATTCCCCAAAATAATTAAAACAGATCTCCACTCTTTCTCTCACAGTAGCAGTAATACATTTCTAATCCACGTTTAGGACTGATAGAGGTCTATATGATGAGCAGGCTGTGGGGTCCTTGCCAGGCTTGGGTATCACAGAGATCACCACCTACCTCCAAAAAAGAGGCAAAGTGGAGCCGTCCTCTATTATCTCCTGATAAGCCAGCCTTATTAAGGGAATAATTGACTCCTGAAATTTTTTATAAGAGTCTGAGGGCAGGCCATCATTACCTGGGGATTTACCTGTTTTCCCTTCTCCTATTATTGTGGTAATTTCTTTTTCTGAAATCTGGGCCATTAGGTATGCATTCCATTCCTCACTCAGTTGAGGTAGGTTTAGTCCTCTTAGGAACGTCTGGATCTTTCCTATTTCTGGGCTTCTTTGTTGGGAGTAGAGACTCTTATAATATTCCAAAAAGGCTTCTGAGATTTGTTAAAGAGTAGTGGCCTTAATATTAGTACGAGTATGGACTATGTGTTGTTTGTGCCTGTGGCCGTGATCCTCTAGCTCTAAGTCTTAATTTCATAATCCTTTTGTTTAAGGAACTGTAGGTTTCTTTCAACTCTAAAATCCAATAATTTATTTAGTTGTTACCTTAAGTCTCCCAGCTCTTTTTCCTCTCTATCAAATTGTTCTTGCTGTTGTCCTTCTAATGTCATAAGCTGTGTCTCCATTTGTTTTTGCTTTTCATTTCTCTGTTTTTCCTAGCTACAGCTATGGCCACTAACTTACCTCGAATAACTGTCTTCATGGTGTCCGATAATATCCCATTACTGACTCCACCATCTTTGTTTTCTTGAAAGGTCTGTGTCATAGTTTGAGGGATTTGCTCAAGTGCCTCTGGGTCATTGAGGAGGGATAAATTAAGTCTCCAGATTATGTTCTTTTTTGACAGGGAGAGGTCAATTGTCAGGATTAATGAGGAATCGTCCGATAGCGCCAATCTACTACATCTGGACCTTAGCGAGGGACTTTCTGGACAAGAGAAAATAATCTAGTCTAGAATACATGTGATAGGTGGCCAAGTAGTATGTGAAGCCCTTCAACTGACCTTCTAGAAATTTCCAGGTATCTTGTAATCCCAGTCTTTGTAAAGGGCTTTGATAATTTTTACTGTTTTATAGGATTTCCTAGATATTTTAGAGGCAGTATCATTAGATGGGTCTAAAGTCATATTCCAGTCCCCTCCCTAAACCACAGTCCCCTCTGTCTTCTCTGCTAAAAGTAACAATATTTTCCTGTATAGCTCATAGGAGGAGTTTGGCAGCACATACACTGAGGCCAAGGTGATGATCTGCTCATTTAGTGTGCCCTTTAGTAGGACATAACTCCCCTCTTTATCCTCTATCCTCTCCACTACCTCAGAGGGTACATGACTGGAAATTAAGATAGCAAGCCCTCATTGTCTGTCTTGCAGATAAGAGGAGGAGCATACTTTAGTAGATCCGAAATGTTGTAACTTCTGGTGTTCCTCTGCAGATAAACAAGTCTACTGTAGGAGTATAAAATCAGCTTTAGTTTGTTTTATATAGTTTAAGACCTTTCTGCATTGAATAGAGCTTGTCAGACCATTTGCATTAAAGGTCAATATTCTGGAATCCCTCTTGGATAGATGAGGTTACTCAGAATGTACCTTAGACAAAGATGGGGCCGCCTCCCTCTCTCCACTACAGCAGCATCCCAACAGTCAAGAAACAATCCCCATAGTAAAAAAATAACCCTACTAATTGTAACATAAATGTTAACTTGGTTTAAAACATGAACATTAAAAAAGTAATAATAAACAGTAATAGGTGTACCTCCAAGGTTGGGGAACAATAAATTCTGTTCCCCGTTTCTGCTAGGGGTTATAAACCCTGCAGAGCTGTAGTGTGGTGTCCATCTTTTGCTACAAGGATCACTACAGGGGCAATTTACTTTGGGTGTACTACCAGCAATCAATTGCCCTGTTAAGAAAAAATAATACCAACCAACGGTCCATCTTGTTATTATTTATCTTCTCTTCTCTTCTCTCTCTCCCCCAGACGGGTTTACAACACAAGAACATTCCCCCAGATATTTATACAGTGTTATCTGGCTATGTGTATTCTCTATTCCATTACTTGTTTGATATCTCTTCCCCCCTCCCCTCAATTTGTCTGCATCCATCTTCAAAGGGCCCCAGCGGGGAGCTTCAGACCCAATCTCTATTAATCAAAATTCCCCAGGTTGTGTAGTCACATGGGGGAGGAAAGACTTTTTTTTACCCACCTTCTCACCCATTTCTTACAAACTATGGGGTGCATATCTCAGGGCAGTATCCTAGTGAGACACCCACAGGGATAGTCTCCCCTAGAATAACATATCCCTTATCCGGGGAGATCACTTGATGCAGAAGGATCCAGCGTAATACTTAACAGTTTATTTACTCTGTGTGTGTGTGTGTGTGTGTGTGTGGTGTGTGTGTGTATAATATACACACACACACACACACACACAGTCTCACTGCTTCTGTTTTTCTTTGTATACTTTCAGTTTTTGTATTTGTTAACTTACAGTCTCTGACCACTGTTGCGATTATTGTACAGTTCCCAATCGGGCTCATGCTGTCTCTCTGTGTGGAGCGACAGGTCTATTTCATTTTAAGAGTAGGATCAACCAGATAATAGGAAAAAAAAGAAACAGGCATGATAAACCCAATAGTTTTAACAGAGTAGAACTCTGCAGAGTTCAAAGACTGGGGGATTCTAGAAGCTCCTTGGTAAGCAAGAGATGGAGCTGCCATTTTTTTTTTTTTTGAGTATTAAGCCTGCCCATGGATGGCACATTAGCCAATGAGAGTGTAAATTGCTTTAGGTCACACATTCTATAGCTGTATGAGAAGTATTCAGAAGCTTCCTAACAGTTCCTGACGTTTCTATAGAATGTTTAATAATTGCATGAAGGGGATAAGACTGAGTCCTCTGTATACAGTGTCCCCCTCATGTTCTTTAGGTGTCAGAGTTCACATATCTGGTGAGGTAATCATGACAGTCTTATCCTCCCCCTTCCCCTGCAAGTCCAGTTAATGTGCCTCTGAGCTCATCAGCACTTCCTCTCAAGATGCCCGAGAAGGAGAAAAATAGAATAAAGTTCTCTGTTAATACTTCCACATTTTCATGTAGTTGCAATGTCTTTCTCAGTGGATTGTCTATGTCCTTGTCTGTGTTGGAGTTCTCTGCAAAGGTTTCTGAGGGATCCCTGAGGGTGCACACCGAGCCTCATGATATCTTGTCCCCCAGGGAGCAGTCTACTTAGGTTTTGAAGGTTCCTGTCCACTTCTGTATATGTGAATTCCTATCTTTTTTCCCACTGGAATCCCTCTATTTTTCAGTGCCTCCTCTGCCTCTCCCAGTGTGGCATACAGCTGTGGTCCTTCATCCCCAAAGATCTTCATCTTAGCAGGGTAAGTTGTTTGGAATCGAATTCTCCTGCCACACAATACCTTCATAATTGGTCGACATAGCAGGTGTAACCTTTGAATTTCTAGGGGGTAGTCTGTGTCTAGATAAAGTCTGGCCCCATTATATGTAACTTTTTTTCGCTGCCATGCTTGCCTTAGTGCCTCCTTTTTCACAGTATAGCTGGCAAATTTCATTAACATTTGACTGGATCGAGCAGTTGGGTTTGTTGGTTTTGGACCCAGGGTTCAAATGTGCCCACTCAATTTGTACCTCCATCATGAGTGGCAGAGACAGAACATCACAGAATAGATCTTGGAGGAAGAGCACCATATTACCTGTTTCTGACCCCTCTGGAGGCCTGAGAGCCTCAGGTTATCTCTTCTGGATCTCACCTCCAAATAGATGCACTTCACCAGTAATACATTTGTGTAGTCCAGAAGGGCAGACAATGTGTTCTTGTGTAGAGAAGACTCAGACTCCAAGGTGGTAACTCTTGTGTCAACTTCCTTCAATGAGGTGTCCAAGTCACTTAGCTTGAGGTGTAATTTTAGAAAATCCATTTTATTCTCCTTTCTTGGTGCCTGTATGTCCAGTAATATGATATCTAGCCTGGATATATTTTGGCAATCAGCCTCGCTCTCCCTCCCCATGGCCTGATGGTTCATTTGCCATCCAGCAGTTTTATTTTTATCAGTCTGGTTTCTTATTGCTTTTGGATCCCCTCTCCCTTTCAAAGGCATTTTAGTTTGTTTGTAGCAATCAGTTTTGTAGTAAAGGGGCTGTCTGTGGAGGAGCTCATTCTCTAGGCTGCTATTCAAGTCGTGGCAGAACCACAAAAATTCTTAGCACTTTTGACAACATTCATGCCAATGCCTGCATGGCCCTCTAGTATACTAAAACTGGTTTATCCAATATATATATAGTATATTTAGTGTTTTTCTTCTGTAAGACCAGGTTTTATCAAATGGGCAACAAGAAACACTGCAACATACATTATTATTTCTCAAACACAAAAGAACATTTAACTAAATTGATGTTACAAACATTATTAGAGTTAATTATGTCAATGGTGAGTGGCCCTCATATTAGAGTGAGGGAGGGGGTTGCTTTTGGTCAAGTCAATCAAATCCAGTTTTTAGTTATCCGAATCCTGTTGCACTTGGTAAGGACATTGTAAACATTGTGGTGTGATTGAAAAAACTTGCTCCTTCTTGAGACTGAGAGATGGAAATAGCTATAAAATGTGTACCTTCATTACCTGTGATACACAAAATGTGATCTACCTGGCTAGGTGTAGCTGTGGATTTTTTTTTTTTTACATAAGGAGAGTTAAGCACAAGCTAAAAGAATGCATAGGAGAACATATGTGTACAATTATCAATAAAAATGAAAAATATACTCTTGCTATGCATATCAATAGTTAGAGATAGATCACAAGATGTGCCTAAGTTTATTGAAATAGATAAAAGTATGATTGAAGCATTGGGAGGAGAGATCAAACCCAAACTGGCAAAAAGAGAAGTCTTTTGGATATAAAAGTTTGAGGCTTTGGAGTGGCCAGGAAACCAAATTAAGTTAGCAAAGCTTTCATATTAAAACAAAAAAATATATTGAAGAAAGAATGAGTGTGATAGAATTCAACTAAAATTAGATTTGATTGATTCCTGACCAGAAACACACCCCCATCGCTCCAATATGAGATCCACTCACCATTGTCATAATGTACTCAAATGTTAGTCAAATCAGTTCAGCTAAATGTTCTTTCTGTGGCTGAGAACTAGCAATGTGTGTTAAAATGTTTCTTATTGCCCGTTTTATAAAACTTGGTCTTACAGGAGTAAAATTAAATATACTATATGTTGGCTAAACCAGTTTTAGTATACTACAGGGACATACAGGCATTGACACAAATGTTGTGGAAAGCACTAAGAGCTTTTGTAGGCATTCTTCACGATTTTAACAATTAAATAAAGATGTTTTGTATACATTTGTACACTAGGGGGTGCACTACATCATGACAAAGAATGCAGTTTGTGTTTGAAACACTGGACTTGTGGTGGTCTTCCAGGGCTACACTGGTTGCACTGCTTATTTGTCACTGCATAATAAATTATGAATAACGCGACTTATGTCTGTGAATATTCAGTGATTGAGTGCTAACGCATTCTCTGTTTTATATATTGAACTTTATTGTGCCACCTCCATGGAAGTGACCCTTTCTGTTGCTAATGATCATTATGAAATGGATTGTCAATTTCAAGGCATCTCATTGGATGCCAGGTGTGTGTTAAAGTTTCTAACACACAAAAGCTAGATCAGGTCATGCCAGCTGGGCATTGATATGGGTGATGCTGCCCACAAAGAATGTTAAAAAATCAAATAGCCGCCATCTTGTTTTGTGCCACAAGTGATGCCACCCTTCCTGTGAAACTAACTCGCACATGCTGAAGTAAATGCACAACCTGTGTGATTTTTTTTAAAAAGCAACTGCCACGATCACAATCATCTCTTAACCCGCCCGCTCAACACAACACTGCCATGTAATTACCGTGCGACACAGACGGCACTTGAACCCTCCCCCTGTTCCTGGCTGACAGATGCCAAGCAGCAGAAAAAAAACAAACTGCCTCAATCTGTCTCCCAGCCCGCCCGCTCGTTCTCCATCCAAATACCAGACTCACACTCTACATCAGGGGAAAATGCAGGTTTACCACAGCGCACAGAAGCACAACAGCAGTAAGCATAGCATTCCTCTCACCATCTCGTAACCCGCCCGCTCAACACAACACTTCACCGGAGAACCGGACATACTGAGATGGCTTGCACGAGGGGGGTTAGCTACAGAATCTGCTTCTTTGCTTTTGTGTGTGTGTGTGTTGGGGGTGAATCTGAGACGGCTTGCACGAGGGGGGTTAGCTATAGAATCTGCTTCTTTGCTTTGTGTGTGTGGGGTGAATACTGCCATGACAACTAGATGTAACTACAGAAGCCTTTGTAGGACAAAATTCCTCAAGTCAAACAAAACAGTAGGCGGAGGAACTATTTTATTAAAAATCAAGACAAACATTAAACTTTTTCACTTTTAAATACTATACACTTTAGCTATCACGTACATCTGTATTTTTGATAGCCATTTCATAAGTGCAATAAGCCACTCCAGGGTCTGTGTATTTAGACACTTTAACACCGGCTTCTAGGAGGCTAATTTCGGGCGGTGGCCTCGTGCCTCACTACGCCTCCTAGCCATGTGTTAAAGTGTCTAACACACACCCTGGAGTGTCTTATTGCTTACCTAGTGCATAGAGGGCTGTGTATGCTTATGTCAGAGATACTATTGCCTATGTTTGTTATGACCAGATCTTATTTCACATCATGGGACTGGTGACATGTTGATCCACACCATTGGAGTTTATAACTCTAAGATGATCTTTCTCAAATTCAGTGGTTCCTCTAGGCTCCTGCCAATTGATGTCTGGAGCACTAAAATCTCCAAGTATTAGAACATCCCCCATGCTGGTGGCATTTTCAATTTCTTGTTATAATGTAATGTAATTCCTCAAGCTGGCAGGGGGTCTGTAACAGTTACCCAAGACCAATTGTTTTCTATTCTTGAACTTCATTTCCAGTCAGATTGATTCTGTGAGAACAAGGGACTCCTTATTTACATCTATTTGGTGGCAACATATGACATCTCTATTATAGCAGCAAATTCCACCACCTTTTCTCTCATGACTATTTTTTTTTAAGCTGGTAGCCCTGGATTTTGTTCATACAGTCATTGGAGTTATCCTGCCATGTCCTAGTTACGATCGCCATTTTGTCTAGTAGCAGGGGGGAAGGGGGGGATTGTTTATCCAGGAAAGGCACACTAAGCCAGAGCTTGTTTCCAGGTGTGACCTGGGAGCACAAGAAAGTTATGTGACTTGCTCAGGATCTCACAGTATGCAAGTGGAAGCTGTGGGATTCAAACCTAGGTCTGGTCTGCTGGATGTCACCAGATTTGCAGCTCAGAGCCTTAGACGGCTGCGCTATACTGCCTCCCTATCAGGTAGGACTCTAGTTCATTTTTTACTTTTTTTTTTTGAAATTACTGTTTATTTCTCCTCCCAGCCTGCCATCTCCGACCCTCCAGGGGGGGACAATTGGACATGCCACTGCCCGGAACCCTACCCACACAGACCCACAGGCCCCATGGAGCCTCGGATTACCTCCCGGGTGGGGATGAGGTGAGGGGCCAAACCCCATTACTTACATTGCGTCGGTCTGTGGTCTGCTGGGCGGGCACAGGCAGATCGTGGGCACGGCCATGGTCCCCCCATCTTCCCGGCTGTGGCAGGCTTTTTTCCGCGATTTTCTCCCTCCCGAGCAGCAAGTACCCTCCCCGACATCATGACGCATACGCCGACGTCCGTGCTGCTCAATAGCCACCCATCTCCCAGGTGGAGCTTGCAGTTCCTCGAGCCTCAGCTCAGGGTCATGCAGGTGTCGGGCAACGGCTGAATCCCTCCCCGGAGAAGGCGAGCTGTCATTGGACGCTCAAGCCTATCTCCCAGCCACCGACAACGAGTCCCACTCCAGAGCCGAGGTCGCCCGGCGTGCGAAGGTGGCGTCAGCGCCTCAACCCTCAGCGTCACCGGTCCGGCCTTCATTTTTTTAGTTATGTTTAAACTCCTAGCATTTGCCAGTGCAAAAGAACAAACATTTGTGTCACCAGACCTAGGAGATGACTGACGGATTTTAGGTCCCCTACCAACCTACTATTTTTTATTTATTTATTGAAGTCTTTGATTACTGGGTAGGTGCACTGAACTTAGGGATCATTTTCAGGCACAACTTGGGACAACAGTATGACACAATAAAATACATACTGGAAAGCAAATACTGTAGAATGCAAACAGAACAGTATAACAATATAAACAGCAAAGTGTACAAAGTGTTTGGAGAAATTAACATATGCTACATATTACAAAGAATTGGGGGAAAGACAGTATACAGTTACATTCTGAGCAAAAATTCAGAAACCGAATCATTGAAGTCACAGTCTAAGGTAACAAGCAATAACAACAGGACTACTACCAAAAAAGAAGGTAGTCACAAAGTGCTAAGTTAGGCAGAGCAACTATAAGAGCTGAGTTGGCAGCTAAGGTAGGCAGGATAGGCAGTAAGCTGAAGATGCTTACCTTGGAGAGCACAGAAATGTTGCATCTTTTAGTAGTCAGGGTTTGAAACCATGTTTGAAAGAGCTGTGAGTGTCTGCAGACCCCAGTGTGGCAGGGAGTCTGTTCCAGAGAGAGGAAGCAGCAATTGGCATAGTTTTGCCACCCATTACCGTGGAGACTTTAGGGACTTCCATAGGGGGAACTGCTGACACACGTAGGCTTCTAGGAGCAGCTCTAGCCTTCAGGAAGGATGCATAAGGTGAGATGCCATCATTTCTAAGGGTGATGTCAATGATAAAGCCCTGTGCTTATTCAAAATGGCCAGAGAGAGGGGCCACTGTAGTACCTGATAAAGGCAACAGTGGTGCATAGAGTACGGTGCCAGAAGTACAGATCGGCATGTTATTTTAGACATGTTTAGATGCATGTGTAAGGTCAAAGATACTGTGGAATATATGGGGGAGCAATAGTAAATGATAGGTAGCAGATTGCCTTGGGCAATAGCTAAGCAGGCCTCGCTGGTCAGGAAATGTTTGACCCGGTATGCAGCTCCAAGTTTTTAGTTAACCAGGTGTACAATGGAGTTTGTGTTCTATGTAGGAGAGGGAGGGGTCGAGGGTTATGTCTATGTACTTGAAATTGGGAACATTTTCTAGTGCTGGACCACTAGGTGTAAGCACTGAGAGGGAGGAGTCAGTTTAAATGGTCATATAATATCATAAGTCTCTTACCCAATACTCTTGAACCCCATCTATTAAGATGCAGTCCATCCCAGTAAAAGACCACGGTCTCCCTTAAAAGTCTCCCAATATGGAATGCTTGTGTACCTTTCAGTTAAAGCCCACTTCCTCAGCCATTAGTTAATGCTCTTAATTTTCCTTTGTTTCTTGTTCCCAGCTTTTGGTACAGGCAATATTTCTGATATAAAAATGCCACATTCCATGTCCTCTAGTAATTTACACAGCTGTATATAATCTTCCTTTATCTCAGCAATATCAGAAATGTGTATTTGTTGGTTCCTACATGCAAATCACCATGGGATGGTCTCCTGCATTTTTAGAATGTTTTTTATCATAAGTTATGTCTTTAATTCTTCCGCCCCACCCCATGAAAACTGTTAGATGTCCATTGATTTTGTCAGTCTTACATATAATTCTATCGATGTGTTTAGTGATAGTCACCCAGTACAAAGGATTGTCTCTTGTTACTGGGTGGAAGGGGGGCTGACTACCAGAGAAGGTTCCATTACTGTTTGTAGGGGTATCGTCCATTAACAATTCTACTGGTTGATTTTCAACATTTATCAAGGAAGGATGCACTGACATTAGTGGCCTCATCTCTCATCAGGTCAAACTGTTGATTTCCAGTATTGATCAGGGGGATAGCACAGCTGTTGCCATTTGCTCTTTTTGGAGGGATATGTACATTTATTGCTATTACTGTATCACCTAAGAATGCATCCATTTGGTTAATTTGCTCATCAGACTGTCAGGAGATATGAACCTCACTCTCAGGTTCTTGGCACTATTGGGAATGCAAGAAATCACATACGCATTGCATAAGAGTAATAAACTTGTTTATTACTACCAAAAGGATAAATCACAGTTGCCCTAAGTAGTTCTTACCAATACGAACTGGGAGCCAATGCTAAGCGTTCCCTATATCTTGAGGTTTCTCCGAGGTATAAGACTTAGTGTCTCACATTATATACCTATGATAATTACTATGGTTACTGTAAGATAGAAACATTTCTAGTTAGAGATGAGCCCTATTGGCTAAATTAGAGGTGGCTCCACAGTCAAAGATAACATTATACAATTTTGTAGTAGTCATCAGTTTGTAAAACAAGAGTACAGTATACAGAGTCTTACTTAACTCAGTGTAGTAGTACAAATCACCATAAGCTGGCAATGCCGACTTATAAATGAATTATTCCAAGGACACAGATGTCCTAACATCTTATGAGAAAGAAATACACAGAAATACATAGAAAAAAATAAATATTTGGTTATACCAAGCTGAGCTCCATAGACCTTAATAGTTCCAACAACAATAATCCACTTTGTAGATTCATTGAACTTATCCCCAGATTCATGCAACATAACTTGGATCTTTTTGAGATTCCCTTTTGTTTTCTCTCATCTGTTTCTCTCCAGTGGTGAATGAAGGGGGGGGAGTGGGGGGTACTGGGAGGGAGGATTATATTATGTTTTTTTCATGATTAATATTCTAATTGCATTATATCTTATTCCCTTTAAGCATGTTATATCTATGATCCCTATTAGAAATACTGGTATATAGAATCTAATTTGTTGGATTATTGTCTCTAAAAAATTCCTATGTAATGGTGTTTTGTGTATAATTTTGTTAAACGGAAAACACAATAAAGCTTTCTAAATTAGAAATACATAGAAAATATATATGTATTAGCAAGCAAAGTGTATTACAATAATATGCATACATATCCTGATATTTACTCTTGTACGGTAAATGCCTATAGCCCTATATGTTAGTATAACACATGCCTAAGCACTAGCTGTCTATGGTGCACCTCTGGGGGTACCAATAAAGGTGCAGGGACCTTGTGTAACAAGACTCTTTGGGTGATGAGTCCTCGTCCATCAGATTTATCATAGGGTCATAAGTATTTCTAGTACAGATGCTAAATTGCATTGTTTTCATACTTTTTGATTTTCCTGTTACTGACAAGTTCCCAGTCATCAAATGCATTTTCATCAATACAATCGTCCAGTCTCATTCTCATGTAGAATGAGAGTTGGTAATGCTACCAGAACCATTTATGTTGGTATTGCTATGGGAGACCTTGTTTCCCTATGGAGCAGAACTACTCACATTGCTGCAGTCACCTGATTTGCTGACTCCACTAGTGTCTGCTGTATTGATTACCTTTATTATAGTGACCATCTCAGTTTGATTTTTCTCAAGCTGGGCCAGTTTGCTATAGAATATTTTTATGCCCTCTTCTAGTACACTGTTGACACACCCGTCACAGATAAACATTCTGTAAGTAGGAAGAATTTCCACAAGTGTGTTCATATTGTAACTTTTACATTTAATACCTAATTCCCCATCCATTGTGATTATTTTGACCCCCATAATGAAGTGTAAATGTTTGTTTTATGCGTGTTTGCTTGTTATCTAACTATACAACTATTAACAACTCAAGTATCAGTGTTGTACACTATAGTCAATCACAGTTCAGCTCTCTGTTGGGTATAAGACAATGTACCTACAGTACAGTAGATACAGTTGTAACACTTAATAAAAATACTGAGAACTCCAGAATGCCTACCTCAAGTCCATGTTGTCACTCTAGACATGCATGACACATGCTAGGATGCCCGCGTCTCCAGGTGCTCACTCCACCTGAGCTTGCTCCACTTGCTAGGGGTGATTCCAGTTATACAACATGACCCTAAAATGACTCTCAGGGTCACAGCATGCTCAGCTTAACAAAAACCTTTAAAATGACAATATAATGCCAGTAAAAAACTTGTTAGCACACAGTTGGTAAAAGAAATGTCTTATTCAGCAAAAATGATACAAATAGAGCTCTCAGAGCAAATGTGTAGTACTAGGGAACTACCCTCAGACTACAGCTCCTAGGCTTCTTCCTGTAATCCATCTCAGGGACCCCTCAATGATAAATCTCAGCTACAGTTTTATTTGCAGCTACCTCTATCACTTGGCCTCCTTGTCCAACTCAATTTGTATGGGGATCTGCTGTAATTAAATGTATTATAACTGGTCAGCAATTTTTTTTCATTGACTGACCCAGTTATAATTTGCCGTTATAACCCGCGGGTTATAATGTGGCTCACAACTGTCAGTTAAAAGAAGCACACTCTCATTAGCTAATGTGCCATCCATGAGTGGGCTTAATATTCAAAAAAATGGTGGCTCCATCTCTTGCTTAGCAAGGAGCCACCAGAACCCACCACATCGTCTTTGAACTCTGCAGAGTTCTACTCTATTAAAACTATTGGGTTGATCATGCCCATTTCTTTTTTTTTTCTGTTGTATGGTTGACCCTGCTCTTAAAAAGAAATGGATCTGTCGCTCCACACAGAGATGTAGTGGGGACTGTACAATAATCACAACAGCAGTCAGAGACTGTAAGTTAAGAAATACAAAAAACGTAAAGTACACAAAAGGAAAAAACAGAAGTAGTGAGACAAAGCAAATGTGTGTGTGTGTGTGTGTTGTATGTGTGTGTGTGTGTGTGTGTGTACATAGTATCATTTTCCTAGCTTCAAATGGGACTGAGTTATAGCCTGCCAAACATGTTGCCAACATTTTAATTTATTTCACTCTAAATTTAAAACCACGTATCCAAATTTAATCAGATTTGAAACAGTTAAACTACTGTACCACATGGTCATTTCTGACAAAGTTCATATTTACAGCTTTAAATGGGATTGAATTAAAAGTAGTCAGATGTTCACAACATTTTAAAATTACATTTTGCAAGAACGTAAGCTGCAAATTTATAAACCCGTGAAACTTTAAAAATAGAGAAGATGATGTAATTATATTTGGCAGGTTCTTAGACCTTACATGGAGACTGTGTGTGGGTCAATTTTATTAATTGTTTGCTGCCAGAAATTGAAAAATAACATAAGTACTAATAGTCAAATTACATGAGTCTTTGTGAAAATTGTGGAATTTCATGAAAATTCCATGAAACTGGAATGTGCTAATTTCACTCAGCCTTACCTGTGGGATTCTAAAGGATATGGGTGTGAGGCAAGTAGTGCAGGGGGGTCTCCAGGTTCAGCAGTTGGATACATAGTTTCACAAAGAAATGGACCGCTGAGCTGGGAAGCACAATGTGTAAACAATTCTAACATGAGTGCAAGATATAAAAGGATCACACTCAGTAAATTAATGATCTTGGGTGCCCAATACACATGCAAGTCTTGGCTTAGAGGTACCCAAAAAGATGTACTGAAGAAAAACAAAGTTTGGGGCACTAAAAAGGAAGAATTCATGCTACTCCAACATGATACTTTCATAGTAAAAGGAGTGGGTGACTCTTACCTTAGGGATTTGGTAATTGAAAAGAACAGAGAATATCAGAAGGATCAGTAGTTCTACTGAGTCAGGCTAACTATGCTAAGACAGAAGGGGCAAACTAGTTACCCAAAGAGGAACTGAAAGACTACAAAAAGACTCAACCCAGCTTATCAAATGAAGTAGATCTACATGATTTTTTTTCACTGTAAATTTAAAACTGCTAAACCATTTATCCATTTGTGATAGACACCAGGATACACTGACATCAGATATGCATGTCACATGTTAAGTCTATGCCTAAGAGTAGAGAAGTTATAAACATTCACATTTTTGGGTGTTTTCCCAAAATATTTACATAGTAACATTTTGAACCCCTGTAACTTTAATATGTCTAATCCAACTCTCTCCATATTTAGAAGACTCTATAACCATTGCAAAATAATTATGTGCTAATTCACACAAGTCTAGCTCCAACGGTGCCTGGGTTATATGCAGGTAACATTTTCATAAAATTCCCCACAATCCCTCACAAAATAAACTGACAGGATTTGAGCATGTATAATGTTGATATGATGTATTATAATGTCATGAAATTTAGCACACAATTGAAACTCCTCACAAAGAGTAAGCATGCCAAAATGCATAGTTCTAGCTCAGAAGATGGTTGGGTATGAACAAATAATACAGTTTAACAATTCCACAACATTCTGATGAAAATCCACAGAAGTTCATGCAACTTCATCAAAATTCCACAAATTTAGATTGTTCACATTCTGCCCAGCTCTAGTAAAGCTCAAATGGGGTGATGATTTTTGGGGCAGAGATCAAATGAAGCAGTTGTAGATAAAGTGATCAGATAGAGAAGGCTAATGGGAAGATTTAAATTAGACACAGGTTGACACGTGTTTTGAAAAAAGAGGGTAACTTGTTCCACAGCTTAAAGGTCTCCACAGCAAAGGAGGTAGTACCATAGAGGGTTCTGGACCTTGAGTGGATGAAGGAAAGAAGCACAGGGTGACATAAGTAGAATAAGAGGGAGCGAACAGGCTTTTCAAGTAGTGTGATATAGTCCCGTTTAGAATTTTCCATCTGTACGAGGCAATTAGTTTAATTTATCTTGGAAGGATAAGCAGTTCATAGGCCTGCACTGGGTTCAGTGAGGTGTAAACGTATTGCATTGCAGCATCTTTCTCCATTTGGCTTTGCAGTATGTGCAGGCCATAAGTCAATTAGTGTCATTACAAGACCAGTATAAATAGCATGATCAAATTAGTTAAAGCAGCTCTTTAGTCTATAGAGCAGGTCCAGTCTGTCATTTCATGTTTTGATCATTGTGTCAATCTGAGCATCATAAGTCAGCTTGGACTCTAGGCAGACACCTATTCAGTTTGAACTGCTCTAAACAACTTGGGATGGCAGAGAAAGGGGAGATATTGCTGATGGGGAACCTGAATATGCCAGATGCCGACTGGAGTACCTTTGTTGCAGCCACATCCAAGAGCAGGGCCATTCTCTATACCCTACAGGGTGCATGCCTCAGACAGCTAGTTCTGGAACCCACTCAGGAGAGAACAATCTTAGACCTGGTACTTTCAAATGGGGATGGAAAGAGGATCTCTGATCTTGAAGTGGATAGCCATCTGGGAACAAGCAACCACCAAACAGTGTAGTTCACGATAAACTTAGCTGTAGAGTCAAGCCACACAAAAGTGAAGGTACTGGACTTCAGTAGGCCTGATTTTGTCAAAATGGGAGAGTGCCTCAGAAAAGCACTGATAAACAGGCAAGAAGCTGTGGTGGAGCAACAATTGGGGAAACATCGAAACCGCCATCACAGAGGCAACAAGTCTTTGTTTGAAGCAAATAAACAAATCAAAATGAAAGAAAAAAAACACTATGGTTCTCAAAAGAAGTGGTGGGGAAGGTAGGGGAAAAAAAGATAGCATTCAGGAAGTATAAGGAAACACAGAAGGAGCAGGACAGTGAACTGTACCAGTTAAAGCAGAAGGAAGCGGGTAAGGCAATCAGAATAGCAGAGGCCCAAACTGAGGAAAAGATAGCCAACTCGGTTAAGAAGGGGATAAAACCTTTATAGGTACATTAGTGAGCAAAGAAAGACTAACGCAGGGATACTAAGGCTGAACAAAGAGGAAGGTGGTTGGGCAGAGAGCAATAGTGAAAAAGCAGGGATACTGAATCAATACTTCTGCTCAGTATTCACAATGGAAAAGCTGGGGGAAATACCTAATCCAGTCAATAGAAGCACTCTGGATAGGGGGGTTGATATTAGTCCATTCACAGAAGAAAGGGTTGAAAGAACTCTTAAAACTGAAGGAAGGATTTTAAAAGAACTAAGGGAAGAACTAGTAACACCACTGACTACCCTTTTTAATAAATTATGGGAGGATGGGGTGGTACCTGAGGACTGGAGGAGGGCGGATGTGATTCCCTTTCACAAAAGTGGGAGCAAGACAGAGGCAGGTAACTACAGACCTGTCAGTTTGACCTCAGTGGTAGGGAAAATGATGGAATCACTTCTGGAGGAAAGAATTGTTGAGTACCTAGAGGCCAGAGGGGCACAGTAACCAAGGCAGCATGGATTCACAGCGGGAAGGTTATGTCAGACAAATCTAATTGATTTTTTTGACTGGGTGACCAAAGCAGTAGACCAGAGAGGGGCTATGGACATGGCCTACCTAGACTTTAGCAAGGCATTTGACACAGTCACGCACAAAAGATTAATAAACAAATTAGCCAGCCTGGGAGTGGGTCCAAGGGTGGTAGCCTGGGTAAAATGCTGGTTGGACAACAGAACACAGTGGGTAATAGTAAATGGAATCCACAGTGAAGAAAGGAGGGTTACTAGTTGGGTACCACAGGGTTCAGTACTGGGGCCAGTCCTTTTTAATGTCTTTATAAGTGACATTACAGAGGGACTGGAAGGGAAAGTATGTCTCTTTGCAGATGACACAAAGATCTGCAACAGGGTTGATACACAAGGTGGGGTGGAAAGGATGAAAAGGGACTTGGCAAGGTCGGAGGAATGTTCAAATGTATGGCAGCTTAGATTCAATGCAAAGAAGTGCAAAGTACTGCACCTGAGAAACAAAAACCTAGGGGAAGAGTACACAATGGGGGTTGAGATACTGACAACAACAAAAATGGAAAGGGACCGGGGTGGTCATATCAGATGACCTAAAGGTGGGCCAGCAATGTGAGAAGGCAGTAAGGAGGGCTGGGGGGATACTGGGATGCATACGGAGAGGCATCACCAGTAGAAAACAGGAAGTTGTTGGCCCTCTGTACAGACAGTTGGTAAGACCACATCTGGAGTACTGTGTACAGTTCTGGAGATCCATCTCTGCAAAGACATACAGGGTGGAGGCTGTCCAGAGGAGGGCAACCAAAATGATGCAGGGTCTGCATCAGAAGACATATGAAGAAAAACTAAAGGAACTAAAGATATACACTCTCGAGGAAAGGAGGGAGAGGGGGGAACATGATAGAAACTTTCAAATACCTCAAGGGAATCAACAAAGTCCAAGAGGGTAGCATCTTTCAGAAAAAGAGATGTGCAAAATCAAGGGGGCACAATTTGAAAATAGAGGAGGGACGGCTCAGAGGTAATGTGAGGAAGTATTTCTTCACAGAGAGGGTTGTGGATACATGGAACAGCCTTCCTGAGGAGGTCGTAGAGTCAAAAATAGTGGGGGAATTCAAGAATGCATGGGACAGACATAAGGCAATTCTAGCAGGTGGTAGGAGGAAGTAGGCTGTTGGTTAACTAGGATCCGCATCTTATCCGTTAGGTAGGGAAATGGGCAGACTAGGTAGGCCAAGCGGTCCTTATCTGCCATCAAATTCTATGTTTCTATGATTGCCAGATTGTCATTAGTTTTGATGACACACAGCCCTTGTGTGTTGAGCTTGTGGGCAGAGGCAAATAATGTGCATTTAGTGTGCTTTGCATTTAGGACTAGAACTAGGGCATGGCCACTTAGCCAGGACTGTATATTGTCAGTCTGTCTTTAGCCTGACCCAATATTCCTGATGCAGGGGCCCCTAGCTAACAGCACAATGTCATCAGCATAGATGGGACATCTACTGCTGTGGGTAGGTCATTCAGCAAGAGCGAGAAGAGTAGTGGGCCCTGGATGGACCTCTGTGCCCCCTTCCCAAGTAATGGTAGTAAAAGAAAGACAACATTGTTTGAAATAATACATTGCTGCCTATTGCCAGATAGTTTGAACCATTCTACTGGATTTGGGAAGAGACCAAGTAGGTGGAGCTTGTCTAGAAGACTTTGTGGCACACAAGGTCAAGGGCTTTGTACATGTCAAGGCCTAGGGCAGCTGCACAATCACCTTGATGCTGGATTAATACCAGGCTATAATGAATAAATAAGAAATGTCAAAATTGGGAGTCACGTGATGCGCTCGAAGGTGTAGCAGCTAGCATAAGGGGCTCTCTTTCTCGTTTGTAAACTATCGAACTTTCCTCGCTTTTCTACAGCTCTCTTTGGCGATAACCCTACTCCAAAGCAGTGAACTGTCTGGAGATTCATCTTATCTGTTCAATCCGGCTAAAATGGAGGAATCGAAGCAAGAACTGGAGGCGAAACGTCCTCGGCGCAGCTCTTCTCCGGCGGCCCAGCCAGACGATATCACGCCCTCCCCGGATTTATGCAGATCTAACAACAATTAAAGACGCATTGTTCAAGCTCATCGAGGAGGTTGACGATTTCAAGCCCGCATTAACGCAATTAGCTCAGCAGGTCACTGACGCAGAAGCTCGTATCTCATCTTTAGAGCGGAGTGCAGAGAAGCAAGACCCCACCATGGTTGAATACAAGCGGTCTCTAGCCAAACTAGAAGATCGTCTAGACGACCTTGAAGGAAGGAATCACCGAAATAATCTTGTATTGCTGGGGCTACCGGAGGGTGAAGAAGGCCCCAATACAATTACTTTTTTACAAAAGTTTCTTAAAAAGACAGTAGGCCCTTCGCCTAATGGGCCCGAATATGTTATAGAAAGGGGACATTGGGCCTTAAGGGCAAAGCCTTCTCCCCCAGATCCTCCAAGGCCTATAATCTTCAAGCTATTAAATTACCTTGATCGAGAGCACATATTAAAGGAGGCGAGGAAACTTTCAGCCATCCTTTGGGAAGGCAAGAAATTACGCTTGGTGCCAGATTTAACAGTGAAGAACAGGATGGCTCGAGCCAGTTTTCATCCCATTACATCAAAACTCTGGGCTGCCGGGGTAAGACACCGTATGCTATACCCAGCCAGATTAGAAGTTACTCTCAAGGATGGGAAAAAACTCTTCGAATCTTCAGATGAAGCACTAAAGTCTCTAAAAGAGTTATTCCTGGACTTATTTTCCAAAGGCTGAGAGGGGCTGACCACGAGGAAGTTCTCCGGGATACAGTGGACTTTTTGGACTGACTTATATAATTGCAAAGTGTGAAATTTTCCACCGATCCTGTAGAGTGTCGGGATTCTATACAGCCACTGTTTACTTGTTTTATGTTAATTTCTTCCTCATAGACATATTACTGGGGCATTGGACTTGTTATTACTTGAAGTCTTATTCTACTTTATTCTTATATCTGCCTACTTGTGGGAGGGACCTCTCGGTCCTCGGAGAGGTACCCGGCTGAGGCTCCTATATAAAGGGAACAAGTACATGGTCGTTGTAAAGGCACAGCTGATGCTTCCGTCGTGTTTTACGGAGGACCCCCCCCACATGATAAGGTAGCCCTGGTATGTTGCTACTTGGGGCAGAGGGTGTTTAGAGCCCCTCAAGAGTTATGGCGGGCGTCTGACCTTGCCGAAGTTCTGATATCTACTTACCCATTTAGTCACAATCACACTCTGGCATTTCACCTGGTTACGTCCTCCCTACTTGATTTGGGGTTTGACCCGCTAGCCTTTACACCTCGATTATAAACTGGAGGCCACCGGTGGGGTCTTAGAATAATGTCCATGCCTAAGTGCTTCAGGGTTGGGTTTTTTTTTTTTGCTGAAATACTGGGAAACACTAGTGTTGTTATATGGCGACATGGTACTTTTTCTTCTTCTCTCTGGCTTTTACTGTAATTTCTTCTGACTTGCCCACGGTTAGGACACCTTAATTGTTTAATTATATAAGAAGGCAGTTGTTGGTTAGTTTTTGCATTTAATAAGGTTGTATCTTACAACCCTACATAAGGGATGAGGTAGGGTTAACCTAGTTGAAATGTGAACATGGTAGAATGGATACGGTTACTAACAGCCTTACAAGGCTTGCTAAGTTGCGGGAGAGGACAAACAGTTTTTTTTCTCTATGAGGGAGAGGCTCCACCTTCCTAGCGTGCCACGGACCATCATAATTGGAGTCGGCCTGGGGCCGGGAGGTATAGCACAGTAGGGATTGGGGTGGGGGGGTCTTTCAATGGAGGGATTTCTCCCTTTTTCAGTTTTGGGTATTTGTGGGTTTTTGGGGGAGGGAGTTGGCAGCTTAATAGTTCAGGATGTATCCTGTATAGAGTTATTTTATGGCTTCTAATTTGAACATTGTCTCGTGGAACATTAAGGGGTAGAGATAATAAGAAGAAGTATATTATCTTAAACCATCTACGCACTCTCGACCCATCAATAGTATTTCTCCAAGAAACACACATGCTCCCTGAACAGCTCCACTTTCAAAAAAAGATGGGTAGGTCAGGTTTTGGAGCCGGCTTTTCTACAAGTAAAGAGGGGTAGCCATTTTAGTGGCCAATAAGGTTCCCTTTTTCCCATCGGAAGTTGTTTCCGATCCTGAAGGTAGGTTCGTTTTTGTGGTTGGGAAGTTGGGGGGTGCAAGTTTAGTGCTGGGAACTATTTATGGGCCTAATCAGGAATCACCGTTTTTTTTCACGCAGCTGGCAGTACTTATAACACCCTTAGCTGACAAACCCATAATCTTAGGCGGGGATTGGAATTTGGTGCAATCCAATCGCTTGGATCGTTCATGGTCCAAAGGTCTCCTCCCTTCCCCAGCCCAGAGAGCAATGTCAGAATTTGCTTCCTCAATAGGCCTAACTGATCCATGGCTAATTACTTAACTCAACTGTCAGAGAGTTTACCTTCTATTCCCTGTTCATAGAAGCTACTGCGATTGATTTCTTTTTAGTCAGCCACCAAATCCTTACTTTGATCCAAGAGGTTACTATTGCCAGTCGGGTAATCTCGATCACTCCCTATTAGCCTTCGGTGTCAGCCATTATTTTACCACCTAGATCTTACTCATGGTCCCTAAACAATAGCCTATTTAAGGACCCCCTTTAGTGGACCTTCCAAGCATTCATGTCCTATTCCATCAAATCTAATTGGGGATCAATACAGGCAGTCGATCGGGTGTGGGCGGCCTTAAAGGCTACATGGAGGGGTGAGTTGATCAGGTTGGAATCAACCCGTAAAAAGAAAATTGCATGCCTGTCATCTAACTGCTTGGAAAAAATTAAGGCCTTGGATGCCTTAGGTGAGACATCGAGGTCTTACGCCCAAGAGCATGAACTTGCTTCCCTTAGGGCTTGGTATGAAAAGACCATGAAAGAGAGGGTGGAGAGTTCAGCCTCTAGACTGAGGGCATCTTACATAGGGCAAGGTAGCAAAGCTGGGAAAAATCTTAGCCTGGCAATTGAAACAGCGGGCCGCGGCAAAGTGGGTATATGCATTGAGACATCCGCAGACAAGTGACCCGATTTCAGATCCAGAGGGCATACTGAACATTTTTCTTGATTTTTACAAAAATTTATACTCAAGTGTGCCACTGTCGCCAGATGTGGCTACTAGAATGAGGGAATTTCTTATGAATATTCCCTTCCCTAAACTCTCCCAGGACTTTAGCCAGATGCTAGAGGCTCCTCTCTCATCTGAAGAGATCTCCCAATCCATCGACGCTTTGAAGCTGGACAAAGCACCAGGGCCAGATGGGTTTGCAGCTTTATTTTATAAGACCTTTAAAGAGCACCTGATACCGCTATTGCAACAACTTTATACCTTTTGGTATGAGCAGGGGATAGAAGACCACTCCCTCTTTGAGGTGAGAATAATCCTCTTACCCAAACCCGACAAATCCTTAGACTTGGTGACTAACTACAGACCAATATCCTTATTAAATATAGATATCAAGATTTTCGCTAAGATTTTGGCCACTAGAATGAAGGCAGCGTGGATAGGGCTGTTGAGCCCTGAGCAAGTCGGATTTTGGCAGGTCGCGTCCTGCAGACCACTTTAGAAAGTTGTTCTACTTAATCCAGGAGTCTGCAGTCCGGACATGGAAGCATCTCTGGTCTCATAGACGAAAAGGCATTCGATAGGGTGGAATGGAAATTTATGTTTGAGGTACTGTCTAAATTTGGCATTCCGGATAAGTTTGTGGACTATATTCGAATACTGTATACGTGTCCCACAGCGAGGATTTCCTGTAACAATTTGATCTCAGCCCCTTTTCCGTTGTTGAGGGGCACCCGTCAAGGATGTCCTCTCTCCCCGTTTCTATTTAATTTATATTTAGAACCCCTTATTAGAGCTATCAAGGTGTATAGGGGAGTCTGAGTTCAAACTGTCTGCCTTTGCAGATGATTTGTTAATTCATACCTGGCATAGCCAAGAATCACTTCTGCACTTGTTTTCAATTATCTCATGCTTTAGTGAATTTTTGGGATACAAACTGAATAAAAGTAAAACTACGGTTTATCCACTTTCCCCTCAGTTGCAACGGAGTTGGTGTTCATCCTTGGGCCTATGTTGGCAAACAAAATCCCTACCCTATTTGGGTATCAAAATTTCTAAAGACCTAACCGAGTTACCTGATCTAAATTTTAAGCCCCTGCTTAAATCCATCAAAGAGGATTTAGAAAGATGGACTAGGCTTCCTTATCTTTCTGGGGGAGATCTAACACAATTAAAATGATGATTTTGCCGAGAATTTTTTATTTTCTCTTCAATCTCAATGTGTATCTTCCTAAATCCTTTTTTAACCTTTGTCACAAATATTGTGCAGACTTTTTATGGAATGGCAAACCCCCGTAGGGGCTTCCGGAAACTTACTCGACTAAGGAAGGAAGGGGCTTGCAGTTACGATTTCTATATTTACTACTTGGCCAGTCATGTGACAAGATCGGCCCTGTGGGCCTCTGAGACAATAACGTCATCAGTAAGTGGTATGCTAGATCGCTTGGTGGGCCAGAGTGTTAACCTAGATGTGGAGTCCCTGTTATTTACCCCCTGGTCCAAAGTCCCTCCCAAACTCAAAGGCACCTCGCTCGGTTGGGACATTAGGGCCCTGCACCAGCTCTACACGCTTCTGAATATCTCTTATACAAGAGACCTGATGCAACCCCTTATCAAGAACCCTAACCTTCTGACTGGAAACCAGCCATTAAAAAGATGTGTAGGTAACCTCTCCCACAAACCTAGAGTAGCGGATTTCATTTCAGATGGCTTCCCTACCCCACCCTCTGTGTTGATAGGAAAATTTATGATTGACTCAAGGGATAGGTTGCAGCTGTACCAAATTCAAAGGTGTATTCGCTCCTTCCTGGAGGGTGGATCAGGGTCCGAAGAGGCTGGAAGATTGATAAGAAAGATAAAAGACTTGGCACTATCAAATAATGAAATCTCAAAATTTATAAGTTTATTTTAGCAAAGAAGATTCTGATGCCTCCCTGTTCCACATTACTGGAAGGTGAACTTATCCTTGAACTGGTCGGAAGAGACCTGGATAAAGGTTTGGCTGGACTTATACGCTTGCATCAAACAAGATAGATTGAGGGTCTTCAATTTAACATCTTACACAATCTGTGTATCTCTCCGGCTAAACTTTCATTGCATATATAGACTTAGCTCCCAAAGTGTAAAGATTGTAGTAACCCCTGGCCTGAGCTTACACAAACTAGGGAATGCCCCAAAGTGGTTAAGTTCTGGGACTTGGTCAGGTCATGGATGGCCCTTTTGTGATGTTACACCTTACTTTAATCGTGACTCCTGCATTCTTGGCAGGTTCACCCACATTCCTTCGACAATCCCAAAGTACCAAGTAGCCCTGATTACCTTAGTGACAAAGTTGTTGCTCCTCCGTTACTGGTGGAGGGATGGGATTCCCTCATGCAAGGAATGGTGGGATACTTTTTTGGAAGCCTTGAATGCGGAAAGGGTCGTAGCTAAAGTTTTTAATTCTAGCAAGAAATTCGATAGATGTTGGGGCAATTTTTACCAGCGCTTAAAGGACAATTTTGGCTATTAGTGCAGCCAGGATTAGCCTACGTAATATTACTTTCCCAGAGGCTAGTGTACCAACCCCCTTGCCTATTATTCCTTGTGGAATGGATAGGGCTGTCTCAATATATTCTCTATCCCCCACTCCTTTTCCTTGTTTCATTTCTTACTTCATCTCTTTTTTTAATCAGGCCTCGATTGGTTTAACAGGACTTTCATAAACAGGATACAGTTTATTGCTATAGTATGCTGATTCTTAAGCTATCTGGTTTCCCTTTTGCCTTTTCTTTTACTTTGTAAGCTGCGGGTTAGGAGGATGGTCGGATTTGGGGTGGGCTTGGTTGTGGGTTTGTTTTGTTTATTGTGTCTTATTGCATTGTGTTGTACCACGATGTATTGGGGTTTACTGGAATGGGGGGTTGTTTTGTTCATGTTTTGGTGTTGAAAAATAAAACATAGTTATTTGCAAAAAAAAAAGAAATGTCAAAATTAGAGGCCCCCCCCCCCAACAGAAAGGGCATTGATATTCATAGGGTGGAGACTGTGCAGATGAGTGAAAATGATAAGAGGGGCCAGAGGTTGTGGATCTCAACATGTATTTCATCGAGGAAAGGAGGGAAAGGATGCAGATGACTTTGACTTTTAATTATCTGAATGAATGGGAGTGGGGTCTTCAGATACAGTTCTAATGCAGCTACATGAGGGAATATGATGAAACTGGTGGGAGAGAGACTCAGGGAAGGAGGTGAGGAAGCATTTCTTCACTGAGAGGGAGTTGGAAATATAGGATAGATTCCTGAGGGAGGTGGTGGGGCTATTATAGTGGCAGGTTTCTAGCCTGTTTGCAATAGGCACATGGGATCAACAACAAGACCAGCAAAGTAAAACAAGGTGAATTCATCAGGATTCAAATCCTAGAGCCTCTGAGTGCCACACAATGAAATCAGTTAAACCAGCAACACAATCCAGATTCCAGATTTTCGAAGACTTGTCCACAGGCACTACACCTGTGTTGCCCACAGTTTCCTGCCTTAGTGGGCAGTATTTTCAAAGCCGCAGCATCTCTGCAGCAATATACCTACCTTATGGCACCTTGCATCCATTCTGACTGTGCAAGAACCAAATTTGTCTAAGTCCCTTAAACCATTGCAAAGATGGTCTAAGGGGACCTAGACCTGCACATTTCAGATATTTGTAGCAGACGCACAGAGGAGGGTGCTCCAGGCTGCAGGACCAACTGCATCTGGCATACAGGGTAGACACAGCCTTTTGAAAATACCCCCAGATGCATGGGGGTCTCCAGTCTTTAATAATCTAGCCCCTTGATTATACAATATCATTATATTCCTGGTACCCTTGTGGGTAATGAGATATGAGAACAGAGCACCACATTGATTGTGTAGTATAGTGGTGAATGGCTTTTGGTGTCACTAAGCAGGGCAAGGTGAAGGGCTTTTAATGCCACTCAAAATCGGCCTCTTGTCTTATCTTCAGTGAGCCATCCTGTCATTTCCTTCTACTCCTCCGCTCACAAGTCAAAGGTTGTCTGCACTCCTATGTAGTACTGAAGCAGACTCTAAAATTCTCAGACACAATTTTTGGAATCAGTTAAAGATTCAGCATAGGCCCAATATTTTGATACCTTTTGATAATGGACACAGTTTTTGGAACCAGTAGCCTGCACAGACGAGGATGCTGCATCACTGAATAACATTTTCTGAGATCCTACATAGGCCCAGTAATTACGGTAATATTACAATGGACATAGCGTTTTGGAACAAGTAACTGTACATATGTTAAAATTATGTATATTGACAATCTGACATGGCTAAATTATCCACTATAACCAGGTTGAATTTTATTTACCTGGTTCAACCTAGTAGAACCTGGTAGAACTTCTTTGGCTTGACTGAAAAGGTTTGCAAGGTTGAACTTTTTGGGATTAACACAGCCCTACCAATTGCCAGCCATAATGAGAGCTAACTACAGTATGTGAAGATAGACTACCTGGGAGGAGGATGCCTCTAGGACCAGGAGCAAACAGTTGTTAACAATTGTAGCGCAAGTATGGTAGTTCAGAATGGTCTTTGTAGTTCAGAATAGTCTTAAGTACTGTAAATGTATTAAGGCCTAATAAAGTCTAAACATTTTAGAATATCACTAAAGAAAATGCTTTTGCTGCAGAGGTTCTTTCTTATTAAAGCAAGTGAGGGTTTTGAATCAATAGCAGCTGCTACACGGTTCACTGGATGAATTACTTGCACTGATTTGAGGTTTAGAACAGTGCAAGGCACAGCACACAGGTACCATGATGTACGTGAGTATGAAAATTAATGACACAATCTACTATAAAGGTGACAAAATTTAACTAACTAGGGTTGTAAGATTCTGATAGCATTCATTTACTGTAAACTATTAAATTTCATTGCCAGTAATATTTCTGTATGCTCGTGGTCAGATGGTGTTCTGCAAAAATAAATTGAAAGTGTAATTTTGTGGTCATCCACAACTGCATTTTATTGGTTTCCAAGTCAATAGTGTGCATGAAATTTCAGCGCAATCTATAACAGCACGGTCAATCTGCCACATGCAAATGAAGCACTCACAAACTCCAGCGTGAGGAATCTCATCACATTGCATGTGTACCGTACAGCAGAATCTCACCAGCAAGAAAAACAAACACATGAAAATAAAGAATTATTACCTTAGTAATGGTTAAGCCTCATTTTCCTCAGTTTCATCAATCACATCACAGGCTTGCATTGGTGTTTTCACTGTGTACAGTTCCATAGTTCATTCTGTTAAAGTTTAAGTTTTTATTTGATGGACAAACACATGGAAAGTTATGGTTCTTCAGTGGGCACAAATCAGACTTGTAGTTGAAAATTGTGCATGATGGCGCTCAGTTAGTCAAGTTCTGAACATGTTCCGTAGCCACTAACCACAGCTGTAATCCATTTCACAGTGTCCTGATACCTATGGTGTGATGCTGGGGATCCTGACCTGACAGGTACTGCTCCAGCTTTAATTCATTGAGGTTCTGTTATGTTTTAAGTGCCTTGATAAATTTCCAAATATTCAGATGACTGGCTCCAAGTAAGTTATTGAAACTAGAATGCCATCCCTCCACAGCATTTATTATATGAGGGAGAGATTCGTCAACAGCATTATAACAGTACCAGAATTCTGCAGGAAATCGTGGTCTGCAATGCCCACTGGGTGCCCCCGCCATGTATCCTCAAAATCCAGTAATGGAGTCTATAGATCATCATTCTCGGTGTAAAAATCTCCACATCTAAGTGCCTCAAAAGCGGACAGAACATCAGGGCAAGGGACATAAGCTAGCGCTGGCAACATCCTATTGTGCAGTGCAAAGTTTTCATCCACAATATAATTCTTGTGGCTATCTGCAAACTTCGGTATTTTCCACCAGATCACCTGGCATAAATAGAAAAAGTAACCACGGGTTGTAGTACCAGGAAACACAGTGCTAAGTGCTTTAGCAGCAGTGATTTCAAAATCAACCATCACAGACTGTAGTGACAAGCTGGGCAATTATTTTTTATTGCTGAAAGATCATTTACATAGGTAGCATTGGTTCGACTTAACATCAGAATAAATATTGGGATGATGGCTGTAAAGTGCACACTGTGGATGGTATATAATGTAGAAAATAGTAGGAGAGTGGATTTGAACGTCCCATCGGCGTACCAATGACTGTTTCCTTTCATGTATTGTAAGCTTCTGTGTGTTGTGAAGATCAGAAATTGCTCATTGTTGTCAGGCCCACTATCACAAAGAAGAAATGGCTCTCTACGATCAGTCACAGAACATTCCGTGGGAATTGCCCAAAGCGGACCCCCAATTCAAATAACACACCACACTGTCTTTGGTATAAAAAAGGGCCGTAACTCTTTTTACTTAATCAAAAATTGTTTACATTACATGGAACACTTAACATTTATAAAGCATAATACGTACATCACATTCAACAGATATGCACATTACAATATACAGTATATCTCTATACATACATCACTATACATAACCACATCATTAAAACATATGTACATTAAGTATCCCATCCCGTAAGACCCCCTGAGCAGCCACAATTCATGTATTGCTGAAACCCCGGCTCCTTCTTCCACTTATTTTAGGGGAACTCTGGCCCTTTAGTCCAACAGACCCATTGAGGGCCGTGCCTTCCCTCAAGACAGTTCCCCTCCCCATCTTCCCTGAATTTAGGGCCTCCTAGACCCTTGACGAGGCACATGCCCATCTGGGGCCGCACTCCCTATCTCAGAATCTTGGCTCCCAGCATTTCAGTGCACACCCACCCTCCTGGGTGCCTTCCTCCCCCAATCTGTGAGGCATACCCATCCTAGGGTTGTGCCTCTCCCTGGTGACACCCAATTGCAGCTCTTCTTATGTCCAGAGCCTCTCTTACCCAGGGTCAGCCATGAATTACTGCCACTTATATACGGTGCCAACACATATCTCCCTCTAGTGCCCAAGGGGTCTTACTTTTACCAAACAGTACTGTCTCACAAAAATCATTGAGGGTATTGTCAAAAATGTAATTTCCAATGTCAGACAGATGAAACCCGTCCCGGCTATACAGGCCCTTATCCATCTTGGTGATCAAGAAATGTCTGATAACCTCCACGCCCAGCGAGGCCATGAAATGGGACACCTCCTTATTGACAGACCTACGTGCTTTGTCCATGGCTCCCACCTTTCGCTCACCACGCCACTGCTGGCGTGGTATGATTCTTGTCCATGCTAGAATGGTGTGAGGCAACATTTGTTTCAAGTGGGCCAAACCCCTCTTAATAGCCCCAATTAATCTGGGTGCCCCCAGGGTGACCAAGTCATTCCCTCCCAGGTGAATAACCAGCACGACCAGTGGCTGACGATGTAGGCCCAATCTAAAAATCATTTCATATAATGCCCCCCACTTCATCCCCCCTTTTCCTGCCCTCTGAATCACAGCTCGACTTCTTGGAATGTCTAGCTGTCTTGTGTAAGGCCGTCTTTTCGCCCTCGTGTATGCCTCCCTCATGTGTAAATGACCCACGATCCATATCCGAGGGGATGTTGCAGCCATGCCTGTAAGACAAAACAGAAACAGCTGAGTATTCTCCCACTGTGAGCTTCAGTTACAACTTGTGCCGGGTTCCCCAGCGTCACTTCCTGATGTGTTATTCTGAGGCCTAATGTACCCCATGTATGCTTTTGATGTCCATCTGCCGACCCCTTTTATCTGTTCTTCTTTTAAGCCACACCTGGCTTCCTCGGTGGCTGCTCCAATTCTGAATGAAAGGGTGTTGTATGAGGTCGGGTTTACACCTGTCATCCATAAACCCTTTCATAGGACAGCCATGAACTGCTGCCTTGTGACCACTTTCCCGTCCCAATGCACAAACAAATGCCCGATCCTGTTGGATGACCTGCCACATACTCCTTCATTGACAACCATGGGCAAATGTTCCCTTGGGGAGCCATAAACAGTGTTATAATGGCAGGGGGGCTGCAGTGGTTTGTTTTTGATTTACGTAGCTGAAGATGCAGTTTATCTTGCCAGATGATGAAATCACTGAACTGGAGATTGGTGTTCTAACTCAATGAGTTAGGCTGTGGTACCAACTCAGACACCCAGAAGGCCCCGTAAAATGCATATATGTATAGGGCCCTGAAAAGCTTGGTTTCATAGCCCAAGCTGCAAGTAACTGCCAGTGCTTTCAGGAGGCTGGACAGTTCAGTTAGTCCTATGGGCTTCCTTGTGTCTGCCTTTTTCCTGTGAGTCTAGACATGCCTTGTATCATTTTCTTTGTAATGAAACTGTTGGTTGGGTCAGGGAAACCCTTGGACTTGTGAAGAAAAGCAATGCCCACCAGTTGGAGGCATATAGCTGCTGGAGATTTCCCCAGGCTTTCTTAGTGGAGAACATAGCTTTGAACTTGTCTTTGGGTAATGTGCAGTTACACGCTTACCTCGTTACCACAGAATTGCATGAAAGACCCATAGCTACCTACCTACATACTTCCTCCATGTCGAGGGGGCCACAGTGAGCTGTACCAGTTGCTGCAATCTTGGTTCCCAAGTCTACAGACTGCTTCCAGTATTTGTGTGGGGAGCAGGTCTGCCCCACGGGGCTAGCCGCCTGAAGTGCTTGAGCTGAAATCGAGACAGGGCATCAGCTATAACATTTTCTTTTACTGGCAAATGACATGCCTTAAAAGAGATGTTTTACCGTAGGCAGCATAACACAAAGACCCGCAGAACCTTCATCACCTCTTCAGAACGAGACATCTGCGAGTTAAATATGTCTGCTACAGCCCTATTGTCCATGTGACACAGCACCATTTTATTCTGAATTTTGTGCCCCCACACCCTTACGGCTACCATGATAAGGAACAATTCAAGAAGGGTGATGATTTTTTGTGAGCCTCTTCGATATCCAGTCCTGTGGCCAGCAACCTGCAAACCACGCTCCTTGCCAGAAAGTCCCAAAGCCAATACCACCCAAAGCATCGGTCACCATGTGCACATCCAACAGTTGGTCTGCCGTTGTCTGCCAGATGGTGATACCATTGAAATCTTGTAGGAGGAGTTCCCAAACCAGTAAGTCTGCTTTTATGCCCTGCATTAGTCTGATGTGGTGATATGGTTTTAGAGCCCTCCCAGTGGCTGATGCCATCTGCTTGAGGAATGGCCTGCCTGGGTGAATTGCCCAGCATGCAAAATTCAAGTGGCCTATAACAGGTTGCAGCTGTTGTAGGGTCACCTTCTTTGCTCTTCCCATCTCACCTAACAGTTTACTCAAAAGTGCCACCTTGTCTTGTGGTAGCCGGGAAACCATGGCCTTGGAGTCTATTTCTATGCCCAGGTATGAGAGGCAGGTAGCAGGGCCCTCTGTTTCTTCCTGTGCTAGCGGGACACCAAAATACTCTACATAATGAGTGAAACCCTGCAGCATGTCCGCACATGTGGTTCCCTCCCTGGGGCCCACAAATAGGAAATCATTGAGATAATGAACTATGTGTGTGTTCTGTGTGTGTTTTCTGGTGGCCCACTCCAAGAAGGTTAAGAATGCTTCGAAGGCTGAGTAGCTTACGGAGCATCCCATGGGCATTGCCTTCTCCATATAATATTGACCTCCGACTTTAAAACCCAGTAGATCCTGATCACTCAGATGTACTGGTAACAGGTGAGAAGCTGATTTAATGTCGCTTTTTGCCATCATTGCCCCATGACCCAGCTCTTGTATGTGGCGCAGTGCCACATCAAAAGTTGTGTAGTGCACTGTACAATTCTCTGGGTTGATGTCATTCACTGAACTACCTTTCGGGTAGGACAGGTGATGAATCAGCCTATATTCCCCTACTTTCTTCTTGGGGACCAGCCCCAATGGAGATGCCCTGAGGTTGTGAACTGGGGGGGTAGTCTAATGGTCCCGCCACCCTGCCTGCCTCTACTTCCTTGGCAATTTTCTTCTCCAGGATATTGGGAAGTAAATTTGCAGATCTGAGGTTGCGAGTTGTGGTTTCTACCCTTGGCCCCTTGTATGGTATCCTAAAACCATACTTGAACCCGTCATGTATATATTTTGCTATTGTTTTTTTGCTGGGTAGCAGTCAAGCCAGGGGTCCATTCAGTCTAACTGTACTGGTGAATTAGCTAAACTTCCCAGACTCCTTTCCTTTTTCACTGCTTGTTTCTTTGTTGTTTGGTTTCCTGGAGGATTGTCATGTGCATTCCAAAACCTTATGTTCTCCTCCGCACAGATATGCCCGTATTTATAAAAGGAACTAAAACATTTTCCTTTATTGTAGTCTTAACATGCCTTCCTCCCTGCCCCTTCCTCTGTTCTTTCCTCTACTCTCCCCGTTTGTCTGGCAATAACATGACCACTATCAGTGTAAGTTACCACACTGGGCCGGCCACGCGTCATATAGCGAACCCACAGGCCTATGTATGTGTTTTCCCATTTGAGATCGGGTTGCTGAGATAGTTTTAGACTAAACTACTTGTCGTATTTTAGCCATTCATATCCATCAAAGGACAGATGTGCGAATTTTATGGTGTCCCTGTATTTTAGCAGAGCAATTAGCTTATCAGGGTGTTTCATCCCATAAACTGACATAAATATGTCAAATGCTGCTGCCCAATTCTCAAATGTGAAAGGCACCTTTGACCACCGTGGCCTTTCTTGTTTATTCTTTTTCTTATTGTTCACTTCTGAGATCTCCCTGTGCAACAACGAGAACATGTCTATAAATTCCCCTTTCCAGATTTTTTCCCTGACAGTGTCAGATGAGTGGTCCCCCAATGGGTCTTCCACCCCGGCATATGCCCAATGCTCTGGTGCTGTTGTTTTTGAGCTGGTTAAAATGTCACCCGCCAAAGTATTGGGAGTGGATCCAGTTTGAGAGGCAACCGTTTCCCGCTCTTCTAAGCCTGAC
Organism: Neoceratodus forsteri; assembly: GCA_016271365.2. Lineage (NCBI taxonomy): Eukaryota > Metazoa > Chordata > Ceratodontiformes > Ceratodontidae > Neoceratodus > Neoceratodus forsteri. The sequence continues at coordinate 272,711,323 of CM057455.1, forward strand.
ATCAAACTTTCTTTGTTGGCTGGAGGATGTAGTATTGTAGAGGGCACAGCACCTGTCCATACCTGAACTGCTGCTCCTTGACCGTTACCTCCTCCTGCCCCCTGAGAATCAATTGATTGGGGAGGCTGAACCAGCAATGGCTTGACCCCTGGGGTGATCCAATGTCCACCCCCTAGATGACTTGAGGGAGCTTTTTCCACCCCTACCCATGTGGGATCTGTACCCCTTTGTGTCACCCCCCTTATCTGTCTATTGGGACCTGGTATCCTACCGTGGCAGGTTCTGCCCACTGGTGTGTCCTAAAACCAAAGCTGTCTATTGGTGCTTGCGCTTAACCCCCCCCCCGCTAGTCTCTGGGAGGTACCCTCGCCTGGCTCATTGGTCAAAGATGGCTGAGACCCTGTGTTGGGAGTGGTAGCGCCCCCATGCTGGGTTGTTGTTGGGAGACTAGGAGCGAAGGGGCCCCGTGGATTCATTGTTGCCCAAAGGGCAGGCAAATTACCTGGCCCCCCATATATGAATGGCCACATGAAGGGGTTGTGCTACCATATTTGGTGCCATGGCATTGCCAGCACTGAATTGTCCCCTGAAGGCCTGTGCTGCCCTACCTGGCTGCCTACCTTTTCTCCCCCTTGATCTCCCTGTGTTTTACCAAAATCTAGCTGCTGACGGCAGCCCCACTTCCTGTCTCCCAAGCGCCTGGCCCTCTTCCGTTCCCTTACCTCTGTAGCCTTAGCCATATCTTCCATTTTATTCCCCCCATTTTTTATACCTTGCCTCTTCTGTTACCAATTCCAGTGGTAGCCGTTCCCGGCTCTCACTGGATTGCTCATCCTCACTATCAGAATTGGACCACACCAATTCTACTGACACATCACTGTCCTGATCTCCCTCATACTCACCGATTTTTGGCTGGACCATTGTTGCCACTGGGGGTTTTTTCCATTTCTTCATTCAGTTCCCTGGGCTGGACCATGGACTTGCTCTCATTGACTCTGCTCCGTTTTTTCTCCATACACTTTCTGCACATCTCTGCCACCTTTTGAGCCTTGCGCTTCTTCTGCCCACCTTGCCCCTTTCTATTACCAGCTTTTTTCTGATTTTAAAAATACCTTCTGCTGTCCCACTGCATGTCTCAAACCCTGTACATTTGACACCTGAGGAGCTGTTCCAGGAGGGTGAGATCCCCTGGGACCACTCCTTAAAAGGCCCTGCCATGCTCCTCCCTGCAGGAGCCGTCAGGGCCAGCCCTCTCCGAGGAGCTCCGAGGACAGGGCCACTTGATCGGGGGGCTGCCTCTTCCTTGGATGGTGGGCGGCCTTCCTAGCCCCACCCTCTTGGGGACTGTCAGCAACTTTCCTCCCCGGTGAGAGGCCAGTGGGGCCATTTGCAGCTCTGACAGAAGTGGGCAATACTGGGGCAACAGAAGCAATTTGTCTTGCACTCTGTGTTGTGCATTTTTAGACAAGCAATTGATGGTAATTTATCCATGGTAGCCTGGTCTGTTTGGCTAGTTGCACCAGCAATGATTTGATGAGTGCCTTTATGAGAAGACACTGCTTTGTTCTTCATATCTTTTAGTACCTTGCGCATAGCGATAGCGCCAGCATATGGAACATGATTATGCTCATATAAAAAATATTGTTTTAGAATCATTGTTCATGCGACATCTGTCTGTGCAGTACATGGATTGTTACTGGCAACATTTCCAGTAAATTTTGTCCCCATAAACTCGTTCTTTTCGGTATAAGTAGCCATTGTGTGATTGTAGCTGCTGTCTGCGCTGACTGCTAACAAACTCCAAAGGTATGTCTGCTGCACTATCATTGTGACCAATACCAATGCATGTATTTAAACTGTCCCTAGTTGCTGAATTAGATGATTGAACAGCCATATTTAATTTGATCTGATTATGTGAATGAACTCTGGTAACCTCCAACTCTAACTACCTGAAACTGTAACAGTGCGTGATGCCCTGAAAACATTTGTGTGCTGACTTGTTATTAGTGCTATGGGTTTTAGCTGTAATTACTGTGCTGAAATGCATGTGGAAATTGCTGTGCTGAATTGACTTGATACCTTTTATTGACAGAAAAAATCTTAAAAAAGCTCCAATACAATAATACTTTACTAGACTACGTGATGAGCACATTAGACTAGTAAAATTCATTAGTCACTGAAATATATAAACTATAGCAGCAAAATCAAGTGTATTCTGTATTTAATGTTTTGCATTTGTTAGTCTAACAGCTCCATGTGGCCATGAAGTCCACTGCATCATTCTACCTGATGACTCCACCATGCCACATCGACAACCAAGTTGTCAAAATGTGGCACAGCTACATTAACAAAGTCGACAGGTGAAATTGTCTGTCAGTTTGTTGTTTTTTTTTTGGGGGGGGGGAGCTGAGCCCAAACCCTCCAATATTAATATAACAAACTCAGAGTCTGAGTTTGTTCGAAGGCAAGAAATATGTGAAATTGCACCATCAGGTTCATTACAGCGGCAACCTCAAAGTTGTCGCTGTAATGGATTTAGATGTTAAAAGTTCGATATGTTGACAATTTACACTACTGGATTATACTGTAACTGAAATTTAGAAAATAAATGAATGACTTCTCAAAAACTAAAACCTTTGTGGCAGCATCTGTTGACTCCAGCTCCATGTGACTGGGTAGCTTGGGTAGTCCGCCTCGGCAACACTCAGTTTGCTTGCATGTTCATCTCCATCTCCAGGAAGACATTGATAATGTTCTTTCCATTTTTTCAAGCTGATATTGCTCTAAGTTATAAACCAGGCAGGAGGAGTGTGTGTCATGAGGGCAAGCATATTAGGGCCCTCCCAGAGCTGCGAGGCATCGTTCTCAGGCCACATACCCCAGGACAGGTACGGAATTAAAAAGCACCATAGTGCTCAGTGGACAAGTCATTTGTCACCTTTCAGCCTTCTTTCTAGGCCCTGCTAATTAGTCTCCACCTGGGAACTTCCCCAGCTCTTTCTCTCCCATTATGGTTTATCTTTCCCATCATCACCTTTTTGTTTCACAGATTCTCTCTTAATCTTACCATTTATCACTTCTTCTCCCTGAGCCTCCCCCTTCTTCTTTCTCCACATATATCTCTCTCTCATTTTACCCCTCCTCTACACTAACTTGTTTTCTTTCTCTTTTAGATATTTCCTGAAGAAGACCTAAGGTCGAAACGTAGATTTTTAACTCTATTTTCTATTTTCAGCATGCATTTAATATAAACATTTTGTTTTGCTTATATATATATATATATATATATATATATATATATATATATATACATACATACAACACACTGTGTGTGTATATATGTATATATACAGATTTTGATAGCTATATATCTATCTTTCTATCTGTCTGTATCTATATCTGTCCATCTATATCTTACAGTGGTGCGACTGTGCCCCTATAGTTAGGGTTAAATCTTCACTTCTACTGTATGTTAAACTTAAACTTTTGAACTTAAATAACTTTGCAACTGTTCAACTGATGTGCATGAAATTTTGCATGCGCCATCAGGGACCAATGATTTTTTTGATGTGTCAAGTTTTGGTCTGATCGGATGTGTCTGTGGAGATACGGAGTGTCACAAAATATATGAAAATTACTTTTTTTTTTTTTTTTAGTTTGTCACGTTGCTGTTGAATGTTGGTCAGAAATGTTTAGGGTAGAAAGGTATTGGGTCACAGCTGTGCCTTTTGAAGATAAGGTGAAAAAATAATTTGTTTCAAAGTTATTCAGTTTCAAAGTTTCCCATTATTTCCTATGGAACCAGTTAGATGTGAGCCTTGAGAAGGGATTCTTTAACGCAAATGCAGACTCATTTTTTCTGAATGATCATCCTGTATTGCAACTGTGCTACCACACTTACTGTGCTATATTGTGCTAACGGTCAGCTTTGCACGATTGCCAATGTATTGTGTGAAGATAGACAATGCTGGATGGACAAATATACACAATCAAGTGTGTGCTGCCTCAGAGGGTTTCTGATTCCCTCTGACCTCGAGAGCAATACTCGAGAGGTCCATGGGAATCAGAACCCTGAGGTGGCAGAACACACTGGTTATGCATAAAGTTACTCATCCTTTATTTTTAATAGTGTATAGTATTGTGTGAAATGTGTGCATTGTGCCTTTTTCTCTTTCACAATGAAAACGACTTGTGTAGTCTCTAAAGATTCTAGAATGCTGTTCTACCACAGAAGGGTACAATCACATTCCATGACATTTGAACTGCGGTATAACAGCATTTAGAAAAGGATGAATTTCCACGTAGAACATTGCTCTACTATACATTCTACCCATGTACAGTGGTAATTGTGCAAATACACTGCTATGCATGCCTGCTACCAGTCAACTGTGCATGATTACCACTGTACTTAGAAGGCGTTTTCAACTTTGATGCATAACTTTGCTATTTTTTGCATATTTTTGCACCGTATTCAACATGGCCTTTTTGAGACCCCACCTCATGAACAGTTATTCTGGAATTATAAAAATCCAGCCTAAAAGGTGACTTTCATGGTCATTTGGTGAAATCACCTTGTGGGCAGGATTTAAAAATTTGACCACCCTTGTTCATGAGCTGGGGTCATAAGAAGGGTATATTGAAAATGTTGGGGGCCAATATATGTAAAAATGGAAAAGTTCTGCACATCCGTTGAAATTTTGCTACGTCACTGATAACTTTGATAATTTTACATATTTTCACTCAGATTTTCAACATAGCCATTTTTACACCACCTCATGAATGTGACAGCACTCATTTTTCAAATCCTGTGTTTTCACACCTGTGGCATGGAATGTCATTCCAGTAGCACAGAAACACATTTTCCCAAGAATTTAGAAAGTTTCACTACCATGTACAGCATGAGGTGGGGGTAATAAGAAAGTCTATGCTAGCATCCGGTTGTCCTATAAATGGGAATGCAGGGCCAAGAGAGCCATGCCCTTCCACAGTAATATGCATACTGTGTTCACATCTATGGAGGGATGGGAGTGCAGGGCCCGGAGGACCCTGTGCTCCTACATGCAAATACAGATACCATTACGGACTGATGGGTGTGCAGGGCCCTGTGCTCCCACAGGGAAAGAAGGATATAACTACAATATCTCAAAAGTTATGGATGGATGGGAGCTCAGGACCTGCAAAGAAGGATAAGATTATACTATCTCAAAAAGTTAGGATGCTCTCTGCAAAAAAAAAAAAACTTTGTTAATGCATTAGTTAGGGTTCAAGTGACAAAAGTAGGGAAATGTGGCATTATTTTATTTATTGAATTTTGATGACCGGGTAGGCCCACTGGGCCCCGGAGGTCTCTTTTTCAGGGACGACCCGGGAGTAACAGGACAAGTAGTACAGATGTAGGTCATAGCGTGTTCAGATTTCTTACAGCAATGACATATTACATAACAGGTTACAGGGATTAGCAAATATAAACAATGGAGGAAAGCCAGGGCAACACCTGGGTTGTAAATTACCCAAGTAGAGTATATATTAGGAGAAGAGGGAGAGCCAGTTAGAAAAGGATTAGGGCTCCCAGCTTTAGGTAGGATGAGGTAAGTGCTCAGGTGGGAGGGAAGAGGGGAAGTGTCAGGTAACATGGCATTGGCTCGTGGCGAGCATGTGTGCCTTGAGTCTTGTTTGGAAGCTCGAGGGTGATGGAGCTTCCCACACCTCCGGAGGAAGGTTGTTCCACAGGGAAGAGGCAGTGTGGGAAAAGGACATGCCCCCTGCCTTTGTCCTTACCCTGGGAACTTCGAGAATAGTTTAGCCTGAGGTCCGTAGGTTGCGAGGATTTCGCATGGCAGTTATGAGCCCTGATGGGCTTGGGGGAGGGGCTGGGCTAATTAGCTTATGTGCTAGGCAGAGCACTGGGTACATGAGACGGGCTTCGAATGAAGGCCAGCTGATATGTGCTAGAGAGTCACAGTGGTGGCTCCTAGAGTGGAACTGAGTGGTGAAGTGGACCACCTTGTTGTACAAGATCTATAACTTATTGAACTCGAGCTTGGCCTTTCCCTAAAGACTAAGTATCGGGGCAGCATAGGTGAGTGTTAGGAGGAGGACACACAAGGCAATAGGGTTTCCATTTCTAACACCCAACCCCTACCATGCAGGCAGTAATAGGTGCGGGTTGTACCTTGGGGCTGTCAGCAATAGAACTCACCCCAGTCGCATACTGTACATATCTCAGCTTGTTTACTCATGGAATGGGGTGAGTGTTAGTGCAGACAACCCCAAGGCACACACCACACCTGTTGCTGCCAGCATGGTGGGGGTGGGGTGTTAAGGTTGTAAACCCTAATGCCACATTTCCCTACTTTTGTTGCTTTAACCCTATCTAGTGCATTAATGACATTTTTTGCAATGCCAACAGAAGATGGGGTGTACCATGGGATCATGAGGCCCAACTCTCACCCCCATTCCATGTGTAAACAGATTGACATGCTACAGTAAGAGTGACTGGGTGAGAGTTAGGCCTCATGACCCCATGGCACACCCTGTCGTCTTTTGGTCTGTGGAGGGTGGGGGGGGTTAGGGGCTCAACCCTAACAGCTCATTTCCTCACTTTAACTGGGCCCTGGTTACCTGAGTGATCTTCTAATACCTGCTGTCTAGGTCCGTTCCCTCCGCTCCTCCTCTAGGGGCCTCCTCGTGATTCCCAGGATGAGGTTAAGAACTGCTGATGACAGAGCATTTAGTGTCGCTGCCCCCACCCTGTGGAATTTGCTCCCTTTAGGTGTTAGGAAGGCCCCATCTGTTGAGGTATTTAAGGCCCACCTCAAGGCATTCTTGTATGTTCAGGCATTCCCAGACTATGTTTTATAGTTCATATATTTTTCCAAAAAATATATATATATTTTTGATGTTTACTTTAGTTTTAGAGACTCTAAGTGTAGCTGTAGCTGAGGGTAGCAAACTGTATATCAGATTTTAACTTGTTTGGAGCAGTGTGTTTAATGGATTGTTAGTGTGCTGTGTTGTATTTATTTGATTGTTGTATGGCGCCCAGAGCCTCCAGGATGGGCATCTTTTTAAATAAAATTTGCCTTGCCAACTGTAACTGATGCATTAACACACTTTTTTGCAATGAATTTCCTTACTTTGGAAAAAGTGTAATATAACTAGTAAATGGTATGTGTTGGTGGGAGTGCGGGCCACCAAACTGCCCATATGTGCATAATGATATGTGACTGTGGGAGCGCGGGCCCTCCGGTTCTGTGCTCCCACTTACACATTAGTATGGAGCCATACAGCAGCCCTATAGGGCAAGAAACACTTGTAACACTAATTTGCCTATATCTCAGCAACTGTAGCAGATATGAAAAAATTCAAGTGTTGTAATCATGACAGTGAGTCCTCCATGCAAGACAAGAAGACAAAATCTGTATCTCGCATCATTTACAAAATACGGATGCTGAAAGGCACTGAAAAGACACCCTTGGAACCCTTACAACACGTTTTTGCCAATATCTCCATAACCATAGTAAGTAGGGGAAAAAATTCCACTGCTGTGTAAGATAAGATTTCCAAACTTGTTTCTGCAGCTAAGCTGCAGGTAGCAAAAAATCTGTATCTCACTTCATTTTCGAGAGATAGGTGCTGAAAGTCATTATGGGCACCACAGTGTTATCCTATGGGAAAAATCAATATTTTGTGATAGCATATCTACGGAACTGATTAACTTTTCAACACCTAAATAGCATAATTCACATCTCTGAGGCATCCCCTTAATACCCTGCACATTTGAAATCAAAAGACCAAACTGTTTTTTTACAGTGCAGTGGCAAAGTTTTTAAAATCCTAATTCATGAGGTAACAAAATTCCCGACCATGAGATCAATCCCCTTTTGCACGCTGTCAAAATCGGCGTACACAAGAAATCCTTGACAGTCAGATTTTGGCCATCTGGGCCCTAAGTGACGGTCAAGGATTTTGCTACCTCATGAAAGTGGATTGCTCGTGGATTGGGATTGTGTCAGCTCATGAAAGGGGATTCAAAAACCCAATCCCCTTTTGCAAGCTGACAAAATACCAGCCTGTGAGCCAATCCTCTTTCATGAGGCTGCAAAATCCTTGACTGTGAGTCAATCCTTGTCCGCGAGAAGGGCCATCTGGTCCCCAAGTCACAGTTGTGGGTTTTTCTACCTCATGAAAAGGGATTGTAGTACTGTACTGCAACAGGAAAATATATTCTTAAAGCTTTAAACCCAGCGCATGATGCGATTCCTGATACAGCCGCAAATACTGTACTGTCAGTACACAAGATGTGATTCAGCCTGTGTGGCGACTCTTTATCCAACCCTTCCCTGCCAAGCACTCATCCATAGTTTGGAGCCTACCTTTCTGGAGTGAGCAGAGAGCCAAGGTACAGTACAAGATGGGATTTTGTTTTGTTCTAATTGTTCTGCAGCACCAGATCACTGCCAGGATTTAGTTTAAGCTGTACTGCAGCCTCAAATGCCATGATTAGCCATGTGATCTTTAGCTTAAAAAGTGCTAGGAACACCAGACACATGAGGTGTTAATTGTGATGTTGGGGTGTTAATTAGTAGGGCTGTGTGAATACTAAATAGTATTTTCTAAATACCACGAATAATGGGCTATCCGAATATTCTGAACCGAATACTGAATAGCCCATTATTCAGCTGGTATTCGGTATTTGGCTATGTGCCAGGACAAAAAAGCCTTTCCCACCCTCCTGGTCAGCATTAAATAAATATTTTAGCCCTGGTGTCTAGTGGTCCCACCCCTCTGGCCGATCACCGGTCCAAAATGAAGTATACTCCCCCTGAGACCCCAAATCTCATTTCCATGGTGTCTAGTGGACCCCCCACCCTGCCAGGTAATGCTCCCACCCACTCCCCACTCATGACCTGGCGGACCACCAACAAAGCTCTCCACGGTTGGCAATCTGACTGAGTTTTCAGTGAATGAGCGTGTGCTTGTACAAGCACGCACTCATACACAGACATTCAGATTCAGCCACCAGCAGTGACTAGCACTACCAGGGGCTAGAGAGGAGGGGGGAGCTGCTCTGGTTACCAGCAGGGGGTGGGATGGGGAAACGGCATAGTGGACCCTGCTTCCCCCTCCTCTTTAGCCCCCGGTAGTGCTAGTCACTGGTGGCTGAATCTGTCAATGAATGAGTGCATGCTTGTACAAGAAAATGCTCATTCATTGAAAACTCAGTCAGGCTGCCAGCCATGGAGGTGAGTGGAGGGCTGTGCCGGTGGCCCGCTCAGGGTCATGGGTGATGGCACTACCTGACAGGGTGGGGGAGTGCACTTGACACCAGGGAACTGAGGGAATTGTTTATTTCTATACATTTTGGGACAGGGGACCAGGGGTATTGCTGAGAGTCTGGGTGGGGGGGATTCTTTATTTTGGACTGGCAATTTGCTGGGGGAGGACCACTAGACATCAGCGATAAAAATATTTATTTAATGCTGGCTGGGGGGTGCTCTTTTATTTTTTAAATACCCCCTTCCAGCCACCTGAATAACAAATATTTTGGCACCGAATAATGAATATTAGGCCAAATATTTGAAAAAAGGTATTCACACAGCCCTATTAATTACCCCTATTCTCGCATCAGATCACTGCTGGCTGCACAAAATAGCAGGCACTAGTAAGTCGCTATAACCATGGGTTATAAACAGTGCACCTATGGGTGTGGCAAATGGAAACTGCCTACAATAACTGACTGCCCGTGATATCTGAGGGCGGTATGAGTGGAGTGTGTGTGTGTGTGTGTATGTATATTAGAGGCAAAAAACTCCACTTAATGGATTAGTTAGGGTTGTTCCACAGCAACAAAAGTGAGGAAATTCGGTGTTAGGGTTGAAAGCCCCCAGGCCCCCAAGTCCACCCCCAATGGCATCAGGGTGAGCAGTTGTCAGCTCAACTCACCCCACCACATCTGTGAAGAAGCAGAGGTATAGGAGAATGGGGTGAGAGTTAGGACCAAAGACCCCAACGCGCACCACGATGCTGGTTGGGGGTGGACTGGGGGGTCCAAGGGGGGCTTTCAACCCTAACACCAAATTTCCTCACTTTTGACGCTATGGAACAACCCTAGCTAATGCATTGAACTGAGTTTTTTGCCTCTAATTTCCCTTCTTTTTGAGAATGATGATGAGAAATAGTGAAGATATTGCAGCGGCAGGAGCTCCCACCATGTGATGTCTTGTGACATAGTAACAGGAACAGCAATGCAAACACAAGGTGGAAATGGAAATGGTAACAGTAAGGAAAATGCAAGCGCAAATGACAACGCAAAGGGTAACGCACATGGTGACGTACACAGGAACAGTAACGCAAACAGGGACATAAATGCAAGTTGAAACAGTAAGTGTAACAGTAACAGAACTGCATACCCTGTTTTTGCTGGACAACTGCATAGAGAAACACAGCGTGCATAAACAATGTATGCATTGTAATGGGAATGGAAGCTTAAAACTAGCATTGGAAGTACTTAATAGCAAATATTTCAGCAGCCGTATGACATAGAAAAAATGTAAATTTCACAGAAATCATTATTTTCCTAGCTACCGTGTTGTATTACATAGCCCATAGGGCTATGCGAGTCACTACGAAAAATCTGTATCTCGCACCTTTTTTGAGATAGGAGCTCCAAAAGGCACGGCATACGCCACCATGTTAGTCTATAGGAAAAAAACATCAACTTCAGAGAACCGTAACTTGGGAGCCATACAATATGTTTTCACCAAACTACCGAAAGGCACATCTGTGAGATGTTGGCTGCCTTCTCTCCAAATTTCAGCTCAAAAGACCAAACCGTTCTTTTTCAGCAGGGTGGCAAATAAGTGTTGTCATTTTGGCCATATCCTGGAAAAGTAGTGTCGCAATTTGCGACACCTTTCACAAATTTTGCAAAAGTGTTATGAGTGCAACACTACTTTGTGACACTACTTTTTCAAGAAATTTGGAAAACATATTTCTGGGGTGTTTAACCCCAAAATAAAGACATGGCTAGCATCCTCGGGGTCCGACTAGGTGAACACAAAAATAATTGTGTCCCTAAAGGGTCCCAAATTTAAATGCCAAGTATTTCTGTGATCACTAACTGAAAAAAAAATGGCTGATTCACGACACTACTGGGTTCATTTGCGACACTAAAAACTGCATGTACGACACTTTCGCACTTTTTGTTAACTTTTCCCATTGACTTATAATGGGAACTTGTTTTTTGAATAACTTTTGAACCATTTAAAATTTTTTCACAAAATCTTCAAAAGGCACATCAGGGACCCCGGCCACACATTCCCTGATGTTTTTGGACTGATTGCACAAACTGTGCGACCTGTAGGTGAAGGCAAAGAATTCGCAAAAAAATGTAAATGCACATTTTATTGTTGCTTAATAACTCAGCAGCCATACATCTGACTGGTATCTGACTTGGCACCTGCCAATATCTACCATGCCCAATCATGCATACCAAATTTTAGGCAAATCTGTTGAACTGTGGCAAAGTTATTAAGGTGCAAAATTTGACCCTTTAACCTTAAAATGGTTCCTCAACCCTAACTATGGTAGCACTACTGTGCTACCATAATATGTATATGTGTATGTATATGTTTATATATATGTGTGTGTGTGTGTGTGTGTGTGTATCTATATGTATATTCATTGCAAAAAAACTCCATTAATGCATCAGTTAGGGTTCCTATTACAGTGACAAATGCATGGAAATTCAAAGTTAGGGTTCCTAACCCTACCACCCTCCACACACCAGCAGGTGTCAGGGTGTGCTTTGGAGTCACTGTCCCTAACTCTCACCCCATTCCATGTGTAAGGAAGCTAAGATGGTACAGTATAGGAGAATGGGGTGAGAGTTAGGTCCGACAACCCCAAGGAACCTGTTAGTGTGTGGAGGGTGGTGGGGTGGTAAGCTTAGGAACCCTAACACTGAATTTCCATACTTTTGTCACTGTAATAAGAACCCTAACTGATGCATCAACTGAGTTTTTTGCAATGAATTTCCTTGCTTTTTGAGATAGTACAATAGTATCCTTATTTTACGGTATCCCCTGACTTTGGTGATCACAACTGGGTGCCTACCAAAAGGGTCGACTCAATTGTGGTGCCTGTCATCGGGCAACTGGGAAAGGTGGGCGACTGGATGGGGGGGATGAGTGAAATTGCAACATCCTGTCACTACATGCCTACGTGCATGGGGGAGCAAGCATGCAGAGCGTGGGGTGGGAGGGGATAGAGGAGTTGTAGGGGGTGACGCAGTGGTGAGCGAGCAGCTGCCATAGTGTGGTGGGTGAGTTCAGGGTTGTAGCAGGAATGGTGCTGGGTTTGAGTCCAGGCGCAGGTACGTTTTGTTACGCCTGGCCTGAAATTTTATTTATACCATGTTTGCACCCCCTGACATGCACCCCCCCTGGAGCTGAGAATCATTAAGTATGAGGGTGTGGGGGGCAAAGCCCACTGTTTTGCTCTGTGCCAGGGAGTACATCGTCAAAATATTTTTCTGCCGATGTGCCATTGCTCTAACAGTGATCGCCCATTGGTGAACACCGTTATCACATAGATCCACACTTGACTGTGCAGGACACTGTGCCCCAATCCCTCCATAGATGAGCATATGTATGGAGGTGTGGATAGGGCCTTGCACTTCCATGTGTCAAACAGTGATCAAATTGTCAGCATAGCCATCTTATTATCCCACTTCATGTACCCCGAAACAGAGAAATTGTGAAATGCAAGGCAATAATGCGAAACTGCAACACCATTCAGTGCCACAAGTGCAAAAACACATTTTGGGCAGGATGTGAAAAATGACAGACCTATTGTTCATGAGGTGGTGTGGAAAAATAGCTATGTTGAAAATTTGGCATCAAAATATTGAAAAATACCAAAGTTATGTGCGTGTGTTGAATAAATTCAATGGACGGACGTAACTCTGGCATTTTTAGGAATTTTTTCACCAAATTTTCAGCGTGGCCTTTTGGGGACCCCACCTCATGAACACTGGCACTGTCATTTTGTTATTCCATCCTGAAAGGTGATTTCATGCAGCATACCTACCATTCTGCATCACATGAGTGAAAACACATTTCGGGCAGGATGTGAGAAATGACAAGTATACTGTTCCTGAGGTGCTGTGCAAAAATGTCAATGTTGAAAATTTGGAGTGAAAATATAAAAAATTGCCATAGTTATGAGTGTGTGTAGAAGAATTTCAATAATCATGCATAACTTTGGTGTTTCTTTTTGTATTTTTGCACAAAATTTTCAACATGGGCTTTGTGGGACCCCACCTCATGAACACTGTCATTTCATTAATCGGTCTCAAAAAGTGATTCTGTGCAGTGACGGCAAAATCACCTTTTGGGACAGAGTAATCAAATGACAGTGTTCATGAGGTGGGGTCCCAAAAAGCCCATGGTGAAAATTTAGTGCAAATACACCTAGGAATGATCGAGATATTAACATAAGTTCAAAACACCATTGACAGCCATTACATTGCACTTACCTTGATTCTTCAGTTTGCAGTTCAGCTTTGAGGAGCGCAGACATGTCTCTGTCCACAGAAGATGACAGTCTCTGACCTCCAATGGAAAGTATAGGGCAAGGGGGGTGGTAAGTTGCTCAGTGGGAGGATCGGGATGGGAGACAAGGGACCATTTTCTTTTTTACAGGATTTAAACAAAAAAAGTCTTCAAGGGACTGTTTTCTGTTTTTTTTTTCAGGTATACGTTATATAAATAAACATTTCAAGACACTGGGTGTGGGCTCCCCAGTGTCCCACAGTACTGGTGGTGGTGGGGTATGATATAATTAGGGACACTGGGAGTGGACTCCCTGGTGTCCCACCTTGGGGGGTACTGCCAACATGGGGATTGGGCACCCCATTGTCAGAAATGTACTGGAAAGTTTTCTTCTGCTGGGGACACTGGTAGGACCCTGTGCTCCCACGGTGACATTTGGACACTGTTGTACTATCTGGATGGAGGGATGAGAGCGCAGGGTCCAAGGGACCCTGCACTCCCACAGTGAAGTGAGGATACAATTATACTATCCAAAAATAAAGGCAAATATTTTGAAAAAACTTTGTTAATGCATCAGTTAGGGTGAATACCACAGCGACAAAAGTAGGGAAATTAGGCATTAGGGTATCCAACCCTAGCGCCCCCACCCCATCCCCACCCTCAACACATCAACAGGCATTGGTGTGTGCCATTGGGTCATCAGGCTCAATTCTCACCCCATTCCACATGCAAATAAGCTTACACACTGCAGTATAGGACAATGGGGTGAGAGTACAACACTGATCAAATGTTACTGTGGGAGCACAGGGTCCTTCGGACCCTGCACTCCAATCCCTCCATCGAGCTAGTACAATGTGGTATTCACCCTAACTGGCAATGATTCATTTTCGAAAATGGCCATTACTTTTATGTTTTTGTGACAGCTGTAACAGTCACACAGGAGTGTGGCGTGCATATTTTATGGAACACATACAAACAGTGGTAAGAAAGAATAAGAGCCTCAGCTGGGACTTGAACCCAGGTCACCCCGAAATACCATTCCAATTGCGCTAACTAGCTACACCACTGAGAACTGGAACCTGGGCCATCCCCAAGCACATTACTCTTTCTCAAATGCACAACCCAATGGCAAGACAAATATTTGCTTGTAACAATCACACAGGAGCGTGGTGTGCATATTTTATGGAACGCATACAAATAGAGGAGAGAAAAAATAAGTACCTCAGCTGGGACTTGAACCCAGGCTACCCAGAATACCATTCCAAATGTGCTAACCAGCTGCACCACTGGCACTTATTCTTTCTCACCTCTGTTTTTTTTTTTTTTTTTAACAGCCATATCTCAAAAACTGCAAAACTCATCCACACCAAATGTGGCATGCCAAGAGACCTACCCCTAGAGATTATGTATACCATGCTTCTTGCAAATTCATTGAACGGTTCTTGAGTTATTAACTTTCAAAAGTTAAACAACTTGGTAGCCCACCCAAGTGTGCTCATGCGCTCTGCCCCCCACACACACTGTATGGCTGACGGGGGTGCCCAATCCTCAGTCTGCTCTGCTGCCCCCCCCAACAGACTTCCAGGTTCCACGCTGGGAGTCCACTCCAGCACAGCGAAATTCTGTATGGCCGATAGGGGTGCCCAATCCCAGTCGACTCCACTGCCCCCCAACATACTTCCAGGTGCCATGCTGGGAGCCTACCCCAGCGTGGCAAAAGTTCTGCGTTGTCTTTCAAAAAAAAAATCACCACTAAGAAAATACGGTCCCTCGCTGACTGTCTTGCCCCTCCCCAACCCACACCCACCCTCTGAGGTGCCCCACCTCACCTGCTGTCCGGAGGCTGGCGCGACGATCTTCGTCGGACCGGGAACACGTCTGCGTTCTTCAAAGCTGGCAGTGAACTGAAGAAATGCTGGTAAACTGTATAATGGCAAAAATGTTTTTTTTTCAACTTTGGTGCATATCTTGGGCATTTTTGGGAATTTTTTCACCAAATTCTCAATATGGGGTTCTTGGGACCCCACCTCATGAATTCAGTCACTGTCATTTTGTTATTTGGTCCTGAAAGGTGATTTCATGGTCATTGCGCAGAACCACCTTTCAGGACTGATTTATGAAATGACAGTGTCATGATTCATGAGGTTGGTCCCCAAAAGCCCTATGTTGAAAATTTGGTGAAGAAATTCCCAAAAATAACTTTTTTACGAGTGTGCATTGCACAGTTCCTACACACGCTCATAACTTTGAGAATTTGTATTATTTGCACTCCAGATTTTCAACATTGCCATTTTACCACACCTCCTTATGAAGAGTACAGCTGTCATTTTTCTCATCTCGCTCAAAATGTGTTTTCGCGCATGTAGCGCACATTGGCGCGGTCGGTTTTCAAAATCAATGTTCGGGACACATTAAGAAAATCACAGTGACACTGTTCATGAGCCGAGGTGTTAAAATGGCTATGTTGAAAATCTGATGACAAAAGTCCATGAAATGACTGTGTTACGTGCATGCATTGTGCAATTTCTACGGACCCTCGTAAGTTCACGGATTTGTAATATTTTCAGTCCAGATTTTCAACATTGACATTTTTCTACACCTCTTTATGAACAGTACAGCTGTCATTTTTCACACCCTGGCCGAAATGTGTTTTTCGCACTTGCAGCGCAGAATAGCGTGGTTGCTGTGGGAAATTAGTATTCAGGATAGATTAAGAAAATTACAGTGACATTGTTCATGAGCAAAGGTCCCAAAATGCCTATGTTGAAAATCTGATGTAAAAAATCCTCAAACTAATTACATTACAGGTGTAATCCAAAGGATGGCAGACAAGGGTGAGGTAGTACTGGTTGGAGACTTCAATATTCCAGACGTGGACTGGAGCATCCCAGCAGCAGCATCAACTAGGAGCAGATTTATCCTGGACTCCCTTCAGGGTGCCTTCCTCAAGCAACTGGTCATGGAACCAACTCGGCAGAAGGCAATACTGGACCTTGTGCTCACAAACAGGGACAGTGGATGGGGGTAACAGTGGGGAGCACCTGGGAAACAGTGACCACCAGTCATTGTGGTTTGAAATCACAGAAAGAGCAGAACCAAACCACACAAAACATGTATCCTGGATTTTAGGGGGCAGACTTTGGGAAAATGGGGAGATACTTGAAAGAGGCATTAAGGGAATGGGACAGGAATCAGGGGTTGAGGAACAGTGGGCAGTATTTAAAATGGGGATTACAAGAACAACAGAATTATGCATTAAGCAGGTTAGCAAGAGGAAAATGAAAGGAGACCATTATGGTTTTCCAAAGAGGTAGCAAAGAAAGTGAAAGCCAAAAGATTGCATTCAGGCAATACAAAAAGACACAGGCAGAAGGGTATAGGGAGAAGTACCAGGAGAAGCAAAGGGAGGCAGGAGGTCAGTAAGGGAAGCCAAAGCTCAGACAGAAGAACACATTAAAAATCAGCGGTAGAGGGACAAAACCTTTACAGGTACATAAGTGAAAAAAGAAAGACAAAGGGAGGGATAGTGAGACTGAAGGGGGAGGATGGGAGCCACGTAGAAGATGACAACAGTAAAGCTGACATATTGAACAGGTATTTCTGCTCAGTCTTTACTGAGGAAGAGGAGGAAAATGGGTCTGAAGGGAGAACAAGGGGTGAGAATGGTGCAGAAATGGACACAAGTCCCTTTACACGAGAAAGGGTCCTGAAGGAACTGGAAGTAATAAGAGTTGATAAAGCAATGGGGCCAGACGGGTGTACCTCAGGTCCTTAAAGAACTAAGAGAGGTGGTGGCTGAACTCTCTGGCTATCCTGTTTAGCCGATCACTGGAAACAGGGGAGGCCCAAAGACTGGAGGACAGCAGATGTAGTCCTCTTATACAAAAGTGGGAACAAAGAGGAAGCGGAACTACAGACCAGTCAGCCTCACCTCGGTAGTGGGAAGATCATGGAAGCACTACTGAAGGAGAGATTGGGAACATCTGGTTATCAATGGACTACAGGACCCAAGACAGCATGGTTTCACCAGGGGAGGTCATGTCAGACCAACCTCATTGAATTTTTTGACTGGGTGACTAGGGTGGATCAGAGGAGGGCAGTGGACATGGCCTATCTGGACTTACAAGGCCTTTGACACTGTGCCACATGGAAGACTATTAACAAACTGGGGAATATGGTGTGGGCAGGACAGTAGTGTGGTGGGTAGGTAACTGGCTGGGTGGCAGGACACAGAGGGTGGTGGTAAATGGTTGTCACTCCACAGAGGGAAGAGTGACCAGTGGGGTACCACAGGGATCAGTGCTGGGACCGGTCCTATTCAACATCTTCATCAGTGACATTGCACAGGATCTAGAAGGCAGAATTTCACTGTTCGCTGATGACACAAAGCTCTGTAACAGAGTAGACACACCAGAGGGTGTAGACAGAATGAGAAGCGACCTGCAGAAACTTGAAGAATGGTCAGGGTTTGGCAGTTGAAATTCAATTCAAAGAAGTGCAAGATAATGCATATGGGGCACAAAACCTGGCACAATATATCAGTTGGGGGTGAGGATATAGCATGCACCAAGCAGGAAAGATCTTGGGGTTGTCATCGCTGATGACCTCAAGGTAGGGAAACAGTGTGACAAGGCAGCAGGTAAAGCAAATAGGATGCTGGGATGTATAGCAGGGCATCACCAGCAGGAAAAGGAGGTCATAATTCCGCTATACAAGACACTAGTGAGGCCCCACCTGGAGTACAGTGTACAGTTCTGGAGACCATACCTATGTAAGGACATAGACAGGTAGAGAAGGTTCAGAGGAGGGCAACAAAGATGGTGCATGGATTGCATCACAAGTCCTATGAAGACAGGTTGAAGGAACTGAACATGTACTCCCTGGAGGAGAGGAGGGAGAGAGGGGATATGATAGAGACATACAAGTATCTTACAGGGAGGAACAGGGTGCAGGAAAACACCATTTTTAAGTGAAAAAGATGTTCCAGGACTAGAGGGCATGGGATGAAGTTGGAGGGAGGACGATTCAGAGGAAACATGAGAAAGAATTTCTTCACAGAATGGGTGGTGGACAAGTGGAACACCCTGCCAGAGGAAGTGGTGGGGGCTGAAACAATCACGGGATTTAAGAATACATGGGATAGACATAAAGGAATTCTAGAGGTCAGGGGTAAGGGGCAACAGACTTCTAGGAAAACAAACTGAACTTACAAGCTCAAATGGGCAGACTGGGTGGGCCATAGTCCCTTATCTGCCGACACTGTCTATGTATCTATGTATCTATGGGTACATTGTGCAGTTTCTATGCACGCTCGTGTCTTCACCAGTTTTTTTATATTTTCACTCCAGATTTTCAACAATGCCATTTTTTTACACCTCCTCATGCACAGTACACTTGTCACTTATCACATCCTGTTTGAAATGTGTTATCAAAACTGTGGCACCAAATGGCGCAGTCAACTGATATTGTCACTGTTCATGCGGTGGGGTTACAAAAAATCCATGTGAAAAACTTGGAGTAAAAATACTTGGAAACATCCATGGTGTTAGGGTTTTCTTCCGTAACACTTTACCCTGTAGAGACTGACAGGTGTCAAGGGTGTAACTTGGGACTGTCGACAGTAATGCTCATGCCATTTCACCCCCACCCTCCAGCCAGTGACAGGCATCGAGGTGCACCTTGGACGCTTTGCCCCAGAGTTCACCCCATTCTCCTATACTGCACCCATTTCAGTGTATTTCCTTATGGAATGAGGTGAATGTAAAGCCCAAACACCCCAAGGCACACCTCGACACTTGTCAGTGTCTGAAGGGCAGGGTGAGGTGAAATGTTGTGACCGTCATGGGTGACAACCCAAAGGCACACCTCAATGCCTGTCCATCTCTGCATTGTGAGGGTGGAGTTGGTGTCAGTTCAATACTTCAATGACATTACTATACTACATCTGATAATTCCTGCACTTCCATTGCTAATGCCAGCAAGCAAACATTCGGCATTGACAAATGCTTGTTGAAAATGGGACCTTTCACTTTCGAAAAAGGACCATTTTCAGGCTAAGCACTTAACTTTCCCCTTTGGAAATCATGGGGAATTTAAAACTTTAATAACTTTTGAAAGGATTAATATTTTTCACCAAAGCTTCAAATGGAACAGCTGGGACCCAAGGGCTTTCTACCCTGAACATGTCAGCCCACAACATAAAGCAGTTTCTGAGATCCAGAATGACAAAGAAATGTCAGAAAATCCCAATGTTTCTGTTTTTTCAACACTTTATTTATCAGAAACCACTTGGTGGATTCACACTAACTTTTGCCAATCAAGAGACCTACCCCTAGGAATTGTGCATGTTATGCAAATCCATTTAATGGTTCCAAAGTTATTAATCCTCAAAGTTTGAACTTTAACATAAGTGCAATTTCACCCTGTAATAATAATATACTGTATATACACACACACACATACATACATTCAGTCACACAAAAGGATTACCAGTTTGCTAGAAATTAAAATAAACTGAGGTAAACCAGACAGTTAATAGCGAGGAAAATCTGAGCTAGTTTCACTTTAAAGCCCATTTACCTACTGCTATTTGAAAAAACACTATTCCTTAAACTGTATTTCTCACCAGATCTCTAGCTGCAGGGCTCTCTAGTTTCAGATATTTGGGGTCCAAAGAGAGACAGCAAGCTGACCCTCAGCACTCTGATTTATCCATTGTCTTTGGGAAGTGGTTTTGCCCCTAGGAGTGACAGTTTATCTCTGCCTCCCGCCTCCCCCGATGGGTGTGTGTATGGAGAGATGACATCATCCAAGCCAGCTGGCTTCTACTCACTCAGAGATCCTCAGACCAATTTTATGATTTTGTTTTTCAGGATGTCTGAGGTGTGCAACCCCGCCTCTGTCTTTCAAGCTGACTGAGGCATTCAAACTGGCACTCTCCCATCAGCCTTTCAGAATCTGTAGCTACAGATTCCCAAGGGAACACTTTTCTGTAGCTGAGTTGGCTAATTATTTCCCATGAGGCCTGCTTGAACATGTGACATTGGAAGCCATGTTTTGTGTGTCCACTTTGCAAATACCCTGTAGCACAACTTGCAACAGAAGCATGACTACAGTCAAAGGAGAGTACCAAAAAAAAAGAAATTAATAGATCACTCTGGTTACGTCTGTTACAGTAATGGTAGCAGTGAAGCTAAGAAAACAAAGATTCCACATCATACCATACCTAGATGACTGGATGATTAGAACCAGATCCCTACAAAAATCAATCAATGACAGAAAAGGTGATAAAGACACTGACTGATCACAGATGGGTGATCAACACACCCAAGAGTTGCCTGACACCGACAGAACACATGGAACACCTGGGGGTAGAAACAGATAGCAAGGTGGGTGTGGTCATGCTGTCCAGAAAGAGAATAGACAACCTGGTGAACCTTGTTCAAAAACTGATGGCACAACAATCACCCACAATAGCTCTAGTGGATGAAATGCTAGGGTGCATGGTGTCATGCATCGACCTGATACAGTGGGCAAGGTGAAACATGCAACCACTTCAAATGCTGCTATTTAATATGGCTCACCATTGGAGAACCTACAATGCAAAATGATTCTGACCAAAGCAGCCAGGAGATCTCTACAGTGGTGGAAGAACAAGGAAAACATATGGAAAGGCAATCCAATGGAAATGACTCGAGAGGTCACAACAGACACAGCAGCCCACCTGTGGGGATAAGGGCATCAATAGGATACAAAACAGTCCAGGGCAGGTGAATCTGACTGGAGAGAAAAATGTCCATCAGTGTGCTACAGGTGAGGAATACCCTGCAAGCTTTCAAAACCCACATTGTAGGGGGAAAGCATATTGATGAGATCGGACAACAGGGCAACAGTGTTCTACGTAGCAAAGCAAGGAGGTACAAAAGGCATTAAACTACAAAAAGAGGCCACCAAAATCATGACATGGGTACAGCAGAACCTGAAACACATAACAGCAACACATCTGGAAGGAAAGTTGAACATGATGGCAGATTGGTTAAGCAAACAGATGCAGCCAGAAGAATGGCAACTACACTCCCAGGTGTTTCAAATCACACAGAAGAGATCGGGGTCCATAGCCATAGATTTGATGGTGACAAACAAGAACAGCCCAAATAGTTTTTCTCAAGGTTTGAGTACCTCAGTTGATGAGAATTGATGCACTGTCCCTTCCATGGACTCATGATTATTCATATGTCTCCCCCATTTCCTCTCATCCCTCAAGTACTCACAAACGTACGACAGTCCAGAAGGGTGATGATAATGATCACACCTTACTGGCCCAGGACAGCGTGGTTTGCCACACTAGTGGCAATGGTTATAGACAAGTGGCAACTGCCATTCAAGAAGGACATACTGATTCAGCGCCTGGTAACACATCCCAACCCATGCAGTCTGAAGCTTATGGCTTAGCTCCTGAAAGGGAGAAACTGCTGAATGTGGGCTACGACAAGCCTGTTATAGACACTATGTTACGATCAAGGAACTCATCCACAACGTCAACCTGTGACAGACAATGGCAAATATTTGCCTCTTGGTGCAAGTCAAGAAAAGTACAAACTGAAACCATATCCATTACCAACATTCTGTTATACTTGCAACAAGGACTGGAGAAAGGTCTAGCTCCCCCCTCATTACAGGTCCAACTATCAGCCATCAGAGCAGCAATAGAGCACGCAGATGGCATGGCTCTAGGTACACATCCAGATGTCCTGCACTTCTTTTTTTTTTATTTTTTATTTATCAAGCTTTATTAGTTTGAGAATAATACTAACAGGATATGAATGAGGAACAGGAGAACAGTAAGACAAACCCAAAAATTCATCCCTCCCCTCCCACTCTGACGAATCAACCCAAGTAAATTATGAAACCCAAGTACAGCATGAACACTGCACTTCTTAAAAGCAGCCCACAACATCAGGCCAAGGAATAAGCCAATAACGTGGGACCTCACACTAGTACTCAATGCTCTAACTGAACAGCCATTTGAGCCGATCGGCAAGATTAACACATGCTGCCATGTTCTGAAGACAGCATTCTTGGTAGCGATATACTCTGTATGTAGAACTGGGAGATAATGAACCTCTCATGCAAAGAACCATTCACATCCTTCACCCAAGAAGAAGTAACTCTTATGACAGTGCCTTCTTTCTTATCAAAAAATAAATTCACCATTCCCCTTAAACTGAACTATAGAACTGCTAACATTCTGTGCAGAACATATGAGGACAAGAGGGGTTTATATCAACAGGACAAAACCATTTAGGTGACCACAGAAAGGGTTTGACAGTGGCAAAAGGAATTATTGCCTCAAGGCTAAAGAGGATTGCTTCTTACCTCCCCTCTAGTTACTAAAGGAATCAGGTGTGTGCTTTCCCCTCCACTCTGTCAATGCTGCCTACCTAGCATTTCTCCCCCCCATCTACCCCCTCATGTCACCTCTCTCCCCACCCACTCTTATTCACTTCCCCCTCCTCCTCTTCTATTCCCCCTCCCCTCTGTATACTCATATCTCATCACTCTTCCCCACCACTCTCCTCCCCCTATGGCATGCTCTGACAAAGCCTGCTCTGGCTGCTCCTCCATTTTAAGCACATCTGGATCCTTATTCTCCTTGCTGTACTCTGTCCTTACTCGGGAATGGCTATTGGCTATATTCTGCAAGTGAATTATTATAGCTCTCCCCTATATCGCATTGTATTCTAATCCTGATATGGTGTACCCTGGGTTACCAGGCTCACCAATTTCCTATGCACTTATGTATTTCCTGTTATTCAGTGTAACTGACTATTGAATCTGTGCAACCTCGTTTAACCTATGTGTTGTTTGTAATGTCATTGCATCTATAGCAACCTTATAGGTCTCATAGGTCAGTACAGAGCTTTTAAAGACAGTCCATTTTGCTTGTCAAGATGTACCTAAATATACCCCTTTTTGTGTAATGCATCTAGGATATGTTTAAATCTTTCTATTGATGTTTGAGTTATTACATTTTCAGACAGAAAATTCCAGGGCGATATCACTCTTTAGGAAAACCATCTTTTACGCCTCCAGGTATTATATTTATCTCCCTTAAGCTGGAGGTAGTGTGGTCTAGTGCTATGCATTGATTCATTGAGTCTTAATCCCAGTTCTTCCCAAAGTTACTCATCTGAACATGCTTTATGCAGTAGGCACATGCCCCCCACCCCCCAAGTCTCTTGTACGCCAGGGAAAACATGTCCAACTCTTTCAGTTTAGTCTCATAATCTTTATGTTCCATCCCTCTAACTGATTGTGTAGCCTTTTTTTGTACTCTCTCCAGTAATTGTCTCTCTTTCTTCTGCTGTGGTGACCATACTTGAACCCCATACTCCATTAGCGGTCTCACCAATGCCCCATACAATGGGGCCATCACCTCCCTATGTCTGCTGGCAGTATGCTTGAGAATACAGTTTGACATCATTTGCTCTTCCTGCTACAGGTTTTAAACTGAAGGTCCTTTGTAATCGTAATACCCAGGTCCTTTTCCTCACTGACTACCCTTAAGGGTGTATTACCTATGTAATACAGTATGTGTAGCCTACATTTTTATTTCCCAAGTGCATGATAATACATTTGTCCCCATTTAAAGGGAGCTTATACAATTCACACCAGTCCCAAATAATGATTTAGTGCATCCTGTAATGCCCCAGCCCCACCATTATCTTGTATCTCTGCCCCCAGTCAACAATCATCTGCAAATTTAGTCATCCAGACATTGTTTTGCTCATACTTCAGTGACATCACATAGATGTTAAAAAGGCTTGGGCCCAAGACTGACCCCTGTGGTACCCCGCTTGTCACTTCAATCCAATCAGACATCACTCCTCTGATACAGACCCTTTGTTTTCGTTCTGTCAACCATGAGTTGATCCATCTAATGATATTTTCATGGAAGTCTAATTTCCTTAGAGTTTTAATCAAATTTAAGTGAGGCAGTTTATCAAACACCTTAGTAAAATCCAGAAATACTACATCAACTGATTTTATACTATCCAGTGCCTTGCTGGCTTTGTTGTAGAACTGAAGCATGTTTGTCTGGCATGATCTTTTTTTTCTTAAAGCCATGCTACATGTCATCTTCTAGATCATTCTCTTTTATGAACTTGTCCTGGAACTCCTTTATTATACCCTTCAATACTTTACACAGTATAGATGTTAAACTTTCTGGGTTTTTCTTTAGTCCTTTTTTAAAAATGGGGACTACTAATGCTTCCCTCCAAGTGGGTACTACTTCACCTCTGTCTAGGGAGAGTTGGAAAACATGGCTGATTGGAAGTGAGAGTTCTGCTGCTAGTTCTTTTAACATACATGGATGGATTCCATCTGGTCCGTGGGATTTATATGGGTTAATCTACAAAGTTTTTTTGTTACTTCAATAGGATTAATTATGAGCAGGCTGTTTTTCAGCTCATTTTCCTCCCAAGCAGTATCTTGTTCTTCCTTTTCACAAAAAACTGTAGCAAAATATTTATTTTGAATCTCTGCCATTTCTTTATCTGTAGTTATGACTGACTGATCGGGGCCAAGTAGGGTGCCTATTGTGTTTCCAGAGTTCCTTTTCCCATTAATGTAAGCATAGAATGATTTTTAGTTATCCTTAGTTAGAACTGCTAGTTTCAGTTCAAATTTTGCTTTTGCTTTCTTTATTCTTTTTTAACATGATTGATTTCTTGTACAGTTTTTGTTTTCTCTTTATTATTTTTTTTAGTTTACCATGCTTCCACTTTAGTGTATTGTGGCCCTTTTTGTATTTTATTTTTAAAGGAATATGCTCCCTTGTACAACTTTCCTACTTATTTACTAATATTTGCCACATTTCAGCTATTGTTTTTCCCTTAAATTCCTGCTTCCAATTCCATATTGTTAGAACTTGTTTAATAGCTTCAAAGTTTGCTTTATTGAAGTCCATAGTAGTTGCTTTACCTGAGACATACTGAGTGTTTTCTAGAATAGCAAATGTCACCATATTATGGTCACTATTACCCAGTGGAGCTGTAACTAAGCAGTTTTGGACATGTTCCTTTATATTAGTTACAACTAAGTCAAAGGTGTTTTCTCCTCTTGTGTAGTGGTGGTTGAAGTGGGCTCAATCCGCTCCGTGAAGCGATTCGCAGAGTGATGGTGGATTCGTGGACTGCTCCGCAACATGAAGCGGAGTACTTCGCATTATAATGAGGAACGCGAAGTCCATTGGAAGCAATGACTTTGCATTACTCCACCTCCCCAGGCCACTACTCTGCCAATTTTAAGGTGAAGTACATTGCAGGCAGTGCACTTCACCTCACTTTGCCTTGTTTTTGGGCTCCAAAGGCACATTTTGCAGTGATTCATGGGATTTCAGGTCACATGGGCTCTATATTGATCTGCACAGCCTCAGTTCGTGGTAGTATGAGTAAGAGAAAGTGTGCGGATAGCTGTCTGTGATAGGAATCTTGTAAAAGCTGTTCAAAAAGCAGTTTTGCTTTTTTTTTTTGTGGATCCAACTTTAGTTCATCGATTGTAGGAAACCCTCCTGTGCTCATATCATCGAGCGTTTTTGTTTTTGTGTGGATTTTGAATGTTAATTTACAACACTGAGTGTGTGTGGTGAAAGTGTGCTTGGGGGAGGGGCGTATCTGTGGTGTAGGTAGATTTAAGTTGGAGAAATAGTGATTTATTTTTTGGTTATGTTTTATATAACTGACTATTAATGTACACACAGTAATATTGTCAGTAATAGTAGAAATTTTCTTGCTGTTTGTTGTGTGGATGTGGTGCAGCAGTTCATAAGTTCAGGTTGTTTACATTACAAATTTACAATACTTAACATGGCATAGTACTGAACTTTTGCATTTGAGGCACATTCCTCGTTCAGCATTGTACACAAACTGTTCTGTGTGTGTGTGCAGTGTTACATGCATCAAATAATACACCTTTTATTGTGCCACAGACTAGTGTAATTGCAAGCACAGCAGTGTGAACCTGCTATCCACTGCAGCTGCCTGATTTTGTACTGCGATCGTGGTATCTGTTCTTAGTTTTGCTGCTTGTAGTGCCGTAAAAATCAACACTGTCTGTATTCAGTGCTCTCTACCACCCCTACGTTCAAAAGGTATTTTTAACAAGATTGGATTGTTTTTGTGACCTCATCAGCACCACTGGTTACTGAAGTTGTTTTAATTCTGTGACAGTCTCAGAGTAGTCTCTTATCTGTTGCTGAAGCCACAGTTGTTTATTTGGCTTCACATCCAGCGTCCCTCCAATCAGAGAGTGAATGTATCAAAATCTAAATTTGGCTATAATATTTGTGGTTGATCCCCCAAAATGCCTGCAAAGAGACGTGCAAGCAAAGCTTTCTCGCCATGGCAATGTTTGCAGTAAGATGGTCTGTGGGCATGGTAGTAATACGCAAACACAGAAGTGCATTGCTGATGTGAGGAAAGGTATTTCTCCTGCATTGTTTTTTATAGCCCAATCAGTAGCTTCACTCGTAGTTGGAGGAGATGATGTTTTCCAAGCTGGTGGTGTTAGTGTTACTGGTGTTAGTGGTGGTGGAGGAAGTATTAGTATTGTTGCGTCAAGTTCTAATTCCGACCAGTGTACCGTTTCCAAAAATATTGAGTTTAAAGCAGTGCAAGTGAGTGGCAGCGTAGATGATGTCATACTTCCCAGTAACAGAACCTGAGGATTCGGATGATCATGTCAATGATAGCATACAATGGGATATTCCATCCACTGTAGCACTTAACATCACACATTTTCCATGCAGTGATTCACAGTGTGGTGAAACAATATCAGGTGATGGTGGTGTAGATGCAGATGATGAATGTGGTGATGTTGCTGTTGTTGCAACATGCAGTCCACATGCTAGCATCCAAGCAGAAGATGTGGATGTGTGTGACATTGATAAATATGATGATGATGTAATTGACCCCAGTTGGGAACTGGAGAAAAATAAATTAAAAGTGGCTGTATCCGAGTCTATTTGCAGGCATCCCCCCCTGTAAAAACTTGTGATATACCGGTTTTAGTTGATGATGATGATGACCCAGTAATCAATATGATAGGTAGTCGTGGTGGTCATTTGCAGTCCAGGTGTGCAGTGCCCAAAACATCATGTGCCTCCCCACTTCAGTGCTTAAAATAATGGACTTAAATAAGCCACATCATCATGGACATATTAAAAGCAGAGCATCACAATCCCTTGTTTGGGATTTTTTTGTTCAAGATGCAAATGATGATTCAATTGCAATCTGCCAGGTTGCCATGTGCGTGTGAGTTGAGGTAAAATGGGGAGCCATCTGGGCACAGGAGGACAGCATATGCATTTTAAGAATAGGCACTTGGCACTGTGGACCCAGCACAAGCTTGCAGCTAATACCACAGTGGGGTGTTCACCCGCGTCACCAGCAACCAAAGCCAGCATGTTATCCCCTTACATGACTGTTAAGCCCCGTAGGAAATTAAACATGTGCAGTAGTGCGGTAATAACAGCAGAGGATTATTACAGGCATGATGAGGTGGAGGACTGTAATGACTTTGAAATGTTGTCCAGTGCTGGTGAG
Organism: Neoceratodus forsteri; assembly: GCA_016271365.2. NCBI lineage: Eukaryota > Metazoa > Chordata > Ceratodontiformes > Ceratodontidae > Neoceratodus > Neoceratodus forsteri. The sequence continues at coordinate 272,739,485 of CM057455.1, forward strand.
AGTAGCAGTTTTTGTGGTGGTGGTGAATGCAGTATGTCTAGTGCAAGTGGTACGTCAAACTTGGTTGGCAAATCTGGCAAAATAACATAATTTCTGGGTTTGTCATCATCACCTGTGCAACTGTCTTAATCAAATGTCCACACTCCACACCCTGCCAATGCCATTCATCACAGAGCACAACCATTTGTGATCAACACACCACATGTAAAATGTTTAAGTCAGCCCACGTTACAGAGTGTTTTTGTGCAGAAGCTGAAGTACCCCTGAATCATACAGTGTCACGTGAACTCTGTGTTGCTGTAGCAGAAATGCTGGAAATTGATCTTTTGCCCTTCTTCTTTGTGGAAAATTCTGAGTTCTGGTGGTTTGCTTTATGTGCCTGTCCAAAATGGAAAGCCCCATCCAGGACATACTTTTCTGCCCGTGCTGTCCCCGAGTTGTTCTGCACTGTGTCTGACTCGGTAAGACATGCCCTTCAACATTCCTCCTCTCCATTCATCCATTTAAGTATGGATATGTGGACAAGTGGCAAAACAGCAGGGAGTTCATGTCTGTGTATAACTGCACACTGGGTGCAGGTGCCGGGGGTTGTTTGTGATGTTGGTAGTCTGAATAATCAGTGCAGTAAGGTGGATTGTCACTGTAGCAATCTTCCTGGAATTTGACAGCATGCAACGATTGCGATGCATAGTGTGACCTGTTCAAACACTGGTGAGAACATGTTGGACATGGTACTGACTGAAATTGACAGATGGCTGAACCCTCTGTCCCTGAGAGCTGGGTTCATAGCAAGTGACAATGGGTCAAATGCATCACGAATGGTGGGGTTTTTTCGTGTTCCATGCATGTCCCACTGTTTAAATCTTGTGGTTCAGGAGTTTCTGCAGCACCCTGATATAAAGGAAATGCTGACCATTGCACGATGTATCTGCTGTCACTTTTCAAGATCTGGAAAGGCCTGTGACCAACTGCGGCAGTTGCAGATACAAAACAGCCAGCCTCAGCATCGCTTGATGCTGGAAGTTGTCACCCAATGGAAACTCCACGTTATACATAGCAGAGAGGTTGTATGAACAATACAAAGCCATCTCAGAATATCTTGTTATGCACACTAGCCGTGACAATTCCAGGGCCTCCATGTCTATGACGACTGAACAGTGGCACCTCATGGACTCTGCAATAACAATTTTGTGGCCTTTGAACATGCCACACAGGCAGTAAGTGGTGAGTCTGCCTCCATTAGCCAACCAATTCCACTGCTGCGGGTGCCAAGGCAGACATTGGTGAATGTACAGCATAGCCTTGATGTTGCCGGAGATGGTGGTAGCAGTATGTTGCTGCAACACATGCTGACAGTATTCAACCAGAATCATCTTGTTGTGAGCATTCAGCGTAGTGACAACTTTGCCATAGCAACAATGCTGGACCCATGATACAAACGTAAAATTGCATCAGTACTGGAGGGAGGGCCTGAACAAGCAAAAAAATAGTGGTCAACTGGTGCACTTGGTTCACGGGGCACAGAAGTCACGTGCCAAGGTCAACAAACCTCAGCAGCATAATCCAGCTGAAGGTGAACCTGGAGGACTATCAAGCATATCCTGTAAGGGGAAGGGGACTGCAGTTCCAGGTGGTCTGTCATCCATAGTGGCTGGTGTCAACCCGCTTTGGGAGGCTTTGTCACAAGTGGGTATTTATGAAATAAATGATTCGGGAGAACAGGATGATGCATCAATAATTGGACTTAATGTGGCACAGAGAATGGTTGAGTCATATTTGTCTGAAAACAGGCATCTGACAATAACTGAAGATCCTCTTTTGTACTGGAGTGGAAAGGTCAGTGAATGGCCAGAGCTGACTGCAGTGGCACTGAAGTACCTCACATGCCCACCCTCCAGTGTAAGTGTTGAGAGGGTATTCAGCTCAGCAGGTGCAACTGTCAGGGATCGTAGGACAAACCTGTCTCCTGCAAATGTTAGTTTGCTAACATTCATTAAAATGAATAAGAGACACATACCAACACAGACTCCAACCTCTGGATTCGTACCCCGGCCTAGTCATGGTGGTCTTGCTGATGTGGAAATGGAACATTGTGGTGGCACTGGCAGTGGCTGCCTGAAATGGCCCACCACTGACTTAGATGATGACACAATGGAGAAAGAATTTCCCAGTGGTCAGACTTCAGACATCGATGACTGTGAGGGCAGTTTTCTTTATGAGGATGATGATGTGGTTAATGTAGGCAGGTTTTAACTGAAGTTTTTAAAAGGTGGTGTGCCCCACCCAGACCACCACCACTGGGACTGATGTCATCCACTGTCACCATGAGTCTGTCTGCCCCCCCCAGACCACCACCACTGGGACTGATGTTATCCACTGCAACCATGAGTCTGTCCAGACCACCACATCCATCAGCCAGAGACAGAAAGCTTCTTAATATTTAAACCATAAAGTGAGTATGTGTACTCATGTTTGTTATGCTGCTTCACTTCCTTTAGTTGTATGTTTTGTTTTCTGTAGCTTTTCAGAGCCACAATGGTAAAACACATACAGTACACTTCTTTTGTTTCCTTTACAGGGTAACAAAAAAGGCTCCATCACTATTACTCATTGGGAATGGTACTGTAGCTGTACCATGTAGAGAGGAAGCGATGTAATATCCATGTGAAATCCATTCTGGTAAGTATTAAGATTTTATTTCATCCGTTTCATTGCTTTGTAAAGACTGCAGCAAATATTGCACACAGGTTGTGGTAGTTGACAAAATGTGGGTTTGAAATGTAACTTGACTTTAAGGATTGAGATTTGAGAACCAGGGAGGGACACATAACAATTAAGTTGTAAGAAGTCATTCATTTCTTGGAGTCACGTGATGCAAGTGCCTGCATAACACCCTGACTGCTTGGCTCTAGCCTCCCGTCTCTGTTTTTCAGTTTGAAAGGTGGTGTTGTAGTCATATTTGATACAAGATTTCTGCCTGAAGTGCTGGAGGGTGAAGAGATCCCGTTTTGGTAGCAGATGGAGAAAGAAATGCGCAGAACTCACGGGAAGCATACTCCGCCTGTCTCTCCTGTGAAGGCCCCGAAGAAAGCCAGGGCCTCTCCAAGTGCTGGGGATCCGGAAACCGAAATGGAAGTTACAGAGAATGAACTATTAACACTGGCAAGATTTCTTGCAGAGTTTAAACCTTTCCGAACAGAACTTCATGCTGTTACTGAAGAATTAAAGTCGGTAACCCAGGCATTGGAGGATTTATCCAGATGTACAAGGGATAATGAAGCTAGAATCACGTCTATCAAAGCCCATTCAGTCAAACAGGAACTGGAGTTGGTGGCTATCCATCAGAAATTGTCCACAATGGAAACAAAAATTTAAGATTTGGAAGGGAGGAGTAGACGTAATAATGTAATTATTATAGGTCTACCGGAGAAGGAGGAGGGGGCTGACCCTATAGCGTTTGTGCAGAGGCTGCTGTTAAAAGTTGCTGGCCCATTGCCATTTGGCTCAAATTATACGATAGAACGAGCCCATCAGGCTCTGAGAGCAATGCCCCAGCCGGGCGCCCCCCACGCACCTTAATCCTCCACTTTCTGAACTACCTGGAAAAACAGCACGTCCTCCTCAAGATTAAAAAGCTTAAAGAGATCTCCTGGGAAAATGCCACTTTGAGGACAACCCAAGATTTACCCTTATCAGTGCGGCAAAAGCACGCAGAATACCACTCTATTGTGGTGAAGCTGATTGCCTCCTCTACCCGATTCCGCATGGGCTACCCAGCGCATTTGCAAGTTCTTCTGTCTGGCTCTTGGGTGAATTACGAGGATCCGCTAGCAGCAATGGCAGGCTTAAAAGTTTCACTCCCCGACCTGTTTAAGTGAGCAGAAATCTCTTCATCCTAGGGTTGAAGGTTAATTCTTTGGAGCTATGGGGCAACGATCCTCAGATGAAAGCGCAACTCCTGGCTATATGACGAATGGGTAGTTTTGTCTGGTGGACTGTTGGCTCCGGTTTGGGGTTTGGGGTTATGAATGAAGACAGAAGCGGTATGGTAATTTTCCTGCATCCTGCTTGGTGTGAAACTGGGGGAAGGTGTAACACGGTGCTCTGAAGGACAGTTTCATCAAGTCCTGGAGACCTAGCAAGTGGGAATGGACTGAAGATAATTGCTTTGTTGAGAGCCGTCATCTACACCCTTCTCGGGTTTGGCTGCATTTAGCTGTAAGGACTAATAGTTGTATTTAGCCACTAGAGAGCGCCAGTCCTCTGTTTTTGTTCTGACACTGTGTGAGTTTTTTTTATTGCAGGTTGAGCTTCTGTTAGCTGGTTTTGCCGGTGGATGCAAGAATTCTCCTCGATACTTTTACTGAGAAAGATATTTAATTTTCATGCAGAGCTGAGCAGGGGCATCGGGTAAGAAGTGGGAAAGTATGTCTCTTTCTCCTGGTTACTTTTTATTCCTCAGGAGATGGAGAGTGGAACCCTGAATAGTAATGGAGGTTTCTATATTTCCTTTTCACAGGGGATTAGTTGGAATGGGCACATACGGGGCAATTCTGAAGCGAGGGACACATGGGGAAGAAATGACAGTGTGGACTGAAGTTTAGCTGTCTGAATTTAAAGTATGCACCACTATATGGGTGGAAGGGGGCTTTAGCTGTTTCCTGTTCCCTGGGTAATTTTTCTGTTTCTCTTTGTTGCGAGGGTACCAATACGCTATGGCTCAGTCTAAGGAGGGCTCAATTAAGTTTTGCTTTTTTAGCGTTCCTTTCCCTCACAGAATCTCCCTGCAGGATAGCTAGGGGCTTTTTGTTTTGTTTTTGAATAGTGTGTTCAGCTGGAGCTGGATACGGATTGGGATGCAGTAAGTGCAGGGATGGGGGGCTGGGCTGAGATCAGAATGGTAAGTGCATTTGTCATCGTGGACCATAACGCTTTTCAGTTGGGAGGGTGAACACTTCTGGTAGCGTGTTCGGGGGGGGGCTAAAGTATTATTTGGGGGTTATAAGGGTTCAGTGTGGGGAATCGAACTGCATTGGGGAGAAAGAGAGGGGCAGAGGGGAAGGGAAACGCAGGCAGGAGATTATGGGAAATCGTCAGGTATGGAGTTATTTTATGGGGTTTGAAAATCAGGGTTTGTTTACATCTAGTAAGATATTACATATATCTAATATCCAGATATTAAATGGGTACTCTTTCTGACTTCATTACGTGGAATGTTAATGGGGCCAGAACTAACACAAAAAGATACAAGCTGTTGATACACTTACAAATGCAAAAAGGGAAAATTGTTTACAGGAAACTCATGTGCTCGATCAGAAACTGCTTTGTTTAGGCAACAGAGTATAGGGCAAGTGTATTTGTCTGGAGACAGTACAGCCAGCAAGGGAGTAGCTATTCTCATTACAAGGCAAACCCCATTTTCCTGTGAGAAAATTATTAAAGATTCCTTGGGACGGTTTCTGTTCATTTCGGGTATGTTACATAGATCAAAGGTGATAATTGGCAGTGTCTATGGCCCAAACACGGACACGCCCAGTTTTTTTGTAGATCTTTTAAAGACCTTGTCCCCATTTGTCCATATCCTGATGTATTTAGGAAGAGATTGGAATTTACCATTTGACTCAGAATTAGACAAAGATGGTAGAAGAAGAAGTGGTCTAACTCCTGCTCAAAGAGCCTTAAGGGAATTGGTGGATAGTGTTGGTTTATGTGATCCATGGAGGGTTCTTTATCCCTCACATAGGGAATACACATTCATTTCGGCTGTGCATGGATCCAGATCTAGGACTGATTATTTTCTGATTAGTCAATCAGCCCTCCCAGGTCTGTCACAGTGTACAATACTACCTGGGATAATCTCAGACCATTCGATGGTCTGCTGCTCAATAAATCTATCCCCTAATCTTCCTAGACAAACTAAGTGGAAACTGAACAATCAGTTATTACGCTCCCTGGTAATCAAAAATAGCATCATTCATATTATAGAGCAATATGAAGGGGTAAATTTAGACTCTACAGGTAAAGGGGATATGGAATGGAGTGCGTGTAAATATGTACTAAGGGGTGAATTAATCAGATTGGAGGCAGAAAGAAAGAAAGAAAAAAAGGGAGAACAAAGCTATGAAATTACTTAGGCAAATCAGAGAAATAGAGTGTACCCTCTCCGGAAACACACCCGGAGTTATTAGAGAGAGGCTAATAGGTTTAAGAAACCAATACAGTGACCTCTTGAGGGAGAAAGCTGAATACGCTCTGCTAAAGACAAAAGCCTGGTACTTGGAAAAGGTGGGACACCTGCTGGCAATGAAATTAAAAGGGGAAGAGTCTGCCAGGATTATACGGAGCATTACATCCCTGTCGGATGGGGAGATCAAAACTCACCCAAAGGACATTACCCAGGAGTTTGAAAACTATTACAGTGAATTGTATAGCCTGATGAATTCTAGACCCTTGAAGGAGGAGGTGGAAAGATACCTTTCCTCTTGTTCACTCCCTTTGTTGCCACCTGAGTTGGGAAGGGAGTTGTCCCATCCCATATCAGAGGAAGAGATTGTCACAACAATAAATTTGTTTACCCTAGATAAAGCCCCAGGCCCTGATGGGTTTTCCCCTATTTTTTACAAATGCTTTGCCACCCAGTTAGCCCCTGGATTAAAATGATTATTTCAATGTATTTTGAACTCTGAGAAGGTGGACAAGCATTTATTTGCAGCCCTTAATATTGTTATTCCTAAAGAAGGTAAGGAGCCAGATAAAGTGTCCAGTTACAGGCCTATCTCATTAATAAACTACGATGTTAAGATTTTAGCAAAAATCTTGGTGAATTGTTTAGCCAAAGTAATGCCCCTACTCATTCATAGTGATCAGGTAGGTTTCATGGTGGGCAGAACGGCCTCTGACCACCTACACAAACTGGCTAATGTCTTCTCTGCATCCAGGGATCATTGCTCTCCTTGCGGGTTGGTATCGGTGGACGCAGAGAAGGTGTTTGACAGGGTGGACTGGCAGTTTTTATTTCTGACCATGGTGAAATTCGGTCTCCCCCTTCCCTTCATTAAGAATGTTTTCTCCCTGCATAGTTAGCCAAGTGCACAGATCTATTGTAATGGTGTTTTTTCTTCAATATTTCCCCTGTGCTCGGGAACTAGAAAGGGATGTCCCTTATCACTCCTTCTTTTCAATCTTTACCTGGAACCTCTTCTGACAAAAATAAGGCAAGACCATAAGGTTCAAGGCATCAAAGTAGGTTCCTATGAGTTCAAATTTTCTGCCTATGCAGATGACATTCTTCTCCATTTAACTCATCCCACTAGCACTATACCCATAGTCATGGGGCTTATAGAGGAGTATAGCAGGTTCTCCAACTACAAAATAAATAGAGAGAAAACCCTGGTGTTCCCGCTGAACTCTAAATTACTCAAGTCTGAAATTATTGCTTTGGGCTTACAATGAAGCCCGCATAAGCTCAAATATTTAGGAGTAATACTGGCACAGAGCGATTCCAAGATGGTGCAGCTGAACTTAGACTCAATTTAGAATTCCATTCAACAAGACCTTACAAGGTGGGCCAAACTCCCAATATCTTTATGGGGAAGGGTGAGTTTAACAAAAATGAACGTGTTACCTAGGGTACTTTTTATCCTCTAAAAATGCTGAACTCCTGGCTCCCATTAAGTTGGTTCAAAAACTTACATGCAATAATATCAGCCTTCATTTGGCAAGGGAAAACCCTATGCAGAGCCTATTATAGAATGGCTGCCCCCAGAGAAAGGCCGGGTTACGTTTATCGCATATAGGACTATATTATTGGGCAAGTAATGCCAGTAAGTACTTAAAGTGGCTGGTAACTCCCACAGAGCATTGCTCACTCTCTTATGTCCCCTCATGGGTCAAATTAGAAGTGGATTTAATAAAGGAATCTGGTATTGATCCGATCACCCTTCTTTACACTTCGCTGAAGTCCCTCCCCACTGATTTATTTCCCAACCCGATAAAAACTTCTTTAAGAATACATGCACAGTTATGCTTATTTTTAAAATATTCCCCCAGTAAAGACAGGCACCAACCTCTGTGCTGGAATCTGAATTAAAAAATTGGGGGGGGGGGGATGATTCAGGAATCTTGGCTTCCTGAGCTAAAGAATGTAATGGGAAAAATTTGAATAAACTTGAATTTCAAAAAAAAAAGAAGTCATTCATTTCTTTTTTTTTTTTAAGAAACTTCCAGATGCTTTGTTGTTCTGACAAAGTGGCCTTATCCAAACAAGTTCTTCAACATCAGGCCCCCCTCCCCCCGGGCTGGGTGCACATGCAACAGGCAGAAGTCATTTCATTAGATGACCATGACCATCATTAACAACCAGAATTGAGAAGGATGCAGATGAAATCTGTGAAGAAGTAACAAAATAAGAAACCATTACAGACAAACCTGCAAATATGCTTTTCCCTCACCCAAAAAAAAAAAAATACTTACCTTCATGTGCTTGACAGTTATCCATTGCAAATTTCTACACAAAAAGTTCTCATTGAGCACTGGAATGTGCACACCAACAGTGACCTGTGATACAGAACAATATCGTGGGTACATGTCCATGTCCATGTCAACCCCTCTCACATACAAAATACAGAAATATATATCAACTCACCAAGGCTACTATTAGTGTACAGACAAAGGGCACTCTTCCATCCAGTTGAGATGATTGCATTACATTTGCTCGAATCGAAGCACACATTGGACCAGCAACAGTTCGCTCACAGTTATCATTTTATTCTGGGGTACTGCACGCATGAGTGACTGCGTAATAAATTCTGGGGTACTTTGCATGTACTGAAACAATCCCATTTCACTTCGTTACCACTTGTCAATTTTCTTCACACAAGCAGGATGCATTTTGGGCCTGCAGAAAACATCTGTGGACTCTGTGCCGCCTCTGCGTGCATGACTGAGTGTGCCATTAATTCTGGGGGACTTTGTATGCGTTAAAACAATCCCATTTCACTTCGTTACCACTTGTCAATTTTCTGTACACAGGCAGGATGCATTTTGGGCATGCAGAAAAATCTGGGGACTCTGTGCCACTTTTGTGTGTTCTGTGATTGTTGATGTGAGCTCATGATGTTATACTGACATTTTTACAATTAAAGCAGCATTGCAAGAATGTCTTCACAGTTCTGAACTGTACTTTTTTATGCTACTTTACATTGCCACAGCCACCACTAGTTACCTCCGAGTCGTGACTTGAATGATATGATTATTTTCACAATTTATGTCTGCTTTACTTACTTGACTACGTTTTTTCATGTATGAAAAAAAAATCAGCACGTCTTCCAATATTGTTCGGACCAGCTCTGTATTTATTTGCAGCTGCTTTTCAATAACTATTATTCCGTGGTGTCATAAAACACTGCCTGATGCATAACTGTTCATTAACAACAAAAGTGATATATAACAACTACTTGATGCGATGGAGAAAAGCAGAGGAAAACAATGACAAAGACCTGGTCAGCACCAATTTAAAAGGAATGCTCCTTTCATTATTTCACACATGAAAAAAAGGTAGAACAGCAGACTCAACTACTGAAAATTCTCGTATCATTCCAGTCAGTCAAGATGTAAGTAAAGGAAGTTGTAACATAGTATTAAAAAATATAGGTCAGAGTTATCAACAGATTGTTGCACTGCTGCTTTACAGAGATTCACCACATTACATAGTTATGGTGATACACATAAACTAATATGTGGGGGCATTACTCCCACTGGAATATTTCTAGCTCCACAGAGTGCAATATATTTCTGTGAAAACCACCCATAATTTCATTACAGTGAGTCACGTGACGAAGGAATTACAGATCAGAAAAGCCAACCACATTCTGCCACCCTTTCTCAGCAATGTTAGGATGTGATGCCAGGGGGAGTGCAGGTGCATGCTCCACTGTAGTGAATGTCCAGCAGCTATCTCAATGTTTCCTTATGTTATAAGGTTGACTTTGTGGTGAAATGTGGGATGTTTCCAATAACAAGGCTCTTCTTACTGAAAACGTGCCCATACGTTTCATCACAAACTGACCATTATAACATAAAGAAACATTTGGAAACCTGCCAGACAATTGGATATTCACTGTAAGGCGCACGTACACATGCTCGCCCTGCCATCACAGCCCAATGTTGCTGAGAAGGGTGGCAGAATGTGGGCAGATTTACAGAACAGGAATTCCTCCATCACGTGACATACTGCAATGAAATTATGGGTGGTTTTCACAAAAATGTATTGCAGTATGTGGTGCAGGAAAGACTCAATTGGAAGGGAAAATGTGTATGATTAAACAATAACAAACAAAAAACACACAAAAACAGTGCAACACAGTACTGGGGTGGGGTCCGGGGGGGGGCAGAAAACAATCCCCTCACTTACTATGGTCATGGGATGCCATGATGGTCCAGCAGCAGGTGTAGCATTGAAAGTATTTGCTGCTGCTGTGCTTCCACTCTGTTCACCTGCTGCTCCAAAGCACTGAAGCGCTCATTATTTTCCTCAAGCGCTGCCCACACCAGGGCAATGTCAGACTGGGTTGACGGGACTGTGGCGGGGTCCACTGCAGCAGGGAATCTAAATAGTGGGGCTGGTGGTGGACAGGGTGGTGCTGGTGGAGCAGCTGCTGTACTAGCTATCCTCCTGCTGCAGTGGTGACTGCGAAGCACAACTCCCTCCCACCCCAGCAGCACCCTCGGCCACTGCCATGGAAGAGCCAGCAGGTGGACACCTGGCCCCTTCCGTGGCAGCCTGCCACTCTGCCCTGTGGTGGTTTAACATGTGGGTGCGCTGGCCACCGGTCCCCAAATGTGTCCCTGGGGGCCACGGTGCACCAGCACACCACACACACGGCACTGCACCACTGTGCTGTCTGCCCCCACACAGTTAAAAAACTCCCACACTGGGGAGCTGCGGGAGGGATCAAACACAGTCCTCACACATCGGGCATGAGTCCCACCACCACTTACAATTTCCAGGGCCACCTCCTGTGGCTGTGGAGGTGGTGCTGCTGGAGCCCCAACAGCTGCTGCTAGTGGTGGTGGTAGTGGTGAAGGTGGACGCGCAGCTGCCACCGGTGGCACTGGTGCTGCTGCTCCTGTTGCTTCAATGGGGGAAGCAACACTGGCCAGGAGTCGGGAGCAGTCCAACATGACACGACCGCCCTGTCCCCCAAGGGTCCACACTCCTCCTCTCCTACCGCGCCCATGGGCCAGCGACACACCTTCTCCTATGTCCATCCTCCTGAAGTCCATGCACTGACACACACACACACACACACACACACACACACAGTCAATCAGTCACACACACAAAACAAAACTTGCACAAAAAAATTCACTAACAAAAAACACAAATACAATATAAAAACTAAAAGAAATAGCTTTTAAAAAAGCTGTTTGTTTTGTTCTAGTACTGAAATGCAACAAAAGGCAAGCAGTAACTCCTCTCTTCTCACAAATGCTTTCTCCCTCTACAAATGCAAAGGAGAAAGTGAAACTACTTCTGTGACTCACTTCCTTCCTGCCTGGCTAAAGCATGTGACTTACGGTACTGCAAGCCATGTGATGTGCCTATATTCTTCTCACTTCACCTTACTTTGTGGCAAGGCATAATGGCAGTGTGAAGTGGTAATAATTATAATAATGAGAAGTGAGTACTTTGCAGTGTCTACTTTGCGCTGTGCTCCGTGGATGCGAAGTGCCCACTTAGCGTCCACTTAGCGGGTGGATTAAAAATTCGCTGCATCTTTGCTCTTGTGCTCTGAGTGACCATCTATTCAAACCCCATCTGATCAAATATGTCTACATAAATTCTTTCCTGTTTACTTTCTGCCTTTTGATTGTCCCACTGTATCCCTGGCATATTTAAGTCCCCCAATATTATTATTCTATCTGCAGGGTTTAGGTTTAGAATGACATTTTGAAAGCTGATATCATCTTTCTGTTTGACAGATGGAGGCCTATAAATTACTCCTAATAATATTTTGGGAGTTTTTAAAGGGGTGGTTTTAATCCAGAGTTGCTCTAATGAATCAGTGGAAATAGTAATGTTTTCTGACTGAATATCTTCTGAGACATATAATGCCACTCCTCCTCCCTTCCTATACTATCTTGATTTGGAGAATAATTTAAACCCCCTTATCTTCTGTTCCCAGGTCGGCTTATGGTCCCACCAAGTTTCTATATCTGCACAGATTTTAATCTGCTGAGATTCTATAATGTATTTAAGTTCATCCATTTTATTACCAAGACTCCTTGCATTGACTAATAGTGTTTTCCATCCATTTTGAGTACATTTACTGACAACTTCTTCATTAGGTTGTAAGCCCCCCCCCCCATTTCTTCATTTAAATAGGACTTTTTGCAATCATTGAATCTCCAGGCCAGTACTCTGTTACCCATTTTATTTAGGTGGAGACCATCTGGACTTTTTAGTCAATCATCTCCAAAGATGTCCCACTTGTCCAAAAAAGTATAGCCCTTGAAATGGGTCCATTCCCTCAGCCAACTATTTACCATACAGATCTCTGGAACTTGTGTAAATGAGTCCATGACTCTAAGGTATTAATCCAAATCTGAAATAAACAAACAATACAGGAAGCATACAAGAGCCAAAACAGGCCTCCACAGAAGGGGTCAAAGCCCACTCCACCAAAGTGGTGTCACCTCGTGGGCAGAAAGGAACTGCATGATAGCACAAGAAATATGCATGGCTGCAACCTGGCCATTAATACAAACCTTTGCAAGACATTATAGACTGGACACCACAGTCTCCAACAAGGCAGCCTTCAGGACTAAAGTACAGATGACAGCAATCTTGGCCAATGCCAGATCGTGTAGCTCCACTCCCCCTCCAGTTGATGGGGTACTGCCTGTTACGTACCTGAGACACAAGATGCGGAGTGTCATGGCTATACAGACAACACAATGGTAGTTTATTCACCTGGTAAAGGTGACTGTACTGTATATCCGTGGCACTTCAGGCCCACCAATATGGAGCACAGATCCAGCAGTAGCCAAATCGAATAATAATACAATGGTTTTACAAACTGCTTTCTCGAATTGTTCTAGCCATGTACAGGTAGAGTGATCATAGTGGAATGGTAATGAAATAAGAATACATGGTCCTCTTCAGTATTTTCATTTGTGACATGGACAGTACTCCGAGGAAAGCTCTATCTGCCTATGTCCAAATGAGATGAAGATCTGCAGAACAGTGGACAGGGAAGGAGGAGTCCAGACAAGGAGGGAGGACTTAAAAGGCTAAAGGAATGGTCCAGGATATAGCAGTTGAAATTCAATGCCCAAGAATACTAGGTAAGACTTACAGGAAGCATCCAAAAAAGCAATACTGTATGGGTAGTGCTGCAGAAGAGAGAACAGCTGAGGAACTGTATCTGGCTGTGCTTATCTCAGAAACCCAAAGAACCTCTGCCTAGTGTGACACAGCAGTGGGTAACGCAAACAAGATGCTAGGAGTTATAGGAAGCAGAATTAGCTGCAGAAGTAGGGAGGTGATAATTTCCCTGCATAGATAACTGGTTTAGCCACACCTGGAGTATTGCAAGATTCTGGCACCCACACCTTCAGAAGGACTGTGATAAAGTGGAGACAGTGTAGAGGAAGGCAATGAAAAGATTCAAACTGGGGGTGGAGGGTGGGACAGGCACAATGAACACACACCCCATGTCATAAATGACTATATAAAGAGGACAGGCCCCAGAGCCGAGCCACATGGTACCTCGATCATTACCTCATTAACATAAGAGAACTCCCCATTCATCACCACCCTCTTGGGCCACCCCCTCAGACAGCTTTCCATCCATGTTTCTATCCTTTCCTCCACACCTAGGTCCCACAATTTCTTGACAAGTCTCCTATGGGGACTGAAACAAACACCTTACTGAAATTCAGGTACAGTATATCAACAGCCTGCCCTTTGTCAGCCGCTTCAGTAAGCCAGTCAAAGAGCTCATATTAGATTTATTTGGCATGACCTCCCCTGTGTGAACATGTACTGCCTGTTATCCTGTAGACTGTGTACCTCAGCATCTACCAAACTCTTTGTATAGCCTCCAGCAATTCTCCACCATAGATGAAAAGCTGACAAGCCTACAATTACCCAACTCATCCTTACTGCCACTTTTGTGCAGTGCAACCTCATCTGCAGTCCTCCAACACCTGGGACAACACCAATATGTTCAATGGGCTTTTGGAGAAAACTGGCTAGCGGTGCTACAAACACCTGTGCTACTTCCCTTAGTATTTTATGGTGTATCCCATCCAGCCCCATTCACTTATTCAGCCTCATCCCCACCAACACCTTTTCTTCCATGTTGTGAGAGATAGTGGACCCCCACTCCTCCTCCTTCAAGCCCAACTCCACAGTCTAGTATTGAACTCCCTACTTTCTGGGTGAATACTGAGCAAGCAATAATACCCAGCAGGATGTGTGGTACTGAGTAATACTGGACTGCCCAGGGGGATAATGAGACCCGACACACACACACACACTAACACACACACTAAAATGCCAGCAGAATAGGCCTAACGGTCTTTCGTGTCTGCTCGTTTGGTCAGTCCCCAACCTGGGTGCTGACCTTGCTGTCCCCCTCGCCTTCTCTGGCTTCTCCCTTCCCAGTTCCGGATATTCTTGCTGCATTGGATTTTGCTTCCAGAACCCTTCCCCTGTACCTGTCCCACCCCCTCTTGAACCCCTCCACTGTCTCTGCCTCCACCAGCCCCCTAGGCAGTGCATTCCATGGCTCCACCACCCTCTCAGTGAAGTAGCACCTCCTCCTCCTTTCTCCCCTGAATCTTCCCCCTCCAGCTTCCACCCATGCCCTCTAGTGGCCCCTTCCTCCTTCCTTGAAGCATCCCTGACTGTTCTTCCCCATTTACCCTCTTCATGTACCTAAAGACCCTATCATGTCCCCCCGGTCCCTTCTCTCTTCCAATGTGTACATATTTAGCTCTTCGAGCCTCTCCTCATAGGTCCTGTCCCCCAAGCCCCAAATCATTTTGGTTGCCCTCCTCTGGACATCTCAGGCAGAACCACTGAAAGTTCTGGTATTGCCCAATACTGCCCACCCTAGAGGGTAATATTGCACTTAGAAAATGTGTCAATGTGATATTTTATATAGGAGTTAAAAAAATTAAAAAGAGTAAAAATCAATTTTAAGCCACATTTTGGTAAACTAGTCCATAGAGGACACTGCAGCATTTAACAATTTTTTTTTTGTTAGTTATCTCAGTGGTACCAGTTGTCTGCAGCGCCTCACCCCCATCCGTTTTGTGGAAGTTAAGCCGCTTTTTTCCTTACATAAAGCCCCCCCCCCCCACTTACCTCAATGTTGTTTTTCCAGCATATGAATGAGACAGCCGTCAAGAAGGACTGTACTTGGATCAGGCAGGGTGGTGAGAAGGAAGCGGAGATTGCAGGGAGACTGCAGTAAGGCTCTTTCCTGTCACGATCAGCAGCTGCGGCAGTCAGCAGTCATCTGACTGCACCCTCTATGATTGCTGGTCACCAGTTATTCCATTCTCCTGACCACATTCATGGTATTTCCGCCAATCACATGGGTGCGGTGTGCATATTTATGGAACACATACAAACAGAGGAGAGAGAGAAGTAAGTGCCTCAGAAGTTTGTGTATTAGAGAAACAATAATGTGTAATCCAAGACAGCACAGGTTCCAGTTGCCCTGGTAGTGCAGCTGGTTAGTGTAACCAGAACAGTACTCTAGGCAACCTGGGTTCAAGTCCCAGCTGAAGCACTTACTTTTTTCTCTCCTCTGTTTGTATGGCCCTATCCAGACTTGACAAAATTTCTGAATCATTTTTTTTTAAATGTTACCATCCCTACTATTACTACACATACACATTTCTTCCTCTGCTATGCCTGAAATGTTTGTAGCCACCACCTCCCCAATGTCACTTCCTAAGAGGTTGCCAAGAAAGTGGAGTGGTTGGACCACAGTGGTCTCAGGGAGGGTGAGGGTGGTAAGAGAGGCACATCCCTCCAGTTGTTTCTCTTCACAATTCATTCGTCATTCTGGTGGAGTGTGGTTCCTAAGTGAAGGCACCCACAGTGGAAACCAAGGAGGATGCTGGGAACTTCCACAAATGAAACCCACATGAGGGTATCACGGGACCCAACAGAGGAAGGAAACAACTCCTGGTGGGGGACTCTATATTTAGGGGTAGAACTGGGAGGGAGGGAAGGGAGAGGAAGATAAGGTTCCTGCCCGGTGCCATGGCTTAGAGGGACAGGAAGCAAATCCTCAGTATCGTGGAAACAGCTGCACAGAGGAGGGAGATGGATGTCATTATCCACCTAGGGACAAATGACCTGGCTGGGAATGAGAGCAGTGCAGCAGAAGTTTGTGGAGTTGGGGAGGGACCTTAGGCAAATGGCACGCATGGTAACATTCTTGGAAGTGTTACCTGTCTATGGCATGGGTGAGGCCAGGGTACACTGCACCATAGGATTCAATGACTAGCTGAAAAACTGGAGCAGAGCTCAGGGATTTGGCTTCATTGGGGACTGGTGGTCCACCTGAAGGGATACAGGCCTATACTGGCATAATGGTCTGCATCTATCCAGGAGGGGAACCAGGATCCTAAGTGATAGGTTTAAATGCTTCATTGGCAAGCATTTAAACTAGCCGGGGGGGGGGGGCACTAAGGAGAAGCAGGGAAATCCCAGCCCTCCCACACACAAAACAGGGTAGTTAAGTAGACACAAAGGTAGAGAAGTCAATAGGGAGCAGAACAGGGCTAAATCCAGAAAAGGCAGTAAGGACAGAGATGAGCCTAAAAGGGGTAAGAACTTCAAAAAATGGAGGGCGATGAGTGCCAATGCCCGTAGTCTGGGTAACAAGCTCCCCAGACTAGTGGCCTTGATGGAAATGGTGGGCCTGGATATTGTGGCAGTCACAGAAACATGGCACACAGAGAACCATGATTGGGATGTCAACATACAGTATCAGGGTACACGATCTACAGGAGGGACAGGAAAAGGAAAAAAGGAGCAGCTGTCTACATAAGGGAAGGAATCAAAGCAACAGAACTAAAGGGTAAACAGGGAAGGGAGGAGGCACTGTGGGTCACCCTGGAGACAGGAAGTGGTACCACAATCTGTACAAGGGGTGTTTACAGACCCTCATCTCGGGAAGCAATGGACAAGGGAATGATAGAAGGAATCCTCAGAATGGCAGAAAAAGGAGCAATATTGTTGATGGGGGGCCTGAATATGCCAGATGTTAACTGGAACACCTTTATTACAGCCACATCAAAGAGCAGGATGATTCTCGGTGCCCTACAGGAGGCATGCCTCAGACAGCTAGTGTTGGAACCCACTCGGGAGGAAGCAATCTTAGACCTGGTACTTTCACGTGGGGATGGAGAGAGGATCTCAGATTTAGAAGTAAATTGTAAGTAAGTAAAATTTTATTTTTGAGCGGTTTTCAAAACTAAAGCACTGTACAAAATTTAAAACACTTCAAAAACAACAATAATTAAATAACAATAATAAAATCATTCTCCAAATGCTTTTAAAACAAAAATGTTTCGAGCTCCGATTTAAAACTCTCAATGTTCAGGCATCCTCGTATCCGATGAGGTAGCAAATTCCACAGGGCAGGGGCAGCATAAGAAAATGCACGTGCCCCAGATGTCTTCAAACGAACCCTGGGAATCTCTAGCAATCCCTCGTTGGTGGATTGGAGTGAATGAGAGGGGCAGTAGGGGGCAAGGAGATCTTGCAGATATTGCAGTCCCTGTTCATGTAGGGCTTTATAGGTCAGTAATCCGACCTTAAAGATGATCCGCCACTGAACCAGCAGCCAGTGCAGTCCGCACAGCACAGGCATAATATGAGTAGTTCTAGATGTTCCAGTCAAGAGACTGGCCGCTGCGTTCTGCACTAGCTGCAAGCAGCAGATATCAACCCCCGGTAGCCCTAGGTACAGGGCATTGCAGTAAATCAAGGTGAGTGGTCATGAAGGTGTGGACCAAAGTAGGAAGGTCAGCCAGAGGAACCAGGTGTTTCACCCAGGCGATATTCCTAAGATGGTAAAAGAAAGACTTAACAATGGCAGACACCTGTGATTTCAGGGTCAAACCATCATCAAGAATAATGCCCAGATTATGCACCTGGTCTGAGGTTGAGAGCTAGACACCATCAAGCCATAAGCCTGATGGAATCCCAGTCCTATGACCCACCTCAAGGTAACCCGGGTCCACAACCAACACCTCGGTCTTATCCAGATTTAACCTCAGCCAGCTAGCACTCATCCAGTCTTTGATTTCAGATAGACAGCTGTTAAGCACAGAGATCGCATCATCCCGTCTGGGAGTAAAGGTCAGACACAGCTGGGTATCATCTGCATAACAGTGAAAACCCAGACTGTATCACCTAATGATGTCTCCTAATGGCAGCATATAAACTGTGAACAACATGGGGGCCAAAATGGAGCCCTGCAGTACCCCACAGGACAGAGAGATGGCATCAGAAGAATAAATTATGGTGACAACCCTCTGTATCCGGCCTGCGAGAAAAGATCGAAACCAATGTAGAACTGTACCAGACAGTCCACAAAGAAGCCGCTGGTGCTCCAAAAGCACACCATGGTCCACAGTATCAAATGCTGCAAAGAGATCAAAAAGGACTAGAATAGTATAAGCCTTTCGATCTCTCACAATTAGGAGGTCATTTAAAACCCGGACAAGGGCGGTCTTGGTGCTATGTCTTATCCTAAACCCTGACTGGAGAGTATCATAGACATTGTGATTTGTAAGATGGATGTCTAGCTGTATCGCAACCACCTTTTCATTAACCTTACCCACAAAGGGCAGGTTAGAGATAGGCCTGAAGTTACTAGACAGTCTGGGTTCAAGGAGGGTTTTTTAAGGAGTGGTTGAACGACCACCTCCTTTAGGGGATCAGGGAAGACCCCCTGCTCCAAAGACTTCCAGACAATATCAGCAACGATCGGGGAGATAACATCTACGCAACCTAATAATAGTGACGTAGGGCCCGGATCCAAACTACAGCTGTTTGGTCGTACAGTCTGAACAATCCTCACAATATCCATGAGTTCCGGCCTACTGAAGTCAAACCAGGTAGTATGGGTGTTCATTTCCTCTCATCAATCTCCACAATCCCTTAAAGAGGGAGCTAGGTCGATGCCCGACCTAATGCTGGCAATTTTATCTGCAAAGAACCGAGCAAGCTCATCACACTTTATTTGTGAAAAATCTCCTCCAGACTGCAGACAGAGTGGATTGCACAATCTGTCGACAGTCTGAAAGAGTTGAGCTGGTTGGTTCCGCACAACAGGAACTCTACCTTCTTACGGGTGATTACTGATTGATAGACATCATAATGGTCCATCAATCTAAGCCTGTCAGCATCCAGGCCAGATTTACACCAAGCCCTCTCTAGTCTTCACCCCACTCCCCTAAGCTCCTTCAAGGACCCATCAAACCAAGGTGTTCTCATGCACTGAGTGAGTGGGCGAACACGAACAGGAGCAATTGAATCCAGGGCATTGCCCACCACCTTATTATAGGCAAGAACAAGATCCCCTGGACTCATGCACTCGCTTGAAACACCCAATAGGTCCAGCACCACCAATAGGCCCTCTGGGGTAACTCCCCTCAAAGGGCAGTAGTGGACCACCTCCATAGGGGCAGGCCTATTTGGGGGTGCCCCAAAGCTGAATCTTATGGCGTGATGGTCCGTCCAGGCATTTGGTTCCACCCCCAAGTGCATGGTCTCCATCTCTAGGAGAAACACTAGGTCCAATGAGTGACCCCCTATATGGGTAGCAGAGGTAACCACCTGCCCAACAGTCATAAGTTGGAGGAGGTTATTCCCAAAGTGTGAGAATTCATCATCAACCCAGGCATTGAATTCACCCAGTATTAACCACCTGGGTGACTCCAATGCCACGTCGACAATGAAGTACGCAAACTCCTTCAAGAATTCTCCACCATCACCGGGTGGATGGTAGATGAGGAGAATCCTGAACCCTACACCTGCTCCCAGGATACACTCAAAGGATTGAGTGCAACCCACTGGTACATCCATAAGACCCAGCTCTGTTTTAAAGAAAATGGCTATACCTCCGCCCCTATGATCCAACCTTGGGCGGTGTATCACTGAGAACCCAGCCGAAGTAGCAGATGCCAATATAGGGCCTGTATTCTCATCTAGCCAGGTCTTGGTGATGCATGCCAGGTCTGATGTTGCAACAAGATCAGCTATAATAGCGGTCTTGTTCCTAATTGACCTGGCATTACACAACACCACCCGGGTTGGATGGGTTTTCAAGGAGGATCACAATATCTGCCCACAATTTGCTGAGCCCTTGGGTATGAGAATCAGGCAAGGAATACCTCTCTCCTGATCCCATTTTGCCCCAGGGCGTTTCCTAGTCCCCATGGTCTCCATCTGCCCACCCCTTAGAAGTCTCCTCACCATCCCCAATGCACGATATCTTCTATAGACATCAGCCGATAAAGGGGGACAATGACAAGGGCAGAGATCCTGAAGCAGAGTGGGAAAATAATGCCTGACCATCTTTAAGTGGGTAGCCATCTGGAAACAAGTGACCACCAAACAGTGTGGTCCACAATAAACACAGCTGTAAAGTCAAGCCATACAAAAGCAAGGGTTTTGGACTTTAGGAGGGATGACTTTGGCAAAACAGGAGCGTGCCTCAGACAAGTACTAGCAAACAGGGAATGAGGAGGAGTAGAAGAACAATGTATTATTTATTTATTTAAAAGTTTTACCAGGAGGGCACACTGAGCAGAGCTCTGCTCAATTCCAGGTGTGTCCTGGGGGAGGGGTACAGGAGAAGAACAAACCTTACAATACATAGTGACAAATAATTATTAACATCATTCCAACAAGTAATTACAGGCAGTGTCAGTGGCTCAGTAGGTAGCACACTCGCCTCTGAGGCCGGGAGATCAGAGGGCTGTGGGTTCAGTTCCCACACCTGGCACTAGGGTTAATATCCCAGTACTGACACTGTAGTGCAGCATGAGAGAGGTGCTACACTTCTGAGGTGCCGTCTTTCGGATGAGACGTTAAACCGAGGTTCCCACCTGCCTGGATTGGTGGTAGTCCAGGTGGATGTTAAAGATCCCATGGCACTTATCGAAAAGAGTAGGGGAATTTTTTATTAGAAAATAAACCATACATCAGAAAAACAAATCAGAATAACATTATCAAATGAACAAAAATAAACTTGGTTAACACAAAATAAAACTAAAAAGGATAAATCATACATTTTGTAAAGAAAATACCGACAATAGAAAAATTATGTGTAACAAACTTGAAAACTAAAATCTGAGACACAAAACTCAGCAAATTATGTAATCCAAGTGATATGTTTCCAAAAACTAAGAAACACTTGATTGTCCAAAGAACTGTGTTCAAAACTCTTTTGTTTAACCAAAGCCAGTTCAATACGGCTAAGAATAATACTGTTAGGAATAATGGTGTGTTGTAAGGAGAACTGGCATCTGGCTTGCCATAAAGGGTATTTAACACATACAAAAATCACAGTAAGCGTACTAGGATGATGCCTCCCTAAAAAACCTGAATAATCCCCCAAAACTAAACTCTGATAGGAAATGTGTCGTATAACACTCCAGCTCCACCTTGTGGCCATGTCAGACCAAAAGGCAACAGTAGAAGCACATAACAAGAAAAAATGTTCTAAAGTTTCTACCTGTTCAATACATCCCAGCCTGATACATAATCTATCCGAAATAGGTTTATGTTTTAAGTTACCCCGAACTCCTAATTTCCCATTACAGCAAAGCCATTGAATATCTCACATATGAGGTGGTACCCTGTGATCCATTAAGAGACGTAAGACCCGTGAGAGTTTAGTAGGGACACAAAAAGGGAAATCTATTTGAACGTAGAAAACATTACCCATAATCTCTGTATAAAAGTCCTTCCTAGGGACTCCATGTAATTGTGCCTTCCCCAATTTCCATTCGCTAAGTTTCCACACTGCGGAATCTGCATAAGACGGTGCTGCACTTATCATATTCATTTAGGAATGCCTCCACCCTCCCAGTGTAACAAAAATGGAGAAAATAAAGCTGAGTCCATGCCAACCATGGGTGGTCCTGAGGTAGGACTGTATCTTGAAATGAGGCTATCATAAAAAAGGAATGAAAAAAAACTATAGGATTTATCATCCCTAAACCCCCTTGACCAAGTTTTAAATAAGTGAAAGCCCGTTTAATAGGGTTTAACCGGCTACCCCACACCATTTGAAAAAAACAACTATATAACCTGGTTTCTATAGAACGGGTACCAGAAAAACAGAACACACATGTAAAAAGATAGGTAATAAGAATTTCTTAATCACTAACACCCGTTTCTTTTTCGAAAAACTCCAGGATTTCCATTGTTGTACCTTGTGTTCACCTACAATGAGACACTTCTTCCAGTTTAAAAAAGCTAGATCCCCTTTCCCAAAGAGGAGTCCTAAAATATTAAGGAATCGGAGACTAAAATGCCACCAATATTAGTAAAGTAGTGATCACCAACTTCTAAACACCTACATTTCTCATAGTTCAGCTCTGGTGCCATTAAGAGCTGAGAAACGTAAACCACCCTCAACGCCCATCCTGAATGGACATCTGCCACCAATAAGCAGATATCATCTGCATAAGCCAAGATTTTTGGGCTGGTATGGTAGCAGAAGGAGATAAACCCTGAGTGGACCAATTATTTTCAATTTCCCTTAAAAGGGGGTCCAACACAAAAGAATACAGTAAAGGGCTGATAGGACAACCCTGCCGAACCCCTTGAATCAACTGAATTTCTTTACCTAAAAGATTATTAATTAGCGGGCAAGAGCATGCCTGGGAGTACAATATTTTAATAAATTGGATAAAGGGCCAAGGAATCCCATATTGTTCTAACACTTGAAAAAGGAAAGCATGAGACACATTATCAAAAGCTTTTGCCTGATCAAGAGCCAGAACAAAACCCGATAATTTTTTTTGGACACAGAATTCACAGATATCCCTAAGGAGTTTCAAATTTTGTTGAATCGAACGATGGGGCACAGAACATGTCTGTGCCGGATGAAGCACCCCTTGTTCAACCACTTGAAGCCTTTTACATAGTACAGTGGAAAGGATCTTGTAGTCGGTATTCAGGAGACTAATCAGTCTCCAGTTACCAAAATCAGTACTATCTCCTGCTTTATGAATAAAGGTTAAAATGGCCAGATTAAACTTTGAAGTACCAAAACCAAAATGAAGAATATCATTATAGACTGCAGCTAGGATGACACACGTCTTCCTGAAAACGTTTATAGAATTCATTCATGAGCCCATCCATTCCTGGCGAAACCCCCGTACGAAGAGAGCCAATGACTGCCTGTACCTCCAGGGGGGAAATAGGCCCTTGCAATATATCTGCTTCTTTCTGAGAAATCGTAGGGACTGGAAAGTGCAAAACATCTTCCAAAGAAACCGTAGGAATAAATCCAGTACCAAACAATAAGGACACCTGATGTTCAGCAATTTCCAGCATTTCTGCCAGAGAAGTTTTCAGCTGTCCTGTAGAAATTACGAAGCCCTGTCATAAGCTTCCTCTCTAACTTCTGTTCACATGCCACATAAGGGTCCTTGAAAGGTGGTTGTTGTGTACCAAATTTCAGTTCAGCATGAATCGAAACAGCCCTCTGATATTGGTACTGGGGCATTTTTTTCTTCACAATCCTTATTTGAGACTGGATATCCAAATCCAGTGACCGAGGATGAGACTGTAATTTATAATACTGATTCCTAAAATCCAAGTATTGTAAATACTCTGAGGTACTTTTTTCTTACCATATGCTATAAAAAAATCCTTGACAGCCAGCTTCGTATCTGTCCACCAAGAAATCCAATTAGTGAAAAAGCAACCGACTTTCTGAGGGTCCGAATCCCTCAGCTGAGCCAAAAAAATGGCCTCAGACAATAAGTGAGAATTTAATTTCCAATGACTGGAAATAGCAGGAAAGAAAGTAGGGATCCGATGTAAACCTATCTCACCATATAAAACCCTGTGGTCAGAAAAATCACAAGGTAGTACTGAACAAGCGAAAGGGACTAAACACTGGGAAAGAAAAAGATAATCAATCCGTGTTTGAAGGAGGCCCTTGCAAAACAGGTGGCTTGGAACCCTTAGAAAGAGGGGGGGTTTCTAACACCTGTTGGGGAACCAGGGGTACCGACTGTGCAGAGGTGTCTTCCACTATACCTTGCTCTGCAACATGGACCTCTTGAACCTGTTCCTGTCCCAACCGGTCAACAGGATCTGACTCCTTATGCAGAGGAGGGGCCGTACGGGACTTGCATCTACCCTGAGCCTGGGATATCAACTCTTCCTTATTGAGGCCACCCTGTCTATTCTGGCCTGCTCACGGACATTGATGATAGGCATGGCCAGTTTCATTGCACAGATTACATTTAAAGACATTTCTACAGACTTCACTATCATGATCAAAGTCCCCACAAAGCACGCATTTGGCCTTATCACATGCACTACTTAAATGTCGGCGGCTACCACAATGATAGCAAGCTTTAGGTTGTCCCGGGTAGAAACAGACTCCCCGGTCCTTACCCAAAAAAAAGCTATTTGGAACATGCACAACTTCGTTATTGATAATGTGCAATTTAACTTTAAAACGCCAGGCCACTGTCCAAATCCCCTCAGTATCAAGAATGGGCTCAGGAGGGCCTAAAACCATGCATTTATGTTCCAACCAATACAAAATGTCTCCCACATTCACTCCCTCATTTCTGAAAATAACATTAATTGTTTTAAAGAGAGGTTTAGTGATTAGTATAGCCCAAAAAGGTAACCATAATGGAAAAGATTTACAACCCTCATATTTCTGCCAGAATTTATCTAATCCTGCAACCTGTTTAAAACTAATATCAAACGTATCTTCCCCCCGTATATTGATTAAGGCATAAATATCCATGGGTAAAAATTGCATTGAGTCCAACAATAATTTTCTTGCCACATATAGCCTGATCGGATGCTCCAGTAATCCACCCCATACCATAAACGGACCGCATTCCACCTCGGGGCTTGTTCCAGTTTATTATTTTTGAAAAGATCTGAGAAGCGAGGACCCTTCCTTGCCTCCTGACCTCCAGGTGACTGTAAAGGAGAGCGCAACAGTGGGCCAGCAGCTTCATCAACAGTAATAATGGCAGGCTCAGAAATCCCCACATTGGTAGTAGTCTGTAATGTACTGGACTGACCTGCCTGAAGAGAGGGATTACCATTCTGTGATTTCATTTGGGAAGGTCCCAATTCGTCCAGAGAAAACATGCAGGTAGGATCCGCAGCCACCTACCATCTGTTGCTGAATCCAGCCTGCCTCGCAACAAGGCAGCCACTCGGACCACTTCTTAGTAGCTCCCTCAGCCACACTCTCCCTCTCAGAGCTCTCCTCCAGTGCGACAGACGCTAACACTTCTGCATTCACAGGGGCAACCATCTCGATGTCGGAACATCCCACATCCGCGGCATCATGTCTTTCATCCGGTGCATCACTTCGATCCTCAGTAGTAGGGAAAACCAAATCAGGGGAAGCAAAATCCTTAGTGTTGTCCACAAGCAACGCTACTGGCGATATTTCTGTCGTTTCCATAAAACTCCCAGCTGCATGCTCAGACGCCTGCAATTCTCCATCGAAATCCAAAGCCATTAACTGCATAGCAGGCTGAGCCTGCTCAACAACCTCCTGTAATTCCATCGTCAGAGCCTCTGCCTGCACGTCCTCCTCCATGTCGATCATCGCACTGTCTGCCATCACAGCAAGACCAAATGCCCTCTGCTGTCCCCAGCAGAGTAGGGGAATTTCCCCAGTGTCCTGGCCAAATTTCCCTCATTCACTAAAAAAATACCACCAACAGCTTAATCTGGTTCAAGGTCAGTTGGCATTCATCTGTATCCCCCTCCCACGGGTCGTGCCTGAAAATAGGCAGGATTTGTCTAGTGCACTTACCCGGTCAACAAAAACTAACTAACTAACTAACATAACAGCACTTGAGGAGCAGTACAGAGGCAAGCAATAAACATCATGATCAGGGACAAAATACCAATTGTGGAAATAAGAGGCTAAATTTGCAGGCACTTCTATCCACATGTACAGGTCATGGAGAAATGCTCAGTGATGAGTCAACCTAGGAGAGGCGAGGGAGGGGTTAGACAAATGCTTATTGGGAGGGAGTTCTATAATTTTGGCATGCAATGTCTAAAAGCAACTTGGCCAATTGAAGAGGACATGCGCAGTGCCACCAGAAGGCAGGTGTCAGAATTCCTGAGGGTGTAGCCTGGGGGGGGATTGGTCATCGAACATACCATTTAGGTACTGAGGCATGGACTGGGATCAGTATTTTGCCATGAGCTTGGTGCAGTGTGACTGTCGGCAGTCCTGGAGCGAGAGAAGATTTAGAGTCTGATAGCCTGCTCTCCTCCCACCACTGCATAGTCTATCAAGGGTGAAGTGGCAGAAAGAGTAGAAAAGGGGGTCCAGTCTGGCTAGGGCGGACTTAGGAACGGCACTGTAGACTACATCCCTGTAGTTGAAGATCGGTAGAATCATTTTCTGTATAAATGCATGGCGGGCTGCATCCATGATTGCAGTAGAAAGCACCCAGTTTTGGGTGGAGCTGTTTGTAGATGGCATCGACATGTGCAGAAAAGTAGAGATGCTGGTCCAGCCAGACCCTCAGATATCTAAAGGAGGGGCTGGCCTCCAGAGTGGTCCCATCCAGGGTGTGGAAGGAGGGGGTGGAGGTGAGCTGACAGAGTCCCTGCCTTGTGCCGAAAGTCATGCAGACAGTCTTCTTAGTGTTGAGGAATAGCTGGTTTGCACGAAACCAGAGCTGGACTTCATTGAAGTCCTCCTGCAATCTGGTTGCTACATCAGCGGTCGAAAGTGGGGAGAAAGAACTGGAAGGGGACAGGATCAGTTGTGTTCCAGGACAGTAGCTGCTGCTTGTTGTTTTCACAGGGTTCTTGTGGATTTTACTTGGTAGAAGGTTAGTTCTTTTCTTTCTTACTTCTAAGGGCCTAGCAGGGTATTGTTTTGGGAGCTGCTAGAAGTTTGAAAACTAGTTTGGTGGCTGTAAGTGGGCTCATTTTGTGGATGTTTCACTGTGTAACAGGCTGCGCTGGTGGAGGCCTATTTCTTCTGATTTAAAACCTATTTGGTGGGATTTGCTTGGGGCTGGTTCTTTGGCTGCTGGGCTTGGAAGGGAGACACAGGGCTGATACACTCTCTCTCGAGTCAGGTGTCTGCCCAAGACCCAGCCTCCCCACCCCTCCCTCCCCAGAATTCTGCTAATTTATAGGGGAACACCTGCCCTGCAATTTGAGGAAAGGCTGCAGGTGCAGCTCATGTAGTTCTAGCCACTGGGGGTTGGATTTAAAGGCTGGGAGAGAGGAGCTTAGGGAGTTGTTCATTTCCCTTATAAGTTTAATGTGTTGTACTGCACCTAGTAACAGGGTTACTGGTGTACAGTGGGACTGTCTCTAAGATTAGTGGGTGACCTGATTAGGCAGTAGGGTGTATCTTGGACTAGGGGAGAACCTGGTGGCTCACCCAAGGAAATCTATTTGGAAGGGGATGGAACCACACATCATTAGGGCAGGCATCTTTGGGAGGGTGGTGGGGTGCACAGGGTGTGGAGCAGCCATGATACTGGACTGGGCTTGGAAGTTTGGTGGTTGCCCAGTGTGCTACCAGCTGGCACAGCTTAAGGAGGAGGTTGCGGGGATTAGGAGACAGCTGGGGGAAGGGGGGTGATATGGTTGGGGAAGGGGGCTGGGGATCTCCCACGCGGTTGCACCAAGCACTGGGGGCAGGTGCATAGGGAAAGGAGTGCAGGAGAATACTAAGGGGTCACATAAGGACCCTGGCAGAGGGGGTCCAAAAGGACACTACCGAGGAAGCAGGCAGGTAACTGGGGACCCTTACAAAGGAGGGACGGAGGGGCAACATTCTCAGGGAAGTAGGCAGATGGCCTGGGCTGGACAGAAGGAAGCAAGGCGGGGAGGTGGATCAGACCTTACACTCAGTAACTGCTTCAAATCTCTTCTTCTGCTCGAGGATGAGGGGGTGATGTAGCCACGACAGGGGTGGTTAGAGACGGAAAGGGAGTGGGGGGCAGGAGGCAGGGGCCAGATAGCAGGAAGAACGGGGGGACCTGGAATGCAGGAAAATGGGAGGAGCAGTGAATCAGAGCAGGGGAAAACAGAATCCCCATGGGAACACGAGCAGGGGAAATGGAACTATAGGGAAAGGGTGGAAGGTAGTCCTGCTAAATGCCAGGAGCTTGGGCAATTAAATGCCTGAGCTCCAGGCGATGCTAACCGAGGGAGCAGTGGATGTGGTGGTGGTCACTGAGACTTGGGCCACTGCAGGACACGACTGGGACCTGAACCTGGAGGGTTACACTATGTTCAGGAAGGACAGGGGGGAGGGAAGGGGAGGAGAGGTAGCAATGATAGTCAAAAACTACATTGGCATAGGGGGAGTAGAGGAGGCGGAGGGAACCGTGGAGGCGATTTGGGTCACCTTGATAACAAGGAGGGGCAAGAGAGTAAAAATAGGAGTGGTGTATAGACCCCCTGCCCTGGCGGAGGAGCTGGAGGACAGTCTGGTGACAGATGTTGGGAGACACTGCAGACTGGACAGAGGAATGGTGGTGGTGTTGGGGGACTTAAACATGCCAGGAACAGACTGGGAGACTATGACATCCCCTGTGACCAGGGAACAGAGGTTGTTCTATGTCTTTCAAGACACGTTCCTAACTCAGCAGGTGAGGGAACCGACCAGGGAGGCATGGGTACTGGATGTGGTCCTGGCAGACAGTGACCAGATTGGGGGCCTGGAGGTAAGGGACCCATTGGCGGGGAGTGACCATGCCATGATCTGGTTCTGCCCTGGACCTAGGAGGGGTAGAAGGCTGCACAAAGACGGAAGTAACCGACTTCAGGGGGGCGGATTTTAAGGAATTGGGAAGGATCCTTAAGGAGCATTTGGATGGGATTGGGTCAGACATGGACGCTGATAGTAGGTGGGAAATCATCAGGAGAGGGGTGCAGGATGCTACCAGCACCTGTGCAAGAGTTAGACGAAAATGCGGTAGGGCCCAAAAACCCTGCTGGTGGACCAGGGAGGTCCAGGAGGTATTGCGGGGAAAGAAGGCAGCCTATAAGCAATTCAAGTGCTCAAGGAGTGAAAGGGATCGAGGGGAGTACGAGCTGATGGCTAGAAGGGCCACTAGGGTGATGAGGGCGGCTAAGGCAAGGAAGAAGCAGAACCTGGCCAGGGAAATTAGGAGAGGGAACAAGGGGTTCTTTAGATACATTGGGGAAAAACAAAGGGTGAAGGGGCAGATTAGCAGGATTAAATCAGGGAGAGATGGGCACAAGACCCGGGGAGCAGGCTGAGGTACTAAATGTACTTCACCTCAGTTTTCACCAAGGAAAATGGGCGTGCTGC
Organism: Neoceratodus forsteri; assembly: GCA_016271365.2. Classification (NCBI taxonomy): domain Eukaryota; kingdom Metazoa; phylum Chordata; order Ceratodontiformes; family Ceratodontidae; genus Neoceratodus; species Neoceratodus forsteri. Next base: position 272,769,076 of record CM057455.1, read on the forward strand.
ATCATACATGAGAGGAGACAGAGATATGCTGAGGAGGGGGGCCTTGCAGTCGGCAGGTCTGGGGAGAGGGGAGGCATCACTGGCAGGAGGGCTAAGCAGGAGAAGAGGCACCGAAGTGGAAATCACAGCAGAGAGTGAGGAAGCCCTCAGCTCCTTAAGATGGAGAAAGCACCGGGCCGGATAAATTACATCCCAGAGTGCTGAAGAAACTTGCAGATGTCCTGGCAAAACCCTGGCGGAGCTTTCACCATCTCTCTGAGGACAGAGTGGGTGCCCCAGGACTGGAAGGTGGCGCATATGGTGCCTATCCACAAGGGGATCAAGGGAGGTGGCAGGGAACTACAGGCCTGTCAGCCTGACATCGGTGGTGGGCAAGGTGATGGAGGGCGTTGTCAAGGAGAGGCTGGGGGGGACCTGGATAAGTCAGGGTGCCTGGACGATAGACAGCATGGATTCATCCTGGGGAAATCATGTCAGACAAACCTGGTGGAGTTCTATGACTGGGTGACGAGTGCCTTGGACCTGGGTAGACCAGTGGACGTCCTCTTTCTAGACTTCAGCAAGGCATTTGACTCTGTTTCTCACATGGGCCTGTTGGATAAGCTGGGAGAAATGAGGGTGGGGAACCAGATGATCAGATGGATAGGCAATTGGCTCCAGGACCGGACCCAGAGGGTCATAGTTGGTGGGATAGTCTCATCCCCGAGGAGGGTCATTAGTGGGGTCCCACAGGGATCAGTCCTTGGGCCCCTTCTGTTCAATGCCTACGTCTCTGACGTAAGGACAGGAATCAGGAGTGAGATTAGTCTCTTTGCGGATGACTCGAAACTGAGGGCGGTGGTGGATAGGGAGGAGGGGAAGGTGGCCCTACAGGGGGACCTGGAAGCTCTGGAAAGATGGTCTAGAAAGTGGAAGCTGAGGTTCAATGCAGGGAAATGCAAGGTACTCCACTTGGGGGCCAGAAACCCGGGCCAAGTGTACACCCTGGGGAATGCTACAAGTCTCGATGGCTGAGAGGGACCTGGGGGTGGTGGTGGATGTCAAGATGAACAACTCTGAGACTTGTAGGGAGGGCAGCAGCCAAGGCCAACAGGATGCTGGGATGCATCGCTGGGGGATCACCTCCAGAAGGAGGAAGTGATACTCCCTCTGTATAACTGCTTGATGAGGGCACTCTTGAGTACTGCATGCAGTTTGGAGACCACACTTAAAGAGGACATTAACCTCCTGGAGAGGGTCCGAGGAGGCAACCAAAATGATTTGGGGCTTGGGACAGGACCTATGAGGAGAGGCTTGAGGAGCTAAATATGTACACATTGGAAGAGAGAAGGGACCGGGGACATGATAGAGGTCTTCAGGTACATGAAGAGGGTAAATAGGGAGGAACAGTCAGAGTGCTTCGAAGGAAGGAGGAGGGGGTCACTAGAGGGCATGGGTGGAAGCTGGAGGGGGAAGATTCAGGGGAGAAAGGAGGAGGTGGTACTTCACTGAGAGGGTGGTGGAGCCATGGAATATGCTGCCTAGGGGGCTGGTGGAGGCAGAGACAGTGGAAGGGTTAAAGAGGGGGTGGGACAGGTACAGGGAAAGGGTTCTGGAAGCAAAATCCGATGCAGCAAGAATATCCAGAACTGGGAAGGGAGAAGCCAGAGAAGGCGAGGGGGGCAGCAAGGTCAGCAACCAGGGTGGGGGCTGACCAAATGAGCAGACAGGAAAGACCGTTAGGCCTATTCTGCTGGCATTTTAGTATGTTAGTAAAAATCAAAACTGCCATCACAGAGGCAACAAGTCTTTGCGTAAAGCAAATCGAAGGAAAAAGCCACTATGGTTCTCAAAAGAGGTGGCAGGGAAGGTTAAGGAAAACAGTATAGCATTTGGGAAATATAAGGAAACACAGAAGGAGCAGGACAGAGAACTATATCAGTTAAAGCAGAAGGAGGCAGGGAAGGCAGTCAGAATAGCAAAGGCCTAAACTGAGGAAAAGATAGCCAACTCTTTTAAGAAGGGGAATACAACATGTTATAGGTACATTAAGGAGTGAAGAAAGTCCAAGGGAGGGATACTGAAGCTTAATAAATGGGAGAGAATGTGGTCAGAGGGTGACAGTGAAAAAGCAGGAATACTGAACAATACTTCTTCTCAGTATTCACAAAAGAAGAAGAGGGGAGGTATCTAAACCAAACAATAGAAACACTCTGGATAGGGGTATCGATACTAGTCCATTTACAGAAGAAAGGGTTCTGAAAAAACTCTTAAAACTGAAGGTGGACAAAGCAATGAGGCCTGATGGGATTTCACCCAATAATTCTAAATGAACTAAGAGTAGAACTAGTGACACCGCTGACTACCCTCTTTAACAAATCATGGGAGGATGGGGTGGTACCTGAGGACTGGAGGAGGACGGTTGTGATTCCACTCCACAAAAGTGAGATCAAGGAAGCGGCAGGAAACTACAGACCTGTTAGTTTGACCTCAGTTGTAGGGAAAATTATGGAATCACTTCTGAAGGAAAGAATTGTTGAGTACCTGGAGGCCAGTGGGGCACAGGACCCAATGGTTTACCTATGCTGACATGACAACATTGTTGTCGACGTTCAGCATAGAGACATCCCCAGTGTCGACAGGTGAAATTTTGCCTGTCAGACACCTGTCTATTTTTCTATCGGGGGCTGCACACCAGAACCCCCCATGTGGTGGGGGGCTGCGGCCCTCATGCCCCCTTCTAAAGAATGTTAATTCTGAGTCAGAGTTAACATGAAGGGAGGAGCAAAACATGGTGAAAGGGTAACATTTTGTCAGCAGGTCCCTCACAGTGACATTTTGGAAACTTGTCAAAAATGTTACTGTGGGAGATTTCGCCGACAGGGTTTCACCCTTGCGTTGGTACACCGGACCTAAGGCAGTGTGGATTCACAGCAGGAAGGTCATGTCATATGAATCTAATAGATTTCTTTGACTGGGTGACCAAAGTAGTAGACCACGGAGGAGCTGTGGACATTGCCTACCAAGACTTTAGCAAGGTATTTGACACAGTCCCACATAAAAAATTAATATACCAGCTAGCCAGTCTTGGAGTTGGTCACAAGATGGTAGCAGGGCTTAAAAGATTGGCTGGACAATAGGATGCAGAGGGTAATAGTAAATGGAGTCCACTCTGAAGAAAGGAGGATTACTAGTGGAGTACCGCAAGGTTCAGTACTGGGACCGGTCCTCTTTAATGTCTTTATAAGTGACTCATGGAGGACTGAAGGAAAAGTATGCTCTTGCAGATGACACAGATCTGCAACAGGGTCAATACAGAAAGTGGGATGATAAGGATGAGGGACTGGCAAGATTTGAGGAATGGTCAAATGTATGGCAGCCTAGATTCAACACAAAGAAGTGCAAAGAAATGCACCTGGGAAACAAAAACCCAGGGGAAGAGTACACAATGGGGGGGGGGTGAGATACTAACAATAAAAAAATGGAAAGGGATCCGGGGGTAGTTATGTCAGATGACCCAAAGGTGGGCAAGCTATGTGAGAAGGCAGTAAGGAGGGCTGTCAGGATACTGAGATGCATAGGGAGAGGCAGCACCAGTAGAAAACAGGACATTATCCCTCTGTACAGACAGTTAGTGAGACCCCATCTGGAGTACTGTGTGCAGTTCTGGAGACCCCATCTTTGTAAGGACATAGACAGGATGGAGGCAGTCCAGAGGTGGGCAATTAAAATGGTGCGGGTCTGCACCAGAAGACATACAAAGAGAGATTAAAGGAGCTTAATATGTATACCCTCAAGGAAAGAAGGGAGAGGGGGGACATGATAAAAACTTTCATGTACCTCAAGGGAATCAACAAAGTCCAAGAGGGTAGCATCTTTTAAACAAAGATGTGCAAGAACAAGGGGGCACAATTTGAAGTTACAGGGGAGATGGCTCAGAGGTAATGTGAGGAAGTATTTTTTCATGGAGAGGGTTGTGGATAAATGGAACAGCCTTCCTGAGGAGATAGTGGAGTCAAAAACAGTGGTGGAATTCAAGAATGCATGGGACAGACCTAAGACAATTCTAGTTGGGGGGGGGTAGGAGGAAGTAGGCTGTTGGTTAACTAGAATCTGCAGCTTATCCATTAGGTAGGGAAATGGGCAGACTAGGTGGGACAAGTGGTCCTTATCTGCTGTCAAATTCTGTGTTTCTATGTAGCGGCAACCGATCTTCCAGGGAGGAGGCCCACAGCATAGATTCTCTCCATTCAGCTCCCATAAATAAATAATCAAAAACAATCTTATCAGACAGATGCAGGCCCTTCACTCCCCCCGCCCCAACTCCAGCAGGCCAGTATGGAACACATTAAGATGGCACTCACTGGATCCACCAGCACCCTGGACCTCAAAAGGGAATAAACTGAAACTTCTTTAAAAAAACACCTTGGGGGATAAGCCTCATGGATATATCTAAAACTAAGGAATAGTGTCATTAGTTACCTGAATCAAATCAGACACTGAGACTGGTCTCTAAAAAAACAAATCAAATGTATTCTCCTGTGCCCCAATGATTCAGAGCAACCCAGGGGTCCCACTTGCTTAAAAGAAACTCAGGAATCATTATAGCTCTATGTGGCTAACTTTCTACAATCGTCACTGAGAGGGCGATATCTTAGAAGCAGAAAACAATAGACAAGCAGAGTATTTTTCAGCTCACACTACAGCGATCAGCTGCTCCCCAGTCCAAACGATTTTCTTCCAGAAGTGTGAAGCTCCTAACCCACTGCCACTGATAGGAACCTTCTACAAGAAAGTACAGTTATGTAAGAACTTACCGTAACAGTAGATCTTCGATAGAGGCTCTTGCAGTAGGTAATTACATATAGGACTGACGTCGGCAGGTGGCAGGACCCCACGGAAAAATTTCTAGCCAGCAGTCTGTGGCGAGGGACTGCCCTCACATCAGGTGACCAGCGTCAGGAGACATCAGTATAAAGGGCGGTCCCTCACGCCCGCCTTCCAGTTCTTTCCCGCCACAGGCCACAAGAGACCGGATTCCAGAGAGAGAAGCGGAGATTTCCTCACTGGAAAAGGAGCTGGAAAAAGCTTAGGGGATGGAGGGCAGGAAAGACATTTACTGTAAGAGCCTCTCTCAAGATCTACTGTTACGGTAAGTTCTTGGGTAACTGTACTATCTTACTTCGAGAGGACTCTTGCAGTAGGTAATTACATATAGGACTGAGTCCCAAGCAGTCTGGAACAAGAAGAAGCACACGGGAGGAGGAAAGCTACTCAAAGCAGATCCTCTAGCTGAGGAGGCCTTGCAGAACAGTGAGCCCAAAGCCTGCTCTACAGCGAGAGGCAATATCCAAACTGTAATGTTTTGTAAATGTATGGACAGAAGTCCAAGTGGCGGCAGCACAAATGTCTGCTGCTGACACATTTTTGAAACATGCCGCTGAGGCAGCAACACCTCTGGTGGAGTGACCTCTTATTTGACCCGGAAGAGTCTTGTTGTACTTGTCATAACAGAAGGTGATGCAATGAGCCAACCATTTAGACATGCATTGCTTGGAAACAGCATTGCCCTCTCTTTTGGGGGCAAAAGAGACAAAAAGTTGATCAGTCTTTCTGAGATCCTTTGTTCTGTTAGTGTAGTATCTCAGAATCTGGTGAACATCCATAGTGTGAAGAAGATGCTCCCCCTGATTGGAGTACTGCGTAAAGAAGGCGGGTAATTCTATGGATTGGTTCAGTGTAGATTCCGCTACCACCTTGGGGAGAAACTTAGGATTGGTGCGCAGAGCCACACGTTCCTTGTGAAAAATCAAGTACAGGATTTTACACATCAGGGCCTGGAGCTCAGAAATCCTCTGAGCAGAGGTAATGGCCACTAGGAAGAGCGTCTTCCATGAAAGGAACTTCATGTCTGCTGAGGTCGCCGGTTCAAAAGGCGGCAAAGTAAGTTTCTCAAGAACAAAGTTCAAATCCCAAGGAGGGGCGGGAACTCGGATAGGGAGTCTCAAGTGATGAACCCCTCTGAGGAAAGTCTTAGAGACTTCCAGTTGAGCAAACGTCCTATCTGCGAAGGGAACATGGTAGACGGAAATGGCCGCCATGTGTACCTTCAGAGACGAGTGACTAAGACCCAGGTCGAAGAGATCGCGCAGGTACTCCAGCAGTCGCCCAACTGAGCAAGAGAAAGGCTCAAAACCTTTTGAAGTGGCCCAGATTGAGAACCATTTCCACTTCATGGCATAACTAGACCTAGTGGAGGGTTTCCTAGCCTCCACCAAGATCTCAGCCACCTGGGGAGAAACCCCAAAGCGGGCTTGAGCTATGTCTGCAGGAGCCACGCATGCAGTTGAAGGGACTTGAGACCTGGATGAACCAGGGTCTCCTGATCCTGGGTCAATAAAATTCATGACAGCAGAAGAGGAAGAGGAGGCTCCTCTGAGTACTGTTGCAGAAGAGAGAACCAAACTTGCCTGGGCCAGAAAGGAGCAATCAGAATCATTCGTGCCCCTTCTGAGCCAAGTTTCTGCAAGATACGTGGAATTAGAGGGATCGGGGGGAAGATATAGACTAATCTGCCCCTCCAATCTAGAGACATAGCGTCCCTCCAGAAAATGCCTCGCTCTTGAACGAGCGAGCAGAAGTTGGGAAGCTTTGCATTTAGAGGTGAAGCGAGTAGGTCCACCTGAGGTGTTCCCCAACGTAGGAAGATATCGTCTAGGACCCCCTGATCCAGCTCCGACTTGTGAGCTTGAGCAGACGAGTGACTTAGTTTGTCTGCTAAGAAGTTCTCAACCCCTGGAACATGAATTGCCATGAGGTGAAGGTCGTGTTGTGCTGCCCAATCCCAGACTCTCATCGCTTCCTTGCAAAGAGGGTAGGACCGAGTCCCACCCTGTTTGTTGATATACCATTCCACACACATATTGTCCATCTGGACAGATAGGTGGCCTGGAAGAAGATGCAAGTGGAGGGCATGGAGAGCATAGAACACCACCCGAAGCTCGAGCACATTGATGTGCAGTGATTGTTTGAGCTTGGACCAAGAGCCCTGGGTCCGATGTGGACTGAGATGGGTTCTCCAACCTTCGTCCGAGGCGTCTGTGGCCAGAGTCTGGGACGGAGTAGGAAGGAGAATGGAACTCCCCGAAGAAGGTTCTCTCGAACCATCCACCACTGCAAGTCTCGAATCATGGGAGAGGAGACTAGGACCAATTGGTCCAAGTCGTCTACCAACTGATCCCATTGAGAGCGAAGCGTCCACTGAGAGACCCTCATGTGGAGCCAAGCGTGAGAGAAAGTCAGGATAGCAGCCGTCATAAGCCCGAGGAGGCGAAGAACTGACCTTGCACTGACCCGTCTGCAGCCGGACAACAGGCTTATCTGAGTCTGGAGTGTGGCCACCCTGTCCGGTGGCAGGAAGGCCCTGCCTACGGTCGTGTCCAGTATTGCTCCAATAAACTGAAGCCTCTGGGATGGGATCAAGTGAGACTTGGAATGGCTGATGGTAATACTCAGACAGGCAAAGACCTACTGGGTGAGGGAGAGGCAGTGCAGGAGTTCCTCCCTGGACGAGACCGCCAGGAACCAATCGTCCAGGTACAGGAAAACCTGTACCCCCCGGGTATGCGGGTAGGCCGCCACCACCGCAAGGCATTTGGTAAATACTCAAGGGGCCAAGGAGAGGCCAAATGGAAGTGCCTTGAACTGGTAGTGGCCCTCCTGGAAGGCAAAATGGAAATATTTGTGGCGAGACGGGTGGATAGCTGTGTGCAGGTAAGCGTCCTGCATATCCAGAGCACACAGCCACTGGCCCGAGTGGAGGAGGGCAGAAGGCTCTGCAGTGAGAGCATCCTGAACCTCTTGTACTTTATGAAAATGTTCAGGGAACTGAGATCTAGAATAGGTCTTACATCTCCTGTCTTCTTTGGGACCAGGGAGAAGTGGGAATAGTAACCCATTCCTTGCAGAGAGAGAGGGACAGGTTCTATCGCCTCTTTCAGCAAAAGTGCTGAAATTTCTTCCTGGACCAGAAGATGATGTTCCTGAGAGTACGACAAACCTCGGGGCAGGGTGATGAGGTGGTTTCCAGAGAAACTCTATTGAGTGTCCTTCTGCGATTAGCTGGAGCACCCATGAATCTGATGTTATCCTCTCCCAGCCCGGAAGGTGGAGGGAAAACCTCCTTCCTACCGGTTCCTCCAGGAAGCCCAGAGGTAGTGGGAGAGGGAAGGAGTCAGGTGGTGTGGGGCAGTGCCGCAGCTGAAGCGCCCGCTGCTTTTTGAGCGTGGGGCCACAACGTTTAGTGGCCCTCTTTCCCTGTGGTCCCTCTTTGGGCTAATTCCGTCTGAAAAAGGGACGGCGCTGCGATTGATGGGGATGATACATAGAGTCCACAGACTTTAGTGCCGTCCCCTTCTCCTGCAGGTCGGTGATTATGTCCTTGACATCACCTCTGAACAGCACTGAACCCCAGAAGGGCGCTTCCTGGATAGCGGACTGCACTTCTGGGACCAACTCTGACACTTGGAGCCAAGCGTGATGCCGTAGACCTACGGCAAAAGCTGAGCTCCTACCAGCAGTGTCCACTGCATCGTAGGTTGCACGAGGAATGTGCCGACTGGCCGAACGTGCAGAGCGGACAAGGTCAGCCACTTCCTGCTTGACCTGAGAATCTGGAAGGGAGTCCAATTTCGATTCTACCTCACTAAGAATCACCTTCTGGTAATCCCCCATGTGGCCGATGTAGTTCAGGGCCCTAATACCAAGAGTGGAAGAAGCAAAAATCTTCTTGCCATACCGGTCCAGAAGGCAGGATTCCTTGTCAGGTGGAGACGAGCTAAGATGTTTGGGTTGAACTGACCAGCCATGAGCAGCACTAATCACAACCGAGTCAGCTCATGGGTTGGAGTCTAAAAAGTCAACACCCTCGGGAGCCTGGTATAGCCTGTTCGACCTCCTAGGAAGTGGGGCTAAGGCTGACGGTTGTTTCCATATGGTGGTAATCAGGTTGGCATGAGGCTCGATCCAGGGTGGCACCAAAGTGGGAGCTGTCACAGGCAGATCCAGATGCTCAGCGAGTTTTTTATGCTGGGGGTCTGGCTCCAAGGATTGCCACTTATGTACTTCCTGGATCTTCCGTAGCAACTCCGTGAAGGAAGAATCCTCCGGAGGAGACTTCGGAGGAGTCCTTGGCCGGGGCTTGGACAGAGAGCATGGCTCGTCGTCTTGCTCGGAACAAACGTCGGAAGGATCCGAGGTGTCCGAGGAAGAAGAAGATGAGGAGGAGGTAGACTTCCTCTCCCGACGGGGGGGAGGAACGGACCCTTTGGGAATCCCTTGGGGAAATGTGTCCTGCCCCTCTCTGGACCCAGAGGGTTTAGACCTGGTGTCCGGAGGTGGGGAGCGAGTGTGTCATCGTGGACGTACGGGAACCGGCACCGGCATCGGAAGACAACTCTCCACCTCTCTGGTGAGCTGAGCCTTGGCCTCAGCCCACCAGGAGGCCAGAGTCTCCTGCAAGTCCACTGGCAGCTGAGGGGGCAATGGAGGAGGCGGGGGATGCGGGTATGGACTATACCCAAAAGGCGCATATCCATAACCCGATGGCAGGAAGCCCGGTGTTGGGTATTGAGGAGCCAGGTACTGTGGTGTTGGATATGTTGGCACCGGATACTGCGGTTCCAGGTATGGCTGCGTGAGATATGATGGGGCTGGGTACCCGGAAGCCGGAGGAGCTGCCGGAGCAGACAGCCTGGCCGGAGGCCCCACGGGCGGTTCTGGAGCGGAAGGCCCAGGGAGAGGAGGGCCCGGCATCTGGGTGACATCAGGGGGGTGGGATGTCATCCATCGTTGGCAATACCAGCGTCGGAGCCAGCGTCTGGGGAACCGACATCAGATCGGTGGGACCAGAAGGTGGACAGTCTGACAGAGGTGGAACGGAAACCTCAGCGTCACCCGGGGATGGGGAGGAGAAATCCTCGGGGTCAGGCTGAGGAGACTCAGGGCTCCCAGAGGGCAGTGAATGTTGCGGGGAGCCAGAAATGCTGGATGTGGGGGGGTCCAGCATCTGCTCATCCGCTCTGCGGATGTCGGATGAACCGACTTGCAGCTTAGCAGCAGGCGCCAGAGGGGCTGGCGTCCGACTTAATGAACCCTTCGCTAGAGACATGCCACAATGGAGGGGCAGCCTGGTCGGGTGGAGATCGGGCCGCTGCCCCAAAGGTCAGGCACCATCACCTCCGCAGGCATCGGAGGACGCACGCCTGGTTTATCAGGAGCCGCTCGCACCAGTAGGCCGCAAAACCACGGCTTTACTAGGAGCGGAGGCCTCCACAAGCCCGGAGGTGCCTAAAGGGCCTGAGCGCGAGCCAGATGGGTGGACCGTTGCCGCCTTAGAAGCCTCTAAGGCAGCCGTCGTGGAGCGGTCTGTTTCACGGCAACTCCCAAGGAAGACGCGGTGGGAGAGGAGCCCTTGTCCTGGTGCCTTTTCTCATCCTTTTTCTTGCGATGGCCTTCAGGGGAAGTCGACGCCTGCCAAAGCTTTTTTCAGTTCTTTTCTCCATGAAGCTCATTTTTCTTTTCAAAATGTGGGCTTCCAGGGGCTGCTGCTGCCTTCTCTGGGTGGCCGCGTTAAAGCTGAGGCAGTGCTGGCACTTCTCCTCTGGATGGTTGGGGCCTATGCTAAAAAGGCACAAGGAATGGCTGTCCTTGTGTGGGAGTTGGGCGCCACATGAGTCACACTTGTTTTTGTGCTCAGAGTGTGTAGAGAATGACATACACCGACGGATACCTGACGAAGGCTAAGAAAAAAATCGAAAATACTCTCTTAAAATACCGACGAAGGAGCCTGATGAGCAGGGAGCTTTTCCGCAAGGCGCTGGCATAAGCTAATGGCGGGGAAAGAACTGGAAGGCGGGCGTGAGAGACCGCCCCTTTATACCGACATATCCTGATGCTGGTCACCTGACATGGGAGCAGTCCCTTGCCAGAGACTGCTAGCTAGAAATTCTTCTGTGGGGTCCTGCCACCTGCCGACGTCAGTCCTATATGTAATTACCTACTGCAAGAGCCCTCTCGAAGTAAGATCTTAACTTTCTTTGCTTGAGGCCTCCACAACCATGTTCTTCACAGGAGTGCTCTCCTAGAAACACCTGAGCCACTCCATTGCCCTCGAGAAGCAAGCAGCTTCTCCCTCACCATTCCCTGACCCTCTTTTACCCCAGGAACACTGGAGGTACAGCCTGCTAATACCTCAGCTGCCACCCCTGCACCAAAACACTCTTCTCAGCCTCCAATTCTGGCTTAATTACCTGCCTCGGTCCCAAGGCTCTCAGAATGAAATGCAGACCATCTCCTTACTGCTGCCTGAAGCTTCCCTACTGCTAATGCTCACTTTCAGTGGTTTGTTTCCACAGGCACAGCAACAGTCCCCACTAAATTCTTCTCCTTGTGTTTGATTGGAGTGAACTGACATGGGGAAGGGCTCTAAGGCAATCTGAGGCCCACCTGGCACATCCAGTGCCCCCAGGGCCTGTCCCTCCAAACAGACCCTATATGGGTAGAGCCTTCTCTGGACCCATCACTGACCTGCACGAGCTGCCCTGCCACCCAAGAATGAGAAATACTGCTGCCCTCAGTCCCCCCAATGAAGGAGCCCTGCCACAACCCCACAGCCCAGGCTCCTAACCTGCTTCCATGAGCCTTCTAAACATCCCCCAGGGCCTAACCTGTTTACCTACCACCTACTCTAACTGGGTACTCTGACCACCCAGCCCCCACAGGAGACCCAAGGCCCAAATGACTGCAAACTGTGGCTACCTACCACCACCCCCCATGGAAAACACCAGCCTAGGACCTGGCGTGGTGATGCTGCATTTAGCTGGTCTGTCTACTGAAGGAGGTTGGTCACCCCCCTTCTACTGCCCTGGCAGAGGTTGCCCACCAGTCTGTCTCTCTCTTTCTCTCTCCCCCCAAAAGGACCCAGAAACTTCCTGTTTCCTTGCTTATATACCTCCCAACACCCTTATCTCTGCTGCCACCAAGTGGTGGCTAGCAGAAATTACACTCCTTCAGAGCACCTTACAAAAACCTAAGCCCTAGAGGAGAAGGAGGGGGACCCTAAAGTGAACAGTAAGCCCATCTTGAATGAGAGGAGCCTTACATGTTTTTAAAAAAAATAGTGTAGTCCATCCACACTAGTTGTCTTGCTCCTGCCGATAGGTAACATTTTTAAATCCATCTCTGCTCATCGTCTGCCCACCATCCCAGCGTACAGTGTGGAGACACACGCTCCCATAATGCTTGGCACTGTCTCCATGTAAACAAACCACAAACATGGAGGTGCCACAGTTAGTCTGCTGTTTTTTTGTGCTTGAATCACAGGTTTATGAAGTGGCAGCAGCTTTTGAGGGAAAGAAAGCGTTGACAGGCAGTAAGGCATCTGTGAGAACAGCAATTACTGCAGATGCAGCAATGCAGTATTGCCACTGTCAGTGTGCTTAACGTGCTGTTAGCCAGTGCTTTGTCTGCTGTGACAGTTGGGTGAGCTGTGTGGAGACACCCAAGATCAAGTGACTGGTGGGACCACATTGTGCTTTCCTCATGGAGTGATGAGCAGTGGCTGAGCAATTTCTGAATGTGTAGGCAGATATTTACTGCTTTGTGCCATGAGCTAACTCCACACATAAAACATGCTGACACCAGGCTGGGCAAGGCTGTGGATGTGCAAAACTGGGTAGCCATCACCTTGTGGTGCCTTGCCACCAATGTTGAATATCAGGCACTTGGACACCTATTCGGGGTTGGGAGATCTATGGTGGGGGATATAGTGATGGATGTCTGTAAAGCTACTGTGTGTGCCATTCTCCCTAAAGTTATATGAATACAGAATGTTGCTGATATCATACAGGGCTTTGAGAGGGATTGGGGCTTCCCCAACTGTGGGGGGGGGGCATAGATGGTATGCCGACTGAACAACAAAACTTTCACGTTGAAATCCCTCACAGTGACAATTTCGACAGGTTTTGAGATTGTCGATATGAGGGACCCAAGGCAAAATTTTGCCTGTTGACATTGGGGATTTTGCCATGCCGAACTTCAACAACACTGTTGTCGATTCAGAATTTTAGATCTTCATAGATGGAGCCCATTTGCACATTTTATCACCCCCTCCCAGGCAACGCCAGTGAATACTTTAACTATAAATCCTATAGTTTCTGCCAGAGAACAGACAGAACACCAGGAGGAAGGAGCTACTGGTATAACTAAAACTTCTCTACTGGGACTAAGAACTAGAACTCTTGTACTGGGACCTTCAATTTAGGGTAAAAAAAAGAGTTAGTGTGTTTGTCAGAGGTAGTTGAAGTAAATTGTTATCTGTGTACTTATCTAGGTGCCTGTCACAGGTGTCAGAAGGGAATTGTTATCTGTGAAATTAAGTGTAGAAAGATTTGCAAAGTAGGGAGAGTGGCTTAGCTAGAAAGAGCCAGGTTAAAACCAGATTTAAACACTGTCCTAGATAGCTTCTGCCAGAGAACAGACAGAACACCAGGAGGAAGGAGCTACTGGTATAACTAAAACTTGTCTACTGGGACTATATTGCCCTCCTTCCCTCCACCATAAATCAGTTCTACTTTTATAGGTACAGGATTTAACTGACAGCAGGAAATGAGTGATCACAGAGCCACCAAAGACTCGCCATCCTAGAAGGGCAAGAGTAGCTCTCCATCCCCCCTAGCTGCTGGAGATCTGACTCGGAGCAAGTAAGAAGACTACTGAGAAATACAGGAACTTCTTGTCTCAGAACAGGAAGATCAGGAGCTAAAAGGACACAGAGGCAATAAGTAAGTAGGGAGAGAAAAAAAAATAAACAAACAGGGGAAAGAGTAAGTATTCCAAACAACAGTTAGGGGGCCAGAAAAAAAACATAATGAGAATGGTGCAGTGGCTGTGAAGCAGCAGTCTTGTCCCATCTGCAGGCACCTCTCTGGGCTGAGGGAGGAGGTTGCTCATCTCCAGGCTGAGTTGGCCAGGATTTGTGGGACCTCCTCTCCCACCCAGGGACATCAGGGTCACTGCCGTTACCTCAGAGGTTGCCAAAAAAGAGGAGCGGTTGGACCACAGTGGGCTCAGGGAAGGTGAGGGTGATGGAACAGAGGGGCATCCCTCCAGTTGTACCTCTCCACAATTTCTATGCCATTCTGGAAAAGTGTGGTTCCTCTATGGAGGCACCCACAGTGGAGACCAAGGAGGATGCTGGGAACCTCCACAAAGGAGACCCACAGGAGGGTGGCATGGGACCCCACAGGGGAAGGAAACCACTCCTGGTAGGGCACTCCATTGTTAGGAAAGTAGAACTGGGGGAGAAAGGGAAGAGGGAGGTAAGGTGCCTGCCTGGTGCCATGGCTTGAAGGGACAGGGCGCAAATCCTCAGGATCACAGGAGCAGCTGCACAGGGGAGGAAGCTGGATGTCATTGTCCACCTAGGGACAAATGACCTGGCTAAGAAAGGGATCAGATCAGTGCAAGAAGCATTTGTGGAGATGGGGAGGGGCCTTATACAAATAGCACACATGGTAACCTTCTTGGAGGTGCTGCCTGTCTATGGCATGGGTGAGGCTAGGGTGCTCCACACCATGGGATTCAATCAGTGGTTGAAAAACTGGTACAGAGCTCAGGGATTTGGCTTCATTTGGGGACTGGGGGGTCCACCTGGAAGGATGCAGGCCTATACTGGCATGATGGTCTGCATCTGTCCAGGAGGGGAACCAGGATCCTAGGTGATAGGTTTAAATACTTCATTGGCAAGCATTTAAACTAGCCAAGGGGGAAGCACTGCAAAGGAGCAGAGCAATTCTAGCCCCCCCCCAAAAAAAATCAGGGTACTAAGTGAGGTAGACACCAACATAGAGCTGTCAATAGGGAGAAGTGCAGGGGTAAATGGAGAAAGTGACAAACTCAATAAGGACAGGGATGGGGCAAAAAGGGGTAAGGCCATCAAGAAATGGAGGGTAATGAGTACCAATGCATGTAGTCTGGGCAACAAGCTCCCTGAACTGGTGGCCTTGATGGAAGAGGGATGCCTGGATATTGTAGCAGTCACAGAAACATGGTACACAGAGAACCATGACTAGGATGTTAACATACCAGGGTACACAACCTACAGGGATGGCAGAAGGGGGGGGGAGTAGCTCTCTATGTAAGGGAAGGGATAAAAACAACTGAACAAAAGAGTAAACAGGGAGGAGATGAGGCACTGTGGGTCACCATAGAGACTGGAAATGGCACCACAATCCACACAGGGGTTGTATTCAGACTCCCATGTCAGGGGGAGGGAATGGACAAGGATATGTTAGAAGGCATACTTAGGATAGCAGAGAAAGGGGAGATACTGTTGATGGGGGACCTCAATATGCCAGATGTTAACTGGAGCACCTTTGCTGCAGCCACATCCAAAAGCAGGGCCATTCTTGATGCCCTTAAGGTGGCATGCATCAGATAGCTAGTTTTGGAACCTACTCATGAGGGAGCAATCTTAGACCTCGTACTCTCAAACTGGGGCAGTGAGAGGATCTCAGATCTAGAAGTGGGTAGCCATTTGGGAACAAGTGACCACCAAACAATGTGGTTCACAATAAACACAGCTACACAGTCAAGCCATACAAAAGTGAGGGTTCTGGACTTCAGGAGGGCTGACTTTGGCAAGATGGGAAAGTGCCTTAGAAAGCACTAGCAAACAAGCTAGAAGGAGGAGTGCAGCAACAATGGGGAAATATCAAAACTGCCATCACAGAGGCAACAAGCCTTTGTGTGAAGCAAATGAACAAATCAAAATGAAAGAAAAAGCCACTATGGTTCTCAAAAGAAGTGGCGGTGAAGGTTAGAGAGAAAAAGATAGCATTTAGGAAGTATACGGAAACACAGAAGGAGCAGGACAGAGAACTATATCAGAATAGCAAAGGCACAAACTAAGGAAAAGATGGCCAACTTGGTTAAGAAGGGGGATAAAACTTTTTATAGGTCTGTCAGGGAGCATAGAAAGACAAAGGGAGAGATAGTGAGGCTGAATAGAATGGATGGTGGGTGTGCAGAGAGTGACAGTGAAAAAGCAGGGATACTGAATGAACACTTCTCTTCAGTATTCACAAAAGAGGAAGTGGGGGAGGTGCCTAATCCAATTAACAGAAGCACTTTGGAGAGGGGGGTTGATCCCAGTCCATTCACAGAAGAAAGGGTTCTGAAAGAACTCCTAAAAATGAAGGTGGACAAAGCAATGGGGCCAGATGGAATTCACCCCAGAATTCTAAAAGAATTAAGCAGAGAACTAGTGACACCACTGACTACCCTTTTTAATAAATCACGGGAGAATGGTGTGGTACCTGAGGACTGGAAGAAGGCTGATGTGATTCCCCTTCACAAAAGTGGGACGAAGACAGAGGCAAGAAACTACAGACCTGTCAGTTTGACCTCTGTGGTAGGGAAAGTGATGGAATCACTTCTGAAGGAAAGAATTGTTGAGTACCTAGAGGCCAGTGGGACACAGGACCCAAGGCAGCATGGGTTCACAACGGGAAGGTCATGTCAGATGAATCTAATTGATTTCTTTGACTGGGTGACCAAAGTAGTGGACATGGCCTACCTAGACTTTAGCAAGGCATTTGACAGTCCCACACAAAATATTAGTAGTCAAATTAACCAGCCTTGGAGTGGGTCCCAGGGTGTTAGCCTGGGTAAAACATTGGCTGAACAACAGAACACAGAAGGTAATTGTAAATGGAGTCCACTGAAGAAAGAGGGGTTACTAGTGGGGTACCGCAGGGTTCAGTACTGCGACCGGTCCTCTTTAATGTCTTTGTAAGTGACATTGCAGAGGGACTGGAAGGAAAAGTATGCCTCTTTGCAGATAACACAAAGATCTTCAACAGGGTTGATACACAAGGAGGCATGGAAAGGATGAGAAGGGACTTAGTAAGGTTGGAGGAATGGTCAGAAGTATGGCAGCTTGGATTCAATGCAAAGAAATGCAAAGTAATGCACATGGGAAACAAAACCCCAAGGGAAGATTACACAATGGGAGGGGAGGTAGTAACAACAACAGAAATGGAAAGGGACCTGGGGGTAATCACATCAGATGACCTTAAGGTTGGCAGCAATGTGAGAAGGCAGTAGGGAGGGCTGGGGGGATACTGGGATGTATAGGGAGAGGCATCACCAGCAGAAAACAGGAAGTTGTTATCCCCCTGTACAGACAGTTGGTGAGACCCCATCTGGAGTACTACGTCCAGTTCTGGAGACCCCATCTCTGCAAGGACATAGACAGGATGGGGCCATTTCAGAGGAAGGCAACTAAAATGGTGCAGGGTCTGCAAGAGAAGCCATACGAGGAGAGACTAAAGGAGCTTAATATGTATACCCTTGAGGAAAGGAGGGAGAGGGAGGACATGATAGAAATGTTTAAGTACCTCAGTGGAATCAACAAAGTCCAAGAGGGTAGCATCTTTCAGAAAAAGAGATGTGCAAGAACAAGGGGACACCATTTGAAGATAGAGGGAGGATGGCTCAGGGGCAATGTGAGGAAGTATTTTTTCACAGAGGGTGTGGTGGACGCATGGAACAGCCTTCCTGAGAAGGTCGTGGGGTCTAAAACTGTGGGAGAATTCAAGAATGCATGGGACAGACATAAGGCAATTTTTGTGAGGAGAAGGACGAAATAGGCTGTTGGTTAACTAGGATCTGCCACTTACCCTCTAGGTAGGGAAATGGGCAGACTATGTGGGCCAAGTGGTCCTTATCTGCTGTCAAAGTCTATGTTCCTACTATTCAGCACTGATGCAGGTGCTGGTTGATCATAAATTCAAATTTTCAGACATTAATGTAGGATGGCCTGGCTAGGTCCACGATGCCCGTGTGCTATGGAACAGTCAGCTGTACAAGCTGGGGCAGAGTGGGCAGCTTTTTCCTTCAATGCCATGTGATACCAATGGGGTTAAGGTGCCAGTGGACATCTGTAGTGATCCTGCCCATCATCTTCTTCCCTGGCTCACGAAGCCCTACTCAGACTTAACTGATCCCATTAAGAGCAATTTCAATTACTATTTGAGCAGGGAAGGAATGGAGGTGGAATGTGTCTTTGGATGACTAAAAGGCTGTTGGAGATGCCTTCTTAAAAGGAATGTATTTGTGATTGATAATGTGCCGTGTGTCACTGGAGCCTGCTGTGCACTGCACAACCTTTGCAGGGAGAAGTCTGAGGCATTTCTGGATAGTTCGGTTACAGAATTAGAGTGCAGCCAGTTCCCTCAACCAGTGGATCAAGACTTTATTCCTTCTGCAGAATTATCAGTAGCAGCCATGAATTGCCAGGCCACTGTGATACGTGACGCATTAGTGGAGTATCTCAGCAACTATTAGCAAAACAACACTGTACTATTACTTACCAGAAATGGTTAGCTGAAGGAATTAAGAAGGAGCAGAAGACTTTCTTTCGCTATAAGTGAGAAAAGGAACAAGAAGGAAGGAATTGTTTGGCTTAAGAAAGGGGTGGAGTGAGTGGAGGATAATGGGAGAAAAGCAGAGATACTAAATGAATACTTCTGTTCGGTCTACAGAAGGGAAAAGAAGAAAGGGGGGAGGGGAACACAGATGTAGTGATAGAGGAGGATAGAGTGAGGGAGGGTCTGCAGGCATTGAAGGTGGACAAATCACCAGGTTCAGAGACAGTACATCCAAGGGTACTAAAGAAACTAGCTGAGGAGCTGGCAGGGCCACTGGCAGACCTATTTAATAGTTCATGAGTAAGGCGTGGTACCACAGTACTGGAGAACAGCACATGCAGTGCCCTTCCACAAAAGCGGTCCCAAGGATGATCCAGGAAATTAGACCAGTCAGTCTGACCTCCATTGTAAGCAAGCTCATGGAGACCATACTAAAGGAAAGGTTGGTGATATATCTAGAGGAGTATGGTCTCCAGGATGAGAGGCGGCATGGGTTCATGGGGGGAGATCGTGTCAAACAAATCTGATTGACTTCTTTGACTGTGTCACTAAGACAGTTGACAGAAGACAAGCAGTAGACATCCTCTATCTTGATTTCAGCATGGTCTTTGACTCTGCCCCACAAAAGATTGATCAAAAAGTTGGTGGATCTTGGAGCTGGGAAAAGATGGCCAGATGGATGGAAAACTGGCTGAGGGACAGAACCCAGAGGGTGGTTGTGGGGGGGGGGAGAGTTACCTGGCACCAGAGATGTAACCAGTGGGGTCCCACAAGGCTCAGTGCTGGGGCCGGTATTGTTCAATGTCTTCATCAATGACACTGGGGATGGCATTAAGGGCAAAATGTGCCTATTCTCGGATGACACCAAGGTCTGCGGGAGACTGGATGCAGCTGAAGGGACACAGGATGTACAGAAAGATCTGGAAAAGCTGGGGAGGTGGTCCAGGATCTGGCAGCTTGGCTTCAATGCAAAGAAATGCAAAGTTATGCATATTGGAGCCAAGAATCCCAGGACAGGGTACTACCTGAGTGGAGTCAGAGTATCTGCATCAGAGGAGGAGGAAAAAGATTTATTTATTTCATAATTTGGATTTATAACCTTTGAGTCAAAGACTCATTTACAAAGGCACCTCATCATAGGGAGGGTAGACAACAATTGGTGGTGGAGTACAACAATGGAGAACATTGCAGGTGAGATACAATCAAAGAACACACAAAGCAATTCCAGTAATACAAAGGTGTACAAAGGCTTCAATTAGTTACAATTACTCTAGTATATCTAGGATCTGGGATTGACGATCACTAGTGACCTGAAACACTCCATGCAGTGCAAGAAAGCAGCAGCAAAGGCAAACAAGATGCTGGGATGTATAGCTAGGAGGATCAGTAGTAGAAGAGGATGATATGCTGCCCTTGTACGGGTTACTGGTAAGGCCACATCTAGAGTATGGAGTTCAGCACTGGTGCCCACACCTCAAAAAGGACATTAACCTGTTGGAGAAGGTCCAGAGGAGGGCTACAAAGATGACAGCCATTCAGCAGGGCAAGGCATATGAGGAGAGGTTGAGGGCACTGAACATGTACTCCCTGGAAGACAGGAGAGAGAGAGAGGGGACATGACTGGGACTTTCAAGAACTTGAAAGGGATAAATAAGGTTGATAAGGAGAGTTTCTTTAAGCTGAGTGGCAACCATGACACAAGGGGGCACAGTCTTAAGCAGGAGGGTGGGAGGTTTAGGAGGGAGATTAGGAAACACTTCTTCACAGAGAGGGTGGTGGACACTTGGTATGCACTGCTGGAAGAGGTCATCTCATTAAAGACAGTGGTCAGCTTTAACAGAGGCTGGGATAGGCATAGGGGGAAGGTAGGGAGGATGGGAGGAGTAGGGAGGGAGAGCAGGGAAGTAGCTCAAGCTGTGGACCCTGCAATACAAGCAGACTTGAAAGACCAAATGGCCTACTTCTGCTGGCTTCTTCATATGTTCATATTACAACTTTTCAGCAGGTGCAACATGAATGTGTGCCCAGGCACAGGTAACATACTGTGGCACACAATGTTGGTACTATCCTGACAACCACATCAACAAGGTTGTCCAAGTGACATCATCGCTCATCAATGCCTGTGTGAAGCCACCTTGAAAAAAAAGAGCATTGAAAAAGATGGCTGTTCTGAGTTTGATTATTATGGAGAGAGGGGTTATTGATGTTACTGTAAGTGGGAGGTGCTGGGACAATACCTGACACCAACGTATATTGGCCCTCGAAAGACTCAAGAACAGCTGCTGCATTATTGTAGGGCACTTTATCATTGTTCAACCCCTGGACATAGATGTCAGTGGATGGTGTTTTGGTGAAGCATGTGTGAATGATGGAGCAGGAACAGAGATGGGCACTGACGTAGTGTTTGTCAAAGGTGGGGGTAATGCCTGACCAGCATAATACTGAGGGACCTCAACATTTGAAACAGCATACGTGTTAGAAGGAATTTCACTGGGATTCATTGGCAGTGTGGCTTGTGTGTGTCCAGAGTTTGAGGGTTGCATCACAGGGGGCACATCAGGATGTGGATAATGTGGAGAAAGTATGGAAAGCATGCTTCTAAAACGATTCAGCATTCTGCTCAGCTTCCTGCCTACACAATCTTTCTCCCTCACCCTCTCCAATACCATCAACTGTATGTGTTGCTCCATCAGCATTTTCTGAGATGGTTCAAATATAACTTTGACTAGGTCTCTGGGCAGATTTATGAACAGAATCGACTTCTGCAAACACTGGGCTTTCTAACGAAACCAGAATCATTATGGGTCGCACTAAAATACTATTTCAAGCGACCGATTCGCGAGGCCTGGTGCAAACATAGAAACATAGAATTTGATGGCAGATAAGGACCGCTTGGCCCACCCAGTCTGCCCATTTCCCTACCTACTGGATAAGCTGCAGATCCTAGTTAACCAGCAGCCTACTTCTTCCTACCCCCACCCCCCAGAATTGCCTTATGACTATCCCATGCATGCTTGAATCCCCCACTGATTTTGACTCCACAACCTTCCTCCGAAGGCCATTCCATGCATCCACAACCCTCTGAAGAAATACTTCCTAAATTACCTCTGACACTTCTCTATCTTCAAATTGTGCCCTCTTGTTCTTGCACACCTTTTTTGAAAGATGCTACCCTCTTGGACTTTGTTGATTCCCTTGAGGTACTTGAAAGTTTCTATCATGTCCCCTCTCCCTCCTTTCCTCGAGGCTATACATATTAAGCTCCTTAAGTCTCTCTTCATATGACTTCCGTGCAGACCCTGCACCATTTTAGTTGCCCTCCTCTGGACAGCTTCCATCCTGTCTATGTCTTTATGGAGATTGGGTCTCCAGAACTGCACAGTACTCAGATGGGGTCTCACCAGCTGTCTGTACAAAGGGATAATAACTTCCTGTTTTCTACTGGTGATGCCTCTCCCTATGCATCCCAGTATCCTCCCAGCCCTCCTTGCTGCCCTCTCACATTGCTTGCCCATCTTTAGGTCATCTGATATGACTACCCCCAGGTCCCTTTCCATTCTTGTTGTTAGTATCTCACCCCCCATTGTGTACTCTTCCCCTGGGTTTTTGTTTCCTAGGTGCATTACCTTGCACTTCTTAGCATTGAATCTAAGCTGCCATACATTTGACCATTCCTCTAACCTTGCCAAGTCCCTTCTCATCCTTTCCACCCCACCCTGTGCATCAACTCTGTTGCAGATCTTAGTGTCATCTGCAAAGAGACATACTTTTCCTTCCAGTCCTTCTGCAATGTCCTTATAAAGACATTGAAGAGGACCGGTCCTAATACTGAATCCAGTACCCCAATTGTAACTCCTTTCTTCTGAGTGGACTCCATTTACTATAACTCTCTGTGTCCTATTCTCCAGCCAATTCTTACCCAGGCTGTCATCTTGGGACTCACCCAGGCTGGCTAACTTGTATATTAATCTTTTGTGGGACTGTGTCAAATGCCTTGCTAAAGTCTAGGTAGGCCATGTCCACAGCCCTCCCTGATCTACTACTTTGGTCACCCAGTCAAAGAAATCTATCAGATCTGTCTGGCATGACCTTCCCGCTGTGAATCCATGCTGCCTAGGGTCCTGTGCCCTCTGGCCTCTAGATACTCGACAATTCTTTCCTTTAGAAGTGATTCCATCATTTTCCTATCACTGAGGTTAAACTAACAGGTCTATAGTTTCCTGCTTCTGCCTTGCTCCCACTTTTGTGAAGGGAATCACATCTGCCCTCCTCCAGTCCTCGGTACCACCCCATCCTCCATGATTTGTTAAAAGGGTAGTCAGTGGTGTCACTAGTTCTACCCTTAGTTCTTTTAGAATTCTGGGATGAATCCCATCAGGCCCCCTTGCTTTGTCCACCTTCAGTTTTAAAAGTTCTTTCAGATCCTTTCTTCTGTAAATGGGCCGGTATCAACTTCTGTATCCAGAGTGTTACTACTGTTTGTTTTATGTATCTCCTCTTCCTTCAGAAATACTGAGCAAAAATATTTGTTTAGTATCTCTGCCTTTTCACAGCCTACCTCTGCCCACCCTCCTCCCCTTTATTAAGCCTCACTATCCCTCCCTTGGTCTTTTCTTCACTCCTGATGTACCTATAAAAGGTTTTATCCCCTCTTAACTGAGTTGGCTATCTTTTCTCAGTTTGGGCCTTTGCTGTTCTGACTACCTTCCCAGCCTCCTTTTGCTTTAACTGATACAGTTCTCTGTCCTGCTCCTTCTGCAATTCCTTGTCTTCCTGAATGCTTTTTTTCTTGAACCTTCACTGCCACTTCCTTTGAGAACCATAGTGGTTTCTTACATCGTCTTGTTTTGTTTATTTGCTTCACACAAAGGCTTTTTACCTCTGTGATGGGCAGTTTTATTATTCCCCATTGTTCCTCCACCCTCTTTCCTGCCCATTTGCTAGTGCATTCCTTAGGCACTCACCCATTATGGCAAAGTCAGCCTCCTAAAGTCCATAGCATTTTTGTCTTTGTATGGCTTGACTCTATTACTGTGTTTATTGTGAATCATACTGTTCAGCGGTCGCTAGTTCCCAGATGGCTACCCACTTCTACATCTGTGACCTCTCTCCATCTCCATTTGAGAGTATCAAGTCTAATATTGCTCCCTCTCGAGTGGGCTCCAGTACTAGTTGTCTAAGGCATGCCCCTGTAGGGCATCTAGAATAACTGCACTCTTCAAGTGGCAGCTGCAACTGCACTCCAGTTAACATCTGGCATATTCAGATCACCCATCAGCAGTATCTCCCTTTTCTGTCATTCTAAGTATACTTTCTATCATTTCCTTGTCCATTTCTCCCCTGAGAAGGGTTCTGTATACAACCCTGTGCGGATTGTGGTGCCATTGCTGTCTCCAAATTTACCCACAGTGCTTCTTCTCCTCCTGTTTACCCTTTTGTTCTGTTGCTTTTATTCCTTCCTTTATGTAAAGAACTACTTCCTCTCTTTACCCTCCCTGTCCCTCCTGTAGATAGTGTATCCTGGTATGTTTACGTCCCAGTCATGGTTTTGTGTGTACCATGTTTCTGTGACTGCCACAATATCCAGATGTTCCTCCTCCATCAAGGCCACTAATTCAGGAAGCTTGTTACTCAGACTACGGGCATTGGTACTATTGCTCTCCATTTTTGATGGCTTACCTTCTGTTGCAGCATCCCCACTAACCGTCCTACCTTGGTCTTTTTCTCATTTAGTACCCTATTTTGTAGGGAGAGGCTGGGATTTTTCTGCTTCTTGTCAGTGCCTCCCCCTTTGACTAGTTTAAAAGCTTACCAATGAAGCATTTAAACCGATTGCTCAAAAGACTTGTTCCCTTCCTGGACAGATGCAGACCATCCTGCCAGTATAGGCTGTTGTCCCTCTAGGTGGAACCTCAGTCCCCAATGAAGCCAAACCCCTGTGCTCCACACCATTTTTTCAACCATTCATTAAACTGCATGGTGCCAATTACCCTCGCCTCACCCATGCCTTTGACAGGCAGCACCTCTGAGAAGGATACTGTGTGTGCTACTTGTCTTAGGCCCCTCCCCAACTCTGCAATGTCCTCCTGCACTGCTCTAACCTCATGATGAGCCAAGTCATTTGTCCCTAGGTGGACAATTATGTCCAGCTCAGAATCCTTGCAGCTGTTGTCGTGATCCTGAGGATGCGCTTCCTGTCCCTCCAAGCCATGGCACCAGGCAGGCACCTTACTTCAGTTTTCCCAGCTCCTCCCAGTTCTATCCCCCTAATAATTGAGTCCCCCACCAGGAGCTGCTTCCTTTCCTTGTGGTGTCCTCTGCCTCCTTCCTGTGGGCCTCCCATGTGACAGCTGTCCTCAGCCTCCTTAGTCTCCTCTGTGGGTGCATCCATAGGGGAGCTATGCTCCCCCAGAATGGTGTTTGGATCGTGGAGTGGAACAACTGACTGGGTGGCCTCAGTTCCACCATCCTCACCCTTCCTGAGCCCACTGTGGTCCAATTGCTGTGTTTTCTTCGCAATCTCTGAGGTAGTGGTGGTGGCTGTGGTGCTCCCTGGATGGGGGAAGTTCCCTTCCTACTGTCCAGTGTGGCCTGGGGGAAGGTCCCCATACTACTGTCCAGTGTGGCCTGAAGACGGGCAACTTCCTCCCTCAGGGCAGAGAGTTGTCTGCAAATAGGGCAGCATCTCAGCCTCCAGAAAGACTCCCGGAAGACTGCTGTCCCACAGCCATTACATTGCACTACTCCCTTCTACTAAGCAACTAAGCAACTGTCGAATCCACTGCTGGAAGAACTGGGGCCTTCCCAATCGAATGCCAAATCAGAACCTCCATAGCAAACTATTTTAAATTCTGTAAAGGCTATGGATGCCAGAATTAGAAAAACACTGGAGAAGCTGGAGGTCCACAATGTGGCTCTGAACTCATTGAAAGGTACAGTGGCTGACGTGGATAACAGATCCCTGGTGACACAAGCTACTACAGTTCTCCTCACTAAAGAGGAGCAACAACTACAAGGCAGATTAGAGATGGTGGAAAATAGCCTGTAGGAGGGCAATGTTCATTTGGTGGGTTTTCCAGAAGGAGTAGAGAAGGCCAGTTTTCTGGTCTATTTAAAAACGTGGCTGGCTGAAGTATTTCATGTGCCGGATGACTTAGATTGGGCCACTATCCGCCAAGCCTACAGGGTGAATTACAAAGTTCAGCCTTTAGACCCAAACCAGCCACAGACTGTATTATTGAGAACTACAGGAGTGGAGCTGAGAGATAATTTAATCACAACAGGACATAGAGATTATCCCCTTGAGGTTCAGGGACAAGACGTGAAGCTATATCCAGATCTGTCATTTCAGGCTAGAGCTCAAAGAAAACAATTCAATGCTACTAGACAGAAATTGAGAGCATTAGGAATTGTGGATTTGTTTCTTCTCCCAGCTCATCTTTATATCACATACAGGGGTAAAAGCTGGCAGTTTTCAAACCCACAAGATGCTGGCAGGTGGATTGAAAAAGTGGCAATTGAGTTTCAAGCAAAAGTGCATCCAGAGACTATATGAGGGGACTCTGAATCAGAGGAAGGATGAGTATACCAAACTCTGATGTCTTCAGTATTTTGCTGGCATTATGTTTTTCAGAGACTGTGCTGGGAAATGTATTTACAGGGACCTTGGTATAACTTACATGGGATATTATTCAGACAGTTGATCTTTGTGTTGTATTTAAAGTTAAATCCCATATTCTAAGTTTGAGTATCCTAACATGAATGCTCTGAAGTGCCTTAAATGTATTTTCTATTAACATTACTCTTCATTGTTTCTCTGCTTTAGAAATATGAAGCGTATTAGGGGAGCTGTGTTGTGGAGGGTGTGGGGAAAAGCATAAATACCTTGTTTTCTACTTATTCTGTGTTGGTGAAATAGCACTACTGGTTTAGTTCATGTTTCTTTTTATGATAACTATCCATGGACTTAAACCATTGAAGTGACTGGCAAAACTGGACAATTTATTTTTGACTCTGAGGTTGTAGACCTCTATATTTACTGTCCCCCTACTCCTACTGTGTGAGATTGTAAGAGTAATATATTGTTCTCCCAAAGATAACTGTGTGACTGCTAAGGTCGTATGTCTCTTACATGAGAGTATTGACACTTTTTTTTTTTACTTAAAACAATAAACAAAGTACAAAAAGAATACAGCTTTGACAAGTTCCTACATCCTAGTTTTTTTCTTTTTCCTGAGGTTACACAGTGGCTCTGATGTGGCTGCTCTCTTCCGCCAAGAACCACTTGCAGTTGACAACACATCAGAGGTTAATGCACTTACACTACTGTCTGATGTTCCAGATGGGCTCTCACCACCAGTCTCACTGTCTGCCTTGATATATGTCTCATTTGTTGGGTCCACAACTACAAACAAAATACATTGATAAGTTTAGCATGTTTAATAACAATAAAAACAGGTCATCTGTATAGAATGCTTTGGGGAATGGGGGTGAAATTCATGCAACAGACCTGACTCTGGAAGCTCAGCGACAGGGTAGTCCTCCACATCCAGTTCTGTGTCCAGGTGGTCCTCCTCAATTTCAGGCTTGCTGCTTTCTGGCACACACAGTGGCTCTGAGGTTAACTTTGTATGCAATATGCTGTCAAGTTGGTCAAAATAAGGACAGACAGCACATCCTCCACTGGACCTACAGTTGCTGTCCCTCACTTTATGGTATCGGACCTTTAACTGCTTGATTTTTCTCTCACCATTGCTTTGCCGACCGCTCAATACCATTCTCAAAAAGATATTCAGACACTTTTTGATAGACAACTGTGTTTCTTCTAAAACTGTTCAGATCCTCCTGCACGTACTCCTGCGACCAAAATTCAATCAGAAGTCTGGTGGCCTAATCCGACAAAGTAGCATTGCAATCACTCATTATCAGTGCTATGGTAGTCAACAGCAAGAGCAATGGGCATTTAAATTTGCCACACTTCACGTGTGTTGACAGGAAGATTGAACGTCCTGCTGACACCAATGTGCATGTATGCCTCACAGTGCAAGATATCATGGAAAGGGGAACCAATGCATTCTGGCTAATGGGAGGCCACACTAGGTCAGGCATGATACACTCAATCATCCACACTGGAAGAAAATTTCACAAAACCAGGGTAATGTCATTAGCGTGCTAAAGACGTGCTCGGATGTGTTTTTAAAATTGTTTCATGAAACGGTGACTAAACCATTTTAAGGGCTTGCTGTAACATTACAGGACTATTGTAACATTACAGCAGCCCTAGTCTGGACAGGGCCTATGTGTTTTGGCAGAGCTGATAAAGTGGGAATAATAAATCCTTCTTTTCCTCACTACCCTCCGAAAGTGAAGCCCCTTGCATTTGAATACAGTGAATCTGAGACTCCACGAGATAGACCAATTTCTCATCATGCTCAGGTCCTCCTGAGGTGCGTCTTCATCCTTACGGGAGTAGATCATCCTGGGAAAGGTTAGTGTCATCAGTGATTAACTTTTCCAAACCATTTTATAGCTTAAACTTCGACTGTCGAAATTTTACCCATCAGAAAATCACTGTCCGAGGCTGAGTTGATTTGAAGGGGAGCGAAACACCAGCCTAACAATCTCGAATTTATCACTGTAATGGACTTCTCTGCAATTTTTTTGATGTCTTGCTGGTATACAGTTTCTCAGCAGGCTACTTAAGGTAAGTTCACGAATGACACTAGGCTGACCAGGGTGATGGACTCCCTTGAGGATGGTGACAAACTGCAGGAGGACCTGAACAAGTTGCCTTCTGTGCAGTTTGTTCAGAACCCCCGCTGTAATTCTCACTAACGTGGAGTGACACAGCAAGCCTCTGAGGTCTCAAGAGACTGGTGGCCCTTATGTTTATGCTGGAGAAAAAGAGTCTGAGAGAGGACATAAATACAGGTTACTCACCTGTAACAAGAGTTCTAGGAGTGGTATATGTTGTACATCCACACTGTCTGGCAGGTTCCCTGCCACTTTAAATCTTGCTGGAAAGTCTTCAAGCTGGCTCCTCCCACCCACCCGGGTGGTAAAACCCTCTGCTCTGCCCTATAACACCAGATCTAGCCCACTGGAAGCAAGGTTGCTCGTCGAAGCCGGGGAGGTCAGGTGGGTCGTGTGGATGAACAACATATACCACTCCTAGAACTCCTGTTACAGGTGAGTAACCTGTATTTCTAGGGACATGGATATGTTGTTCAATCCACACTGTCTGGCAGACTCCTAGCAGTTCTCCGGGAGGAGGGAGACAAGGCGTGCACCCAGATACTTACTTGGGGAAAAAGGACTGGAGAACAGAGGTCCCAAAACCAGCATCCCAGCATGACTCAAGGTCAATGCGGTAATGGGAAATAAAGGTGTGTGCTGACTTCCAGGTAGCAGCCCAGCAGATTTCCTGGATAGGAACATCCCTAGAAGCAGCCACTGAAGCAGCGATATGGCGGATTGAATGAGCTCTTATCCCTTTGGGTGGTTCCATGCCCGCCAACCTATAAGAGAGATCTATGCAGGAGGTGACCCACCTGCTTATTGTCTGCTTGGCTGCAGGTCTGCCAGGTGCGGCTTCAGCGTAGGTGACAAACAGCTGGTGAACCTCTCCCCGAACTTCAGCCGTCCACTCCTTATAATAAGCGAGCGCTCTTCTGGAGTCCAAAGTATGAAGCCTATATTCGGCCTCCAAGGTGTGATTGGGATAGAACACCGGTAGAGTCAACACCTGGTTCAGGTAAAACTCCGACACCACCTTCGGAAGGAATTTCGGGTGGGGGCAAAGGACAACCTTGTCCCTGTGGAAGACCAGATAAGGAGACTCGGAAAGCACCTGGAGCTCTCCCATCCTTCTGGCTGACGTGATAGCCACCAAGAAGGCAGTCCTCCATGACAGGTGAGAGATGTCACACCTGTGCATCGGTTCAAATGGCTTGCCCGTGAGCTTAGCCAATACCAACAGTAGATCCCATGGAGGTGGAGGTTCTCGTACCGAGGGGATATGTGATCAATGCCTTTAAAAACGTGCCCGACCACCTTCTCCTGAGCCACCGACTGCTTGCCGGCCTGTGCCCGGTAAGCAGAGATGACTGCCAGGTGCACCTTAAGGGTCATCGACCGAAGCCCTAGCTGAGAAAGGGACCACAGGTAGTCCAAAATACTAGACAATGGACAGGAAGAGGGGTCCAACCCTTTGTCCTGACACCAAATGAAGAATCTCTTCCATTTGAAGGCATAGCATTTCTGGTTGACTCCTTATGGGACGCCTCAGTGATGTTGAGGACCTCGTCGGAAAGACCCAAGGCCTGGAACTCTAGCTGCTCAGGAACCAGGCCATCAGATGCAGGAATTGAAGGTCTGGATGGAGAAACTTCCCCTTGTTGACAGAGATCAAGTCCGGGCGGGCTGGAAACTGCCTCGGGAGCCTGGAGCTGAGGCTGAGGAGATCTAGGTACCAGAACTGGTGAGGCCAGTCTGTGGCTACCAGAATCAGCTGTGCCTTGTCCCTCTTCACCTTGAGAAGCACCTTGTGGATCAAGGAAAATGGAGGAAAGGCATAGAAGAGGCCCGGGGTCCACGGCCTCGAGAAGGCATCCCCCTGCAGCGAGCCCTGCTGAGAGGGGTGGGTGTGAAACAGCCTCAGCTTCGCGTTCTCCCTGGAGGTGAACAGGTCCACCTGAGGGGTGTCCCAATGGGAGAACAGGTCTTGAACTACCTCCGTCAGGAGATCCCACTAATGAGATGCAGCGCCTATCTGGCTGAGGGCATCGGCTAGACTGTTCGAGGCCCCTGCCACATGGATGGCTAGGAGATCCACCTCCAGGTTGAGCACAAGAGACCAAATGTGGAGCGCTCCTTGCACAGAGGCAAGGAGTGCATCCCGCCCTGACGGTTGAGATAGTACATGGTCGTGGTGTTGTCCGTCTGGACCTGAACCACCTGACCCCGTACAAAAATGGAGCGAAGGTGGTGAGGGCTAGTCGAACCACTCAAAGCTCCAGGAGGTTGATGTGGCATCAAGACTCCTGAGGAGACCATAGGCCATGGGCCTGGAGTTCCCCCAGATGGGCACCCCAACCCATCAAAGAAGCAACGGTCATAAGAATGACTGTCGGCTCGGGGCGGACAAATGGGATACCCTCCTGCAAATGAGCTGGGATGAGCCACCACTTCAGGCCATCCCACATCTTCTGGGTCACGCCTACTGGCTAGTCCAAAGGACCGGAGCACTGTGACCACTGGCGGCCCAACCCCCATTGCAGGGGGCACATATGCCAACAGGCCCAATGGACCATGCTGCTGCAGGCCACCATGACACCCAGAAAGTGCAGGAAGTCCCGGGCAGGGCACAATTACCCAACCAGAAATGATTGGGCAAAGGAGGAAAGGACCTCAGCCCTGTCTGCCTGGAGCCGGGCTCTGGCTCAAAGAGAGTTGAGCTCTGCTCTGATGAACTGAATCACCTGTAATGGCACAAGTTCCAATTTGGCCTTGTTGATCAGGAGGCCAATTTGAGAGCAGACCTGGAGGGCCAGATTCCTGGACTGCTCCACCTCCAACCTGGAGGGGGCTGCTATCAGCCAGTCGTCCAGGTAAGGGTACACCTAGACCCCTCGGTGCCACAGAAATGCCATCACCACTGCCATGCATTTGGTGAAGACCCTGGGAGCTGGAGAAAGGCCGAAGGGCATGGCCCAGAACTCGTAAAGGGATCCCTCTGCTCCAAAGAGGAGGAATCGCTGATGTGACTGAAAGATTGGGACGTGAAAGAACACATCCTGGAGATCCAGAGAGCAGAACCACATGCCTAGTTCCGAAGGATGGAATGATATGAGCCAGAGTGACCATCCTGAAGGTATGCGGCCTTAGGAACTTGTTCAGGTCATGCAGATCGAGAATGAGGCGCCAGTCCCCGTCCGCTTTGGGACCAGGAAGTACCTGGACACCAATCCGAGGTTTAGAGGATGATCCGCCACCTCGCTGATCACCTCCTTTTGGAGGAGCAGAACTATGTTGGCTCGGCGAGCCAACAGAGAGGCTACAGAACCCATAGCCCCCCGAGGGGCCACAGCTCACTAGGGAGGGGTCTGCTCGAATTCCAGAGGCAGGCCCCTGCCAACCACTTCCAGCACCCAATGGTCCGAGGTGATAGCGGACCAGGCGGAAAGGAAGTGGTGGAGCCGTCCCCCCACAGGGGGGGACCCAGTGGAGGAGTGATGAGGTTGGGGGTGGCACCCCTCAACCCGTCACTGGGCAGGCTTGGAGAAAGGACTGGCCGAGGAGCCGCCTGGACCTTTACCTCTAGGCTTCCTGCTGGAG
Source organism: Neoceratodus forsteri (assembly GCA_016271365.2). Classification (NCBI taxonomy): domain Eukaryota; kingdom Metazoa; phylum Chordata; order Ceratodontiformes; family Ceratodontidae; genus Neoceratodus; species Neoceratodus forsteri. The sequence goes on from CM057455.1 coordinate 272,800,881, forward strand.
GAAGCGGCAGACTTGGCCTTGGGGTGCCAAGCGTGAGCCTGCTGGCCCTGTTGCTGGTGCTGCTGGGCCAGATGTGCCGCAGGGGCGGAAGGGCGAAAGGGCTTACGCTGCTGCTGGCTTTGTCCTTATGGGCAGATGTGACCGAGTCCAAGGTGGCATTGGACTTCTCGATCCTCTGGAGATGGCCTTCCACCCCCGGCCTGAACAAGTCTTTGCCTAGGAAGGGAACGTCTGCCAGCTTGTGCTGGGTATCCACCATGAAGATGGAGATCCGCAGCCAAGCTCTGCTGCGTAAGGCTACTGTGGCCACTGCTGACTGGGCACAAGAGTCTCCAATGTCCAAAGCAGTTTGGAGCTGCTGTTTGGCCACCACCCTTCCCTGATCCTGCACCTGCTTGACAGTCATCTGAAGGTCAGCCGGGAGATGAGGAAGCACCTTATCCAGGGTACCCATAACAGCGTGTGAAAAATGTGCCATCTGCACGGCCGAGCTAGCCTGTTGAAGGCCTAGGGAGGAGGCAGCATAAACTTTGCACCCCGAGTAGTCCAGCTTCTTGAACTCCTTCTTGGGGCTTTTCCATGTCCCTAGCATTTCCGGAGAGCCGAAAGACGCTATCAGTTACCAACCCATCAGCCGAGAGGTGCTGCGAAAAACCGGAGAGGTAACCGGTGGGGACTGTGTACTTGTGAGCCATCCTGGCTGAAGGTGCAGGACAGGATGCAGGCTGCTGCCACAACTCCAGGGCCGGATGAACGATGACTTCAGCCATGGGGAAGGCCTCCGTGGGGGAATCCCCTCGGTCCAGAATCTCCATGAGGAGACATCTGGCCCATCTTTGTACGGGTTCAAGCTGCATCCCAGCGGACTCTGAGATGAGCCGAAGAATTCCCAGGAACGAGGATGGGCTCTCATCCACTGACTGACCCCGGGAAGATTCCAGGTCAAGGGGCTTGGAATACTCTGAGGAGTCCGCGAACAGCTGCCAAGCACCAGAGCCACCCTCCACTTGCCAAGGCCGATCGGGGGTGAGGGTGACTGACAACCTGTGTGGCAAGCCCTGACCCGACTGAGAATCCTTGGTTGGGGCCCCAGTCTTAGGTTGCGAAGGTGGTGGTTCCACCACAATGGGTGGAGCAGCCAGTTTCGGCTGAGCAATCCGTGCTGGAGTCGGCTCCTCGACGATTGCCAGGGGTTGCTTCTGTCGTTTGGGCGACAGCCATTTAATGGCTGGTGAGGGCGACGGAATCGGCTTATTACTGGCTAATAAGAGCTGCTGCCACATCATGTCCTCATAGCGCAGACACAACTTGCGCCGGAGCCTGTCCTCCAAAGAGGACGATGAGGACGAGCGGTGATGCCGCTTTCCGTTATGGTGGGACCTACCCGACACGGAGGAGGACTGAGACCTTCGGGGTGGTCGATGGTAGTTCGAAGAGCGGGTGGGGGAAACCTGCTCATCCCTCAGTTCAGGGTCCTTAACCAGGGACTTCGGCACAGGAGGCACAGGCAAGTCCTCAGTAACCACCAGGGAAACCGGTGAAGAAGGGTTGTTGGCTTCTCCAGTCGACAACCCGTCCAACAGGTCGAGAAAAATCTTGACCACGACGGGTGTCTCAGCCAGCTGACCTGATGGGGACACCATGAATCCAGTGACCTTAGCTGCAACCTCAACCAAAGTCAAAGCCGACAGTACGGGTCTTTTTTCTTCGACCTACTCATGTGAGTCCCTGAGGGCCCTTCTCCTTTGGTGGAGAGGGACTGACAAAGCTCCTTAAAAGAAGCAGTGTAGGAGGAGCCCAAGGAGAATGGGATAAACACCGATGCAGAGGAAGATGATGTGGCCGAGGCCGCTTCCTCCTCGAGGGCGATTAACTGCTCCAGGTGCTGTTCCGCTGGAGTCCGTAGCCATGGACACTGCCCAATGGGCCTCCTTCGACTTCACCGGCGGAAACCGTTTCTTGGGGCGCCCCAGCTGAAGTCGGGCAGCATGGTCCTCTAGAACCGAAGGCGCAAAGGACTTGCAAAGATTGCAGGCCTGCGGATCATGAGCATGTCCCAGGCAGTAAACACACGTCACGTGCGGGTCAGTCCGAGACATCTTCTGCCCGCCAGGGCACTGACGGAAGCCGGGAGTAGATTTAGTATCCATTGCAGCCACGAGAGAAGATGAAGACTTAAGTCTCATAAACTTTAAAATTATTTTTGGAAAATCCAAAGAATTAGGATCTAGGCCTACAAACGCAGAGCGCTACGGAGGGAACCTGAGCTTCCAAGCAGTAAGGAAGATCTGGCATCATGGGGCGGAGCTGAGGGTTTTACCACACGGGTGGGTGGGAGGAGCCAGCTTGAAGACTTTCTGGCAAGATGTAACGTGGCAAGGAACCTGCCAGACAGTGTGGATTGAACATATCCACTTCCCTAGAATCTCCATTTTCCACATACTCAAGGGTGTCAACAAGATCAAACTGACCAGATGTCTGAGCTGCTGTACTCAGCGACCCAGTAATATGCACCCCCAACCCCAAACAGCACAGGAAGTACAGGAGAACTCAAGAAGAAAATAGAACAATAGAGGCCTGAGGTCAGCACAAACACAAGAAACTGGTAGGGTCTGACAAGTATTAGGATCAGAAAAGGGAGGGGCATAAGAGAGCAAAGCAGGGGAGAGGCTCCACATCCCAGAAAGCCATGTGTGCAAATGCCCAAAGTCTGAGTAACAAAATAGGCAGAGTACAAGGCTTGTTGTTTATACTGTATATTTTACAAATAAACAATAAACTTTGCTCCGTGTGGTGGATGGTGCCTGGTTGTTTTCTCTGGACTTATCATTTCTTTACTGAGACATATCTGCGCTGGAGCCGCACTTCCTACTTTCTGTAACAAAATAGATGACCTTGAGACTACCATGGCAGAATCTGGCCTGGACATTGTTGCCATCACAGAGATCTGGTGAAAGAAAACCAGAGCTGGGTAGTGGCCATACTGTGATACAATCTATTCAGGAGAGACAGAGTAGGCAAGAAGGTGGGAGGAGTGGCTGTTTATGTGAGGGAAAATATAAAGGCCACATAAATTTAAGGGGAACTGGGAGGAGGAGAAATTCTGAAGGTTACACTAGAAAGGAGTAAGGTGACAGTCATCTGCATAGGGGTAACATACAGACCACCAGCTCGGGGAGGAGGTAGATAAGGAGATGATGTTAACAATCCAAAGGATGGCACACAAGGGAGGGGTGTTGCTGGTTGGTGATTTCAATTCATCAGTCATGGAGTGGAGCCTCCTCATGGCAGCAATAGCCAGAAGCAGGAACATCTTGGACTCCCCACAGGGAGCATTCCTTACACAACTGGTTATAGAACCCACATGGGGTAAAGGAACAATGGGTGACTGTCAAAACAAGGATTGCATTGGTGACACAACTCTGTGTCAAACAGGTCAGCAAGGGGAAGAGGAAAAAGAGGCCACTATGGTTTTCTAAGGACGTAGCAGAAAAGGTTAAAGCAAAAAAGAATAGCATTTAAGCAATACAAAAAGACACAGGAGGAGGAGAATATGTACCAGGAAAAACAAAGGGAGGCAGGTAAGGCAGTTAGGGAAGCCAAGGCACATACACAAGAACACATAGGAAACTCAGTGGCAAAGGGGACACAACCTTTTACAGGGACAGCAGTTAAAAAAAGGTAGGCAAGGGGAGGGACTATGAGGTCGAAAGAGGATGGGCGTAATGTAGAAGATGATGATGATGATGATGACCAGAAAGCGGATATACTGAACAAATACTTCTGTTCAGTCTTTTCAGAGGAGGAGGCAGGAAATGGGCCAACAATGAGTGATAAGGGCAGGAAGGGCACAGAAATGGATACAGGTGCTTTTCCAAAAGAATGGGTCCTAAGGAAACTGGCAGCAATGAGAGTTGAGGTGCCCTCTCATAGCCCTTTGGGCTAACAATGCCTCTGATGGGGGTCTATATGCCTCCAAGGCGAGAAGAGCCTGCTGCCACACTCCCCGAGCCCTTGCTTGTAGGTACAGCCTGGACAGCGCTCCGGGAACTCAAAGCTGTGTGGCTGTCTCTGTAAATTTTCAAAGGACAATTGCCTTTCTCTTGAGACAGCTCTTATTGGTCACCTGTGGTCCACGAGCTCCTTGTTTGGCTCCTCACCCTGCCTGGCATTTTCAAATTCCTCCTGACTAGACTATGTCCCTACCATCGCCAAATTAACCCCCCAATCCTGCATTGCCTTTAATTTCTGGACTGTTTTTATACTCAGTGCTGAATTTCTTCAGTTTAAAGTGTAATTTTACTTGTAAACTGTGTGTTTGAATTGGGAATTTTAGAGGGCTAGACTGTATTCTGATTCTGTGTTAGAACTTGAACAGTTCAGAGCCTCTGCTACACATTGTTTTTTGTTTGTGAAAGCCACTTTCAGTTAATTTCTAATGTGTACCCCAATTTAAGCTCCTTTTGTTTTTCCCTTTGCAGACCCTGCTGGCACCTAGCTCGCTGTCTGCATCCCAACCCCCAATTTAAACTCCCACTATTTGTGACACAGCTCTTTGTGAATTTGTAAAGTAGGAAGCCTCCCACTGTTTTCTGAGCTATATCTAACTCCTGCTTGTCCCTTCTCCTTCAGTTGTCCTCTCATAGCACTTTGAACTAACAACACCTCCGATGGGGGTCTACATACCTCCACTGCGAGAAGAGCCTGCTGCCACACTCCTCGAGCCCTCTGCTACCACATTGGGTTTTTCTGTGAAAGCCACTTACAGTTAATTTCTCCTGGCACCTAGCTTTGTTGACCTTTCCATTAGCAGATTATATCTTTTAGCCACTAGAGGGCCCAGTTATAAGTGCACTCACCCAATCAAATCCCTGCCTCATTTCATTTAGTGTGGTCAATCTATCCCTATTCATCAGTCTTTACCCCCTTCCTCTTCTACTTCTGTCAAGGCCAATCTCTTTTCCCAGGTTTGCACAACTTGCTAGTGGCTGTCAGTTCCCTCTGGCAGTGGTCACTTTTTCACCGACACCCCTCCCAGTTTCACTGTAACGTGCCCCCACTATCCAATCTACCCTGAACAGTAAGTGCCCCCCATCTACCTACAGCATGCCCACCCCACTTTACCTCCTAATTTTCCTTTCCATCATCTCTAACACAACTCCACAAACTTCTCAATTTAAAAACCCTGCCCTCTTCCCTCCCCCACGCTCTCCAATTATATATTATATATATACATACTCAATCTTATTACCCCTCTTCCCCTCAAATACTTTGGACCCACTTCCCCACATACCCCTTGCAACACCTTGCTTTCCTCCATCTCCTGATTATCCACTCGCCCAGCCCTCCCCCATACATATCATGAATACTCTGCCCACCACAAATATCCTAAACTACACTTCCTTATACTGGCACTCCTATTACTTGCCTCAGGAAATGTACATCCCAATCCTGGTCCCCTTCCCCCCTCCCCCCCAGCTGCTATCCTCCCATTAATGTATAACCTTCCAACACCACCTCTGCCCTCCCAAAAGGCCTAAAGATCCTTCACTTAAATATCTGCAGCCTTGTCCCGAAAATTGATCTGTTACAGCCAATGATAATCTCCCTCACTCCAGACATTCTAATCTTAACTGAAGCTTGGCTGAATGCTAAAATTTCTGATTCCCTCCATTGCCATCCCAGACTATTCCTTAGTCAGGCAGGGGAAGGGAGGTGAAGTGGCCATGTATATCCAGTCCTCTCTTCAGTACACTACCATTCTCTCGTCTGCCTTACCCTCCACTTACAAAGTCCTGGTAGTAAATATTGCCCTGCCTTTCTTCTCCCCTATCTTTATTGCTGATATCTGCTGTCACCCAGGTATCAAGCTCTCTGAATCTATTGACCACATCACCTCTATAGCTTCTGTCTCACACAAAGGTGAGCTGTATGTATTAGGTGATGTAAATCTAAACTGGCTGTCATCAACCACTTATAAGACACGAAGTGATATCTCTGCTCTAAATCTCTCCCAACTCATCCAAGAGCCTACCCAACTAAATCACAAAACCCAAACCACTTGCTGTTCAACTGGGTTCTCACCTCTCACCCTGTCATCAAGTCCAGCATCCTACCAGATGCCCTCAGCGATCACCACCCTATCTTCATGGTTAAGAAGGTCCACAGACCTAAATCGCCACCTAAAATCTTGCAACTCCGCTCTTTCAGTTCCCTTGACTTAAACCCTCTTCTCAGTGACATATCCAATTCTAATTGGTCCCCAGTTGCATCTGCCACTTCCATCGACCAAGCCCTCACTTACTTCAGACACATTTATAGCTACCTGGGACTTCCATGCCCCGTTCAAATGCACTAGAGTCCGAAGTATCCATCATCCCTGGATCACCCCTGAATTAATGACCTGCCTCAGGAAGAACGATAAAGCATGGAGACAACACAAGGTCTCTCAGTTCCCATCAGCCCTTACTATCGCAGGCTAAGAAATGCTTGTATTAAAGCAATCAGACGTGTCAAGTCTGAACATCTGAAATCCTCTTTCCTCAATAACAAACTCCCCCTCCAAATTTTGGAAAGTGGTTCACTCACTATCCCCCCCCCCCCATACTTAATATAAACAATACACTAGAGTGTGAACCTTGCATAGTGGCTCAGGAGTTCAACTCCTACTACACCTCCTGTTCCTCATCCTTCTAAAATCCCTTGCTTAGGCCTCTCCTCACTCATTTCCCTCTCACCACTCAAACTCCCCGTACTCCACCCTCTTTCTCATTTTGTCCCATCTCCCCTGAGGAGACACTAACTGCACTCCTCTCTTTCAATCCCTCCAAAGGCTCCTCTCCAGATGATCTCAACCCTAACATTCTCTACCCTCTCTCTGTCTAATTCTAAATCTCTCCTTTATGTCCTCCTCCATCCCTACATCCTGGAAACATGCAGTGGTTCTCCTGCTCCCTAAGGGTGGCGATCTTTCCTCCCCTGCCAACTATCGCTAAATCTCCCTCCTCCCTGCCCTTGCTAAGCTCCAAGAACACCTGGTCCTCTCTCAACTGACCTCTTCTTGCTAATGACTCCTCCTTCACTCCATTTCAATCTGTTTTTTGGAAGAATGACTCCACTGCCATCTCTCTCCTTAGGCTCACTGACTCCATCCTTACCAGGATGGACAATGGCCTCATCACCTCTGCCATCTTTGTCGACCTCGCCAAAGCTTTCAACACGGTCTCTCATACCCTCCTTCTCAACTCCCTTATGGCTGCTGCTTTGTCTACTCCTGCTCTTACCTGGTTTAGAGCTTACCTCACAGGCAGAACACAATCAGTCAGGATTCAGAATGCAATCTCTCCACCCCTCCCAATCTCCACAGGGCTCTGTGCTCGGCTCCATCCTTTTTTCCATCTTCCTGAATGACTTTCCCTCAGTCTGCTTCCTCTCCTTCTATCCATATGTATGCCGATGACATCATCTTGTTCATCTCCAGCAAAACTACCATTGATGTACCAACCACATTACAGCATGACTTCCACCAGGTTCAGCTCTGGTTTGCCTCCCATTAACTATTCCTAAATGCTAAAAAGACAATCTCCATGAACTTCAGCACTAGGCAGAGACTCTCTAGGCTCCACCCCTTACCACACCCTTGATGGGACCATCCTTAAGGACACCCCCTCTTTCAGATGCCTTGGGGTTTGGCTAGACCAACATCTCAGCTTCTCTGGCCACACTGATGCCATTCTGAAAAAAACTGCACCCCAAGCTTGGAGTCTCTTACAGGAACCATAGTTGCATCCCTCCTACGGCCTGGCGAGAACTTGTCCAGAAGATGATCTTCCCCATTTTTGACTACTGTGATGTAGTCTATGGTGTCACTCCCATATCTTCACTTACCAGCATGGACTCTCTTTTCAACACCTTCTGTCGATTCGTTCTTGACGCCCCATCTTGAACCCATCATTGTGACCTTTACCGTGCCCTGTCCTTCCCCCTGCTTGCTAACAGATGCCTGGCTCACTGTGCTAAGCTAACTTCCAAACTTTGGCTTGGTGTACTTCCTTCCTACCTCTCGTGTTCCCTCTGCCCCCCCCGGCTTCCTCCCATTCCCTCAGATCCTCAGACACTTGCACCCCTGCTAGTACCCCATCCTGCCACCCTCATTGGCCTATCAGGCTTCTCCAATCACTTCCCAAAAATCTGGAACTCCCTCCCACCTCAAATACGACACTCCTTCTCCCACTCCCTTGCCTCTGCCTTACATAACTTTCTCTCTGCTAAAGAAATACAAAATCACACATGCCCCCATAATGCAAAGCACCATGGGCTACATATGCAAATCACCACAGAATGTTATGCTGGTTCAACTTTAAGCAGAAATGCATGGGGCCGAAAGGCCTCTCATACAGTTTGCAAAGAATGCCAACAGAAGACACATACACGTGCTTTGTCCTACCGGAACTCATCAGTGTGCCTCGTCAGTTTGAAACCCCGGTGGAATGAACCAGCTACCCTAAGATGGTCTATCTGGGTTATGTTATGGTGAACCCAATTAAAACAAAAAACAAGTTAAAAGACAAAGAACCTCAGTGTGCAAGCACTGAGGTAATGGTTACCCCAAAGGGCATTGGCCGGGAAGCCAAGTTTCAAAGAAATACAAAAATCACACATGCCCCCCGATAATGCAAAGCATCATGGGCTGCATATGCAAATCACCACAGAATAGTATGCTGGTTCAACTTTAAGCAGAAATGCATGGGGCTGAAAGGCCTCTCATACAGTTTGCAAAGTGTGCCAACACAGACACGTGTTTCTCTCTGCTGGCTGCTCCTGCTACAATCCTCCTTAGCTTGTTCCCATATGAGCCTGCTTCAGCTTCACACCCACCTCTTTCCTGCAAAACCCTCCTCCTACATCCTCCCCCCAGCACCCCTTCCTTTCCACCTTAATCCAACCCCCACAATTCCTTCCTCTGTACAACAGTTTACCCTTACTGCCCTCTCGTCGTTACTTGGCCTAGGCCCCTGGCAGGGTTCTCTGCAACCTGGAGGGGTCCAGAACCTAGGCAAACAGTTTCTTCACCTCCTACTTCCACTCCATTCTTTCCTGAAAGGGCTGGGTCTTGGCCCCTCTTCTCTCCCACCACCCCCTCTCTTAGTCCTTCTGAAGCCTACTCCCCATCACTGGCTAATTTCCTCCTGTCATGTTTTGCCTCTGCTGCCTACAACCTGCTTCCCTCCTGTCATGCTCTAACTCTGCCTTGTGCAGGCAGGGTCCACAGCATATTGGAGGGGCCAGGCTCTGGCAGACCCTTCTATTCCCTGACATGCTCAACTCCCACTGCCTACAACCTGCTTCCCTCCTGTTCATGCTTGACCTCCACCTGGTGCAGGCGGGGTCCCCAGCATTCTGGAGGGGTCACCCTGACGGGCCCTTCTCCTCCACCACTTGCCTTTCCCTCCTCCAAATCCCCCCTTCCACCTCCCTGCTCTCTGTCTATGTACCCCCCACCTTCTTCCTGGCCATAGTTATTGGCTAACCCCAATCTCTAATGCACTTATAGTCAACCTAGCACTTTTGCTACACCTTATAAATTTTGTTCTATCTGCTATGTCCCATCAAGTGTTTGCCAAAGATATTTGTGCTATCGTATCTATCTAGTTCAAGACTGTTAGCATTGTATTCCATCTAGTTCATACCTGTTAGCATTCCTCCTTTTCAATACTTCTGTATAGTATGCTCACTTTATTGAATGTAATCAAATTGTATATCTATATTGTGTACCAAATCTCTGAATACTATCCTCATGTTCCCCTGCCATCCCCCCCCCCCAGGTCACACTGGGAGATGAGCAACTTGTTGCTCAGTGTGTCTTCCTGGTGAAACATTTCAAAAAATAAATAAGGCTATGGGACCAGATGGGGTTCACCACAGGGTACTGAAGGAGCTAAGAAAAGTGGTGGCTGAACTTCTGACAACCCTGCTCAACCTGTCATTGGAAATGGGGGATGTACCCAAAAAACACAACGGCTTGCACATTACCAACATATTAGCGCACACACACTGATAAAAAACAAAATCAATGAGACACAGAGGCACCAAATAAACAGCAAAACGTTATTCAAAACACAAAGAAAAAGTAAACCTGAAGCTGAAAATTGTATGCCATCCTACGCAAATAGCCATAGGCACTTCTGCTCCCATCACCACTCCAGTGCTAACAGTGAACCCAAGCAGATTTAGTATTCCCACACCATGCCACCATGGATCACTACTCCAGTGCAACAAATACATGCCATAACAATGATTTTGCGTGGGTCAGATAAGTGCAATGTTGTATACCGCACTCTTTCAATTTTTGCAAGTTTTATCATGCGCTATTAATCATGCTCCTTTTTGTCCGCACAGAGTTGATGTGATATTGTTCCAAATAGCTACAGCAATATAGGACACTGTCCCTATGTTCCAGACTGCATTTCCACAGAATGTCTTTCCATACCATAGAGCAAGAAACTTGAAGGACACACTGGTGAGAAACTTACAACCAGCACTCTCTTTTTGCAGTTGGCTAAGGGTTGCCATAGATGTGGCAAATGTAGCATGTGAGCACATGCCGCTAAAGCTGATAGTTCCATCAATACCAAGAATGGGTGGAGAGTCTGCAATATTACAGGATAGTCTATATGGATGTGTTCTTTGCGGGGTATGTTATGTAGTAAACTAAAAGTATGACTAAGTGCCTGCCCAGTAGCATGGAGAGCTGAGGCATCACTGCCTTACCTCCTGCCACCCCCACAACCCAAGTTCATGGTGCAAGTGGGTCACTGGAGGTCAGCCAGGGAGGAAGAGGATCTAGCATCTGAAGGACAGCTCTCCTCTCCCGAGGAGGGGTGGGACTAGAGCCAGTGCTTGCCTGGCCATTAGCGGTGGCTGGAGACTGGCACACTGGCTCTACAGAGAATGGGAACAGTGGCGGAGCAGACACCCGGCATGCCATGTGCAAAAGCATGCATGGCTAAGCCACTGGCATCACTGCACACTGTACCTCTGCACTTGGGGCAGGGAAAAACACGGACGATGAAAATGCCACTGACCAGTGGATGATGTCGGCTCCCCACAGGCGCTGCACCCAGCCAGCTGGCACCTCTAAAGCCAAGAGGTAATAGTCAGTGGATGCTGAGGTGATGGGGCTGGGGGGCGGGTGGTGGGGGGGTGATACAAAAAATAGGGGGGGAGTATGACTAAGTGAACATTTTAGAGTGATGTGTACCAACAGTGAAGAATATACCATGGCACAACACTTCATTGGGGTAGAAAAAAAAAGAGATAGACTTGCACATTGTAAGGGTACAGGGTATTTAGAATGTATGGAGAATCCCTAGGGGATGTCACTAGGAGAGGTAGGTAAATACCAGGAAGCAATATTGGATAGACACTTTGGGGGACTACAAAATCCAGGGCTAAATTATTATCTAACAATAATAACAAGCTTCTTATTACCTCTGTGTTAGTATTACAAGGGTTGTCACAGTCATTAGAGGATGTTGAACCAATCTGTAAAAGGGAATATGTAACGGTTTCATGATACTGAAAACCTCATTATTGCACTGACTCAAGTATTTATTTTTAGAAATTGTACTGTTACAGAAAACAGGATAATATATGAATCATCTGCATCTATTGGGTCTTTTTTAAAATGTCAATATGCTTTAATACAGTAGATTTTGATTCCTGCAAGTTTCCGTGCATCGTAGTGGCACTGAGTGGATTACCTTACCTTTGGCTCCATCTGATGGCATTACTATATAATTGCATTGTTTCCTTTTTAAATATAATTAATTTTTATTAAAATCAGAGCAGGACAATACAACAAATACTTTGGCACCACGCATTCTTGCTTAAAGCTGAACCAGCCTAAAATGCCATGGTGATTTGCATATACATCCCATGATGCTTTGCATTATGGGGTTATGTGTGATTTTGTATTTCTTTGTTTAGGGCATCCACTGCCTCCAAATACAATACTCCCACCTACAACTACCTTCTGCCCCAGACAGAATTAACCTTCCCACTTTATTAAACTATACAAAAGCTGCCCACATACGCACCGTATAATTTTTGGATCTGTCTCCAGGTAGATCCCCCACTGGAAATTAATAGAATTTGTATTAAATGACATGTATGACATTGGTAACTGCATTGTTTCTTGATTGATAGATAGATAAATAAATAAATAAAAATATATGTATGTCTATTAATTTAAATGTTTCACCAGGAAGGCACAATGAGCGACAAGTCACTCGTCTCCTGGTGTGACCTGGGTGATAGGGGTACAATAGGAATAAGACACTAACCATTCAATTTACAAGATATACAGTTGCAAGGCAGGTATTACAAACAGTGTTACAAGTAGTAGTAAATATTTTTTTATTCATTCATTGAGTAAAGGATACATTCAATTGAGCAAAGCTCATTTCCAATGACGTTCCATATCAAATTCAAAAAACAAAATTACACATTATACAATAATACAACAAATGACACACATTGTACAACACGTCATAAATAGAAAAAGAGTAAAAAAAAACCAAACAATCAGGGACAAATACAAAATTTTAAAGTGCTAACAGTTATTGCAAGTTGTAATGTTATTTAATCCAGATGTGCACCATTTTATTAATTCTGCAACACTGTCGTGCATAATAGGTAGAAACAGTGGACAATAATAAGTGTTGGGTTAATAAATAAACAAGTGCTTATGTGGGGGTCACGTGATGAGCTAGCGAGAAGCGGACGTCTTTCCTGAGGCTCCCGAGTCCCGCGACCGAATTTGTTTTAGTTCTCCTGTTGTTTGGGCCATAGCTGCTGTCTAGGAGGCTCACTTACCTGTCCGACGAGTTGGTGCTGCTGGAGATCTGTTTTGGGGGCCGATCGGACGTTGGAGGATTACCGCATTTCATTTTGGCATCTTGGCAGCCGAAATGGCCGAGACGCAGCTGAGTAGCTCCCGAGCCTCTGGCAGCAAGATCTCCTGCCAAGCCGCCTAAGCCCCATTCCCAGTCCCAGATGATGGAGGCCTTGAGGGGAGATCCTGGAGGGCCAGTCAACCTTGGAAGACATCCTGGAGATTAAGCAGCTCCTGAGGGGGCTTGTAGCTGATTTTACTATTTTAAAGCCTGCACTGCATGCGCTCACTCAGTGAGTGGGGGATTTGGAAGTCAGAGTCGGGTCACAGGAAAGGAAATCTTCTACCTTGGATCATGATATTATTAATATTAAACGGCAAGTGAGAAAGCTAGAGGATCGCCTAGAGGATCAAGAGGCAAGAAGTCGGAGGAATAACTTAATAATGGCTGGACGACCTGAGAGAGCGGAAGGCTCTGACTGTGTTGCCTTCATGCAGGATCTTCTGCTTAAGTTATTTGGGCCTACTCCATTTGGTGAATTTTACAATCTTGAAAGGGCCCATCGGGCACTGAGAGAAACCCCCCCCCCCCAGGGCGAGGCCTAGAGTAATCATAATGCGATTTCTAAACTACAAGGAAAAATCCCATGTCCTGATGAAAGCCAAGGCTAATAGAAATCTGCATTGGAATGGGGCTTCAGTGTGGCTGTTTCAGGACCTAGTCCCCTCGGTGAGGGAAAAACAGAAGGAATATGCGGGCATTAAGAAGAAGCTATATATGGCGGGTCTGAAATTCAGGCTGCAATACCCTGCTACCTTGGTGGTTAAGTTGGAGAAAGGTGACAGAAAATACCTCTCGGCAGAGGAAGCCTTAGAAAGCCTCAAGGTGGAACTACCTGACCTATTTAAGTCAGTGACCTGAAGCATAAGACGAGATTGGAGCGGATGTCCAGGACTATGTTTTGAGGGCCTTATTTACGTGGTGGAAAAGAGACTTTATGGACCACATTTGTTGCCTGCTGAATTGTTCTTCCTTCCCCCTTTTTTTTTTCTCATTTCTTGCATAGGTTGGGGTACTGAAAAGCCATGAAGGCAATGGCTTCGTGCTGGCGATATCAGTTTCTATTAATGTTTCAGAGGGGTGGGTTTTGGGAACTGGCTTGGAACAGAAGGCATGGGAGATGCAGGTTTTGTAGGGATTCATGTATGGACTGGGGACCAAGGGAGACTCAGGATGCGTGGGCTCATGCACGTTCGGACGGATTTAGAGGCGATCAAGGATCGGGTGTTCGTGGGGAGGGGGTGGAAGAGAGAGAAACTAAGCTATGTGGATTCTAAGGCCTTTAAAAGCCATAGAGGACGGTCCTAGGGTGTGGAAGGGTTAGATGGGTCACTTAGAATTTTGTCATGGAATGTTAAGGGTCTCAGGGGTAGGAGGAAAAGATTAGTCATCCTTAGACATATTAATCAGATGGGGGTTCATGTAGCAGCTCTTCAGGAAACCCACTTACTGACTGATGAACTGCATTTGCTCAAGAAAGGCTGGGTGGGTAAAGTGTTTGGGTCTGGCACTGCGAGGGCGTCGGGTGGGGTGGCACTGCTAATTAGGAAAGGATGCCCTTATGAGATTGAGGGCGTCACCTCGAGGGAGGATGGCAGGGAGTCTACATAATGGGTTTGTGTTTTGGTAGTCCATTGTGTGTGCCTCTATCTATGGGCCCACCCCGCTAACTCAGAATTTTTGCCTCCTTGGAGGCTGATATGGTTACGCCCCCAGGGTCCTTGTATTTTGCGGGTGACTGGAACATTTGTTTGGACAATAACATGGATAGATTCCTCCCTCCAACAACCTTCCTAGTTCCTCTCATGCCACTGTATAGATTTTTGAGGAACTGCTTTAGTGGACCCATATCGATCTACAGAAAAGGTGAGACTGAGATGACTTTTTATTCAGGTGCTCATAAGGTTTTTTCCAGGATTTACTTTTTTTGGTCAATAGGGAGGTCTTAAGGGGGTGTAGTATGCACACTTTGATAGGATTCTTTCTGACCACCCCAGTACAGTTGGTATGGAGACTGGACAATATTCCTCCCAGGCCAGTTCGCTGCTTGGATGACAGGGTGCTAGTGAACGACAAGATTCTACTTAAGATGGAGGGTAAACTTAAAGAAATTATTCAGATGCAGATTCCAACTCTCGAGGATAGGAATTTAGCCTGGTCTCTGTAAGGTGTTGTACAGGGGATGGGTTCAGGAATATACTGCCAGGCAGAATAAGTTGAATAGGGCTCGTGAGGAGTTTATACTAGGGCCATTAAATCAATGGCGCTTTAGAAGGTACTCTGAAGAGATAGATAGGAGCTGAGAGAGCTAAAGGAGGAGTATAGGGGTATACTTAGTTATCGGGTGGACTCCTGGGCATGGAGGTTGAATGCTAAGTACTTATTGCAGGGGATATGCCAGGTTGGATATTGGCCCATAGATTAAAGAGCGGGAGGCGGAAAGAACGATTGTGGCTGTGAAATTTGGTGATGAGTTCATCTCAGAGCCACAGGGTTTGGTTGATGCCTTGCCGACTATTATGCTGCAATATATCAAGATGGGGTACAGTGCTCAGTGGCGGAAATTGAAGGGTTTTTGAGGGAATACCTCTTCCAAGATTGAGTCCGAACAGGTCTGGCCCTGGCCGCCTGATATTACGGCAAGGGAAATTTGGGAGGTCATTATGGACTTGCTCCAATGGGAAGGCACTGGACCTGATGGCCTCTCGCTAGTTTCTATAAAGCTCATGCTGAGACCTTAATACCTCTGTTGGAAGAGCTTTTCTTAGCTATCATGCAGGAAGGAATTCCACCCTCCGTTATATCAGGCTTATATTACCTTTGATCCCCAAACCAGATAAGCCTAAGATTTGCCAGGCAACTATAGGCCCATAGCTTTAATTAATCAAGATATTAAGATTCTTACTAAGATATTAGCTAATAGGGTCCTCAAGGTTGCCTCACATTTGATTAGCCAGGAGCAGGTGGGGTTTATGCCAGGGAGGGGGGCCCCGGATGCTTTAAGAAAACTCCATCATATCTTAGAGAGAGCGGCTTTCTCTAACTCGGCTATGGCATTAGTTGCGTTGGACGCCGAGAAGGCATTTGACCGCGTTTCTCACCAATTTCTTTTCCTAACAATGGATAGGATGGGGTTCTTAGGATTTCCTAAGGGGCCTTAGAAACCTTTATGAGGCTCCTACTGCCCGAGTTTTATGCAATGGATATCTCTCAAAGGAGTTTCTTCTTAAGAATGGAACGAGGCAGGTGCCCTTCACCAATTCTTTTAATATCTATCTTGAACCTCTTCTAAGGGCCCTCTCGAGGGACACTGGGGTACAGGGATTGAGGTCTTGGGGTTAGAGCTTAAGATGTCGGTCTTTATGGATGATATTTTATTACATCTATCTAATCCATCAGAGAGTTTCAGTGTGCCTTGGGAATCATTGGTAGGTTCTCTAAGGTTGCCAATTATAGACTAAATCTGGCTAAAACCCAGGTCCTTCCGCACAGTGCATACTCATAGGGCAGATTTTGAGCATTTCTGAGTTAATTGGGCATCTGACAAAATCAAGTATCTTGGGATCTGGATCATGGCTAGGTCTGAGGATAGGGTGATGAGAACCTGGCAATATTGTGGTTAAAGTTAAACAGGATATTGTAAGATGGAGGAGGCTTCGTTGAATTTCACTGCTAGGTTGGGTCTTTAAAATGAATCTTTGCCTCGCCTGCTGTATCCCATTTGTCTTTCTCCCTATTCTATTCCTAGAATTAGATTTGTTGGCATTCAAAAAGATTATCTCGGATTTTTATGGGATTCAAGCCTCCCAGGAGGAAGCAAAAGATTTTAAGTCTTCCTATTCAAGGGTGGGGTGAAGCTCCTGACTTGTTCACTTATTATGTGGCAGGACAATTGGGATATATGGGCGATGGGACGGCTGTCCTCGAAGGGAATATACACCTAGCTGGCTATGGATTGAGCAATTGCTCCTGGAAGAGCTAAGCTCCGGCCAGGCATTAATATATGTGGACCCGGAGACTCTGCTGGGCATAGGTAGGCACTCTCCGATACATAAATCTGTTAGAGCTTGGTGGGAGTGGCTGACTCAGCCCAGAAGAAAGCTCAGAAAAGGGCAGAGGAACAGCCCTGGTGGGAATCCTAATTTTGCCTGGGTAACAATATCTTGAGGGGCAGTGGGAACTAATGCTGCAGGATCTCACCATCATGAGACTGGTAGTTGAGGGCAAAGCTCTCTTGCCAACTCGAGCAAGGGGTGGGATTTCTCTAGAAGTTCCAGATTACCAATTTACTTCAGAAGTTTGTATGGGACTACAAGGATAGGGGAAGAGTCCGTGTTTCTTGGGTTAACTTAAAGGAATGGATCTTTCACAGCACTTCTCTCTCAAAGTCTATAAGGTATTAATAGACTACATGGGTTCAGATGTTGAGTCTCATATTGCATATTGGGAGAAAGCTTTATTCCCCTGAGGCCTAACTGGTCTGAAGTTTGAAACATATGAAAGTCTTGCCTATACGAAGTATAATATGATGCAATTTTTCATTTGTTCAAATATTTACTATACCCCTGTTAAACTATGCTCCAGAAAACTCAGACAGACAGACCTATGTTTTCGTTGTGGCTTGCTCCCAGGGGACCTCTTGCATATATTTTGGAACTGTTCTCACATTCAACCACTTTGGGGTCAGATTGTTGATAAAATGGACCCGGTGTTAGACTATTCGGAATATATCAGTCCTGAGATATGTATTTTAGGGGATCTGGAAAGGATTGGGGGGAGTGTGGCTAAGCATCATATTTCCTAATGTCAGCTGTTGTTAAAGCATTTGTTTCTGCGACATTGGAAGGAGGATTTAGTTTATGATTATGATCAGTGGGTGAGGGACCTTATACAGGTCTTAGAGAGAATTAAATTATTCATGTTGATGGAGGAAGGAGAATGTTTACAACGGATCTGGAGGACTTTAGAGTGGTCTATGCAACCCAGCTTAAAGGTCCGAGGGTTCGGGTCTGTCTGTCTGAAGAGGAGTAGTGGAAGTGTCTTTAATGTGTTAGGGTTTATGGGGCTTTTCGTTGATGGGACCTGGTTGATGATTGTTTGATAGGCCTTATACAGGTTTAGCTATTATTCCTTTGTATGGGGTTTGTCTAACTGTAAGGTTTCTGCTGTGGTCGGGCATATGGGGTTCTCTCTTTCCCAGGACACAGTTACCTATGGGTGGGCTGGTAGTTTTCCTGGGATTTCTTTTTCACTATATCTATAATTCAGGTTGTTAAGTAGAAGGGTCTAACCGGCCTGAATTGGGTCTGGTGTAGTGCATGCATTTTTGTCCACCACAGTGTGTTGGGGAGCTACGGGTATGGCGATTGGATTGGGTAATTGTGATTGTATATAGTTATGGGGATGTATATAGTTTCCGCACCCAGTTTTGGGGTGTGGGCCTGGTGTCTACTTCGGGCTGTGTGTGTGTATGTATTTTGCAATAAAATTTCAATAAAGAGGTTTAAAAAAAAACAAGTGCTTATGTGAAAGAAAAGGTGAAAGGAGAGGGAGGAGGAAGAGTCGTGTCCCTGCCTGGAGATCCCTTCAGGATGCGAGGAACCCTGTAAGGGGATTGGGGGGGACCAGAGAGAAGGGGATAAGGCAGTCCCAGAGAGCCCCCTTCAGGATGTGGGAAACCCTGCAAGAGGGCTGTGGGACTAGATAGAAAGGGGGATAAGGCTGTAGGGATTTAAAGAGGGAGCAGAGAGAAGAAGGAGGTGTGACTTAAATGCTAGGAGGAGGAATAGGACCTAACCCAGGAGAGGACCCTTCAGGATGCGGGGTACCCTGCAAGGGGGTTGAGGATGGTCAGTAGATAGGGATTAACAGAGTGAGAGGGAGGGAGTGAGAATGAAGGGAAGAGAATTCGAACCTTTGGAGGTGATGGGGCCTAATCAATAGTCCATCAGGATGCAACTGGACCTTGCTAGTAGTAATGGAAAGCCAAGACAGTGGATAGATAGAATGGGGGGGAGTTTTGCTAAGGCTCAGTTGGACCCCTTCAGGATGCTGAGAACCCTGCAAGGGGGCTGCAATGGCCAGGGAGAAAGGACGATGGGGAGGGGAAGGAGTGGAGACAAGACTACACACAGTAGGGCCCCCTCAGGATGCTGAGAACCCTGCAAGGGGGATTGCAAAGACTAGGGAGAAAGGTAGATGGGGAGGGGAAGGAAAGGATATATATGTATATTGGGGCTGGCAGTATAGTCTAGAGGTTAGAGTAATGAGCTGTGAATGAGCTTGGTTCATCCAGCAGACCTGGATTTGTTTCCCACAACCAACACTTGCATATTGTGTGACCCTGAGCAAATCACTTAGCCTCCCCAGTGCTCCCAGGTCAACCCTGAAAACAGGACTTGTGCCTAGTGGGCCTTACACAGTTACCAAAAGAATAAAATAAAGATAAAAATAAAATACGCATATATACATTTTTATTTATTTATTTAAAATTTGTTAACCGTGAAAAGCACACTGAGCCAAGGCTCATTTCCAGGTGTAACCCGGGGACATGAACAAACATTTACAATACAAGGGGAGAAAACAAAAACTATACAATAGCAGGATAACAGAGATAATGCAATGGTTATTTACATTTATTTATTTAGTGATTCAGAAAAGACCTTTGAGTGCAAGCTCTTTTACAAAGGTTCCACGTCATAGATTGCAAAACAAAGTACAATAGGAGAAAGCAAAGGTACATTACAATGAACAATATAGCTTGGATTCAGAACTTACAGAATAACTCAAAACATAGGTACAAGTTAAAATAACAAGAAAAACACTTTGAAGGTGGGTGGGGTTGGGAATAAGCAGCCAAAAAGTACTTTGTCAGTAGTTCAGAGGGACGAGGATAGCTTGCACTGGGGTGAAGAAAGGAGATACGAGAGAGAGGTATGTACTGCGGTGAAGGGTGTGGGAAGAAGAGCGATAAGGTATAGGGAGAAATGGTGGGGTGAGGGGAGGCTGAGTGGAGAAGACATGCTAGAGTAAATGGTGGGGTGTAAGGAGGCATGGTCAGGCAGCCTGCATTAGTAGTGACTGTAAGGGAAACTCATGGGACTGTGATTTGGGGGAGGGTGGCGGGTGCCAAAGGAGCATGATGCAAACTGATTGCTGAGGTAAATCATGAGAAGGGACAGAGGGAGGGGGTACCTGAGGCCTGCCTAGTGCTTGCTGGGGGGACACAGAGAGCAGGTGTGGCTGAACTTTGGGGCAGGTGCGCTTACAGTGTGTCATTAGGTGCTATTTGAGGTCAGTTTTGAATTGTGCCAGACAATTGGTGGCCAAGAGGTTCCCAGGGAGTTCATTCATCTACAGGGGGGCCCAGTAAGCAAACACATGTTGCCCAAGTGAGGTGCGATGGAAGGGGATAGCCAAGGCCCCTCTAGTCCTCCCTCTGATGACCTGTAATGAGTTGGCCACCTTGATCAAATTGTCTACAAATAGAATGAGTTAGCTATGAATAGCCATCATCATTTACATATTTACATATTGTACATATGGAAAAGAGAGAGGAATTATAAGGTGGGTGCAATGGGAGGGAGGAGGAGTGGGGGATGGAAGCAGAGTGGGGTGTGGCAGAGGAAGGGAAATGGGTAAGTGGACAAGAGCGGGGGGGTGATAGATTTGAGTTGTCATTTGAAAGCTGGGAGGGAGCTGAATTCACAGAGGGAGCAGGCACTTGATTCCAGAGGTGAGAAAGGAGGTCAGAGAAAGTGGAGGCACTGGCTGATGAGCACAGGTGGAACATAGAGAATGAGCGAGGATGCCAGGATCTAAGGGAGTAGGCAGGAGTGGGTGCAGAGGAGAAGAGTGAGGAGAGATATAGAAGGTGGAGGCTATGCCATAATTTAGCTGTGACTATAAGTGATTGAATGTACCACCTACGAGGAAATGAAGGAAAATTTAGAGGAAAGGAGAGAGCAGTGATGGGTGCATGGCGGAGAGTTTGTGGCGAATCTGCAAAAAGAGTTGAGTAGGGTGTTGAGCTTAGAAAGTGAGGAGGCAGGGGCTGCAGCATATATAATGTCCCTGTAGTCAAAAATAGGGAGGAAAATCTTGTGAACTAGTTCACAGCGGATATGTAGGGGGATTGCGTGTTTGTTGCGAAACAGCATGCCTGGCTTTGGGCACAGCTTTGAGCAGAGGGAGTTAATATGGATAACACTGTTGAGGTGTTGGTTTAGCCAAAGCCAAGGTATTTGTAGGGGGTGACTGCGTCGAGGGTGGAGATATCAGAGATTGTGAACTGGGGGGGAGGGGGTTGGCCAATTTTTTTTGGGGGGAGCCAAAAAATCATGGAGGCTTTTTTTTTTTTTTTTTGCATTCAATTTAAGGGAGTTATCTGTGAACCATGATAGTATGCAGTTGAAGTCGGACTGAAGTGAGTCAGTGGCGGGGCCAGAAATGTAAAGGATGGTGTCATCAGCATAGAGGTGAATATTAGATTGAATGCAGACTGGGGGGAGATCATTTATAAAAACAGAAAAGAGGATAGGGCCGAGGATGGTACCTTGGGAGACACCTGATAGAATGGGGAGGGGTGGAAGCAGAGATGCCTACTAGACAGATTGTTGCCAGTTGCAGAGGTAAGGTTGAACCAGAGGGCAGTGGAGGAAGCAAGGCCCGCTGAGTGCAGTTTCTGAAGGAGAGGATGGGAGACAGAATCAAAAGCCTTGGTGATGTCAATAAATATTGCTGAAGTGAGGTGGCCTTTGTCCATTGCTGAGAGGATTGAGTTTGTAACACAGAGAAAGAAGGAAACTATGTAATGATTTTTTCCTGAAACCAGACTGGTAGTCTGAGAAAGTTTGTTGAGGTGAAGGACTCAGCCAGTTGAGAGGACTAAGGTTTCCTTGAGATTTGCCAGGGAGGGAAGCAGGGAAATTGGGCTGTAATTTCCAGAGGCTAAGGGGTTGCCTCCTTTATGCAACGTGACAACGTTACCCAGTTTCCGTTGTGTTGGGACTATGTTGGGGAGGAAGGAGAGGTTAATTATGTGAGATAAAGGGGAGGCTATAGCAGGGGCAGATGGGCACAGGAGCTTGGGGTAAAAGCCATCAGGGCTGGACTTGTGTAGATTTAGAGTGCAAAGGGCATGAAAGATTTCCTGGGGTGTGGTGCGGTGCAGGCACCCATGGGGGAGGGGGGAGTAGGAAGGGACAGGGCTGTCAGTTAGTGCACAGGATGTGAAGAAATTTACACATCTGTCAGCGACTGAGGTTTGGTCCAAAACTGAGGACCCATTTAGCAAGAGTGTGGGGGTAGTTACCTGACTGGTGGGGTTGATGAGGGATTTGACTGTGCTCCAAAAGGATGAGAGGGCCAGGCAGAATTATAGACTTGATCTACCCATGATTTAGCTTGGCATATTCCTTTTGTGCAGCAGTTTCTGAGCTTGCGATAATGGTGAAGGTCAGAGATGGCATTGGTGGATCTAAATTTTAATCAAGCTTTGTCACAAGCCTTGCAAAGAGATAGGATAATTGGGGGGGGGGGGGAGATCCAGGGTAGTTGGAGACGTCTGACCCTGGTGGTGTGGAGAGGGCCCCGGAGGTTCCAGATACCAGTCATAATGGAGAAGTGCATGAGTGCCTGATTAATGCCTGAGGTCAAGAAGACAGGGGACCAGTCTGCCGCATTTAGGTCAGCCTGGAGAAGGCGGGGGTTTAGTTTGTGAGTCGAGCAATAATCGAGATATTTGGGGGAGGATTTGAGGAGGTGAACTTTCCTGGTGCAACAGATGAAACAGCGGTCACTGATAGCATTGTTTAGGACACTGCTGGCAGATATACGGTGATGATGAAGGCAGAGGATCCAATAGAGGAGGGTATTACTGGTGGAGTGCGGGTTGCAATGGGTTGGTTCAGTTAATAGCTGTGAGAGATTTAGTGACTCAGAGGGTCTGGTGTGAAAGGAGGAAGGGGAGAGCCAATCAGTGTTGTAATCCCCATCATGAGTAGCTCTCCATTGGAGGAGAGGGAGACAACTGAGTCGAGTCATGAGAGGAGGGATTCAAGGGCCAGTTAAGGGGCAGCATGGAGGGTGCCAATGTAGATAGGGGAAGTGGATGGTAGGGAGAGACAAACAAGGAGGATCTCGTGGGATTTGGGGACTGTTTTGGGAGAGGGAGGGAGGGAGCTACGGACATACATGGCAACTCCACCATCTCACTTACCACGGTGCTGGTAGTAAAGTGTGAAATTCTGAAGAGCAAGCTGGATTTCAGGGGTGCAAGAGGAAAGCCATGGCTTAGAGATGCAAAGTACACCTAATGGGTGTTGGGTAAGCCACACTTTTAAGGCGTCCATTTTGGGTAGAAGACTACGGGCGTATATGTACAAAATTTGAAGACCTTTGTGGGGCTGGGAGGGTGGACCGGGGTTAAGTTCGACATCTCCAGAGATCAGCAAGAGGAGGAGGAGGAAGAGGAGAACAACAAGAGTACAGTAGACACTTCTTGGATGAAAACAGTAGGGAGAGGGGTAGAGAGCACGGCGGGGGGGGGGTGATGAAGGGAGAGGAGGAGGGATAAATGCTTTGTTAGGGAGACTGGGAGAAGGCCCGGGTGGATGGGATGGTTGGCAGAGGTATGGATAGGGAGGGTAGGGAGACAAAGGAGGAGTGATTACTTTCCCACCACCGAAGTCAGGCTGACTTGCTATAATTTAAGTGGAACTGCAGTACATCTGCCCTCCTCTTTCCAATGAGCTGTTAAATAGGGCCGTCCGAGGTGTAGCCAGTACCTCCTTGAGATTCTTCAGTTCCCTTGGGTTGACCCTATCTGGCCTCACTGCTTTGTCCACTTTCAGATTTGCAAGTTCCTTTGAGACTCCCTTCCAAAAACAGACTAGTGTCCACCTCCATCCCTCCAATGCTTGTTACATTTTTGTGGTGCCTCCCTGTCTCATTCCTCTATGAACACTGAACAAAAAGTATTTATTCAGGATGTCTGCCTTTTCCTGTTTCCCCTCTGCACAGTCCCTACTTTCCTTTCTTAACCTTACAATCCCACCCAGTTTTTTTTTTCCTCTTACATACCTATAAAATGTCTTGTCCCCTTTTGTTATTGCCTTAGTTACTGTATTCCCTCTCTTCAGTTTGTGCTTTTGCACTCCTTACTGCTCTTTCTGCTTCCCTGTTTCCCTGATACACCTCCCTGTCCACCTCCGTGTTTCCTTGTACCTTCTGAATACTACGCTTTTAGCATTTACCTTTTCAGACATCTCTTTCTAGAATCGTAGCAGTCTTGTTTTACTCTCTTTTGCTCCCTTGCTTGATGCAGAGGTTTGCTGCATTCATTACGGCCCTTTTTTAGTTTCCACCATTGTTCCTCCACTCAACCCAGTTCATCTCGCCTGTCAGGCATCCCTAAGGCATTTCACCCATCTGTTTTAAAATCTGCCCTCCTGTAGTTCTGGACCCCTCACCTTTGTGTGGTTCAGTTTCACAGCTGTCCTTCTATTGAACCACACTGTACAGTGATCGCTGGTCCCCAGCTGGCCACCCCCCCCTCCTTTAACGACTGCAACACTGTCCCAGTTGATGAGTACCAGGTCCAGTTTTGCCCCATCAAGAGTGGGTTTACTGACTAGTTGCCTGAGGAATACCCCCTGCAGGGAGTTCAAGATTTCCCTGCTTCTAGCTGAAGCTGGGAGGCTTCAGTCTACATCTGGCAGATTCACATCCCCCACAACAGCACCTTCCCTTTTTCTGCCATCTTGCCAGTGGCTTCCATCAGTACCTTATCTACCTCCTCCCCCTATGCTGGAGGTCTGTAGATCACACCAGTGTGAACAGGGACTCCATTCCCCATCTCTAGGGTGACCCACAGTACCTATGCCCCGTGCATTCCTTGTATCTCCATTGCTTTAATGCCCTTCCTCTCATAAAGTAACACACACCCTCCTTTTTTCTTACCTTGCCCTTTCTGGACAGATAATAGCCTGATATGGTCATGTCCCAGTTATGGATTTCAGTGCACCATGACTCAGAAATGGCCACAGTATCCAGGCTGGCCTCTTCCATTGTAGCCTCTAGGCCTGGAATCTCATTTCCTAGACTTCTAGTATGTGCACATATGGCTTTCCAGTTTTTGTTGTGGTTGGAAGTGCAGTCTGGCCCATATGTACAAGGTCAATGCACGCTGCCATGAGTCACAGCACATGGAAAATGCACCTAGGTGTCTGCCAGCTTTCGCTTGAGCTTCTTCCATGCTCCTGCCAGGGTGTGAATCCTATCTGTAGCTAGGGTAGCCAGGGCTGCAGTCAAGAATTTTGGGGCCCAGGACAAGTCCTTGATAAGGGCCTCATCTCTCAAACCAGCAAAGGTTGGGGGCCACTAGGTCCCCAGAAACTTTGGAGGGGTTAGATGCTCTGTGGTGAGTTTTGGGGCTTTTACTGAAGATAAAAAAAAAAAAACACCTTTGTTACATCTTCCCTACCTCTGACTCCAGGGAAAAAATATTTTTCCCCGCAGGAGTCAGGGGTGTGGTAGACTCTGGTTGGCCTTAGAGTCTGGAACTGGGGATGTGCAACTGGCTGACCAACAATGCCAACAACCACCCACACCATGGGCATTATTGTAATGTACTGTGAAAGATTTTTTAATAAAGGCCGGGGATCTGGAGGGCAGTAGGCCCCTACAAGCTCTAGGTGGGGTTTTAGATGCTCTATGGTGAGTTTGGGGGCATTTATTGAAGATAAAACACTTATAAACGCATGTAAAATTTCCCCCTGTATGGATTAGTAGCCTATGTAAAACTGGTAAAAATAACAATTCTGACAGGTATGCAGCCTGGTTTGCCAGCCAGCCAGGATTAGCAGGTAAGATTCATGGGCCCCCCCCCCTTCTCACTGCAGCTCGTCTTTGTAATGTTTCCAGAAAAGGTGCAACCTTCTGGGCCTGCAACACTGGGAGTGAAATGTGGACCCATACATGTGCAACTTCCTTGGGTAACTTAATCATTATGAACAGGGCCTGAAACAGGGACACCCAGTGATCCCTTTAGCCAAATACACTGCCACAGTTTAAGAAATGAAACATGAGGTGTGACATGAAATAAGTAACAACCATGTGGAAGGGGGATTAAACAGAAATGAACACACTATTTTTAATATCACTGCCAGCACACCAGCAAACATTGGTATCTTGAGTATTACCGAACATCAATTTTTATTTAGCTTAATCTGGGAGCTAAATGCTGCCGCTTCTTTCCACTTCTATAAAACTTAATGAATGTACAGCACAAGGGTACACCACAAGATTGCACTCAGGACCCTGGAATGTACAGCTTCACTACCAATTTTGGGAACAGGCCTAGAGGCCCAGAGACGCAGGGAAAAGAGGCCTGGTAAAACAGGACTCAAAGCCCTTGTGTTAAGAACTCGATCCCAGATTTAGTCCCGAAATTCCTGCCAGGATTCCATCCCCCATTCAGTCACCATTCCTGTTAAAGCCTGACCAGGAGTCCTGACCCTGGAATACACCCCCTTGCTCCCCACTCTTGCTATTACTGCAAGTGTGTTGTAAACTGGGACTGCAAAACTGTACTTTTAGACTTTTCTTTTAATAAAACCCAGCCCCTGGACACAGTCAGACTTGACCTAATCTCTGCATGCGCTACTACAAGGTGTACCTGTTGGCAGACTACTGCCTGACCCCAAAAGTATGAACTATCAAGAATTTCCAGCATAAACCCAGTCCCAAGTTACTGCAGTCAGGATGCAGCATCACAAGACTCCATCCCAGGGATCAGGGCATCTGCTGCCAAGCTGGCGGGGAAGCTAGGGTTGAAACCTACCCCCTGCACAGACCAGGCCCAGGGAATTGTGCCAGGCATGCCTCCAGAGACTGCAACAGAACAGTTACCAATCCAGCTAAGGACTGGACCCCCCCATCTAGCTCTGACACCACAGCCTGAACCACAGGCAGACAACTCCGACAACATGGCAGCAGGCACGCTAGACATCTGCCCCAGGCATGGACAAAAACCTGGTTGTATTTGGACAAACCAAAGTTTTTGGCTTCCCTCCCCCCAACATGAACTGAACTCCTGGTGTAGAGGCTATGGTGTCAATGCCATGCATACCTCTCAACTGCCCATGATTTTATTTTAAATTACTCCAACTGGGATAACCCCATAAGAGGCAGCATCTTGTTTTCAAGGGGATCTCAAGCAGGATAGCAGCAGCCAATTCTTAATGTAGTCCAGTAGGGACAGTTTCAGTATACACAAAACCACTATAGAGCAGACTTGTTGAGTTGATATGATATACTTTTCAAGTGTCTTGGATTTTCAGGGACATCCCTGATCTTGCCTCTAAATTTTCATCTGTCCCTCCTAAAATTAATATTTGCGTCAGGGAGAAGTAGGTATTTGAAACATAAAATATATACTTTCCCCCACATTAGTTTTACAGTCTAGTTCTCTATCAAGAAAAAAACAAGACAAATGCTGTTGTGGTGCTTTTTGATCTGATATGACAATTTTTATGTTCGCCACACGTGCATGCGCACAGCAGACATTTTGCTATAATAGTGACTTTTGAGAGGTGTGACACTGTTGGTCCAATACAGAGCAGTCTGCAAGGGGTTTGACCCTGTCACACCAATCATAAGGCACACTGATCATGACACTGTTCTGGCTTTGAGGACGGAAACTTTTTGTGTATTTCAAAGAAAGAGTTGATCCAATCATGGTGCTGCTCTTTCCTTTGATCTGCATGACACTACCCAGCAAATAGCTGATCAGTGTCCTGATAAGCCTGCTTCTCAATAACCCACTTTTGGTTTGCTTGCTACTGTAAAGAAAACCTTAACTCAGTTTTTTTGTTGTTGTTAGTAAGCCCTGTAAAGAAAACCGTCCATTGACGTCTGTTGCAGCCGTGACTGTATTGCTTTCCAAATTATCTCTTCGATGGAAATGTCCCCTTCTCTGTTGCCAACCCCATTCTTGGCTGTAAGCTGCTCTGCACTTTCAGGGGTGTAGGGGTTTCTGAAGAAGTCTACAGCCCCTCTGCCTGACACCCAACAATATTTAAAATCCTCTGTCTGTTTGATGGACATGAGAGATTACTGCTTCTGATGGTCTCTTTGCTTGTTCTCCATTCCCAGTTTTATATCACTAAAGCTGTTGTTGGGTGAGCTGATCTGCACTTTCTGGGTTAGAGGGGTTTCTAAAGGAGTCACCAGCCCCTTCACCCACAGTACTGATCGGGACTCCATTTATACTTTCCGCTCTCCATGACAGGTTCAAGTCCAGTGGTGCCTTTCTGTCACTTGTGTGTTAAGTCACCACTGCACTCTATTCCTAGGAAGACAGAGTACTGCCATATTAGTGCTTTTATGTTAAGGTTATCTAGGATATTGTTTCTGCCTTACAGTGAGGAGTGCACATTTGGGCCTTGCTGTTCTCTTATTTTGCCATACAAAGTCATTATTATTTACAAACCTACCTCAGACAGCAGCAATTAGCAGTGAATGTCAGCGAAGAAAATTATTATAATTGCGAATGGACATACAGCGCAAAGAGTGCTAAATTCAATGTGTGTGTGCTGGCCCACAGACTTGACTCAAGTTTTAAGTCTGGCCCCCACCCAAAACAACTTGTGCAACACTGCATTAGTACTAGAGGGCCTTTCGGGCTCCTTGATGCAGAACAGTAGTGGTTCTGGCGCATCAATGTCAACGAGTTAGCTGAACAAGTCCATGCTAGTGGCATGTTTAGAAATCGCACACAGGGATTCAAAGGAGCACTCTGACTCGCTATCTCCATCCCCAAACCCATTGTCCTCGAAATTGGGCACTTTAGGTTGCTTGATGTTCACCACGCTTATTTAGAGCCATTTCAGATAGTGTCCAGTTAGGAATGCACTTTCTGGTTCTGTTATGGTGGCTGCTGACTGTAGTTCCTAGAGCTGTAAGGGATCATTTCAGGTATCCTGTCCCTACCAAACTCAGTCAGGAAAAGGACAAGTTCAAATTAACAAGCTTTTGAGACCCCAAGGTCTGACTTTGAATAGAATAGCAGGCTCTCTAGGCTAGGGGTAGTTTCTTGGAGCAGGATAGGTGCCATGCGTTATGGACATTTTGAAGCAAAGGTTACTCCTTTTTCAGAGCTCTAAGGAAGGAGAAACCTTTGCCCCTAGCATGGGAAGCCTGGGAAATCTATGCTAGCCTAAGTGTTTAAAAGTTCATAATGCAGGTGCGAGCAGCCAGGATGGAAATTAAATACATCCATTCTATGAATTAGGTAACTGAGCCATGAAGATACCCAAGTACCGACTGCTTGTGTGGTTGTTGACTTGAAAGAAACCATGAACAAGTCATCTGGTGAATTCTGAATAAAAGATTCACTGAATAAGCTAATCAGTTCCCTCTGTAGTCCTTCCTGTTAGTCTGGGCCTATGTACCACAAGAGACAGATGTTTCTATGTTTTAATTCCCCTACTACTGAGCACCAAAGTTTGGTATCAAGGGCCCCTCACTGATGTTGAGCTGCCTGAAGCCCTCAAAGACAGACAGTGACAGTCGAATCGAGCTGTAGTGGTAGACAGGGACAGACCAGACAGATGACTGCACACACTGCTGGCAGAATTAGTCATTGCTTTTTTGTCATCATTAGTTTGCTGAGCTTCTGTCTAGGCGGTGGACCAACTTTCAGCCTAACAGAACCACAGACCTCTTAACACCAGCCAGTGCAGTACAGAAAGGATTTGGAACCTGCAACAGCAGGACTCCAACTCTTCAAGGATGACTAAAGTTCAAGAGTAGGAATAACAGCAAAATAATTGAAATTCAATACAGTGTACTTACAGAAGATATTAATCATTTCATACACACAGCAGCACTCACTCGAGACATGCCCTGAATCACAGACTGTTTCTATCTGTTACAAAATGAATGCACTGTATTTTTTGGGGGTGGCTTGCATGGATTACCCACCAGCCATACAGTTAATGCCATTCAGAGTACCAGGCAAACTCTCTGACTGCATGTATAGGCATCAAAACCCCTACATCTTCCAGGGACTTAACAGTCACCATGGAACCCTGGCCTGATTCTGACATCCAGAACTGCCTCTACATAAGACTGCCCTTGCCCCCAAAAGTTCTTAATCAGCTGTGATTTTTCCCATCGGCCCTCTACCACTGTAGTGCCATTGCAATAACACTTAAGCTGCAGCAGTCCCGTGGGGAAGGTAGACAGCAGACTTTGGAACCAACACTGAAGAAACTCAGGCAGACAACTGAGGAGGTCGACAAATCCCCCTTGGCCCATCATAAGAGTTGCTGCAGTAGAGAAACTTGGGCACCTCCCATCCAATTCCTGGAAGTGTTGTCATCGGTAGCACCTGGAGCCACCCAACTGTGTACACCTGGCTTTACTCTTGAACCCTGGTTACCTGCTCCATAGCTCAACACACTACCACTGGCCCATCAGTAGCACCCTCAACTCACTCTCGTACCCAGCCCCACATGTTAGCACAGCATGCTACTGCTGGTCTATCCAGCTTTTCTTGTCATGTTGCATACTTCAGTATGGATGTTCTGGGTCTAAACAATCTTTCTTTTAATATATATTTTATCTCCTGACTGGCTGTCCATCTTTGCAGGGATATGTCCCATTTGCAGGAATATACGCTTGTCAGGCTGAGGGAATCCCAGGCATCATATAGACAGCAGTATTGTTTTCCCTCCCCTTCATGTATAAGATTTATATATGTTGGCCACACCCATACAACATTCCACTGTGGCAGTAGCAAGCTCCATTGGCCAGCCACTGAGGGCACTGTGACAGCTATTTCTACAGTAGGCATGCTGATGCCTGGTGTCAGACAGCAACTGGCTGGGCTGAGGTGGTGAGTGGAGGGACTGTGTCGGTTGATGCCACTGGATGCTACTTTACTCCTGGGGTGAGTGGGGGCCACAGAGGGTGGGCGTAGAGGGTCCTGGATGGGCTGGCCAGGGAAGGGGCAGTCAGGGCAATTGGGAGGGGAGTGATGATGGCAGAATGGGGGGACCACTAATGGTTTATATTGCAACACTGTATAATCAGCTTGGGGACTTGGGGTGGATCACTGGACACTAGGAATATTATTTAAACATCAATTAAGGGCATATGTATGGTGATCAAGGGTGGAGGGAACCACTGGACACCCAGGACATTATTTAAACATCTATCAAAGGTCTATGTGTGATTATCAGGGGTGGGGTGAGATGCTGGCAGGGACTGACAACTCCTGCCATCAGTCCTCTTCCCAGCACTTGGCTGGGAAAGGGGGTGTTTGTGTACCACTTTTCATAGTGATAAGACTAGGGTTATGACAGCAGTAAACTGCACCTCAGTTGAGACTGTTTAGTGTTCAGCACTTTCAAAACCTTTGAATGTAACTCTGCCCTGCAGGCAACGAAGATCCCTCCGAACTCTGCCTTGCATGCAACAAGAATCCCTCCTTTGCATGGGCACAGTGGAATATTTTGTGTGACAACACTATTGGGTTAGTACTGCACACCACAGGCCACTGAATACGACTTCTGCAACATCAGATCGTGCCATTCCCCATTACCATGGTCCTAACATGGTTAATGGCATTGAATAAGAGGTCCAAAAGCTTAATGCAGCAGTGCAATGAAAAATGTTTTGCCAAAAAGTTTGATTTGGCTACA
The DNA here is from genome assembly GCA_016271365.2 of Neoceratodus forsteri. Lineage (NCBI taxonomy): Eukaryota > Metazoa > Chordata > Ceratodontiformes > Ceratodontidae > Neoceratodus > Neoceratodus forsteri. Next base: position 272,832,547 of record CM057455.1, read on the forward strand.
CATATCAGTATACCTTTCAAATCTACTTTTCCTAGGTAGAGTGGTACAAATGGAGACTGGTACTATGATCTAACATAGCTGCAGTAAAAAAAAAAAAAAAAATACAATGCAACAGAGGCAAAAATTAAAAAAATACACAGAATAACATGCGTTTTTATTGCAACTGTGTTATACCATTGTTCTACCGCAATTGCATTATACTGCTCAACTTCTGTATAACTAACACTGTACTTCCATGCTGCGCACCATTAGGTCTTTGTATTTTCATGGTCCTAACCCTTGTCAGGTCTACAGTGCTATTTGTAAGCCAAATGTGGTGGCCATCATTTTATTTTTCTTGAGAAAAAAAATTACATTTATAAAATACCCAGATTTTGGTGGAACTTGAAAATTCTTCCACCAAATCAAATGAAATCTTGCTGGAACACACTAGACTGAACATCTTTATCTTTTATATCTTGTCAAGATGCTCATGTATGCAGAAGACTAAGATCATGCCCCTCCATTAGTCCCTTTTGTTTTTCCAGCCTCTTCTCATTGCATTTGTTCTCCATATCCCTGATCAGTTCGGTGGCCCTGCATTTCATATTTTCCACTGTTTAAAGGTCCATTTTAGGAGTGTGTATACCTTGAATATTAATTTCAGAATACCATGAATACTGGGGTGTTCACTGTTCATCACAGAATAATGAACAGTATCCAAATGAGTTGTGTCACTGTTCAGAAATTAATAAAAAAAAAAAAAAAAAAAACTAACCCTCCCCAGGTGGCCAGAGCTAGTTTCCTGGCTAACCTACTTCCCTAATCCAATCTTTTTGCACCCACCTCCCCATTCCTCAGCATCCCTTACTTTAAAAATAAACTGCTCCAAAATGCCAGCTCTTGTCACTCTTCCAGGAACTGACAGGTAAGCTATAACCCAAGACAGGCCATGGGTGTAGGGGCATTAATGTATGCCTAGGGTGAATTGTGAGGCTTGTGGCTGAAGGCCAGGTACCCTCTAAGCAGCCAGTAAGTGTATTAATGCCCCCATATACCCATGGACTGGAGTGGATTATTGCACTTAAAATGGGTTAAAGGCAAACTTTCTTTTTTATATTTAAACAGGAGATATTTACTGTATCCTGCTGTTTTGAAAAGTAGTCTGCAACAACAGATGAACATTGCATTCATTCAGTTAATACAAGCAAGACCAGTGGTGAACATCCGGCATTGACAAACGCTTTTTGGAAGTGTACTTGGTTTTGGTCGTTTAAGTTGTCCCTGATTTTTTTTCAAGCAGTGCCCCTAATTTGCAGTGAAGGAGGTGGAAAGGCATGAATCATGAGGTGCATGGTTAGGTGCCAGCTAGCCATACATGTGCATATCTGCTACAGGTGCAAAGCACCGATTAACTGTGTGTTCAACTCTTCTGCCCTGTTGAGCCCTGTGCCTTCCCTTCAATGCCCTGTACACACAGGTCTTACCAGTACTTGTAGAGGTAGGCTGGCCTGGAGGAGAGCACAACAATTCACTCCTGGCTTTTCATGCCACGACTTTCTGCATCCAACAATTCAATCCTGTGACAATCCGCTCCTCTGACAATCTGCACCAAGACAACCCGGCCCCGTCAATTAGTCCCTTCATCCCATCACTAAGGGAAAGATAATGCACAAGGAAACTGTTCAAGTAATATAGGTACATTTTACCTTACAGCTCCAGCATTCCTGCACAGTGCACTCTAGTAACCCCTAGCAACCACAGCTCCAGGCTTACATCCTCAGTTTCTAAAAATTATTACAAGCTTACCAACATTTGTTGGAGGGGTTTGGTCACATCCTCAGCAATTTGCAACCTCCTCAGCTAAAAGCAAAAAGTAAAATCAGCTCCGCAAATAGTCATTCTCCTGGCAACAATCCCAGCATTCTCTGCAGTACATCCTAGCAACCACAGCTCCTGGCTTACCTGTGACATCCAAATGAAGTGCATTATTTCCTCCCTCATCCGCCCTCTTCATATTCAGGTAAAGTCATAAGTCTGTGCAGAAGTAAAAGTTCAAAGTAATAATTTCAGTTTCTACAAGTAAAAATGCTCTGGTATTCAGGGACGTTTAATGTTAATAGTCTTACCGACAACTTTTGAATTCTGTGCAGTAGAAAAACTTTAATCCATCGTTTCAGCTTCATACCATCTACCACTGGATGTGTTGTACCCCATTTAAAAACAGTCAAATCTTTTTTCACAAATTAAAAACTTGTCACTGAGTTTACTGCATTTCAAACACAGAGGAACAGGATCAGTACTTAAAACTATGTGCTACACCTCATAGAAACTCCTTGGTGGTGCGGTCTGTGCATTTTTCCATGATGTATTCAAATCTTTGTGCAGTGTCTCTATATACCCAACGGGAACAATCTGGGGCATTGCCAGCTATTAGTTGTTCAATCTCAGAGTCTCGATTACATTGTATGTTATGTACCCCATCTATAAATTTCCAGATGGTTGGGTGGACCATGCAGAGAAAGCTTTGCATTCCTCTGTGGAATGCCTCTACAACATTATTTGTTTTTGTCCGCCTTTCTCTAATGGTTCCACTGTGGTTCCATAATTCTATGGGAAACTGAGGATTGTGTCTACCTGTGCCCCTTCTATTCCTCCTCCTGATCCAGTTATCCTCAAAATAGTCAATTATTAGCCGGCCCAGTGGCACTCAGGGTTGTGGCGCTGGATGCCACATCAGCGACCCGGGTTTGGGAACGGACTTGGGTTGTCGAGGGTTGGCAGGAGAGGAAAGGATTGAGCATCTGGAGGACAGCTCTCCTTTCCTGGGAGGGAGGGGGGGGGGATCAGTCCTTGGTGTTCAGCAACCCCTAGTGGAGACTAGGGGCCTTACAGCAGTTGGGGACCCACGAAAGCAGGGGAATGGCCACAGCAGCACTTCAGTGGGCATGGGCGGGAGTGTTCACGCGCCGTGCTGAAGTGCATTTCACCACCGGGCCAATGGGGGAATGCACAACAAGAAAAGGAAAAAACCCTCCTAGCCTGACAGGCAACTGCTCCCCACAGTACCTGATGCCATATGTCCAATACTGGGTCTCTGCCTCCGCCCCCTCTGCCGCTCCACTGACCTGTCCAACACTCTTGAGTCTAGATAGAGTGCCAGTATATGGAGGCGGCCCTACTTCAGGGGGCTCAGAGCTGAGGAGATAGTTGGGTCAGATCGGCAGAGGTCAGCTAACCTCTGAGGAGTAGGACCATGGTGGACGGTAGGGTGATCCGGTGAGTTGGGGTAGCCTTAGAGAGTTCAGGTGTCGGGATGAGAAATAAAGTGTACAAAAAAAAAAAATAGTCAATTATTGGCTCCTGTTCTGGAGGGAGGGCACCAAGTGTTTCATCTGTGATCTCCTCAAAACGGGTGACTACCTGGTCTGGGGGATAGAACACTAGTGCTGGAAGATATTTGCATTTTAATGCAAATTTAGCATGTTGCAAGACCTTCACTTTGAATCTTCCTATAAATACACTGGGTAAAGTGGAATAAAAAAAACAACCTGGCAAGCATTGGGAAAAATGGTTTTAAAAAAGCACGGTAGCTCTTTCAAAATCTGTTATAGTGACCTCTGGGTTAAGTGCTGGGTTCATTTCTTTAAGCCTCCTAAGCATATTTTATTTATTTATTAAAAAGTTTCACCAGGAAAGGTACACTAAACAATATAAAATTACTTGTCTCACAGAGCATCCTGGGGGAAGGGGAACATGGGATTGCAGTAATCAAAAGTACATTTCCATGCAGCATATATACATACATACACACACAGAGCTCCCTCCTGGAGCGGGACAGAAAGCGAGCGCCATAAGAGGTAATTGACTATCTCCAGCTGCAGCATCCGTGCGAGGGGGGGTTTTCAGTTTGGATCTGACTTATTGTCTGCAGACATTGGCTGACAGACTCAGCACAACAGTTGTTTGTCTTGCCTGTATTGGTGGAAAGTGCTGTTTTCTAAGGGTACTGTGAGACCGGGGGGGGGGGGCTCTCTAGCAACTGCAATTTCTGCTGTACCTGGGGCACTACTGTGGCGGGATCTCTAACATTGTACAGTGTGGCATTGCAGGTCTAGTACTGTGTATGTTTTCTCGCTATGCTCTGAGTCAGTGCTGTGAACTTTAGAACTGCTGTGATGTAAGTAGCACTGTATTGTATTGTATTTGTTTGCTGCTCACCTGTCTATCCAGCGTAGTCGGAGGTGGAAATTGCCATCTTCCCTTTTTCCGCATATGGTGGTGCTGGTATCGGGACATAGCCCATGCTAGCGCAGTGCAGAGTAGCGACCCCGGTTCCCGCTGCATACTAACAAAGATCCTTTGTCTCCTCTCCCTATATAGGCCTCCTCCAGCAGTCCTCTGCCCCACACAAGATGCCAGCCCCAACGCAGAGCTCCCTCCTGGGGCGGGAGAGAAAGCGAGCACTGTAAGAGGTAATTGACTACCTCCAGCTGCAGCATCCGTGCGAGGGGGGTTAGCCCGCCGATGCGCACAGCGCGTTGACTGCCCCATCTACCCAAGCTTGACCCTTCAAATATAGGCCCTTCTGACATCACTTCCTGACTGTAGTTATACCAAGTCCCCACTTTTCCATTTGCAGGTTATATGTGCTTGCCAGTAGAGAGACCTTCTGCCTGTCACCTCTATCTCCCTGCCTGAACTCCTCTTTCTCCTACTTCCTAGCAACCCTCGATGTGCTCCCACTACTCCTCTACCTTACTTTCATCCTGCTCTGCCCACACCTCACTCTGTGCCCAACCCCAACTGCCCTACATACTGAACCCCACCTGCCCCTCACTAAACCTCAGTGACCACTAGGAGTCGCTGTTTCTACCCTCTAATCTGCCTCGAACCCAGCCTCACTAAGTCCCCCCAGTGCCTGGAACCCCATCCTACCCAGGCCCCAGATCACCAGCCCCTCTGGGGTCCCGAACCCTGCACCCTGTACACCAAAGTCCGTGACACTACCACTACTCCAAAGTGGTATCCACACTTTCTCAAGGGCAGCTTAGATACTTACACCATTCTGCCCATCTGTCCCTCTGGCACCATATCCGTTCACCTCCTCCTCAAATGTCTCCCCCTCATTATCATACTAGTGCCTACCTCCCATAATCCTGATCCCACCCCCAGCCCATATGAGCCCGCACCTCTGCATCTCTCCCACTAGCCCAACCCCCAAGCTGGCCAATTACCCTGGTCCCCAGCACCTACCTCCTAGCCACCCCCGCCACTGACTACCCTGGCTCCCCATGGACTCACCTCATCCTCTCATTCCCTGCCCATCCCCTCTTTACTCAAGGCCCCCTCCGCCCTAAGCATACCCCCCAAAAGTTTACATACTGTCACCCCTGGTCAGGACTATGGCCTTACTACTATTCCTATCCAGTAATATACACCCAAACCCTGACCCTGTCCCCTCCAGCCCATCATTTAAGTTCTCTGGTCTCCGCATTGCCTCCCTTAATGTTTGCAGCCTCCTGAAAAAGTTTGCTGCTCTCCAGTGCTGGATCATGCTACATCAGTCAAACATAGCCACAGTAGAAACATGGCTGTCCAAGCCTACCCCTGACTCCTTTGTCTCCCTCCCAGGCTATACCCTATACCGTGAGGATTGGGCAGGTAAACGCGGGGGTGGTTGCGTGATCTATACCCGTGACTCCATCATTGGACAGGCTCTCCCCACCCCCATGCTTGTGAATGGTGCCCAGGCCCTGACACTCAAACTCACCCCCGACCCCTCCAGAGGCTCACTATCACCTACATTCCCCCAAGGAACCAGAACCCAGTGTTGACAGCTATCTTGGATTACCTCACCACCCTTCCCCATAAGGCTGATCTAGTCTTAATGGGTGACCTTAATGTGAACTGGCTCAGTCCCTCCACTTCCCCAATAAGGGACAACTTCGCTGCACAAGACCTGACACAACTCGTCTCCCAGCCCACTAGACTTAACCCAAAGAGAGAAACCCTCCTGGATGTCGTCACCACGAACCAACCTCATAAAATCCAGGACATTCAGGTCCTCCCTGACTCCTTAAGTGACCACTCCCCTATCCTATTCCTCTGGGCTGCCCCCACCCCTAAACCCATAACCCAGACCTCACTCCATAGGCGCCTCCGCCCAGGCGGGCTGATTAAACTCAAGCAATTCCTCAATCAGATTGACTGGTCCCCCATCCATCATACACCAGACATTGATGCCGCCCTTACCCTCTACTCAAAAGCCTTTAACACGGCCTGTGATCTCTTTGCACCTCTCTCCAAAACCAGATCCAAAAAACAAAATGCACCTTGGATTTCCCCTGCCCTACTCCAAATGCTCAGAAACAGGGACAACCTCTGGCACCTAGCCACTGAAACAGGCCAGGCTGTCGATAGACAGGCCTACAATGCCGCATGAAACAGGTGCACATGGGCCATTCGTAAAGCCAAGCAGACCACTACCAGGCCACTACCTCCTCCTCTGGGGAAGTGCCCAGACCTTTCTGGGACACATCAAGAGCTAAATGGGAAAACTCGCTCTCCTCCCCCATCCCAGCTCACCATTAACGGCTCTACCTCCACCAACCTGGCCTGCATTGCCAACTGCCTTAACTTCTCCTTTACTGACCTTAGCTCTCTCCTCCCTAGGAACTTCTTTGACCCAACCCCTGACCTACTAGCCTCAGTCCTCCAGCGCCCCTGGTTCCACCTACACAAGGTTTCTGCCCAGGAAGCCAGACTCCTCCTACTTAAAGCTTTAGACTGTAACAGCTCTAGCAATGATTCCCTAGACCCCAAAATACTCCAGCTGGTCCTAGATGAAGTCCTTGTCCCCCTCACCAGCCTACTTAACCAGTCCCTCTGTCGGGGAAAATTCCTCTCTGCCTGGAAAACTGCCATAGTCACACCTATACATAAAGGGGGTGATAGGTCCACCCCCAGCAATTACCGGCCTATCTCCATTCTTCCTCCCCTCTCCAAACCCCTAGAAAAAGTGGTTGCCAATCAAATCACATAATACCTGGCTAAGCATAATATCTTGTGTCCAGAGCAGCATGGCTTCCATGCTGGTCACAGCACTGGCACGGCATTAATTGAGTTCTCCAACTTCCTGCACACCTCCCTGGATGCTGGCTCCCTAGCTGGAGCAGTGTTCATTGACCTCTCTAAGGCCTTCGACACTATCTCCCATCCTCTTCTACTAGATGCACTCTGTCACACTGCTTTCTCCACTGGCCCCCTCGTCTGGTGCTCGAGCTACTTATCGACTCATTCCCAGTGTGTCAATCAATGGAACACTCTCAGAAACAGGACCCATCCACTCAGAAGTACCCCAGGGGTCCATCCTGGGCCCCCTATTGTTTAGTCTCTTTTTAAACATCCTGCACTGGTAATATTCTGTTGTATGCCATTATTTTTGCCACTCACAAAAATCCCACCTCCCTCCAGGATTCCCTACAACACTCCTTCAAGGATGCTGAAACCTGGTTTAAGGAGCGCAGACTCATCATTAATTTAAAAAAAAAAAACAAGACACTGCTGTTTACCCACCCCCAAAACAAGGCCAGCAACAGCCCACTCAGTATCCTCCCTATCACCAAACAACCGCTTGAACAAGTCTACTCCTACAAGTACCTTGGGGTCACTTTTGATTCAGCCCTCACCTTTCATGCCCACATCAATGCCCTTGCATCCACCACTAACACCTGGCTTGGCATCCTCTACCGCCACAAGGACTGACTCCTGCCCGATGCCCTTCAGCTTGCCGGTATGTCCTCAATTCTGTCTCTTGTGGATTATGGCCTGCCGGTATATGGTGCTGCTGACACCACTGCCCTTAACAAAATTCACATCACCCTAAACAACGCCTGCAGGCTAATAACTGGTGCCTCCAGGCTCACCCACACTTGTCAACTCTATGACAAGGTAAATCTCCTTAACATTGCTGAACGTCTCCGCTACCAAACCTGCATTCTAACTAAGAAAATTCTGCTCGGGCTTCTCCCACCTGAGGTGTCTGCCCATTCAGCATACCCATTCCACTGTCGCTACAACCTGAACCGCCAACAAGACCACTCTACTGGTCCACAGATTAGGACCACCCATGCTCAGAGGCCTTTTCGCTCCACAGAGCCCCAGCCTGGTTTAACTCCTCCCAACAACCATATCAACTCCCCAAAATTGCCACATTCAAAACAACCCTTAAGTAACCAACTGGTTAATACCATAGCTGCTCATGTCACTAGTGGCATTGCACTACTACCACATAGTACCAGACAATGCCACTGGGCTGCATCCCACCACACCACCCTGGTTCCCTGCCTCTGTTATTACCATCTGATGAACCTTGCCAATAACTGAATTGTTTAAATTGTTCTCTGTATGAAACCATTTGTGTAACATTTGTCTACTACTGTCATGAACTCTGTAAACTTGTAACTCTGTCTGTCCTCTCTGTGACGAGGTACCTTTATAAACGAGCCTCTGGCTCAAAGGTTGTAAATCCGAAATTGTACAAATAAATAAAATAAATACAAACATACCAAATTGCTGGCAGAGAAAGGCCCACAGGTCTATTAAGTCTGCCCAATTGTGCAGCTCTTAGTTTCATATTACTACAGCTGCCCCAGCCCCAACCAAACCCCTCCCTTCCTCCTCTTTCCCGGTCCTTCCCCCTTTGCGTTCTTGTCTGTACTGATTCTGCCCTTGACTCTATCCCAACCCCGCTTAAAGCTATCCACTGTCCACAGTTTGATAAATCCTCCAGCAGTGCATTCCATCTCACCACTGTCTGTGTCAAGTAGTCCTTCCTCATCTCCCTCCTGAACCTTCCCCCTTCCAACTTCAGACTGTGCCCCCTAGTGATGCTTCCCTCCTTTAAGCAGAACAATCCTCCCTCTCTTTGTTTATGCCTTTCAAGTACTTAAAGGTCTCCATCATGTCCCCTCTTTCCCTTCTGTCTTCCGACAAATATATGCTGAGCTCCCTCAATCTTTCCTTATACAGCAACTCCCCCAGTCCCAAGATCATTTTCGTAGCCCTGCACTGCACCGCCTCCAGTAATCTCGCATCCTTTTTGAGGTATGGGCACCAGTACTGCACACAGTACTCCCAAGTCTGGCCTCACCAGAGATCTATACAAGGGCAGGATGACCTCCTCCTTTCTAGAGGTGATCACTCTGGCAATGCACCCCAGCATCCTATTTGCCCTTGCTGCTGCTCTCCTACACAGTGCTGATACCTTCATGTCCCCTGTGACTATTACTTTGAGGTACCTTTCCTCCACTGAAGTTGTTATCTGCACTCCCCTGGGATTTCTTGCTCTGAGGTGCATGACCTTGCACTTCTTAGCGTTAAACCCCCAACTGCCACTCCCTAGACCAGCGTTCAAGTTTATATAGATCCTCCGAGTGCCTGCCTGCCTCCCTTCCTCATTGTCCACTTTTGAACAAATCTTAGCATCTTCTGTGAACAGGCTGATCTTACTCTTGACCTCCTCTGCAATATCTCCAATGAAGACATTGCACAAAACAGGACTTAGCAATGAACACTGCAGTACCCCACTTGTTACTGGCCTTGGCTTGGATGTCTTCCCCCTTACAACTACCCTCTGTTATCTACCCTGCAACCAACTCTCAACCCACCCCACCAGTTTCTCCCCACCCCCATGTCCCTCAGCTTGCTCATTAACCTACCGTGGGGCACCAAGTCAAAAGCCTTGCGAAGTCCAGGTACAGGACATCCACAGCGTGGTCTTCGACAACTGTCCTAGTGACCCAGTTGAAGAAGTCGATCAGGTTAATTTGGCATGATCTTCCCAAGACAACCCCATGCTGTCTCTCATCCTGTAGACCATTACTATCGAGACAGGTTATCAACCTCTCCTTTGGAATAGTCTCCATCAATGTCCCCACTATGGAAGTCAAGCTTACTGGTCTGTAGTTGCCCGGTTGGTCCTTGGGTCCACTCTTGTGAAGGGGCATCAAGGAAGTGTTGAAGAGGTCCATCAGAGGGCCTGCCAAAACCTCCGCCAATTCCTTCAGGACCCTTGGTGTACATAGTTTGGTCCTGGTGCCTTGTCCACCCGCAAGGCCTTAAAGTGATTTACCAACTTCCCCCGATGTCATGTTTGCAGATCACCTTCCCTTCATTGAGTGATGCAAAGCTCAGCTGCCCTGAAGTTAAGTATTAAATATATTCAGATGCTTAGTTTTTTTTTTTAACATTTTTGTGCCACAGTTGTCTCTGTATGTTTTTTTCTTCATTTGAAGTTCGCACATGAGTAGTGCCCCCACATGCATGAGTGACATCAGCACAGGGAAGGTGTTCCCACTGCACCTTTCTCACTGCTTGTTCATTCATCTTTCCCGGACCTGGCCTCAGTGAGTGCAGATTCAAAACTGAACTGGCAAAAATTACAGCACTGATGACTGAAACTGTTTGTTATATTGGCAGCTGAGGCGGATACTTGCTTTTGGGATTGCAGAAGTGGTAATTTCTCCTGATTTTCAATTTTACTCATCTGACTAAGCTCTGTATACTAGATCCATCGGTTCTAGGAACATCACAATCTACATTGCTTGAGTACAGTGTTACAGTTTTAATAAGTGCTGCAAGTACATAATTATAACTACAAGTCTGTATAAAAAAATAATTTTTTTTAACTGAGTGTAGCTGTAATCTGTAGCGTTTTGGAACACAAAAGGGTGACTTTTGAACTGGGCAGATCTATAAATGGCAGTAAGCTTTTCAGTATTGGTACATATAGGTCTGTGTTAAATGGATGACTTTTTCAACAGTTCAGAATTGTAATGTGCAGTAAGAGTATCAGCACTGAGCCGCAAAGTCCAATCCCAGGACAACAGTGCAATAAACTATATTTTTGGCAAGTGCTGCTTCCAGTGTGATTGCTTCAGTAAACTGTCTTTGCATTTCTGATTGTCACCTTCATTATAGAGAGTTTATATTTTTTCCTGTGCTCCTGTGTTTTCTTGGACTCATTTGGTGTTCTCATGCAAGCACCATAACACTGATCACCAAAGTATGCTTAGATGTGCATGAATAAAGGGACATGGTGCACTGAATCGTTTCTCCAGCTTGCCAGCTCCTCGCTAAGTTTATAAATGAATGCAATAAAATCGGTTATATACTGTACATAGTTTACAGTGTGTCAAAATTAAACACTTAGTTTTTTAACATTTTAACATACAGTCTTTTTTTTATAATTAGGATTATAGCATCATTGTATGTGCTCCGGAGCATCAGCAAAAGAAGAGACTGCTGTTGCCATCCTCTCCCAACACTGTGGTACCAATGTATGGCTTCTATGGTGTTATATTGCAAAGTGTGCTATTCAGTTCGACATACTTAGGGAAAAATGTCTGAACCAAAATATGGGCTACACAGCAATGAATGCAGGGAGTCTACACAATGCACCATGTCAATGGTAAGGCATGGGAGACAGTATAGTGCAGCATCTACTTTATTTGCTGTACACTTTACGCATGTGCATCAGAGATCCACTGTAATGGAAAAAATGGGAAAAGACAAATGGCTTGACACAGACCGAAGTGGTAATGAAGTATGCTGACATAAGTGAGGAAGAGTGGTTCAAATACAGTCCAACACTTGAGTACCTACTGCAAGGATATGTCCCTTTTTGTAGTGGACCAATCAAATGGTACTTAGGCTATCTAAACAGAAATGCAGTCTCTTTCTCCATGAGAAGGGTATTGGCAGTGTCATTTTTAACCTTGGGGGGTGGGGACGATCACTGACTGTACTGTGTATTTTTTGCTGAATTCATAATGCACCTGGAGGCACACATGTAGTGGCAATAAGCCAATGCCAGGATGGTATTACAGATGCTTATGCAGACACTAATGACAGCTGCAGTCTGTATAGTTCCTGAGCGCTTAGAGGTAACACAAAGCTGGTGCAATAATTTGCCGTTTTAAATTTATAATATGCCGTAAACAGGGGAACCGGTGACTTCAACATGTTATTCAATCACTGATACCTCTAAAGCGGAACGTACAAGCAGGTCCCCCAACCCCAAACACACACATACACAGAGAAGAAAGCTATAGCGTAGACCAGTTGGCAGTAGGGCAAAGACAGACCCAAACAGTATAAATAATTTACAGATAATAAAAGTTCTATGCTGCAGCATTTTTCTAAGTGTATGTGTACAGCTGGGGGGAGGGGGGGTTGGAGTGGTTGGGGTACAAGGTGCCTGCTTGTAATTTCCACCCTGTACTCCATCAGAGTGAGTGACTGACTGATAAATCAATTGGCACGAGGGGACTACTAACTAGTTCCAGGTGAGGAATTTGGACAAATTGGATTTGGACAAATTGTGAGCCATTTTTCCTGCTCAAGCAATGCCACTAGATCAAGCCATGCTCTCAGTGTCAAGTTGGAGTGGCCAACAAATTGTTTGCATAGGGAAAGCAATACCCTCCCCCCCCCAAAAAAAAAAGAAATATAAAAACCTAGGGTACTATCACTAGCATTTGTGTGGGCAGATCGATGCTGGGAGTAACAGAACACACACCATACCTCAATTTTGCACAGTAAAATGACAGCAATGACGGGAATCAAACCGTAGCACTAAGTAGCAAAATATAATATTAACAGTCCATGTAGCTATGTCTGCTCTCACTGCTGTACTGGAATGGATCAGGACTACTGCTGTGACTGCCCGAGCTACTGCCCACATCATTCTCGCTGCTGTCATAGGGTGATCCCTATGGGGATCTACTATGCAGCAGCTGTCAAATTGTGGCACTATGTCAGTGTCTGAAAGATCACTGTTATTGCAGGACAACATAATACTTTCATCATCGGACCCTGAAAATGAACTGTTTGACATTGCCATTGTCATGCTGCGACCAAGAGCTCTGTTATCAAGACAGAATTACTGTGACCAAGAACTAATTTTAATTGCAGAGCACAGATCTCCCTGTGGTGACATTGCAAAGGTAATGAGTGTCAAAAGTCACCAAAAACGGGCTCCAATACACAAAATTACACTTCCTGGTTTGTGAGGGTGAAAACCTGATTTAATTTGCTAAAATAGGCTATGCATCTATCAAAATACATTGCGAATCAGTTCTATATGCAGTCACCTTGCAGTATATGCGTTCATATATCAAAACTTAGTAAATCACTTTAAGGCCCTTCAGAACTCTATCCTCTTGGATGACCCCATCTGTTATCTCTGCCCCCCTTCACTCTTGCCCCCTTTTAAATGCAATATTGGGCCATCCCTTTCTTTCATGAACACCGAGCAGAAATACTCATCGAGTGCCTCTGCCTCTTCTTCCCCTTGTTCTGCCCATCCCTCTTGATTCTAACAATGTCACCTCTACAACTCCTCTTCTCTCTTATTTAAAGAATCCCTTGTCCCCTGCTCTGATCCACTGAGCCAACTTCAGCTCTTATGCTGTCTTGCCTGCCCTGACTGACCTGGCCACCTCCCTAGATGCCTTTGTGAATACCTCTCTGTCCTCCTCACTCTTTGAGTTTTGGAACTTAATGAAGGCCAATATTTTTTTCCCTTACCTTCCACTCCACTTCCTTGCTGAGCCAGCTAGGTTTTTTGGACCCGGACTGCTTACTGAGATTTGGCACATGTGGCCTCATTCAGCCCCTTCCTAATGATTGCCCACTTCTGTTCAGTATCCACCACTGGGTTAATTTTAGTCAAGTACCCCTCTAGGATGCTGCCCATTCTGGCAAAATCTGTCTTCCTGAAGTCTAACACTCCCTCCCTGTGTTGAGGAAGAACCACACTGAGCGGTGGTTGCTTCCTGTTAGAGAGTCCTGTACTACCACATCCTGGACCTGATCACCATTTATTAGCACCAAATCTAGTATGTTCCCATCTCTAGTAGGTTCCATCACCCCTTGCACTAGGTTGCTGTCTTGGATAGCCTCCAGCAGCACCTGTTCTCTGGCATGTGCTGTAGTTACTAACTGCCAGTCAACCCCAGGTAGGTTGAAGTCTCCCACTAGAACTACAATAATCAGCAACACATGTCCACAGGTAATATAAAACAGAAGCAACAGAGTAAAAAAAATACATCAGTTAGTAGCATTAGATAATCATTGGGATTTGATGCGAAAGGAGCAAATTAACAGCACTGCAGACTTAATACATACAGTGTGGACAAGGAAGTGGAATAAAGTACATTGGTTTCTCCTCACGTTAAGTGCTAGGCTAGTGAAGGGGAAGCCAGGGGGGATATTAGGAGGAGTGAGGAGCCAGAGAGGAAATTAGAAGCAGCTGCAGGATGGAGAGACGAAGTTAAGGAGGGAGGTCACGATGGACCACGGGGAGGAGCAGAAGTGCCTGACTTGATGAGGCATTGCACTCCAGAGATTAGGGAATTTATAGGAGAACGGCAAAGGCCTATAGAGGTAGTGCGTTGTGGTATAGCTAGAGTGCGGGAGTCACTGGATCTGAGGGAGAAAGGAGCAGTGCAGTGGGAGGACAGTGAGGAGGGAAGGCAAGGGGGAACTGTATTAAACCAGAATTTGGAGACAAATTTTATGCAGTGGGCTAGATGGCAGTTTTTCAGGGAAGGAAAAGCTAGATAGCGATATAGATTACAGTGGTGGGTAAAGGAAGGGGCATCTAGAGTGAAGCAACAGAAAGCACTGAAAAGAGTTTTCAATCTAGTTAAGGATGACTTTGGTGCAGCACTGTAGACTACATCACAGTAGTGAAAGATGGGTAGTATTTTCTGGACAATCTCCCACCTGGCCTGCAGAGGTAGGCAGCTTCAGCTCCTGTAAAGGTCACCTAATTTGGGGTACAGTTTTTTCAGGATGGAGTCTGTGTCCAGTGCAGTTTAGGTACTAGTCTAGCCATACCCTGAGATACCTAAAGGAGGAGGTGTCCTCCACAGTAGAGCCATCAAGGGTGTGGAAGGAGGGAAATGTAGTTAGCTTAGAAGTCTCTGCCTAGTGCCAAAGGTCATGGAGACTGTTTTTCTTGGCGTTGAGGAAAAGCTGATGGGGAGCTTCTTAGGGCTAGTGTTCCAGGATTTGACATCATGGGCTTAATGTAGTACAGTCTGGTAAATCTCATGGCCGGCACTTTGCTTTCCAGATAAGGCCATTCTTTTGCCATGATTTCCTTCACTGTGTTGCATACTAGAAAGGCTTTGTTCCTTTTGCTGATGTTCCTCAGAAGGTCCTTCTTAAAGGTCTGCTGATTGTCCTTCTCCAGGTCCAGTGTAATGCAAGTTTGTTTCATTAGTGTAAAGAGCTTATCCCAGGGGAAGTTTTCTGGTTCCTCATCCGAGGAGTGCCACTCCCTTTCTGGTTTCGCATCCGAGGAGTGCCACTCCCCACTTTCATCATAAAGCACACTGGATGGACCCAGACTGGACAGTTCCTGTACTCTAGGATGCTGAGCTCACTAGAGGTTAATAATAATTCTTAATTTTTTTATTGGCACCTTTCAAAAACCAAGGCACCTAACAATCAATAAAAGAAACAAGTAAACCATAAATTCACTCATTATAAATACAATAAAATGTAGATAAAACAGTAAAACAAAGTTTTTAAATCATTCACTGAATGCTTGCTTCCACAAGTAAGTTTTGAAAGCCTGTTTAAATCCCTCCACTGTCGCGCATTCCCGTACTGACAGAGTACAGAATTCCAAAGGGCAGGGGCCGCATGCATAAATGTACATGCCCCTGAAGGATTTTAAACAAACCCTTGGAATCTCTAGCAACCCCTAGTCAGCCAAGCAGAGCGATCACCCAGGGCAGTAAGGAACCAGAAGCTCTTTCAGGTAGTCCGGGCCCTGCCGTGTAGGGCTTTATAAGTCAGAAGCCCGACTTTAAAGGTTGGAGAAAGTGGGGGCTCCTTGGTCAGATGTTTTCTTTTGGCAGAGTCCTTCTCAGTCAGCTGGTCTGTGTGGCAGCTCATGACTGTGATCAAATTG
This sequence comes from Neoceratodus forsteri, assembly GCA_016271365.2. Classification (NCBI taxonomy): domain Eukaryota; kingdom Metazoa; phylum Chordata; order Ceratodontiformes; family Ceratodontidae; genus Neoceratodus; species Neoceratodus forsteri. The sequence goes on from CM057455.1 coordinate 272,848,517, forward strand.
TTAAAGAAAGGAGACTTTTCTCAAGGACTGGGGAGAGCAAGGTTTGTCTACAGTCTAGGATTGATCAGATGTGGGTGCATTTTCCAAAACACCTCATTGTTCTACATGTCATGAAGCAGATTTGTACACAGCCATGAAATGATCAGAGGTGGATATGGTTTTCTTCTATGGGACATGAGGACAAGGAGGAGGTGTCCTGTTTGTCTCACTTGTCTTTGTCATACGAGGGACTGAATGAGCCTGCTACTGTTTAGCACAGCCTAGGGTGGCACTTTCTGACTTGGTGGCTCCAGACCTAGCCTCCTTCACAAATACTTAAGCAGGCTATAAAAGGAAAGAGTAGCTTGAGTTAATAATACTGACGTTATAGTGACCGTCAGTGTACGGAAACACAACCGGAATTCCTGCTATGGAAGAGTCCACAGGCACAGTTTGCTCTGATAATAGGCAGGGCAGACGGCAGGGAATGGAAGATCCTGCCTATATAGTAGAAAAGATAAGTCTTACAATATGCAGGCCAAAGAGCAAGGCATCCAAGTTGATCCCCTGTAGAGAATGCAGATTGAGGAACGTTCAGAGAAAATGACCCCCAATCGGGGGAAACAAACCATTTAGTGAGCTGGTGGTCAATATGGCCACTAGCTTTCAAAATCTGGTAGCTAAAGTCAATTTTAGTTGCTATCATTTTATAGGACCCAAAAAATCATATTGTGGTTCAGTAGCCAGTTGGCTGGTAATGTTCAAATCTGGTAGCTAAACAAAGTTTTTTAGTGGCCAGTGGCCACCTAGCTACCTGATTTGTCTCACCCTTCTCCCAATGTTGTCAGACAGTCTGGGACTCAGGGACTGATTAAATAAATGCAGTGATGCAGCTCCTTACCACAGCCCACCAGGGAGTCTTTAAATAAAGACAACAGTGCAACTCCTCACTCCATCCCATCAGGAAATTATTAAATAAATTGAGCACTGCAGCTTCTGACTTCAGTCCATCAAGGAATCATTAAAAAATGCGACAAAGAAGCTCCTGGGCCACCAGGAACTCATTAAATAAATGCAATGATGCAGCTCCTTACACCAGCCAACCAAGAAACCATTAAATAAATGCAGCTCCTTACCCAAGCCCAAGAAATCATGAAAGAGATGCAGTGATGCAGCTCCTGACAACAGCCCACCAAAGAACCATTAATTAATTTACTTTGTTTACCAGGTAAGTACACTGGGCAAACGGACCCTTTCCAGGAACCACCCTGAGCCGCTACACACAGCCAAGATGTTACAATAATATGCAATACTATAAACATAACATACAATACGTGTACAACATGTAACATTAAAAACATTCGCAATTTATTTGTTGCAGCAAATGGGACTTTAGCTGTTTTTTTTTTTTTTTTTTTAATTTAGATGACTGCTTACAATAAATGCCGCAGTGTAGCTCTTGACTCTGGCCCATCAGGGAGTCATTAAATAAATGCTGTGATCCAGTTCCTCATAGCAGCCCACCATCAGGGAATCATTAAACAAATACAGCTTCTGATTCCATTTTATCAGGAAATCATTAAATAAATTGAGCACTGCAGCTTCTGACCTCGACCCATCAAGGAATCATTAAAATATGTGACAATGAATTCATAGGCCACTAGGGACTCATTAAATAAATACAATGATACAGCTGTTGACCCCAGCCTACTAGTGAATCATTAAATAAATGCAGTGATGCAGCTCCTGACCCCAGCCTGCCAAGGAATCATTAAATATATGCAGCAATGCAGTACTTGACCCAGCCTCATCAGGAAATCATTTAATAAATGTGGCATTGCATCCCTTGACCTGGCCCACCTGCAGTCTATAAATAAATGCAACTCCTGATCCCGTCCCATCAGGGAATCAAACGCCAAATGCAGTGATGCAGCTCCTGTCACTGGCCCATCAAGAAATCATTAAATAAATGCAGTAATGCAGCTTCTGACCCCATCTATTCAGGGAATCAAATATTTGCAGCAGTAGACCCATGGCCTACTTCAGAACTAAATGCAGGGACACAGCTCTTGTCCTACCAGGGAAGTATTAAATAAATGCAGCAGTGCAACTCCTGTCACTGGCCCACTAGGGAATCATTAAATGTAGCAATACTGTTTCTGACCCAGTCCAATCAGGAAATCAATAAATAAATGCAGGGGGCGCTAATGAGCAGCCAGCAGTGAAGACGTGGGTTCCCGCAGCTCCCAAACCTGCTTTAAATAAAAGTTCAAATCTAACAGCATCCTTTAAAAAAACTCACCAAACATGCCGGAAACAAGAGGGAACACAGGATGGAGGAGTATTTGCTTCTAACCTCCAGGAAAAATCAGCGTTCAACTTCTAAAAGTCAAGGGAAAAGGGCAACAGCAAAATCTTTAGAAGCTATGGGCCCAATCTCGCTTTCGGCGACAGAAATGGCAGTGTTAGGCCGTGAAGTGTCTGAGCAGGTTATGGAGGCATTGGAGGGGAAATGGAGTAAGCTGGAGGAAAAAACAGACAACCATTTGCAGAGCTTGGTGGAGCAAATGGCAGCACAAGCAAGCAGAGTCGCGGAGGAACGGATCTCGAAGCTGGAGGATGAAGTGGACCCTATGGCTGCTGGCGTGGCCAAGCAAGAGAAAGAGCTGGCCGAGTTAACAGAACAGCATGACTACAAGAAAATTATGCCAGGCGCCTAAATCTTCATCTCCGGGGGCTCCCAGAGGGGAAAGAAGATCCCGATATACTGTCCTTCTGCTCAGAAAAGCTTCCGAGTATGCTGGTCATGAAACTGAAGAAGGGGAAGCAAAAGTTGGAGCGTGCCCATAGAGCGGTGGCAGCGCGGCCGCCGGCGGGGCAACCCCTGAGACAAATCATCTTCAGATTCCATAGCTACCAGGATCGAGATGAGATGCTACGGGCCTACCGAGGAATGAAGGAATTGAGGTACAAGGGAGAAAGGCTGTATTTGGTATAGGATTACTTAAATAGAATTTTAAAGAAAAAAGCCTTCAATCCTATGCTGGCACAGCTTAGAGGGCTTAAAGTGGACTGCTTCATGCTCTTTCCTGCAATCCTCAAGATTAAACATGAGGGGGCCACATTTTCGTTTTGGGATCCAGAGATAGCGGCTGCTTTTGTGGAGGATCTTAAGAAAAAGGCAGGCTGAAAACAGTCGGCTGGGACTAGATGTGAAGGAGGTGCTTGTTGTGGCCACGGAGAGTGCATAAGCGTTGAATGACTTTAAAGTTGTTGGGACTTAAACAGCTGTTGCTTTCCTGTTTTAAAGTGTTGGAAAGTGAGTCCCCTCGCCCCCCTTGGTGCCTCACTGGAGCGGCTACTGGTCCCGTGATGGACTGAGATGCGGAGGGCCACGGGACGCTAAAATGAGTCTGTTGATGGGCGGAAGGATGATCTAGCGCTCAGCTAGCCAGAAAGCCTGCTACTGCAGAAGATGGACTGTGCTGTGAGAGAGGATCCACCTGTTGATGGGCTTTACAGCTACAGAAGTGCCTGGACTGATCCTGTGAGAACAGAGGCATCACTGAGGTCTGGTAAGTGGGGGTCTGGGCTGATGCTGCGTGAATTTCTGGGGCAGCGTCGGCGCCCCTGAGGCCTCTACAATTTTTTTGAGGTGTCCCCTGCGATCTGGAGGATGGGAAAATAATAGAGCCGCCTGTGGGGTTGAAATCCAGTAGGGTAAGGGAGGTTGAGGTGATCGCACATGGAGGGGGTGGTTAGTGTTACTGTCAAGATGTGTTAAAAATGTTGGACTGCTGAGTTACTAGCAGGTTGAGGGGATTTTACCTTTTATCTGTTAAGATTACTCGGATGCTGTGTGAATGTTGATAAGCAGGGGTGGGGGTGGGGAGCGGAACATCTGCAATGCACGACGCAGGGCCATTCTAGGAGTTGAATGGTGAAGAGGCAGTTAGTTTCTAGTTATGGTAAATGTGGGGGGATTTATTTTCTGATTGGAAATGGGGGGTTATATTGGGAAAGGGGTCTGTTAAAATTAGGTTTATATTTTTTTTGCAAAAGTGGAAATGTCTCTCATATTTATTAATAGCAAACAGTGTAATATCAGGGAGTGACTCAACAAATGTTTGCAAGCCTAGGATGTGCGGAAAATGGTTCGGTGTGAATGCGATAGAAAGGATAAAGAGAAAGGTACTCTGGCCACATGGTTAAGCACAAAACATTGGGGATTACTTCATGGAATGTGAAGGGGATCTCGTCACCGATTAAGCATGCTGGCATACTGATGGCCTTGCGCCATCAGGGTATTCGGGTAGCTCTCTTACAAGAAACGCACCTGACTAGTCGGGAGCATCGGAAGCTGGAAAGAGGGTGGGTGGGTAAATGCTACACCACCTTATAACTCGCGTAAAACAGGAGTAGCGGTGTTGATAGGTAAGGCAGCTCCGTTCACCTGCACAAGGGTAGTAGCAGACAAGGGGGAAGGGAAGTATGTTTTTGTAGAAGGGATGCCGTTTGGTGAGAAGATAACTTTTGGACGTGTTTACGCCCCTCGGTTTTCAACCCGGCCTTTTACCAGGAGGTTGTGGATGTTCTGATGAGGGAGCAATTTGAAGGACTAATCATGGGTGGGGATTTTAATGCAGTCATGCAAGGGGAGTTAGACCATTGAGAAGGGAAGAGTAGGCACGGAGGGAGGCTGAAACACTGGCAGGAGGGAGTGCTGGACCTGGACATGATTGACTGTTGGCAAGCATTACACCCAGCAGAGAAGGGGTTTGTAGTGGAACCCCTGTATCAGGTGTTCTCTGAGGTTAGGGAGGGGGGAGACCTTCCGGTCTCATTTAGGGAAGCGGTCATTTGCTTGGTCCCAAAACCAGGGAAGGATGGACAGGAGTGCTCGTCATACCGGCCGATCTCCCTATTAAATTGTGATGCCAAGATCCTGGCTAAGGTTTTGGCCAGGAGACTGGACCAGCTCTTTCCAGGATTGGTTCACCGGACCAGACTGGCTTTGTTTCCGGTAGAAGTTCATATCGCAATATGAGAAAACTTCTCAATGTAGTGTGGAGAGCTTCCCATGGTCAAAAGAATATAGTGGTCTTAACAATGGACGCTGAGGAGGAGTTTGACCGTATCGAATGGGAATATCTGTTTGAGGTTCTCCGGGTGTATGGGTCGGGAGAGGGATTTATAGGTTGGGTTGAAAGTCTGTACAGAGCCCCAGATGCAAGAGTATTAGTGAATGGAAGCTTAACTAGAAAATTCACCCTTCACAGGGGCACGAGGCAGGGCTGTCCCCTCTCACCGCTTCTATTTGCATTGACTATAGAGCCATTAGCGATTGCAATTAGGAGTTCAACTGAAATTAAGGGAGTGGTGGGGAGGTCGGGAGAGAGCACAAGGTCACATTATACGCAGATGACATATTGCTATATGTCAGAGACCCGGCTAGCTTTGTTCCCCCAGTACTGGCAGTTTGCAGTATTCTCTGGGTATAAGATAAATATTCATAAGTCAGAAATAATGTTGTGGGGTGAAACCGAAAAAGAATTTGGAGATACGGCTTGGGGTCTTAAAAAGGCAAAAATGGAATTTATATATCTGGAGATCCGAATTAGCCATGAGTTGAGCCAATTATATAAATTAAATTACAGACCAATGGTACAGAATATAGAGGAGGAGCCGAGAAGGTGGAGGGATTTACCTATATCATGGCTAGGACGCATAAACCTGATAAAAATGAATACCCTGCCTCGGATCCTGTATCTGATGCAAATGTTACCAATGGGATTAAATAGGAAAGATTTGAAGAGGGTGGATAAGGCTTTTACAGGTTTTCTATGGAAGGGGAAACGGCCAAGAGCAAGCCTCCATAGACTTCAGGCAGACGGGGATAAAGGAGGCCTAAATCTACCCGATCTAAGAAATTATGCCTTAGCTATGCACTACAGACTTTTAGGGGACTGGGTGAATAGGCCACCAGAGGCAGGATGGTTAGATTTAGAGGAAGGAGGGGGAGTGGTGAGGATCTCGGCATTCCAGAGAAGAGGAGGGAAGGAAGCATATAATAGACAGGTGAAACCAAATCCACTAGTAGTATCAGTATTAGAGGGCTGGGAACAGTTGCTGAAATGGGTTGGTGTGAAACTGGGGGAAGAGACATTTCTACTCCCAATGAGGGGGAACCTAGGATTTGTGGTGGGTTTGGAGGATACAGGTTTTCTTCTTTGGGAGGAAAGGGGCGTTAAATGTGTAAAAGACCTATGGAAGAAATACAGGTTACTCAATTGTAACAGGAGTTCTAGGCATGGTATATGTTGTTCATCCACACTGTCTGGCAGGTTCCTTGCCGCTTTAAATCTTGCCGGAAGGTCTTCAAGCTGGCTCCTCCCACCCACCCAGGTGGTAAAACTCTCGGCTCCGCCCCATGACGCCAAATCTAGCCCGCTGGAAGCCAGGTTGTGCGTCGAAGCCGAGGAGGTCGGGTGGGTCGTGTGGATGAACAACATATACCATTCCTAGAACTCCTGTTACAGGTGAGTAACCTGTATTTCTAGGGACATGGATATGTTGTTCATCCACACTGTCTGGCAGACTCCTAGCAGTTCTCTGGGCGGAGGGAGGCAAGGCGCACAACCCCTACTTAGGAAATAAGGACTGGAGAACCGAGGCCCCAAAACCAGCATCCTGGCGTGACTCAAGGTCGATGTGGTAGTGGGTGATGAAGGTGTGTGCTGACTTCCAGGTAGCAGCCCTGCAGATTTCCTTGATAGGGACATCCCTGGAAGCAGCCACCGATGCAGCGGTATGGCGGGTAGAATGAGCACTTATCCCTCTGGGAGGCTCCATGCCCGCCAACCTATAGGAGAGATCTATGCAGGAGGTGACCCACCTGCCTATCATCCACTTGGCTGCAGGTCTGCCAGGTGCGGCTTCAGTGTAGGTGACAAACAGCTGGTGAACCTCTCCCTGAACTTCAGCCGCCTGCTCCTTATAGTAAGTAAGCGCTCTTCTAGGGTCCAAAGTATGGAGCCTATATTCAGCCTCCGAGGTGTGATTGGGGCAGAACACCGGCAGAGTCAACACCTGGTTAAGGTGAAACTCCGACAGCACCTTCAGAAGGAACTTTGGATGGGGGCGCAGAACAACCTTGTCCCTGTGGAAGACCAGATAAGGAGACTCGATTGAAAGCGCCTGGAGCTCTCCCATCCTTCTGGCTGACGTGATAGCCACCAAGAAGGTGGTCTTCCATGACAGGCGAGAGATGTCACACCTGTGCATCGTTTCGAATGGCTTGCCCATGAGCTTAGCCAATACCAGCAGTAGATCCCATGGAGGTGGAAGTTCTCGCGCCAGAGGGGATATGTGATCAAGGCCTTTGAAAAAGCGCCTGACCACCTTCTCCTGTGCCACCGACTGCTTCCCGGCCCATGCCCGGTAAGCAGAGATGGTTGCCAGGTGCACCTTAAGGGTTGTCGACCGAAGCTCTTGCTGAGAAAGAGACCACAGGTAGTCCAGAATGCTTGCCAAGGAACAGGAGGAAGGGTCCAGGCCCTTGCTCTGACACCAAATGGAGAATCTCTTCCATTTGAAGGCATAGCATTTTCTGGTCGACTCCTTACGGGACACCTCAACGACGTTGAGGACCTTGTCAGAAAGACCCAAGGCCTGGAACTCTAGCTGCTGAGGAACCAGGCTGTCAGGTGCAGGGATTGAAGGTCCAGATGGAATACCTTCCCCTGATTGACTGAGATCAGGTCCGGGTGGGCTGGAAGCCGCCTCGGGAGCCTGGAGCTGAGACTGAGGAGATCTGGATACTGGAACTGATGGGGCCGGTCTGGGGCTACCAGAATCACCTGCGCCTTGCCCCTTCTCGCCTTGAGAAGCACCTTGTGGATCAAGGGAAATGGGGGAAAGGCGTAGAAGAGGCCCGGGGTCCACGGCCTCGAGAAGGCATCCCCCTGCAGCGAGCCCTGCTGAGGGGGGGAGGGCAAGAAACAGTCTCAGCTTTGCATTCTCCCTGGAGGCAAACAGGTTCACCTGAGGTGTGCCCCAGTGGGAGAACAGATCTTGTACTACCTCCGGCAGGAGAGACCACTAGTAGGACGCAGCCCCGATCTGGCTTAGGGCATCGGCCAGGGTGTTGGAGGCTCCGGCCACATGGATGGCCAGGAGATCTGCCTCCAGGCTGTGCACAAGTGACCAAATGCGGAGAGCTTCCCTGCACAGAGGCATGGAGCGCGTCCCGCCCTGGCGGTTTAGGTAGTACATGGTCGTGATATAGTCCGTCTCGACCTGAACCACTTGACCCCGTAGAAATAGAGCAAAGGCGGTGAGGACTAGACGAACCACTCGAAGCTCCAGCAGGTTGATGTGGCATCGGGACTCCTGAGGGGACCAGAGGCCGTGTGCTCTGTGCTTCTCCAAATGGGCACCCCAACCCATCAGAGAGGCATCGGTCGATAGAGAGACCGTCGGCTCGGGGTGGACAAAAGGGATGCCCTCCTGCAGATGTGCTGGAATGGTCCACCACTGGAGAGTGTTCCACATCTCCTGGGTCACTGTCACTCTCTGATCCAGCAGATCGAAGTGCTGTGACCATTGGCTTGCCAGCCCCCATTGTAGGGGACGCATGTACCAACAGGCTCAATGGACCACGCTGGTGCAGGCCACCATGAGACCCAGGAAGTCCCGGGCAGGGCACAATTGCCCAACCTGAAATAGTTGGGCAAAGGAGGAAAGAACCTCGGCCCTGTCCACCAGGAGCTGTGCTCTGGCTCGTAGAGAGTCGAGCTCTGACACGATGAATTGGATCACCTGCTTCAGCACGAGTTCCGACTTGGCCTCGTTGATGAGGAGGCCAACCTGAGAGCAAACCTGGAAGGCCAGACCTCTGGACCGCTCCACCTCCCTTCTGGAGGGGGCTGCAATCAGCCAGTCATCCAGGTAGAGGTACACCTGGACCCTTCGGCGCCGCAGAAATGCTGTCACCACTGCCATGCATTTGGTGAAGACCCTGGGAGCTAGGGAAAGGCCGAAGGGCATGGCCCGGAACTCGTAGAGGGATCCCTCTGCCCTGAAGCGGAGGAATCTCTGGTGGGATGGACGGATTGGGACATGAAAGAACGCATCCAGAAGGTCCAGAGAACAGAACCACATGCCTCGTTCCACGGATGGGATTATCTGAGCCAGAGTGACCATCCTGAAGGTCCGGGACCTTAGGAACCTGTTCAGGTCATGCAGATCGAGAATGGGGCGTCAGCCCCCCCGTCCGTTTTGGGACCAGGAAGTACCTGGACACAAACCCCGGGTCTGGAAGAGGATTCGCCACCTTCCCGATCACCTCTTTTTCGAGGAGCAGGGCGATATCGGCTTGGCGAGCTCACAGAGGCTGCGGACCCCGTAGCCCCAGGGGCAACGGCTCAGAAGGGCGGGGCCTGCTCGAACTCCAGGGGCAGGCCCTTTCCCACCACCTCAACACCCAATGGTCCGGGTGATAACGGACCAGGCGGAGCCATCTCACAGGGGAACCCAGGGGAGTGATGAGGCTGGGGCTACACCCTCAACCCGCGCTGGGCAGGCTTGGAGGAGGGACCGGCCGAGGGACCTCCTGGGCCTTTACCTCCCTGCTTCCTATTAGAGGAAGCCGCAGGCTTAGGTTTGGGATGCCAAGCGTGAGCCTGCTGGCCCTGGTGCTGGTGGGCCGGACGTGCCACAGGCGCAGAAGGATGAAAGGACTTATGCTGCTGTTGTCGATGGCCCTTGTCCTTCTGGGCAGAAGTGACAGAGTCCAGAGTGGCATTAGACTTTTCGATCTGCTGGAGGTGACCTTTCACTCCATGGCCGAAGAAGTCAGTCCCCAGGAAGGGGACATCCGCCAGTTTATGCTGGGTATCCGCCGTGAAGGTGGATATCCTCAGCCATGCTCTATGGCGCATGGCCACCGTGGCCGCAACTGATCTGGCACAGGAGTCTCCAATGTCCAGAGCCGTTTGGAGCTGCTGTTTTGTCACCGCCCTTCCATGGTACCGAACCTGCCAGACTGTGGTCTGCAGGTTGGCCGGGAGGTGAGGGATCACCTCGTCCAGGGAGCCCATGAAGGCATGGGAGAAGTGTGCCATCAGCACGGCTGAGCTGGCCTGGCAGAGGCCAAGGGAGGATGCAGCATACACTTTGCACCCGGCATAGTCCAGCTTTTTGGACTACTTGTCGGGGGACTTGTCCACATCTCTAGCATTCCCGGACCACCGGAAAACGCTGTCAGTGACCAACCCCTCGGCAGAGGGGTGTTCCGAAAAACCGGGCAAAGAGCCGGTAGGGACCGCATACTTCCTGGCCATCCTGGCCGAAGGCGCAGGAGAGGAAGTAGGCTGCTGCCAGAGCTCCAAGGCTGGGCCAGCAATGGCTTCAGCCACCAAAAAGACCTCTGTGGGTGAATCCCCTCGGTCCAGTATCTCCATCAGGGGATACTTGGCCCACTTGGATACGGGCTCGAGCTACATCCCGGTGGACTCTGAGATAAGCCAAAGCAGACCCATGAAGGACGATGGGCTTTCGTCCATCGACTGGCCCCTGGAGGACTCCAGATCAATGAGCCTGAAGAACAGGGAGGAGAGTCATCAGACTCCGAGGAGTCTGTGAAGAGCTGCCTGGGGCCTAAGCCACCCTCCACCTGCCGAGGATGGTCAGGAGTGAGGGTGACTGACAACCTGTGGGGCAGGCCCTGACCCGACCGAGATGACTTGGTCGATGCCCCCGATTTCGGTTGTGGAGGCGGAGATTCCACCACAATCGGTGGGGCAGCTGGTTTCGGCCAAACAACTGGCCCAGGCTTGGGCACCTCGGCTACAGTGAGGGGTTATTTCGGCCGCCCGGGTGACAGCCACTTGATGGCCGGGGAAGGCGACGGCATCGGCTTGTTCCCAGACAGAAGTAAGTGCTGTCACATCAGGTCCTCGTAGTGTCGATACAATTTGCGCCAAAGCCTCTCCTCCTCTTACGAGGAGGAAGACGAGGATGAGTGGCGGTGCCACTTGCTTCAGTGCCGAGACAGAGACCGCCAATGTCGGCGGGATTGGCTGGACTAAGAGGATGTCAGAGACAGAGAACCTCGGTGTTTCCAAGGATGGGTCTGGGAAGGTGCAGGGGACACCCGCTCTTCCCTCGGCTCGGAAGCCTTGACCAGAGACTGTGGCACAGGAGGCACAGGACAGTCCTCGGTCTCCACCGGGGGAACTGGTGAAGAAGGGTTGTCTGCTTCACCAGTTGATAGCCCGTCTGGGTCGAGAAAAATCTCGACCGCGTCGACGGGTGTCTCGGCCGGCTGACCTGACTGGGACATCGTGAAGCCAGCGGCCTTAACCGCAACCTTGACCGAGGTAGAGTGTCGACTGTCCAGGGAAGGGGACCTCTCCCGCTCCCACGAACGCCGACGGTGGGACTTATCTTTGAGTCCTTCTTTTTGGACCAAGAGGAATGTCCTGATGGCCCCTCTCCCTTCGTGGAAAGGGATTGGCAAAGCTCCTTGAAAGAAGTTGAATATGAGGTACCCAGAGAGAGTGGGATAAATGCCGTGACCGAGGAAGAGGATGATGCGGCCTGAGCTGCCTCCTCCTCGAGGACGATCATCTGCTCGTGTTGCTCAGCTGAGCCGGCCGCCATGGTAACCGCCCAACGGGCCTCCTCCGACTTCACCAGCGGGTAGCATTTCTTGGGGCGCCCAAGCTGTAACCGGGCAGCGTGGTCTTCCAGGACATTGGCCAAAAACGAACAGCATAACTCACAGGCCTGCAGGTCATGGTCTAGGCCGAGGCAGTAGACGCACATGGAGTGCGGATCCATCCTAGACATTTTCTGCCCACAAGGGCACCACCGAAATCTGGGAGTTGATTTGTCCATCGCAGCCGCGAGGGAGAAACTTGACCGAAGTCTTGAAAATTTTAAAATAAGTATTGGGCGAACCGAAGAATTAGGATCCAGTCTACACGCAGAGCATTAAGGAGGGAACCTGAGCTTCCAAGCAGTAAGGAAGGTCTGGCGTCATGGGGCGGAGCCGGGAGTTTTACCACCCGAGTGGGTTGGAGGAGCCAGCTTGAAGACCTTCCGGCAAGATTTAAAGCGGCAAGAAACCTGCCAGACAGTGTGGATGAACAACATATCCATGTCTCTAGAAAGGGAAATTAATGTCGGGGGAGGAGCTAGGTGAGTGCATGGGGTCAGGAATGTTCTGAACTTTTCAGGTGAGAAATAATGCTAAAACAATTGGCAGAAGTCGGATAGTAGATTCTCCCATAGAGCAGGTTGAGCATATGATGCTCAGTATTTTGGGGGGGGGTATAAGAGGGAGAGCAGTGAGAATGGGATGGCAATATTTGCCTGATTTTACTTGTAAAACTAGGAGGTTATGGAGTATAGACTTAAGGAGGGAGATACCAGACCAGTGCTGGGATTTATTGTTACAAATGCATAAGGGGTTACTGGTTTGTAATAAATATTAGGAATCTTATTACAAGTTTCTACACAGGCTTTATTGCCCCCCCAAGCATGGTTCATAGATATCCCCCCTTTGTGGAAGGTGTAAGGAAGAGGAGGGTAATTACATACACTGCTTTTGGGAGTGTCTGTCCCTAAAACAGTTCTGGGATGGGGTGGCTGGAGAAGTAAGCAGGCTGCGGGGAAGGCAGGTGGAAAGAAACCCAGTGGTCATGCTGTTCGGGGTGGACGACTCTGAGGAAGAGGACTGGAGACCTCTCCCTAGATGGGTGCAGATCCTGGTTGTTTTGGCCAGGCACTGCATATTAAACACATGGGTTTCAAGTGAGACTCCTACTATGCAGCAATGGAAAAACCTGTGTCTGCAGGCTCTAGGTCTGGAAAAGTTATACTATGTGGCTAAAAACAGGGAAACAAAAACAAGGCGAAACAGGGAAGACCAGTTGTGGAGGGTCTGGGGAATGTTTATGTCCTCGTTACCCCCAGGAGAGATGGACATGCTGGGGGAAAGGGTTGCAAGGATAAAAGGTAATGGCCGAATGATGGTGAGGGAAGAGGAAATTGTGCCAGGACAGAGGGAAGTCACTCTGGGAGGGGTAAGGTAGAGGATAATTAAGTGAGACACAGACTGTTTTCAATTCATTAACAGTCTGTATAGTCAATTGGTATGTGTTTTTATCACTTTGTGGGTTTTTTTTTTTTTTAGAAATTGGGGTGAGAGAGTATAATTTAATAAATTGATATAAGAGGGAGATACTGGAGGGGTATAGGTATAAGCTGAATCAATGTTGTTACTGTTTTATTGTATATGTGTGTTTTTTACCTTTGTTTATTGTTGAAAAACTCAAACACGATGCCAAAAAAAAAAAAAAAAAAAAAATTAATGCAGCTGGGAGTTTAGTAGACCCCTTCAGATACTTAGATACATTTTTCTTAAATGTCATCTGCAGCAAAAATATACAAGGGGCTCATTGTGGATTTTACAGTGTGGAGAGTGTGAACAAATGAAATTAAGAACTCACCATAATTGTTGCTCTTCTAGAATATCTTTACCATCAGTTACCACTTATAGGTCTAGGGCTGGAGGCGTTAGAACCCTGCAGTAGCAAATTCACTTTCCAGGGCTGGAGCCGAGGTCAGCTACTGATGGCTCATTCACACCTCGCATGGTACTGCGTGCACCAGTCAATAATCATTACCGACTCCTTCACATACTTCAGTTCTGTTTGCAAGCAGAGAAACAAAGTGGAGAAAATAAAAGCAGGTTAGAGAGCTTCCAGCCCAAAGGGATAGGAAAGGATAAAAGACAACAATATAAAACCTACCCCCGAAGAAATAACAACAGGGCACACTAGGTGGCATAAAGAGTAGCTGGTTCTATGGAGCCAGCACCTCAAACCACTAGTCAGACAGAAGGTGGACAGTGGTCTAGGAAAATGGGGCAGCAGCCCAAAGTATGTGACTCTTGCAGAAGCAGGAAGGGAATGCCCGTAAATGAGATGGCATGTGCCAAAATGGAGACACAGACTCCCAAGAAAAAATGGGCAACTCTATGCTACCAGAGAATAGACTGAACTCATGAGTTAACAGTGTCATTCCTTCTTACATTAGGAAAGGGGGGGCGCTAGGTGCATCTGGAGTTGTAGGACTGGACAGTTCAAGGGAGCTGAAATCTCCTCAGGGACCCCTAACAGTAATGAGGTAAAGGCCCAGATAAACAATGAGAAAGAGTCATACCAACCAAAACAGTCTGACAGAAAAAAGAACACATCAAAAAATGACCTGCTTCTCCTACAACTACAGAGACGTACCGTGTGACAGCTAATGTGGCTGGTCCAAAAAAGGTGCATAGCACCTCCCACATATAGAGCATCTGCCAAGTGGAGTTAGACTAGATAGAGTCCAGGGGCAAATGCCTGATTTAGTAATGAACAGGGATACATACTAGGGAGGGAGGAGGAGGACAAGAAAGAGAGAGGAAGGGGCCACCTTTCTCTAAAACTCTTTTCTGGGGTTGGTGTGAGGGCCCAAAGGAGTCTCACTCCAGTTTTGTGTGTGTGTGTGTGTGTGTGCGCGTGCGACAGTGAGCATCTAGAAGAGCGCCCAACTTCCTTTTCATATACTGGGGAAAGAGATGTTGGGGGGACTGGGGAGATGTCTAGACAGTGTCAGCAGTGCTCCCAACACCAGCAGGGTGAGCATGCCCAGAGGCCCTGGCTCTACATGGGGGATGGTGGATGGGGTGTGGTATCAATGATAAAGACATCCTGGAAGATCAACGATTATGTACGTGCATCATTTTGATATCTTTCAGGAAACACTCTTCACCGTTGATTCCCACTTATGGGTCAGAGTACCAAGCTTCTTGAGGGAGATGGCTCACCCACAGGTTAACAGGTACCCTCAAGTTCTCGGCATAGGGGAGAGCATCTGAAAACAAGAGCTCCTCATGGGTTTGGTGGGGGCTCCTGTGGCACAGGAGCGGAAGGGGGGCCCCCATAGCTGTTCCTGACCCTGCAAAAGAAGAAATGAGCCCCCGTAACCGTGAGTTTAGCACCTCAATGCTGGGCCAAAGGTGTCATCCACCTAAGGCAGACTGCAGTGCATGCAAGCCTGGAGGCCATTTCTTTCGCACCATACTATGCCCTTTATTGGTGCTGAGCTACATCCAGACCTTGAGCAGAAAGGCAAACGGCTTGCTTGACTCACTTGCATTGCCGCTAGGAGCTAACCCAGATGCAACCACAGGTGGTGACTGAAGGCTACCTGATGTGCAGCAATGTACAGAGGGTTGTGTGCCAAAGTACAAACCTTCCTTCCAAAGGACTCATTTGAGCAAAATCCACCTGTGGAAGTTGATCACACAAAGAGTGTTTAGGCCCCAATGGGGTCTACAGTACTTCCAAGCCTGAAGAGAGGTGAAGTACTGCACCTGCAGACCCCGTGGGTGTGCGCTACCGGAGCAGGTCACTTGGAACTGGAGGGCAAGAGTAGGGAGGCCTCAATACTACCCTTGATGCCTCCTCTAAGGCTCTAGGCCATGGAGGATGACACTAGTGCCATCACTGGGAATTCCAAGGACTCCCAACAGCAGGTCTACCAGAGTGCAGCTTGTGTAGCACCCAATGTTAATTGCTGCAAGCATGTGTTACAGCGAGTACCCCACACCTGAGGACAGGTGGGTAGATGATTAGTTGCCCTCTAAAGAGGATATTGATCAGAATGAAGAACTAACCCCAGAGGTTGTTCATGCCAGGGAGGGGGATGGTACTGTGTCCTGTTGGAATCCCTGTAAAATGTGTCTGAGGCACCATTGAATGCTGTGTGTTGGCCCCCACATAAGAACTACATCTATCTTCCTCCAGAACCATTCGTTTCCAGTGAGTTGTTAAAAACGACTGTCAAAGGTGCAGCCAGCACATCCCTAAGCTTCCTCAACACCCTTAGGTGTGCCCCATCTGGCCCCACTGCTTTATCCACTTTTGACAAACACTGGAGGCTGTCCAGCAGAGGGTAAATAAAATGGAGCAATGCCTGCTTCAGCAGCCTTATGACGAGAGACTGAAGAACCTCAATATGTACATGGAAGTTCCAGAACTCATCCATGCACGAGTTTACTATCTGGTTGGTGCAGGAACATGCAGGACCATCAGGATGCCAAGATTAGGTCGGGGCACTTAAAATGTGAAAAGCTATGATGTCTACAAGATATGGCTATGTTAAAAAAAAAAAAAATCCGGGATCACATGTAAACTTTATAGCCATACAGCTGTCTGCTGACATCTTTTTAAACATGGGGAAAAAAAAAATGAGTGTCCCTTTAAAGAGAACTAGTCCTAATACTGAGCTCTGTGGCACAACTGCTGGTCATCCTCCTTTCCCCCCAAGCGAAAGCCATTCACCACCACCCTCTGTCGCCTATCCTTTATCCAAGTTCTTACCGTTTACCACCTTAGGACCTACCCTTAAGTAGCCATTTCTTACGAGTCTCCTATGTGGGACGATATCGATAGTCTTGTTGATATCTAAGTTGGCCACATCCTCCAGCCCACCCTGATCTCCCAAAGTAATCAGATTTGTCTGACATGACTCTCTTCCCCACCCCCCCAATCTGTGAAATCTGTGCTGTCTTGAGTCTTGTAACCACCTGGATTCAAGAAAATCCACAGTTCTTTCTATTAGCAGTGACTCCACCACCACCGATGTCAGGCTGACTGTCCTATAGTCGCCAGCCTCTTTCCTGCTACCACTTTTGTGAACCGGGACTACATCTGTCCTCCGGAATTACTCTTATTTCCAAGGAATTAATAAAAAAGACTGTCAGAGGGGCAGCCAATACATCAAAAACATACACACACTGTGTGTTACTTAAACTTCGGAGCAGCTGTACAGAACAGCAAGCATATGAGTAAAACTAAAGTACAGCACTTCATGATAAGCCAGTACATCCCTGAGCTTCCTCAGCACCCTTGTGTGTACCCCATCTGGCCCCACTGCTCCATCCACTCTTTCAGATTTGCAAGCTCCTTCAGGACTCTCTGCTCTGTAGAAGGACTTGTGTTTACCTCCCTCCCTCACTCCAGTGGTCCTGTTGCTTTTATGTGGTCCATTCCCCTGCCTGAACAACATTTTTTGTTCAGGAAGTCTGCTTTTTCCTAATCCTCCTCTGCAGTCCTCAGCTGCCCTTAACCTCACAATCCCTCCCATAGTCTTTGTCTTTTCACTTAAGTACCTAAAAATGTATTGTCCCCCCTTTGCTACCCCTGGGCTATTCTTTAGTCAGTCTGTGCTGCTCATCGCCTTCCCTGACTCACTCCATTTCTCCTGACACACTTCCCTGCTCTCTTCCCTCTGCATCTCTTTATACCTCCCGAATGCTACCGTTTTAGCCTTTACCATCTCAGACACTTCCACAAAGAACCACAGTGCAGAGGATGGCTGCCTTCACAATGTTTTCCCTTAGCTTAGCCCACTGTTCCTCCACCCCACCCAGGTCATCCACCCACATTCGCTAGATCTCCGAGGCATTCTCCAGTCCCTTTTTTTTCTGCTAAATCTGCCATCTTAAAGTCCAGGACCATCATCCTTGCGGGGCTTGCTTACACCACTGTCTTTATATTGAATCACAAGGTATGGTGACCACTGGTCCCTAGTTGGCCTCCCACCTTAATATCTGTGATACTGTACTCTTAGCGAGCACCCGGTCCAATATTGCCCCATCACAAGTAGGCTCCCACACTAGTTGCCCCAGAAATGCCCAGAGAGTCTAGGATGGCCTGCTTCTAGTTGAAGCTGGGATGCTCCAATCTTCATCTAGCAGACTGATGTCCTGCACCAGAGGCACCTCCCTTTTTTTCTGCACTCTGTCAATGCCTTCCACCAGTGCCTCATCTAATTTCTCCGTGTCCAAGGTATGTAGATCACACCAATGTGAACAGTGGCTCTGTCTCCAGGGTGACCCACAGTATCTCCCACCTGTCCATTTCGCTTGGAGCCCGTCACTTTGCTACCCTCCATCACATACATCACCACCCCTCCTCCGAACTGAGTATAGTCGGATATGACCATGTCCCAGTCGTGGTTTCTTGTGCACCACATCATAAAAGAATATAAAGGAATTTAGATGTTAGGCCTTATTAACAAAACTGTCAATATTTTTTTTCCTTGCTTGCTGCAGGAAGTTAATTCTGACCAAACTGGAACACATCTCATAGCTCTGGTAACTGCCAGTACTGCTCTCCCTTTTGGTCCCCTCATTGTGGCACAGCAGTACCAACGGTGTCAGCAGTGTTCACCGCTACCATATACTCCAGTCTGGCTACAGCCAATTTCCTGCACTGCAGTTCTTGGATGTTCCCAGCTAACCAGGCGATTTCCTTAAATCATGACCTCCCCCATCTCATTACATTTGTGATTTATGAACAGAAGCCATTTAAGCAGTACTGTAGCTTGAACAGGCTTGTGTGGTTCAGTATGGTGCGTGTGTGTATAATGTTATACGTTTATGTTAATGAGTGACAGTACCTACATACAGGGCATCCAAAAGTAGTTAAAGCTCCAGGAAAGTGCGAAACAAATGTTCAGTTTTTTTTATTTTCATACAGTACAAAGACAAGGGATTTAACTTGTCAACAAAAAAGAAATTTAGGCACGTGACACAATCAGTTTTATTACAGTGCTATGCATGGCTTTTAACATTTGTTACCCTTTGATATCACAAACAGCTTCATGTTTGACAGGTGTCTTGCAGCAAGTCAATGAAAATCTTTCCTAATTAAAGCTGTGTTCAAGAATAAAACTACCCTGCCACACACAAAAAAGGCTTTGAGGTTTGTGCCCTTTAGCGGGGTGAGTTGCTGGTAGTATGAGATGCCCACTTTCAGTAGACTTTTCAGAATGACTTAATGAGGTACAGCAGCAGCAGACAGATATCTGTAACAGGTGATGCTTGTGAAGGAAAAGGCTTGAAACTTTATTAGCGCTGGTTGACTACTGTGGTCCCGTAAGCTCAATGTGACTGCATGAGCTTTCTGGAGATTAAAACAGGCAGCCACAGTTCTGTCAACGAAAGGAAAGCACCAGCAAAAAAATAATACACAAATAAAAAAAGGTTACTGGAAAACATTCTGCAAGTTATAGTTCTTGAGTCAATTCAAGCTTAAGGTCAGATTGGGGGAATGCTGACGAAATCCTACATATCCTAGGGTAGCCCACATCTAATCTTGGTCTTCAGGCTAGTTCATATATGACTAACATAAATAGAAAAGTAGTTACGCAAGAACTTACCATAAGAGTAGATCTTCGAGAGAGGATCTTGCAGAAGGCAATAACCATAAGGACTGAGCTACCAGGCACCAGGACCACATGAAAAACCTTAGCTAGCAGTATCTGGTGGGGGACAGCCCACCTGACGTCGCGTGACAGACGCTGGCCCAATGGTGTATATAATAGGCGGTCCCCCACACCCACCTCCAGTTCTCCCACCGGAGACCTGTCAGAAGGTACGACAGGAAAAGGAGTGGAGCCATGAGTAAGGCTAAGAAACAAAGATGCAGCACGAGGAAGGAGGGAGGGAAACCCCTTGCCTACTGCAACAGCCTCTCTCGAAGATTATCTGTTACGTTAAGTTCTTACATAACTACACTATATTGCTTCTAGAGGGCTCTTGCAGTAGGCAATAATCACAGAGACTGAGTCCTAAGCAGTGTAAGTCAAAACAGAGACTGAACACGGGAGGCAGGATAAAGGTCTGCAGTAGGCAGGGAATTTTAGACAGAAGGCCTTGAAGGATGGCTAGTCCAAAGCCAGCCCTGCACCTAAAGGCAATGTTCAGACTGCAATGCTTAGTGAAGGTGTGGACAGAGCTCCTTGTGGCTGCCGCGCAAATATCTGTGGCAGAAACATTTCTGAAACGAGCAGCAGATGCAGCTATGCCTCTGGTCGAATGCCCTTTAATTTCCTCTGGGAGGGGTTTGTTGTACTTCTGATAGCAAAACAGAATGCAGTTTGCTAACCACTAAAACACTGTTTCGAAACTGCTGCGCCCTCAGGGAACAAAGGAAACAAAAAGTTGATCCATTTTACGGACTGGTTTTGTCCTGTTCATGTAGTAACACAAAATTCTGTGCACAAGAGTGTGCAGAGTGTCTCCCCCAGATTAGAGTGCTCAGGATAATACTGTACACTGGCAAGTGTGTAGTCTGATTCAAAGTAAGCTCAGAAACAACCTTCATTAGGAACTTAGGATTTATACGTGGAGCCACCCAGTGTCGGTGGAAAATCAAATAAGGCTCCTAACACATGAGAACATGACGCTCGGAAATCCTTCGAGCAAAGGTAATGTCAACTATAAACTGCTTTCCAAGACAGATGGCACAGGTCGCAGCTCTCGGCCAGTTCAAAAGAAAGTAGAGAGCTTCTTGAGGATGAAGTTCAGATCCCAGGGGGTTCATATGGAGCATTCCCTTCAGAAAAGTATGGGAGATCTCTATCTGAGCCAGAGTTTTGCTTTTCACCGGAGTGTGGTAGGCGGATATGGCAGACAAGTGGACCTTCAAAGAGGAATAGCAGAGTCCCAGGTTGGAGAAATGGAGCAGATACTCCAAGACCTGAGGAACAGGGCATGAGAAGGGGTCCTAACCCTTGGAGTCTGCCCACATAGAGAATCTCTTCCACTTCACTGGGTAAGTGGTATGTGTAAATGGCTTTCTAGCCTCTACAAGAACTTCTTCGACTGTGGGGTAGCCCCTTAAGTGAGAGACAGCGATGTCTGAAGGCACCATGCATGAAGGTGAAGGGACTTGAGGTCTGGATGGAACAGCATGCCCTTATCCTGGGTCAGAGGGAACAGGACCTGGAGGCTCCACTGCTAACTGCTGGAGCAGAGGGAACCATATCTGGCAAGGCCAATATGGAGCAATGAGAATCATCTGAGCTCCCTCCACCTGTAGTTTGAGGAGAACCCTCTGCAAAAGAAGGAAGTGAGGAAAGGTGTACAGGAATGTCCCTATCCAGCAAAGAGACAGTGCTTCTTGCCAAAAGCCACCAGGCCTGGGAACGAGCGAGAAAAATCTGGGTAGTTTTGCATTGTATGGGGAGGTGAACAGATCGCGATCTGGATGACCACAAAGGTTGAAGATGTCCTCGACCGCTGACTGACAGTTTCCACTTGTGAGCGCTTGCCTGGGTGCAACTGAGACTGTCTGCCCGGACAATCTGGACATCCAGGATGTTTACTGCCATTAGCTGGAGCTGAACTACCCAGTACCACACTCACATCTCTTCACTGCACAAGGGGTACAATCGAGTGCCTCCTTGTTTGTTTAGATACCAGATCACGCACACGCTATCCAACTGGATCAGGAGTGGTTTCGGGATAAGAAGGGGATAGAAGGCTTGGATGGCATACAGTACAGCACACATCTTGAGCACACTTATGTGTAGTGAGAGCTCCCGCTGAGACCAGGATCCCTGGGTTCTACAATCTCCCAGATGCACTCCCCAGCCCTGACCTGATCCATCTGTTGTCAGGGTTTGAACTGGAGGGGGAGGCTGCATGGGGTTCCCCCAGCAGAAATTTTCCAAATTCTGCTACCACAGGAGATCCTTTCACATATAGCTGGACACCAGAACTCTTGTGATCCAGGTCGTCTGACCTCTGATTCCACTGTACCCTGAGAGTCCACTGTGTGACTTGCATGTGGAGCAGAGCCAGGGGTACTGTGGGAATGGTCGCTGCCATAAGAGCGAGGAAGTGGAAGACTGTTCTGACCATTATCCGATGGCTGGAGGCCACAAGCCGAGCTGGCCTCTGCAGTGTTTCTGCCCTGTCCAAGGGAAGGAAGGCATGACCCTTGGTAGTATCCAGTACTGCCCCAGGCTCTGGCAATGAGTGAAGTGAGACTTGAGGTAATTCACCATGACCCCTACCCTGTGGAACAGGTCCAGGGTAGCTTTTAGAGAAGAACTCTCCAGGTCGTTCCTCGACAGAGCTGACAGGGGCCAGTTGTCGAGGTATGGGAAAACATAGTGGCCCCAACACCATAAAGCTGCTGCCACCACTGCTAGGCACTTCGTGAACACCCTGGGTGCCGAGGAAAGGCCAAAGGGGAAAGCCTTGAACTGGAAATGCTCTCCCTGAAAGGCAAACCTAAGGAAGCGGTGGTGGGCAGGGAAGATAGGGATTTGCATGTCCCTGATGAAGCAGTGGCAACAGTCCTAGGAGGGTCAGCATGTGAAACGGTTTTTACTCTAAATACAGCTTGAGTGTGTTGAAGTCTAGTATCAGCTGAAGGTCTCAGATTTTTTTGGGACCAGAAAGAAGTGGGAGTAATATCCCTTTCTTGCTTGGCCCAGAGGAACTGGCTCTATGGTGGACTTTCGCAATACAGCCGCAATCTCCTCACCAATGAACGAAATGTGACCTTGCGGGTAATGAGAATGACCTGGAGGCGTCTCAATGAATTCTACTGTGTAACCTTGAGCTATTAGCTGCTGAAGGATCCCAGAGTCTGTTGTGATCACCTCCCACCCAAAACGGGTGGCTGGCGAATCTGCCCCCGACTGGCTCCTCTGGAACTGTGGGTGCAGGAAGGGGGGCTGGCCATGAGGCAGAGGGAGAGTTGGGAAGTGCTGCCCTGGATGTTCTATGCAACTTGGCAAAGGCAGCCCTGATGTTTGCCGGGTTGCTGCCTTGTCTGTCGCCTTTGCTGCTTGAGAAAAGGAGGCTGAGACTTGGGATTGGTATGGTAGAGGGAGTGCACTGAACAAAGAGCCTTCCCTTGCTTCTGCGGATCAGTCTTTATATCCTTGATGTCCCTTCCAAAGAGCACCGAGCCTCTGAAGGGGGCATTTAGAATTGACACTTGGGACATCCTGGTCAAAACCTGATGGTCACAACTGAAGACAGACATTGCAGTACTTCTGGCACAAGCGTCGATTGCAACATAAGGTGTGGTAGCAGGTAATCACTGCTGTCCTGACCATCTGCTCAGTTTTAGTCTTGGCCTCAGAGTCTGGCAAGGCCTGAAATTCTGCTTTCAATTGGTTGAGGATGGAGTTTTCATAGCAAACCATATGGGCCACATAATTCAGAGCCCACAGAACTAAGGTGGAGGATGAAAAGACCTTCTGGCCAAACAGGTCAAGTTACCTTGACTACCTGCCAGGAGGGGAGGTAACTGTATGCTTCAGCTTCATAGAGCGGTTGAGAGCTGCATTGATAACCACTGAATCAGCTTTGGGGTGGTTAACCAGGTGGTCTTTCCCTTCCGGAGCAGGGTACAATCTGTCTGCCTTCTTGGAAATAGCTGCAACAGCTGACGTTTGTGGCTATATGGTAATGGCCAAATCATCATGGGGGCCTGTTCATGGAGGAATGAGGAGGGGGTTCAGCTCTGGCAGGTCAAGATGCTCTGCCAGCCTCTGTTTCTGGGGATCTTGCTTTTCTGTCTTTTAGCCACTGGCTTTTTGAATTTTTATAGAGGTTGTCAAAACAGGTGGGGTCCTCCAGTTGAGGGGACTCTAAGCCCGACGAAAGAGGGGGAAGAGTCAAATTCGGAGTCAGGAGAAGGGCTCCTGCCGGAGGACAGGGACCTTCAATGGGGTCCATTTTCTGAGGATCGGTCAGCCCGTGAACAGAGTCTTCCACCGTGGAGGAACCCAATGTGCGACTGGAAGATGGGGAGTGGACCCTGATAGGGGTCGCTGGACTGGCGTGCGAGCTGTGTCCGGCTGGCGTTGGTCCAACTCCAAAGTTAGCTGGAGCTTAGCTGTGTTGCACCAAGAATCAAAAAGCATCATAATCCACTGGTGCTCGTGGAGGAGCCAGTGGAGGATATGGGTAGGCAGGCGGTTGATGCCCCAATGGCAGATAGCCTGGTGTAGGGTACCCTGGCATTGAAAACCCCAGTGTTGTGTATCCTGGTGTAGTGAGGCTCAGCGTTGGGTAACCTGGACAAGGTCCCAATCACAGTGATGAAGGACCAGGCTGAGGGGTATCCAGCTGCGGACCTACCAGGAGACACAGCGTCAGCCAAGATGGGGTGACCAGCACCTTTAATGTGTAGGAGGTGATCTAGATGGAGGACTCACCAATGGGCTGGACGGAAATCCCCCCCCTCCCCGAGATGGTCCGGCAAAGGGTGGCCTGGTGCTGGCTGATCAATCGGGCCAGTGGGCAGCAGCTCCTCCAGCTCCAGGTGGGAAGGAGGGTCTAAGGGCCCCACCAGAGGTGACAGAGAGTCATGAGAGGGATTCCTCTCGGGACGGCTGTGGCCAAATCAGCAGTAGGTACTGGTCCAGAGGACTAGCTTTAGACCTCGAGTCGGGGTCTGATGTGAGTGCTGGGGCTGTGTAGTCATCAGCAGAGCTGTCGTCTGACTTGCCAGCCAAATCACCCGTCTTAGACCCTGGTTGAGGTTTGAAGGGCCAAAGGGTGGACTTCACCTCAAAATTCCCAGAGGTTCCTGCTGTGACCAGTGGGGGACAGCAAAGGTTACTCTGTAGCAGGAGGAGCAGGATTGGTCGGAGGGCCCGCTTTACTGCCACGGCCTCTAAAGAGAGCCTGGAAGGAGACTAGTCCCGGTTCTTGTCCCGCTTGTGTTTCTTCTGCTTGGAAGACAGGGAGCCAGAAGAGCCCCCGGGAGATGAAGTGCTCCGCACCTGCTACAGCTCCTTTTCTATAGAAGACAGTTTTCGTTTCAAAAGGTGGTCTTCTAGGACTTGCTGATGGCATTTCTGCGTGGCCTGGCTGAACTTCTGGTAGGCCTCACAGTCCTTGGTGTTGAGGTCCAAGGCAGAGGAGACACGCGGTATGGCAGTCTTTCTCCAGTTATCTGCTTACCAAAGGCACACTAGTTCTTGTGGGACTTGGGACGGAGTTGAAGACATGCATTCCTATGTCGAAAATACTAATTTTTGTAAGAAAATTGAAAAACTATACTTATTGAAAATGGCGGCTGACTGTAGCCGTGTTCTGCAAGGTTCAACATGCACAGGACGATGGAAGGAAACAGCTGGAGCCAGGCGTGTTGGACTGCCCACTGTATACCTTTGGGCCAATGCTGGTCACGTGACATCGAGTGGGCAGTCCACTGCCAGACACTACTAGCTAAAGTTTTCTGTATAGTCCTTGCGCCTGGCGGCTCAGTCCTTATGGTTTTTGCCTACTGCAAGAGCCCTCTAAGTAAGATCAGATTTTACTAACAATTGTTATTTTACATTTTCACAACACACACACACCAACTTACTGCCTATCAGCCACGTTCATGAAATGTTTACTTTAAATATGTAACTGGGAAAATTCGACAGAAGTTTTACGCCAGTCACAATATAAGCTTGCTTGCAATGCAAGTCACAAAAATGACACCTATATACGTGTTTAAGGGATGTGGTTAAGTGTGTAAGGTTTTTTTTTTTGTTTGTTTTTAATTAATTTCAGATTTGTTCCAGGGGAACTGGAAGGCATCTCTGCCCCCGTTCCTGGGGGTCATGGTGGTCACATCAGGCACTTGTGCCTAGTGGGCCTTACCTGGTTACCAAAGACTAAGGGGGGGAAATCTGGTTGTCATAGAGCCTGCCAGCTTCGTTTATACTCCCCGCCCTTGCTGCAGCTGCACATGTGGGTGTGGAGGCGTGCACATGCCGTAGGCCTGCAGCACCCATCCGTTCTTGGGTCACTCCCGACCTATGCCACCCTCAGGCCTCCACCTAGGGGTAGCCATATGGTGGGAGACGTGAGATCCCTCCCTGGGAGAGGAGAGTTGCCTTGCAGCTGCCCCCACCGACCCCGGCTCGTTCCCAAACCTGGGTCACTGGCATAGCGTGAGGTGTGGTGTCCAGAGCCTCAATCCTCAGCCCCACTGGGATGGCTCATAGGTCTAAGATGACCCTTTGTGCAGCTTTAAATCTGATTTAAAAACACATCCTTTAGATATGGCTTTCCCAGACCCGGTCTAATTTACAATAGTCTAAATTTTAGTAATTTGTTATTTTATGGTTTTACTACTTTTTTATTATAACTTACTGTACAGTGCTTTGATCTCTGCTGCAATTGTGCTTAATAAATAAAACTGACTTGACTTGTGAACTAGAATAAAGATCTGAACAACTATTAAACAGAAAAGGTCAGCACCGTATCACATCACAGCTGTGGCAAGGCCAAAGACCAGGAGCCGCTTTAACCAAGGTTTTAGGTCAGTATCCTATCACACCAAGGCTGCAGCGAGGCCAAAGACCAAGAGCCGGTAACTCTGGTTTTAGGTCAGCATCACCTCATACCAGGGCTGTAGGAAGGATGAAGACCAAGTGCCATGGTAACCCAGTTATAAAATCAACACCTTCTTAGTGTAGGGTGGCAGCAAAGACCAAGAGACACAGTAACCCAGGTTTTATGTCAACATGCCATCACACCTATTGACAATTATATCAAGATAAGCCCCTCTTAGCCAATCAGCTTGCACATCTACAGTATCATTATCTTGCTACAAAGGCACTCCAGATATGCCAATGAGCAACATATTCAATTTTCACCTTGTTAACATTTTGCCAGTAGTTCACAGCACTAAGAAGAAAATATTGCATCATTCTCCTGTTTGGCTAGTCAGAGACAGAAAAAACTGACAATAATTCTAGCAGATAATTTAGATGACAATTGGATGTTTTTTGTGTGCAGGTAATTTACATTTAGAAAGTTTTTCCACTCATCTGGATTAGAAGACTATACCATTGGTACCAAACTCTGGTGCTCAGCTAAACGGGGTGTTTATGCAAAATGATATGTCTCACATGGTACGTGAACAAAGTCTATCACTACAATCAGAAATGGCTACAAAGGGCTTACCCAATGTGCCTTTTTATTCAGAAATTACCAAATGTCTCATACGCGGTCCTTTTCAAAGCAATATCCCAAGCAGTCTGTAATAAGGTGTCCCACCGCTCAATCACCTAATTCATATGCACTAGCCGCTTAAACCATAGAAAGAACTTCAAAACACTAAGACTGTGATAGATTCCATGGGCTCCCCAGACTAGGGGCTGCTTCTCGAACCAGGATCAATGCCGTCCAGTGTGACTGCATACTGATGCTTCAGGGCTAAGGTTACTCCTTCAGAGCTCTGATGCTACAACACATGACAAGCTTCTGGACAACATAGACTAATGCAGCACACGAGACATACTCAAAATGGACCAGCTGGTTTGGGGGCAGGAGGAAGAGGGTGGAGGTGGTGTGTAGAAGTACTACAAATGGAAAAGTGCACTCTGCGGCATCTCTTAGGAATCTGTCCTGGGGCCACATTTAAATTATTGATCTGGAAGCTGGGGTCACCATCAGGCAGCTTAATTTTGCAAATGACACTAAGGTAGCCAGGGTAATGGAATCCTGGCATCTTTAATTCAATGTAGCCAGATGCAAGGTGCTACACTTACAGAGATAAGACTGTGTGGGACTCCTATTGCTGCCCTGGAGAAAAGGATGGGGGATCAAAATAGGTAAGAGGCTGATGAATGAAAGCACTGTGAAGTTACTATCAAGAAGGTAGGTAGAATGCTGGGGTACATTAGAAGGGGTGTGACCAGTATGTTCACATTTAAATTATTGATCTGGAAGCTGGGGTCACCATCAGGCAGCTTAATTTTGCAAATGACACTAAGGTAGCCAGGGTAATGGAATCCTGGCATCTTTAATTCAATGTAGCCAGATGCAAGGCGCTACACTTACAGAGATAAGACTGTGTGGGACTCCTATTGCTGCCCTGGAGAAAAGGATGGGGGATCAAAATAGGTAAGAGGCTGATGAATGAAAGCACTGTGAAGTTACTATCAAGAAGTTAGGTAGAATGCTGGGGTACATTAGAAGGGTGTGACCAGTATGTTAAAAGTACTCCTGCAACTTTAGGAGGCCCTGCCCCCCCCCCCAAATACTGTTGAAATTTCTTAGCTTGTCACAAGAAGGTCACAGAAGTCAAGAGAGTGCAATGTAGGGCCACCAAAGGATCAGGGATAGGGGGACAAAAACTAGGATGAGGCCTTCATTACGTTTATGCAGGAGAAAAGGAGGCTAAGAGGGGACATAATCAATCTTTTCACAGAAGTAAGTGTGTCTGACCTGTGGCATTGTACTGGAATAATGCAAACACTGTGTATGTGAGTAATGTGTTATACAGAGGTAAGCGTGGCTCTAGGGTATCAACAAGACTGACCATACAGATACAGTATGTATGATCTGGTGCTTTCCAGCAGGATGTGGAGACATGTCCTAAAGCTCAGAGGTGGTGAATTCAGGGGCTGCATAAAGCATTTTTTCTCTCAAAGGGAGAGGGCGGCATACCCATGGAACAGCCTTCTCATGGAGACTGTGGCTATCAAGACAGTACAGGCCTTCAAAGTAAAAAAACCTGAATAAATTTCTATTTACCAAGGAAACAGAGAATTGGTCGGCAGAAAGGGACTGCTTGGCCCACCAGTCTGCCCAGATGGTCTCTGCCTAGTCTGTCTCTGCAGACCTTAACTGGTCTCCAAAAACTCTCCCTATTTACCAATATTACCCTATGTCTATCCCACGTATACCTGAAGCCTTCTACTGTTTTCAACTTCATCATTTGCACTGGCAGTCTGTTCCAGCTGTCCCCCACTCTTTCAGTGCAGTAGTACTTCCTCATATCCCTCTGGTCCTGGTGCTCTTTCTCACGTGAAATAGACTCCCCTCCTGCACCCGGTTAACCCCTGTGAGGTACAGGTACCCTGCATAGTAGAATTAGTACATGTTTGCACAGAATGTTTTTTTTTTTTTTAATCCCTGCTTGGAAACTGGGCAACGGTGAACATAGACCCAGTGTTTCTTCCAACACTGTTACAATGGGAGCTCAAGGGAGCAGGCAGAAGGAAGATATGAACATTTTTGACTGATGTCTGCATCAGTTTAGAAGGCAGACCTAACTATCCATCCAGTGAAATCGTCTGGAAGTCTTTAAAGGATGCCATATGTCACCTAGGATTTAGGTCAGCACACTATCATGCCAGGTCTTTAGCGAGGACAAGTCCAAGAGACATGGTAACTAAGGTTTTAGGCAGGCACCCTGATATACCATGTCTGTTATGAGGATACAGACAGAGAGCCACAGTAACTAAGGTTTAAGGTCAACATCCTGAAGCTTATGACCAATGATCAAAGCGTCAAAAATATTTCAGCTGCGCTTACAACATGCTGAGAAATATTTATAAGAATCTGAGCAATCCAACTGACTAAAACACTGAAAATAAGGACATATAATTATTAGTTCATAATAAAACTCATGTACTAATTTTCTGTGTGCTCACCTCATTACGGGCACCACGTTAAAGAATAAGTACAGCCGCCTGCAAACGATGCTGGAAGCAGCATAACTTGGTCAAGAGGAGGAAACAAACTCTTCCCTCCTACACACTTGAAATTACTGATAACTGAACTCTTAAAGAAATGCTGAATAAAATAAAAATGTTGTGGAAAAAAAGGTTTTTGATTCTTGTTTAAAATACTCTCTCATCCAGGTCTACTTTAGGTCCCAACTGTTAAAAAGAAAATATTTATTTTGAAGCATATGTTTTGATCAGTTTTTCAGCATAAAATATTTCTCAGCATAAGTGTGTTAAGACGCTTCAGGGATGAAAGACTGCTGAAGGCCTCTCAAAAAAAAACAAAAAAAACAAAAACGTGCTAATGACAAATGCAAACTGGACAAAAAAAAAAAAAAATCAGTCACATGCATGCCTGGCTGATTTGGGGGTGGGGGTCCCAGCATGTTAAATGTGCAACAGTGCCAATGCATTTATTTCAAGTGCAGCATTCTGATAAGTGAAGAGCAGCACTGTGCAGCAAACATCTCAATGTTTCCGTCCATGAGACTGAGGACTCCCCGGTGTGCCCTTTTTTTACGATGATTTTTCAAAGGCATAATACCAGAGATCAAGTACAAGTGAAAATGTGCAAAACAGTAACAAAAACAACAAGCATAAGAAATTTGCCTTGGCCATTGCCCCCCCCCCGGTCTGGCGCGAAAGCGGAGATTTTCCATACCCCCTGTATGTCCTTTCATCAGCAAAGTCCTTCCCTGCCATTGATACCCATGCCCCTTATCCTGGGTGGGTGTGGGGGAGAAGAAAGGTGACTGATTGGCCTTTCTGGTTAGGCTGCAGTATTGATGGGTAAGTGGCAACCTTATCCAACTTTGAAATGTGTCCTGGGTTCAGTGCCGGCTTGCTGATCTCAGAAGCATGTTTTCTCTGCATTAGTCCTTATGGTCACATTGACAGCAGAGATCCTATAGTTCAAACACCCCCACAAGTTATAGATTTCCACCTAGGAGAAGATGGAAGGTTTGATACCTTTTATTGGACCAACAAGTGTCTTGTACAAAGATGGAATTATACACAAGCTTTTGGGGCCACACAGGTCTCTTCTTTAGGTGATCCTATTCGGATTTCCACCTACAGATTGAACCTCCCAGGATAGGACTGGAGTGGGTAGCAGTAACCTATACCAATGGGAGCCATGCATTTTACTCCCCATCTGTTCAGGGACAGTTTACCATTTCCCTAAGACAACTCCAATGGCGTATTATTTCTTGAAGTGAACACAAACTAATGGGATGATAAAGCCTGTTAATTGGCAGCTTGTTTTACAGGCATGCACTACTTTTATTTCTTGTCAACGTCTGGGAGTACGACCTGGATTTGGCCAAGTTTAGCAGGAAAGTCAGCAGGTGGCAAGGCAAGAGTCAGATTCCATGGACTGGTCAAGCTGGTAAGAGTGTGGCTGCATCTGGGGAGAGACCACTGAACTACCAATTATAAAGTAATAATAATAGTGGGGACGGTGCAGTGATCAGAGGTCTGCTTCACCTGATGTATTTATTAATCCAAAATAAATGCCACAACAGGGTGTGCTGATAATGTGGCTTAAGGCACACCTTGAGGTGTTGTAAGGCACGAGGCAGCAGGCTGAGTTCACTCACAGCCTTGAGGTGTGCGTTAATCCACATTATCAAAAAAGATAGCATTTAGAAAGTATAAGGAAACACAGAAGGAGCAGGACCGAGAACTCACCAGTTAAGGCAGAAGGAATCAGGGAAGGAAGTCAGACTAGCAAAGGCCCAAACTGAGGAAAATATAGCCAACTCGGTTAAGAAGGGGATCAGAGAGCGGAGAAAGACAAACGGAGGGATAGTGAGGCTGAATAGAAAGGACGGTGGATGGGCAGAGAGGGACAGTGAAAAAGCAGAGTTAATGAGCGAATACTTCTGCTCAGTATTCACAAAAGAGGAGTAGGAGATGCCTAATCCAATTAACAGAAGCACTCTGGATTGGGGGGGGCGATCCCAGTCCTTTCACAGAAGAAAGGGTTCTGAAAGAACTCTTAAAACTGAAGGTGGACAAAGCAATGGGGCCTGACGGAATTCACCCCAGAATTCTAAAAGAATTAAGGGGAACCAGTGACACCACTGCCTACCCTTTTTAACAAATCATGGGAGGATGGTGAGGTACCTGAGGACTGGAGGAAGGCGGATGTGATTCCCCTTCACAAAAGTGGGAGCAAGGCAGAGGCAAGAAACTACAGTCCTGTCAGTTTGACCTCTATGGTAGGGAAAGTTATGGAATCACTTCTGAAGTAAAGAATTGTTGAGTACCTAGAGACCAATGGGGCACAGGACCTAAGGCAGCATGGGTTCACTGTGGGACGGTCATGTCAGATGAATCTAATTGATTTCTTTGATTAGGGTGAGCAAAGTAGTAGACCAGGGAGGGGCTGTGGATATGGCCTACCTAGATTTTAGCAAGGCATTTGACACAGTCCCACACAAAAGATTAATAATCAAATTAACCAGCCTGGGAGTGGGTCCCAGGGTGGTACCTGGGTAGAACATTGGCTGGACAACTGGACAATGAAGGTAACTGTAAATGGAGTCCACTCTGAAGAAAGAGGGGTTACTAGTGGGGTACCGCAGGGTTCAGTACTGGGTCCAGTCCTTTTTAATTTTATAAGTGACGTTGCAGAGGGACTGGAAGGAAAAGAATGCCTCTTTGCAGATGACACAAAGATCTGCAACAGGGTTGATACACAAGGAGGCGTGGAAAGGATGAGAAGGACTTGGCAACATTGGAGGAATGGTCAGAAGTATGGCAACTTGGATTCAATGCAAAGAAGTGCAAACTAATGCACCTGGGAAACAAAAACCCAGGGGAAGATTACACAATGGGGGAGGTAGTAACAACAAAAAAAAAATGGAAAGGGGCCTGGGGGTAATCATTTTAGAGGACCTTAAGGTTAGTAAGCAATGTGAGAAGGCAGTAGGGAGGGGATACTGGGATGTACAGGGAGAGGCATCACCAGCAAAAAACAGGAAGTTGTCATCCTCTGTACAGACAGTTGGTGAGACCCTATCTGGAGTACTGTGTCCAGTTGTGGAGACCCCATCTCCGCAAGGACAGACAGGATGGAGGCAGTCCGGAGGAGGGCAACTAAAATGGTGCAGGGTCTGCGAGAAAAGCCATACGAGGAGAGACTAAAGGAGCTTAATATGTATACCCTTTAGGAAAGGAGGGAGAGGGGGGACATGATATAAACTTTTAAGTACCTCAGTGGAATCAACAAAGTCCAAGAGGGTAGCATCTTTCAGAAAAAGGAGACATGCAAGAACAAGGGGACACAATTTGAAGATAGAGAGGGGACGGCTCAGGGGCAATGTGAGTAAGTATTTTTTCACAGAGAGGGTGGTGGACTCATGAAACAGCCTTCCTGAGGAAGTTGTGGGGTCTAAAACTGTGGGAGAATTCAAGAATGTGTGGGACAGACATAAGGCAATTCTAGTGTGGGTAGGAAGAAATAGGCTGTTGGTTAACTAAGATCTCCAGCTTATCATGTAGGTAGGGAAATGGGCAGACTAGTTGGGCCAAGCGGTCCTCATCTGCCGTCAAAGTCTATATTTCTATTTATCAGCAAACCCCAGAGTGCATTAATGCACTTATAAGAAGGGTTGTTTGAAAAAAAAATAAAAGAAATTAAGAGAAAGTGCTGAAAAACATTTGGAAATCCTCTTGAGCCATCACCAAAGTGTGTAAATAATCCAGTTTGGCGGTTGTGCTGAACCAGCCTGAGAACTAACTCTGTTCATTTCTGTTTTATTTACTTTTATTTGACTTATTTTTGCTTGTTTTATTTTTGTGTATGTATAGATTAGTTTAGGGTCGAAAAAGTGAGTCAGATTAGGGCGAGATACATTTTTGCGGTTTGTTGAGCACCGTGCAACGGAGTATCCGGCTTTTTGGTGCGTGTACTGCCAATTTTAGAGTGACTGGCTGTGGAGTTGGGAAGCCGTGAGAGTCGTGGGAAGGACTTTTGCTGCTTTGGTGTTATATCAGTATTGGAGTACCTCTGAGTTGTGCGAGAGGACTCCACTTTAATTTTCCAATGCTACTTTCTCCCCCCCCCTTTTTCAGGGGAGTTTTAGGCGTTTAACCAACTGCTTACCTGACTGCAATGTGGCAGACTGTGGAGTCGGGGAAGTTCTTCGTTATTCTTTTCAGCTGGATGTACTTTTAGGAGTCGGGGAGTAGCGGGGAAGATTTTCGTTATTTCTCTGGCTGGATGTACTTTCCCTTTGGAAGAGAACATGGAGTTGCAGTGCTGACTTGTATTTGGGGCTCTCTTTTGGACTTTTTGGAGGATTGAACTGCAATCAAGAAACGTGCCGATTTCTAACTTGATTTGCTGTGGTACAGAGGTTCCCTTAATTTATGTTGGGAAGTCGGGGGTCAAATTTTGCTGTGGTTTGGGGGGTTCTGAGCTGTGGACCGGTGGGCTTAGGGTCCTCTTTGGTTCCCCAGGGGGTCTACTGATAAGTGGATCCCAGCTGGTGGTTCCTTTTACCACAGTGTTTATTTTTGACTCAGCCCCAGCACATAGGGTTCTCTTGTGCCTGGCTGTAGTGGATTTTCGGGACTCCTTGTGTCGATACTGGTATGGAAGGAATGGTTCTGTGGATGGCTACCTGTGTCCTATAAACTCCAAATACGGTCAGACGTTTTTATTTCTATTTATTTCCAGTGACTTGGACTTTATTTTCTGACTTTGTAAGCAGTGAGTGCTTATGCCTCCTTTCCAAGCAGTGAGAGGGCTTGGATACTTCTAATCATTCTATTTAATACTTGAAGTTTGCTTTATCCAATGTTTTGCTGGCTCCTGTGTATAAATAATCTTTGAGTACATACTTTCTTTTAGCTCCCTGGGTAGTGAGAGATCCTTGGGAGCTGCATGGTTTTTGTTTTAACTGGTGTCTCTTGTGAGACTTGGTTATTTATTATTTTTAGATGAATTATTTAAAGCTTAGGTTGTTAGGTTTAGGTTTTTAATTTTAAATTGTTATGTTGGGTTTGGGGTGTGTAATAGTGGTTAATTTTTCTTATAGTTGTTTCTGGGATTTTTTGTATTATAATTATTTGTTTTTATCATTTGTGATATTTATTTTAATTCTAGTGCTTGAGCTATTAAATGCCTGGGATGTCGGCCCCTGCAGTCATGCATTATTCGCCCTCTGCTCTTCACACCCTCCGTCCTTTTTCTCCCCCTCCTCTCCAGTTTGCTACCTACCAACAGTGTAGGGCTTTGGGTATCACGCATAGGAGTTGAAGGAAGGGGGGTGTGAACAGTGGAGAGCAAATGAGGGGTGCCATCACATTGGGGTAGTAGGTTCCAGGAGACGCCCTGGGGCACAACAGAACCCAGAGAGGGGGGTTTCGTGTCTGGTTTCCATACCCAAGGGCACTACTGATTGCAGCAGACAGATGGTTCAGGCGGCCTGAGAGGTTCGTCCAACTCAGGCGGTGTTATGCAATGCCAGGTCCATTAAAAACAAGACTGCAATTATTGCAGATCTTGTTGCAACAGTGGACCTGGCTTGCATCAGCGAGACCTGCCTGGATGAAAATTCTGGCCCCATTTTGGAGACTCTAGTCCCAGCCGGGTACTAGTGATACACTGCCGAGACTGGATCGCGGGGGTTTGCGGTCTGTTTCAAGACCGAACTGAACTTCATGAGTGTACTAGCTGAGGAAGCAGAGTCGTTTGAGTGTACTGTAGTAGCAGGTGTAGGCTGTTGGATTGCCCTCATCTACAGTCCACCCGGTGATGGGAAGAGATTCCTTCAGGAAGTCGCCCAGACTGATGGTTCTGGGCGACTTTAATGCCTGGACCGATGACAAACTCTCGTAATTTGGACAGCACTTCCTCCAGTTAATGATATCTCTGGGCCTTACACAGGTAGTTACCACTGCTACTCATTAATACAGATACTCGCTCGACCTGGTTTTCCTCCTAGGGATCAAGGCCTCCAATTTAGGGGTGGAACCAGTTGCGTGGTCTGATCATTACACCGTGGGGTTTAGTTTTAGCACCCCCCCTTGTAGGCCTCCCCCTGTGGAGATGGTCAGGTACCACCCTTTAAGAGATATAAATTCTCAGAGCCTATCTGCGGTACTTGACCTATTGTCCCTCTTTGCGGCAAGTAATGATCCAGAGACCCTCGTGTTGGCCTACAATACGGCAGTCTCAGGGGCTTTGGATGTCACTGCTCCAGTCCAAGTTCGTCCTCTTTCCCTTTGCCCTCGATCCCCATGGTTTGACGGGGTTTTGAGGGAGATGCGGCGACTAAGACGAAGGCTAGGGCGTCTCTGGCGGAAATCCGCCCTTGATGCCGACCGCCTTAGATTGATGGACCATTATCAAGTCTATCAATCCACAATCACCCGTAAGAAGGCAGAGTTCCTGTCCAGGGAGATTGTGGCAGCTGAGAACAGACCAGCTCGGCTGTTCCGAACAGTGGACAGACTGTGCAACCCAGCCTGTCTTCAGGTTCAGAAAGCGTTTTCACAAATAGGGTGCGATGACCTTGCTCGTTTCTTTGCTGATAAGGAAAGCCAACATCAGGGCGGAGCTCCTACCAGCGAACTCTTTGGGTATTGATTGTGATCAGCATGAGGTCACTGTCCCTTGGATTTGCTGGAGTACCTTCAGCCACCTTGACTTCGTGGATGTCATGTGGATCATCCAGGGTGTATGCCCTACATGCTGTAGTTTGGACCCTGGACCAACTTCCCTGATTTTGGGTTGTCTTTATGTTCTCTGTCCGGTCCTAGCGAGGATAGTTTGGTGCTCCTTGGAATCTGGGGAGTTTCCTAACTCTCTGAAAGAGGTGGTAGTGATACCTCTCTTGAAGAAAGCTGCTTTGGACCCAGACTGCCATGCTAACTACAGACCTATCTCTAACCTTCCCTTTTTAGGGAAGGTTATTGAGAAAGTAGTGGCAGCATAACTGGAGGACCATTTGACCATCCATGACATCTACGAGCCCCTCCAGTCCGGTTTTCGAAAGAGACATAGTACCGAGACAGCGCTGGTTCGGGTGCTCAATGATCTCCTGATGGCTAGAGATCGGAAGAACTGTTCCATCTTGGTTCTTCTGGATCGATCATCAGCGTTTGACACCGTGGACCATGGGTTGTTACTTAGCCGCCTGAGGTACATCTGTGGAATAAAAGGAACTGTCCTCAGGTGGTTTA
This sequence comes from Neoceratodus forsteri, assembly GCA_016271365.2. Classification (NCBI taxonomy): domain Eukaryota; kingdom Metazoa; phylum Chordata; order Ceratodontiformes; family Ceratodontidae; genus Neoceratodus; species Neoceratodus forsteri. The sequence continues at coordinate 272,885,081 of CM057455.1, forward strand.
CATCTTTCCTCACTGGAAGAACTCAGACAGTGATATCTGGAGTGTTTTCATTAGACCCAGTTTCTCTGTCTTGTGGGGTCCCTCAGGGTTCAGTTTTGTCACCCATGTTGTTCGTGGTGTACATGCTACCCCTCGGAGATACTGTAAGAAGGTATGGGCTGAGGTTTCACTGTTACGCTGATGATACCCAGTTCTACCTTTCTTTTGCACCTGACCATGATAGTGCTCTCTCGATCTTTAATAGCTGTCTCAAAGACATCCAGGAGTGGATGGATTCGAGCTAGCTGAAGCTGAACTCTGGTAAGACTGAGGTGATGGTTGTGGAATCTGGTCATTGGACAGGAGGTTTGGGAAGTGGGTCACCCTCTGGACTTGTTCTCAGGTGTGTCCCCCTTCAGACCTCTAACCAGGTGCGAAACCTGGGGGTAATTTTTGACGAGGGGTTGACCCTGCATTCGCAGGTGTCGGCTGTCGTCAAATCTTCCTTTTACCATCTAAGGAATATCTCCAGGATTAAACATCTGGTACCGTCCAGAGACCTTCCTACCTTGGTCCACGCCTTTGTGTCCTCGCGCTTAGATTACTGCAATTCCCTATACCTAGGGCTTTCTGGGGTGGAAATCTGCCGCCTACAGCTGGTGCAGAGCGCAGCAGCCTGGCTTTTGACAGATCTCCTCGGTCCTGTCATATTATGCCGGTGCTACGCGAACTGCACTGTCTGCCAGTTCAGTGGCGGATCACCTTTAAAGTTGCCTTGCTGACTTTCAAAGCCCTACACGGACTGAGCCCGGACTACATGAAAGAGCTCCTGATTCCCTACTGCCCTGGGCGATCACTCCTCTCAGCCAGCGTGGGGTTGCTAGAGATTCCTAAGGTATGTTTGAATTTCTCAGGGGCCAGATCTTTTACGTTCATGGTTCCCACACTATGGAATTCTCTACCTCGTCGGTTATGGGAGTGCATGACTGTAGAGGGCTTTAAATCAGCATTGAAAACTTTTTTGTGGCACCAGGCTTAGGTGACTGATCATTTTATGTGATTATATTTATAGTACTGTCTGATTTTAATGACTTTATTTATCTGAACTGTTTGCTTTTATCTTGTACGGTGCCTTGGTTTTTTGAAAGGAGCCTTAAAAATAAAATTATTATTATTAAATACAAGAAATATGTATGTATCCTTTCGACCTGTCAAATAGTCTCCAAGAACTACTGCAGATTTCAGTGATGTGAGCACACAAATGCCAGAAAGTTACTAGCTGCAAGATCTGACACCTGCTGTTCACAATCTGTCAGGATTGTAATTTACCAGTATAACCCCCAGTGACAGGATCGCACTTTCTCTTAATTTCTTTTCTGTTTTGACCCCCCCTCCATTAACAGCACACCCTAATGCTTACATGCCTGTCACTAGTAAGCTACCCCGTTTCAGCTGCACAGCCCCCAAGAACCCAACCACTTCAGTTACGGTATGCCAACGGAAGGGCGAAACCCCGTTGGCGAAATCCCCCACAGTGACAGTTTTGACAAGATTCAAAACTGTCGCTGTGGAGGACCCACCAGTGAAATTTCACCCCCCTTCACATTAACTCCGACTGGAGTTAATAATCCTAAGGGGGGGGCGCACGCTACTCACATGGGGAGATTTGGGGGGGCACAGCCCTTGATAGAAAAACAACCAAGTCTGACAGGTGAAATTTTGCCTGTAGACATCAGGGATGTCCCTATGCCGCACATCGACAACAATGTTGTTGCACCAGCATAGGTAAAACCTCTGCGTCCACACCCCAAACAATGCACATCTCAGGACACCACTTTCTATTGTGATGTCCCGGTGTCAGTAGAAATGGCAGTTGCCAAATGTCGGATCCTGGCAGGTCCATGGTGTAAACATAATGAGTCAGTAGCTGTCACCTCACTTGATACTTACTGCAGGTACCAGAATCTGGAGATACCATGTGTGGGTCTCTTGTGCTTCTCTCCCTCTGTCACTGCTACACAGACAGAGCTAGTGTGACAGTAGGGACATGACTGTTTCCACTACAGCCCACACTGCTGACTTGTTCGTTCGGGAACTTAAAAGACACCTTTCTGTGTGGCTGATGAGCAGGCTGCGGCTTGGGGGGGTTGTCTACAACCAACTGCAACACACTGTATAGTGGGGTGGGTCAGGGTGGAGTAAGTACCTTCCTAACTAACGGTACGTCAAAAAATAAAACATAAAGCTGGTCACCGCATGCCACCACACAGCTCCCGAATACAGGATAGCACACACCTCTGTCTCTGGCTGTGACCGCACACCACGCTGTCAGTGAGACAGAGGCACATGGTAGCAGTTTGCAGTTTCATGCGTTTGCTGATCAGAGGATGCAGGAGTAGAGAGCAGGTTTGATATGCTGCCGGTGATCGCAGGATGGGGAAGGGGGGAATGGACAGCAGTGTGGTCTGGCTGGGGGAGGACTGCTAAATCCTAGTTTGTGCTCCCAGCAGCATGATCCTTCTCTTACTGACTACAGCCGCACAGTGCTTAGTGCACATTGTGGAGCACAGATCAGCTGGACAGGTAGCTGGGAAGGCAACGAATGACTGTAAGAACCTCTGTGTCCCCAGAGATCCGCGGGCTGGGTGGGCGAGAAGGCAAACTATACAGGATAGTTGATGTATGGCAGGGTTACCAGACATCCATGGGGCGGGAGGATCTGAAGCCAAACGGGGTGTGCAGTGTGGTTTCAATAATGTGCACTGGCAAATAAGTAGGAATGGGGGCCCAAGAAGAGGGCATGAGAAGGTACGGGAAAGGGAACTTTAGGTACAGGGAATGGGGTGGAATGAGGAGAAGTGGGGCGGGGAGGTTCCAGGGCCACCCCCACACCTGAATGACTAGGAACTGGGACAGAAGGCAGGAAGTGACAGGCAGGAGAGGGAACAAGCTAGCACTGCTAGCAGTGAAAGGGAATGGGAGAAAAAAAAAGAGCTCCGGGGGGGGTGTGAGCACAGTGTAGCAGAATGGGGAGGTATAGTGAGGGGAACGGGACAGAAGGCAGTGACCAGCTTTTTGCTGGGCAGTGTCTTGACATCAAAGAAAAAAGCCACCACGATTGGTGCAGCTTTTTCTTCACAAGTTGAGAACGTTTCCGCCCATAAAAAGGAAAAAAAAAGTGTCTCAATTAGCCTGCCTGATGACTGAAGTGGCAATGTCTTGCCCCTTGCAGACCACTGTGCATGAGACAGTGTCACACGCTCCAAAAGTCACCTTTAGCTAGATGCGGCAAACTTAAAAATGAATCAGTAATTGATGCAACTCTGACAGTAGTCAGCCATACCAGGCACAAAAATCAATCTGCAAAAAACACAATCAGAAAAAGTATAATTGATGCACATCTTCATTGCATGAACTTCTCCAGTGTAAACTATTACAGAAAGTGAACAACCTCTTATCATTTAGGCTGATATGGCTGACTGCCCTGTTTAAACAGCCAACTCTCCTAAATAGGAGTGCCACAAGGTCACCACCACTTGGACACACGGCAACCTTTTCTTTACCTATGAAGAACCACTTTTGTCTCTCAGGGTTTCCAGAGGACTTCACATGTGCTGCTGTGGTGCTGTACACAAACATACCATGTGGTGATAGTCTTTTAGAAAACACTACCCGGACAAAAGCGAACCCAATTCCCTTTCTTTTGGAACTGTCCAGGTTTGTGCTAGAGTGCAAAGTTTTCTCCTTTCTTGGTGAGTGGCACTGCGATGGTGGCAATATCTGCCCCTAAGTTAGCTAACCTCCGCATGGGGTGGTAGGAGGAACATGTAATTTACTATCCTGTTACACTATTTCTGTCCAAAACTGTATTATAGAGGTGCTATGTCAGCGATATTTCGATGATGTGGCAGGGAACAATGGATGAGCTACTCAAGACTATGGCATTTCTTGAAAGCAGCAACAGTAATTTGAGATTTGCACTCAACTTGGAGCTCCAAAGCATCTCATTTTTTGCATATGAGGATCTCAAAAAATTTCACTGAAGGTTTGGATGTGGACTTGTTTTGTAAACTTAATGACAGGAACATTATCCTCCTAGCAAGCTCATGCCATCCCTGCCACACTGTCAAGAATAGCCACATAAGCAAATTTCTGAGAGTTCGTAGAAAGTGCAACATGGGGGATCTTAGTAAGATTCAAGGAACAAGGTTACTCCTGTAGGGACATCAGTGAGGCCAGGGAGAGCACGGACAACACAGAGATCAATGCTCCTTAATCCGTTCCACAAGGGGCGAGAGGAGAATGACACTTGGCTTTGTCACATCCTTCACAGCTCTGTCTTCATCTATGCATGATATTCTAAAGAAATAAATGGGGGATATTACAGACATAGAGAAAGCAACGTGGAGTGGTGAACAGTCTTCGGAGAATGGATTACAAGAAGGGGGACAAACTAACTCACAGTTTGCAACCTGTCCAATAGCAAAATATGTGGTTGCATCGATTTTTGCAGGGGTATTTCTGCTGTGGATGTTGCAAGTACTGTGACATGATCAATATCACTAGTACATTCGGCAACCCAGTGATCGAGGACATTTTTGGGGGAGGTGAGGAGTCCAGAATCTTGGTCACGCCTGGAGGACACACTGCCAGAGTCATGTAAGTGAGAATGTCAAGACAGCAGTCTGTACCTGTAATGCCCATTAAGCAGGCAGGACCAAACGGAAGCTCAAATGACCACATGCAGGCTATACAAGCAGGTAATTAGGAGTACACTCCAGCAGTACATGTGACATCATCTGGGGACCCAGAGTGCCATAAATATTCCTTCGCAGCTACAGAAAAGGTTGCACTGGGTCCCAGAGGTGGCACTGCTATCTAGGAGAGAAAGCTTTTGAATTTTGGGGGGCAGTGGGCCATTTGGGCCTAAATGGTAAAAAACACAGGTTGTTCACTTTCTGTAATAGTTTATGCTGCAGAAGTTCATGTAATGAACGTATGAGATGTGCATCAAGTATCCTTTTTCTGATGTATTAATAATCTTTCTTTTTTGCAGACTGATGTACCTTGTATGACTACTATCAGAGATGCAACAATTATTGACCCATGTTTGTTTTTAATTTCTTAGTCCTGCCACTTGTAAACTGTTTTACATATTTGCACTTAGTCACTGGTGGTGTGTCTTTAAGAAATCCTCTCCATAAAAAAAAAGGCACACGGAGGGTCCTCAGTCTCTAGACAATGAACGGCTTCATGAAACATTTAACGCTTAGCCAGAATGCTGTATTTTAAATGCAGGGACACATTTACACAGTTAAATGTCTGTGGGTTCTCTCTCAGACAGGCGTGCGTGTGCCCGATTTCTTTTGTTTTTGTTTTCTGTACACTTCAGGGATGTGCGATTAGGGGGCATAACTGCACTTTGATTTTGTGCGTTTAATCACATACAAGAGCTGTGCAATTATTTTCCTATAAATCCCATACCCTAGTATGTCTAATTGCCTGCATCACGCATCTGGTACAAACGGATGTAGAAGGCAAAAGGCTACAGTTACCTAGGTCAGCACTGTATCACACCAGGGCTGTGGCAAAGCCTAAGACCAAGAGCTACAGTAACCCACAGTTTAGGTTACCATTCTGACACACCTGAGCTGCAAGGAGTCTGAAGAAAACTATGAGCCCCTGCACTCCGGAGTCAGACCGATACCCCTTTACACCTTAACTGTAATGAGTCCATTCTTTTATAACAAACAGCAAAAGAGTGACTGTATTTTCTGTTGAGCCCTGTGTCCATGTCTCTATCACATCCCTGGTAGATAAGTTATCCTTATTTTTCCTCTGGTTGAGTATGCAGGTGAATACCAGGGATGTCACAATAACTCAGTATGGTGTTCTCATAACACTTTCAATGATGCTAACAATGCTGTGATCAGCTGTCTTGACATTCTCACTTACACGACTCTGGCAGTGTGTCCTCCTCCCTGCGTGACCAAGATTCTGGACTCCTCACCTCCCACAATTAGAGTTTCACTTTTTTTCCTACAAATAAAAATGCTATGATTTCTTGTGATAATACATAACATTATAAATGTGATATTTTTGTTTATAATTTTTGATTGTGCTACCTACTGAGCAGCTACCTTCACAACAGATTTCCAAGTTGCTCCCTGGCAGACTGCAAGACAAGCTTCAGTGCTAGGAGACCCCCCCCCCTTCCACCTCCACTCCTTGGAACAGAGACCCTCCTCTGTGAGACAAGCTCAGCCCCCACTGGTCCCTTAAACAGAAAATCTGAGTGTAGCCCAAGGTCCGTTAGTCAGTGTGAGTGCATACAATATATTTTTGGGCAGCAGTAACTTTTAATAACTTATTCAACTTTATAAATTTCTCCCTGGCTTTAAACAAAGCCCCAGCTCTGTTAGAGTAACCAGCCATCTGAGTGCTGTAGACAATAACATGACTGCAACAAAATCTCAGTCAGTCCTTGGTATCCATACTCCCGCCAATGAGGAAGAAGCCTTTGGCCATTCACCACCTGCAAGCTGGGGGTCCCCTTTCTTAGCAAGTCATATAAACATGCCCACTGACTCTGAAGCGCCAGTCTAGTCCTGCGGTTCAGAATTATTCCCCTGACTGCCTTTTTAATCCGCAGTTCTTTCAGGGAAGGCAGGTGTAGGTAACCAAATACTAAACCATGGCTCTGCGAGACATCCAAGTACTCCAGGGATCTAGACTCCAGTGTATATGAGACACCCAGGTCGCGGACAGGTACAAGAACATGAAGGGTCAGGTTCTTCAGCTTTGGTAAGGATTTTGTCAACTCCTGCATGGTGCTGGGACAAACTCCTTTAAAAACCCAAAAATACTTTAGCTCCAGAGTAGATAACTGTTTAAAGTGGGTCAGCAAGGTCACAGAACGCTCTGACCAATCAAAGGGAAGCTTCATCTTAGTCAGTTTTGGTGAGCTTTGGACCAGTTTCTCTAATAGCATCTGGAAATTTTTCATTTGCTCCATTTTGACCAAGCTGACCCGCGTCATACTGGCCTGTGGGCCAAAATCAAGAGGCTCCAAGTGGGTCAGTGTCCAGTTGAGGTCCAGCACCTCCAAGTCATTGCAGTGGATATCCTCTAAAAAACTGCAAAAGGAAGTCCTTCCACTTTGTCTTTTGGTCACCAAGGTCAAAACTAGCATGGAGGACCAACAGGCTGGCTCTACGTGAGGTCAGATGGTAAGCATACTGGTGAACCCACTCCTTCCACCTCTCAAACTCCTGGGTAGAGACAAGGACCCCGTCCATGCCAGACTGGAAAGCCCCCAAGCGCATGAAGTCTGCAACCCGCCAAAGTCTTGGCGTGCGCATAAGGCACACTCCAATTTTGGCAAACCAGAGTAGCTGTGCATTTCTCCACTTCTGAAAGAAATGAGAAGATATGAAGCTGGCAGTCCACTGGTAAACTATTAAAAGGGAAGAAAGTCAGCTGTCTGAGATCCAACTTGTTGGTGGCTGGTGCAGTTGGAGAAGGTGAAGGATCAACAGTAAGATGCACACCAGCCAAGTCTGAGGTTTTATCAGATTCTACAACACTGGGCCCTTTGTTATGGAGAGTGGTCCGGCATCTTTTTCTTTTGCGAGGCATTATATCCAGCACTTAAGAGATAACTGGTCATCCTAGTACAAGAATTCCCAACCATCTGACCGTGCCACAACAGCATGACCATGTGTGTAAGCCATCACATTCAGCTATGTAAAAGGTATTCCTGGGGGGGAAAAAAAAAGGGAAAGAGTTAGTTTTAGTTTAGTTCAAGAAATATTTTAACCAAGGAGGACAACATGAGCCTCGAAATGTTTTGCTACATAACAATGCAAGAAGCCTGCAACACTTAAGAATGAGTCTTAAAGGGAATCTGTACCACACAGCATCACATTGTAAATATGTGAGCCTTGCATGTTCATCTGTTAAAACATGGTGAAGAGTAGTTATGTTAGTGCCCCTAAAAATAGATTTTACCTCAATTACCACCCTTCAAAGCATAGCGCCATTTTAACTCTGTTCAGGCATTCTGCGCAGCAAATGCCGCTCCTGTGATGATGTCTATGCCTCACCACCGAGTGAGAGCATAGACGTCTATGTGGCAGACCCCTTACACTGAAGCGCACATTGAGCGCTATACTGCAGTCCCCAGTAACAGTGTACATACCCAATACTAGTGCCCCAGTCCTCTATTAGCCCCTGTGGAAAACGAGTGAGAAAATGTCCTGCTGTGCCTGTAAAAGCATTCTATGTTCAGAGCCCCGCTGCTCAATGATGTAGGAAGTTTCTCCAGTGACATGACCCAACTGCGCTCGGCAGTGAGAGTGCGCGTCTATAGCCTGCTTGTAGGCTTTATAATGGAATAGAGTACAAAAATGTAAACACTATTGTGTTGGCATTCCTGTACGTGACAGCTATATGAGCCTCTATAATGATGTCTTCTGTTAAACCGGCTGGAATTTGCAATATAACAATTCTTTATCTCAGCACTGTGAGCGGGCGTCGCAGTGCTCACTCACAGTGCTGAGATAAAGGGTGTTATAATACAAATTCAGCAGCTAATTCTTTAAGAATCATTAATATGAAGGCTCCTTATGTCATGTGAAATCCCTAACTCTTTATAAGCGTTTACATTTTTGTACTCTGTTCGTACAAAACTATAAGCAGGCATAATCGCCTGCAGCTCACTGCGGCGAGGCAGCTGAGAGAAATCTTTCTACATCAATGGAACCGAGATGTTGTACAAGCACAACGAACTCTCACTCATTTTCACAGAGACTCTCGGACGAGGCACTAGTATTAAAATATTACGATTACTGAAAACAGTATAGCTCAATGTCCTCAGCGACACATCAAAGGCAATACACCCACTCGGTGGTGGCTGGGCTATCACAGAGGCGGCATTGCTGCACAGAATGCCTGAACCTAGTTAACATGGCGATGTGTGGTGCTGTGCTTTGGGGGTGTTAATGGTTGTAAAACCTACATTCAGGGGCTCTAGCACCTCTAGTTTTCAACATGTGCTAACAGACTGTAAGAGGCTATGGGATACAGATGGACTCAGACACAGGTGACTTTCTTAGGTTGAACTCCACAGCTGCTTTATTGGAGAACTCTGAAACAAAAGCAATATATAACAAAATAAAAAGGCGGACTGTTTCGTCAAAACAAATAAAACACGTTTGAGTGAAGTAGCATAACACATCATAAGTACATTTGTACAACAAGCAAAATACATCAAGCGAGTCTTCTTTAGTATATTAACTAGAGAGCACTAGTTAAGGGTGTATAGGCTCCAGCACCCTCAGCCACATCTGAACTCTCTCTAGCGAAGCTAGCTATATATATGCTAGGAGAATTTCTGACTGGCTGGAATATATATCAATCAGCTAGAACAAAAAGCTTTTTATAAAAAAATGACATTTGTGTAATACAAAGCTTATAAAAAAATCTTTACAGCAACCTTATGTTCATATAGCATCTCTATACATCAATAATTTTTTTAAGCTTTCAAACATAGCTTTTGTGGGACAAGCCCCTCCCCTTTGTATCTCTTTCTGTACAAAATAAACAACAATATGGCCGGCCGGCTCCTAGGGAGAGGATCCATCAGGGATAACCCCTCAGATATCTCCATACATCTCTTGTTATAGCAGGTAAAAAAAAAAAATCTCCCTCTAGCTTCCTTTTATTTCTATCACCCTTTGCATTTTATGCTGTGCTTTGAAACAACTGGGGTTGACTGAGTGTTGAAGCAAAGGGGAAAAACACTATGCTGCCTGCTGAGCTGTGGATGGCAGAAATACAGCTCAGTCACAGCCAGAAGAGAAAGGACTTGCACAGTATGCAGGCTAAAAGCGCTTTAGCGCTAAGAAGAAAAGCGCTTTATAGCCAAGGGGTTTTCAGCATGAGGGAAAGCTGTTTTGGGAGTTTGCAGCATTTACGAGTTGCACGACAGTGCATGCGTTCATGCAGCTTGTTTGAATGTCAATGAGCGCCTCGAAGCACGCTTGCTTTACGGCTAAATATAGCGTGACCAACACTATTTTAGAAAGGGGAGTCACTTTTAAAGCCTTTCAGAGGCAAGAGGGGCAATTTTAAGGGTTCCTGATTTTCGAGCAGTTTAAAAGGGCCACGCTACATCTGGGCTGTAACATATGAAAAGAAATGTACCCATTCATTTTCTAGCAGGTACTACTTGCTGTATTTTTACTTCTTGGCTTGCCAGTATGGGGAAAACGACAAAAAAAAAAATAAATAAACGACAGACAGAATATTTAAAAAATAAAACGCATAGGTGGCCAGTCTATGCACAAAAGATGTCACAATGACAAAACATACAAATAAGGACAGACACATTGGGGGGGGGGGGGCAAGTCACGGCACAACAGTAGTAACCTTGTTAGAAATAAGATAGGGTGGCCTAGAACTGTACCACCAGACCCTTTGACACAGACAACCATGTAAGGCTCATGTATTTACAATGTGAGCCTGCATGGTACAGATTCCCTTTAATCATGAGAGGGTTTGAAACAAGGCTTGGGTTGCAAACAAAAGTAGCGACGCGTAGCCAACACAGGGAGAACTAGTGCGTCTCAAGTCATCTGCCTGTAACTGCTGCCATCTGTGTGCCAAGCCTTGTTTAATCATCCCCCTGATTATTTTGCAATTAGTGCTTTTTTCCCCCCTCCCCTGGTCTGGGTGGCCCTCCCATTGTGCCAAATTCTCTGGCCCCATCACCCCAACTTATTGTTGGTCAAAGGCAATGTGGCCCGAGTGCTTGTTTGCTGCTGGGCCTGTAGGTGGCCGGAAGTTATCTAGCCACTCGGAGCTTTTTTTTTCCCTCGTGTTTTTGCTCCCCAGGGAGGAGTGGGTGTGCAATTCCATCAAAGACAGCCCCACTCATGCATATGACATCAGCAGATGCCACTCCTCCCCATCACTTTCATGACAGTCCCTGCTTGCCATGCTCCCAGCCACCACTAGGGGCCAAGCTAGCATTAGGTGCCATAACCCTCCCGGTATATGCGAGCAGTCCTCCAAATGCTCTATCCCCTCCTTGGCCAACCCCCAGCAACCCAGATCCACTTCCGAACCCAGATCGGTGGCATGTGTGGCATCCACCACCTCAACCCTTTGTGCTACTATCCAGCTAATGCTCTACTTGATTAACATGTACCATCTTCCCCAATCATTCTGCAGTAACCCCTATGAATAAATGTGTCTTAGTCTGATGAGAGTACCTCATACTTCAAATAAGTAAAGTGTTTTTTTTTTTTTTTTTTTTTTACAGTTGCGGAACAGTTTAACTGGTTTCTTCAATTCAATATGTTATTCAGGATAATTTTTATAATACAAACTACATATTGTGACGGTCCCTCCTTTGACACCACCTGCTGAGCACTCCTTGAGCTGGCAACCTCCTTTCTACAAGCCAGGGGCCCTAGGAACTGAACTTACAAGCCTCCGGCTCCCAAACAAGGATTCTATCACCAAGCTCAAGAAGCAGCTTAACTAGCTGAGCTAGTAGGAGGTCCCGATACAGAATCATGGTAGTCTACATCGAGTCAAGAACTGTCAGACCCCTGAAGCCAGAGTCAGTATTGCGTGACAGATGCCGTTTTATCGAATTAATACATAGGTCCAGATTCTGTAACATGGCCCCAACTTCCGAGTTCCACAGGAAAGCAGCAGTCCACAACTGCACTGATGGCAAACTTTTTTTTTTTTTTTTTGTTATAGTTTTTGACAGGGTAACTGCACTAGACCAATTCTGCCCATTTTCAGGCACGAGCTGGGGGAAGGGAACACAGATGAATGCAAACTGACCTTGAACCAGATTAAGCTATTGGTGGTATTTTTAATGAGTGGGGGAAAATTTAGCCATGGCACTGGGGAAGTTCCCCTACTCTTTTACGGCAGTATTTTTCTGGCATACAACTTAGGGACCACTTTGAAGCCTGGGAATAAGATATGGTGGTGCAATGGCTTACTCCTTTGGCACAAAAGAAAACAGGAGGGCTACACAGGATACAAAATATTGCAGGTTACCCTTAGAGCAAGTTAAACAAGTAATTAAGTAGAATATTACTACTGAAATGTTCTCCAGCAAATCTCACAAAGAGGTTTATGCACGTATAATTTTGCAAGAAAGAAGGGAGGACATCTCTTTGGATGACTGTCCATAGGATAAATTGCAACTGAATTTGAATATGTTAGACTCTAAAAGGATTCCTGACTTTGTGTGGGATACAGTTTGGTTAGGGCTACATGACAAGATACCAGTCAGAAATAACAAACATAAGCAGATCCAGGAGAGAGACTGGCTAAAGGACACTTGCATATAGACATTAGAGACCCAGAAGCACTTATTTTTAGATTGTCCATTCATAAAAAGCTGTTGGTCTTATCTGGCAAACAAATGGGAGTAGCCTCTGTTTGAAAGCTTGTCTTATGGAGGGGGAAATACTGTACAGAAACAATATGTAATACTGACTATCATAAGATATTATTTATGGCAGGCACGGTGCAACTGGGTCACACAATAGAGATATGTGACACATGCTGACATTTTGAAGAATACTGAGGTCAGTTTACAAAAGCTATGGTTCAGTGATAAGAAAAAACAGTCAAGAACGTTTCAGAATGTTATGGATTAATTGTGAAAAATGGGCAAAACCCCCATGAAAGAGAAAACGCAGCTAAGTCAAAAGAATGGGTAAAGATTAACAACAACCATGTCTTGTTAGAATTAGTACTTTTGGGGGATACATTTCATATGTTAATGCTATAATATTTGTAACTTGCATCAATTTGTGAAGTATGATATTATTGCCTGTAGTCTTCACAATAAAAAATTCCCCTACTCTTTTCGAGAAGTGCCTTGGGGTCTTTAACATCCACCTGAACTACCACCAGAACAGGCAGATGGGACCTCGGTTTAACGTTTCACCCGAATGATGGCACCTCAGAAGTGCAACACCCTCCTGGGTGACCAAAGAAGTGGACCAGGGAGGGGCTGTGGATATGACCTACCTAGATTTTATCACGGCATTTGACACAGTCCCACACAAAAGATTAATAATCAAATTAACCAGCCAGGGAGTGGGTCCCAGGGTGGTAGCCTGGGTAAAACATTAGCTGGACAACAGGACACAGAAGTTAATTGTAAATGGAGTCCACTCTGAAGAATGGGGGTTACTAGTGGGGTACCACAGGGTTCAGTACTGGAGCCTGTCCTTTTTAATGTCTTTATAAGTGATACTGCAGAGGGATTGGAAGGAAAAGTATGCCTCTTTGCAGATGACACAAAGATCTGCAACAGGATTGATAAACAAGGAGGTGTAGAAAGGATGAGAAGGGATTTGGCAAGGTTGGAGGAATGGTCAGAAGTATGGCAGCTTGCATTCAATGCAAAGAAGTGCAAAATAATGCACCTGGGAAACAAAAACCCAGGGGAAGATTACACAATGGGGGGAGGTAGTAACAACAAAAAAAATCTGGTCAGATCCACCACGGCTGCATAATGAAGTTAGTGAAGATGTGTGGAATTGTTAAGGAGGTATGGAGAAACAACACAATGATTTGTAACTAGTAAGATTAGTTTTAGTTCTAAGGAAAGCATAGACGTTATTAGGAAAATACATGGAGGTGTACATTTTAATGGAGGAACAGGAGGCAATATAGGTTTACAAAAAAAAACCCCAGAGCAAATGCCACTGATGTGTGTGTTATCCCAGATGATAGTGGCAGGACAGCCACATTTTAAAGAAAACACAATTGCATACACCCCAATAATGCAAATCCCCATGATGGTACAGAATGTGGCAGTACATGAAAAAGTAATGGCTGGCATATATTCAGCCTTGGGATTATTTACACAGGTGTTTTTTTTTTTTTGTTGTTGTTTTTTTTAGAGAAACCGAGTTTTTGTCCATTTAAGCAATGTGTTGATGTCAGGAAGTCAGGTGTAATGATGGACTGTTAGTAGAGAAAATGTGACAGTAACTTTCAGAGGGGGTCACTTTTGATAAGGGCAAGGTAGTTATGATTGTGATAATGGGAATATTAGGAAAGTATGAGGTCTATGCAGAAGTGCAGTACAAATATGCACAGTTTCATAAGTATGTGCTCAGAGTGCAGGCAAATGTGATATGCAGGTTAGTTTTAGAAATAGGTAAAAACAGCGATACATGCAATTGATAGATAGATAATTACATAGGCATGCAGGCCCTGTCCACACTACACTCGAGAAAGCTGTAATGGATTCAAACCGTTAGACTGTAAACGTAACAGTGTGTCCACATTGCCAGTGAACAGTGAGGATAATGGTTTGAAACATTACAGCCTGTCCACACTGAGTGCGACAGTGTGTGTGTGGGTGGTCTCCACCCTGTAGAAGCAGTGCACATCCCATGGTGCACTCGGTGATGACAGCTGCATTTTGAGATGCCTCCTACATGTCCTATTGAGTACTCTGTATATGGCACAGTCATATTATGTAAATAACCATATTTTTTTCACTGTTATGAGACACACTTATGTTGTGGAGGTGACAGAGAGAGGTACGAGGGAGGGGACGATCCGTATGTTGGAATCAGGGGGCTACGTCAGCGAGAGGGAGGGAAAGGGAGAGAGAGCGCGAGATGGGGGGGACACGGCATCAGTTCTGCCAGTGTTAGGGCATGTACTGCTGATGTATGGCTGAAGGCAGACCCTCTACTACTGCCTTCAGTGTTCCCCACTGCTCCACTATACACAGTGTCACACGTGTATTGCCCACCACAGCAGTGCTCCACGATTCACTCAGGAGCTCCACTAATGTATGTGTTCACTATTGGCACTGCTTTGCAGGTAGTATTGCTGCCACATCACACATGGGCAGGCAGGGTACTCCCAACACTTGGCACATGAGAAGAAAATCAAGGACAGTACACGGATACCATAAGGAGGTGGCCCTCGGGGAGGCAAGTGCAGACAGAGAGGTAGGTTAGGTGGGGACATGGGGGTACACCCGGGGGAGTGCACATACAGCTGTCAGGTTACTGTGGTATGGAGGCATCCCAGTATTGCAGCCTACAGCCGTGCTCCACACTGCCGTCTGCATATGCCCTGATAGCTTCCGACCTCTCTGCATGCAGTGAAACAGTGCTGCAATGTGTGCAGGTATAGTGGGACACTGGAGACTACACGGTGGAGCATTTAGACACAACTGCAATTACAAACTGATAAAATTGTAAAGCTGTAAATAAGAGTGAAATAACCATGCTGGTATGCACACCACATAAAGTGGTTCTTGGAAGGATACAGATTGAGGATGGCTCAATTAAAGGAGTAGTCCACACAGAATTTGCGAAAACATATGTTATGATTTATATGTAAAGTCCCAGTGTATCCTTCCCTCTGTCTGCTGTTAGGAGTTTTCCTAAATTAGGCTGCTAGCTTTAGGGTAGTTTTATGACCCCTGGGAATCTCCATCACAAATAGGTTTATTGCCTTCTGCCTCCTACAATGCACCCCGGCTCATGTGATAGTGATGTAGCCAGGCCCAGATTTAGCATATGCAGTGCTTTTTAAAATCTGTTCACAACAGCAGAGCTTTGTAACTGTTCTTATCCAGTGAGTACAAATGGCAACAGTTACAATTTAGCAGATGCCTGAGAGCTACACAACTGGGGTTTCTGTAAGAAAACAGCTATTAAATAGCTCTAATTCACCATTTGTGATTTTTGGGTGTGTCATGTCTAGCTAGTAGTAATGTGTTGTCATTTTAAAATTTAATTTCATCAAACTACGCATAACGATAAAAAGCACAGAAATTGCCCCAGATCATCACTGCTATAATTAGTAAAGACTATAGCAGTTTTCTTACAGAAAACTCTGTTAGCTCTACAGTATTTGCTAAACTGTACATGTAGGTACCAGCATTTTTTTTTTTTTTTAACCATGAGACACACGCTAAAGCTTGTTTACAGGTGTGACCTGGGAGCACAAGGAAGTTAAGTGATTTGCTCAGGGACACAAACAGTACGCATGTGGAGGCTGTGGGAGTCAAACCCAGGACACCAGGTTTGCAGCTCAGAGCCTTAGACCACTGCACTATACTGCCTCCTCTATTCTAATAGTTAGAACCGGCACTTTTTGCTCTGTTAAATGATTTTCAATTTTTTTTTTGTTACAAATGTGAAGTAACTTATTAATAAAGTATAAAAATGTGTGTGTGCGCGAGTTATTTAGGTTGTCAAATATTTGTTTTATTATTTGAAAAACTGTGATACACTAAATGTGTAGTGCAATGAACCATTGTAAAATGGGATCAAATGTGTAGCTGAAATAGTCACTGTCGTCCTGTTTTTATGTTATACCACACACAGAAGAAAAAATGACTTTTAAAGTATTTTGCAGTTTCTAGGCTGCAGCTTCATACCATACACTTCATTTGTGTAAAAAAAAAAAAAAACATCATGTCAGAGAGCAACTAAATGCTAGTTCAACTTAATAGAATGCTGGTACCTACATTTATAGTTTAGCAAATACTTTAACTAACCGAGTGGGTTTTCTGTAAGAAAACAGAGTCTTAATTACAGCGCCAATGAACTGGGCAATTTCTGTGCTTTTATGGTTGTGTATAGTTTGATGAAATTAAAAAGTTTCAAAATTAAAACACTCCTGCAAGCTAGACCCAACACACAGAGAAAACAATAGTGAATTACAGCTTAATTTAGTAGCAGTTTTCTTACAGAAACCCCTGTTAGCTAGTTCTCGGGCATCTGCTAATAGGCTAATTTAGGAAAAACTCCTAATGGCAGACAGAGGGAAGGACACACTAGGACTTAACATACAAATCAAAACACTCTGCATAACATATGTTTTTGCAAATTCTGGGTGGACTACTCCTTTAAAACTGCAAGCTCAGTTAAAAAAAAATATACACTGCAGCCGCTTGCTGTACTGATATGCTTCAACTGATGCAAAATACTGAGTAAGGTGGTGGGGCAGGGTTGGAGGACAGGTCTGAATAACACCATATACCCACCAGGAAGGATTTTCCATCTCTTGGAATGTATTTGTGAAAATGTGTGACCAGGAGAGGAATGTAAGCTGAGCCAAGGCTGTTTAAACGAGTGCTGTATAAGGATACAGTTTCAGGCTTTTTCTTTCCTTCTGAAGCTTACGCTCTGATACCCCAGGAAGCTCTGATAGTCAACTGTTCCAGCATGATAGATCCACCACATGCCCCTACCACATGAACCAAAAAAAAGGGGGGGGGGTATCTTACTCCCCCTATAAAAAACTAATGCTGCCTCCTACTACTCAGGTTCCAGTTCTCGTACCTCTCACTTACGAAAGAAAATAGTGCACTGTAACCATTGACTAACATGAAACTGTACTTATTTGAAGGTGGAAAACATTTCTTGGAAGAGGGTAAGGTGGAGGAGACTATTTACACCTTCAGTCAGTTCCACGGACAGAAAACATGACATCACTCCTTTTGTACATGTAAAACGTCTGCAGGCTCTGCCTACTGCAGCCGTAAAAATGGAAAGGGACCTGGGGGTAATGATATCAGATGACCTTAAGGTTAGAAAGCAATGTGAGAAGGCAGTAGAGAGGGTTGGGGGATACTGGGATGTATAGGGAGAGGCATCACCAGCAGAAAACAGGAAGTTGTTATCTCTCTGTACAGACAGCTGGTGAGACCCCATCTGGAGTACTGCATCCTGTTCTGGAGACCCCATCTCTGCAAGGACATAGACAGAATGAAGGCAGTCCAGAGGAGGGCAACTAAAATGGTGCAGAGTCTGCAAGAAAAGCCATAAGAGGAGAAACTAAAGGAGCTTAATATGTATACCCTTCAGAATAGGAGGGAGAGGGGGGACATGATATAAACTTTTAAGTACCTCAGTGGTATCAACAAAGTCCAAGAGGGTAGCATCTTTCAGAAAAAGAGATTTTCAAGAACAAGGGGACACAATCTAAAGATAGAGGGGGGACGGCTCAGGAGCAATGTTAGGAAGTATTTTTTCACAGAGAGGGTGGTGGATGCATGGAACAGCCTTCCTGAGGAGGCTGTGGGGTCTAAAACTGTGGGAGAATTCAAGAATGCATGGGACAGACATAAGGTAATTCTTGAGGGGGGTAGGAAGAAACAGGTTGTTTGTTAGCGAGGATCTGCAACATATCCTGTAGGTAGGGAAATGGGCAGACTAGGTGGGCCAAGCTGTCCTTATCTGCCCTTCAAAGTCTATGTTATGCAGCACAACAGTGTTAGTAACTGGATTTGACCCAAGTGTCTGGTGTGGGGATAGAACCCACAGCCTTCTGATCGCCCGGCCTCAGAGGCGAGTGTGCTACATACCGAACCATTGACACTACTCATGGTTGGGAGCACGGCAACACAGCTTACCACTGTGCAAGACATTGTATTTGCTACACGGCTTGCACAGCGGGGTAGGTGCACATTGTGGACCCTACATATGCAGAGGCTATTAGACAATGGGGTACACTCTAAGGGGAAACAGTGTACATGGCGGCACAACATGGGTCAGTTCTGAGGGCGTGCCAAGTCATGTCTTCAGTGATGACATTATGCATGTCCAGACAAGGCAGAGTGGCCTTTTTCCTGACTATACCACAATCTGACAGCGGGTGTGTCTGTATGTGGTACACAGTGGACATATACAGTGCCAGACTGGCACAGTGGTCAACAGTGTGGTGACCACTGTTACGTGGTACTATGTACACAATCATCAGCTTTGGCAGATGCACACTGTTTGTGCATTACACGCTGGATTGGCAGATAACTGCAGCAACCAAGCTCAAGGAACAGCAGGCTGTGTGCTCCAATTGTACATCCTCTACACGTACACATAATGTATTATGTTGCTTTGGTCACTGTGTGTACTGATGGGAGGGATGTGAGAGTGTGCTTTTTGCAAGCAGGACATGTGCAGTGGTTTTGTCACTATGTAGGTCTCTAGCATGACAACATCTGACCAGTGAGTCCATTTCTGGAGGGCATATATCAGGAACAGCAGATACAGCATGCAACCTGGTCATGGAAGGGATGGCACAGTGCTACTGGGTTCACACAAGTAGCCCTAGAGGATTGGGTCAGGGACTGACACATGTACCTCAATATACAACACAGTGTACAAGGGACCACAACATGCAGCAGTACTGGACTGAGTTGATGGAAGCTGTGACTTTGTACCTCTTCACAGCAAGGTGTGTGGGATGCCTGTCACTGTCTTCTATCAGATTTCTTTTCAGTATACACTGTGGGGGTGCAGTACCTAAGTGGGCAGAGTGTGGAGGGGACAGCAGTCATGTGTGCAAAGGTGACATGAAGTGATATTTTAGCACAGGCAGGTGAGGAGGGTGACATGTCCTTTGTCAGGCACAGTTATGATAGTTGGGGAACACAAGGGTGCAATCGCCATATGAGGGGTGGGCTGGGGGAGAGAGAGACAGACACAGGCACAATCTGGCACAGACACTCCTGTGCAGTGTCCAGAGGATATGGCATAGGAGATGGGACAGTATGGTGGGATAGGGTGATCAGTGGGACAGAGAGCAACACCAGCACATTTCTGTAGGACACAGTGCTACTGTAAATGTGGTATGTAGCAAAGGACAATGCTATGGTCCCCGATGGGATACAGAGATCTAGAGAGGTCATGGCAGCAACAGTCACAGCTGTGATTAGCAGGAATAGGTGGACAGGGGTGGTTACAAGGGACTGCGGTATGGCACATGTGGTCCATTGTGGCATGTGTGGTCCATTGTCACACACAGCTGGTCAAGGTCAGGCTGGAAGGTACAGGACAGTCAGCCAGGCCTCAGTGGTGGTGCTGGTACCGGTGGCACTACATCAGGTCATGATAGTGATATTCCTCAGTTCCAGCAGAGCACACAATCCATTACAGCATGACTTCACAACAGGCAGGTGTCACACATCAGGGATGGCTGTCATTGAACAGGTGGCATATTCGGGAGGGGTGCTACGTCTGTTCTACAGAGATTTCAGTAAGGCGTTCAACACTGGTGTACATGGGTTGTAGGTAGGTTGGTTGGCCGAGCTGCTGAGGGGCACCCAGGGGGTTCCTTGGATCCAGCACTGGTGGTGTGACAGGACACGGGGGTTGTACAGGATGGTTCACAGCGGGGAGTGTGTGGTCCCCAGCATGGTGTAACAGGGATCTGTTCTGTGGACAGTATTATGTTTTCATTGCATGGGTATGTTATAGTTGCTTGCCGGTAGGATATTCCTGTTTACACGTAACAGAAACATGTGCAACAGAGACCACACCAGGGAAGGGGGTGGATGGAATCTTCATATGCTTCGGGCATGGTCTAGTGTGTAGCTGCTCAGATTACATGCACAACACTGTGATGACATGCAACTGGGGCCTTGGGAATCCAACATGAGGGACAATATGGGGTTGTGGCTGAGCTAGCTGATGCTCCTGAATGAACCATGTAGGTTCTGATATCTGAGGTCCTAGGGATTCTCCAACATTGTGCGACAGCTGCGATATCACCAACAGTGACACACAGGTGATTTTTGCAGCTGTCCTCTTCTGTGGTGTGGTGTGTCCATTTCTGGTAGACGCATCTCCACAACATCACAGTAGCAAGCCGGTGATGTGCAACATTTGTGCCAGGGGAACAGCAATCCCCACATGTGGGCACTGTGGAGGGGCTCATTATGTCAGCACTGGGGGACACAATAGAGAGTGATGTGTATATGGTACTAACAGTTATGTACCCCGAGGGCAGATACCAAGTATGGGTGGGTAGCATCTTGTCAAGGGACAGGTGTTCCAGTATATGGGTGCATGACATGTGGCTTCAGGTAGGGTGACTCTGGCACAGTGACAACATACTTTTTCACGAGACAAGTGGTGGATGGTTGCAACAGACTTCCTGCAGATCATGTGGTCACAAACACAGTCTATGATTTTTGTGAACTGCTTGTGTTACACATGGGGTACTGTTGCAATAGGGACACGGATCAACTGGTGACTGTGTTACTGCAGAGGGTGGGAACAGTGGTTGCCTAGGTGTGCATAATGGTCCACATGACACATCACCATCTATGTATCTCTATGCTTTAATTCTAACTTGGACATGCATATTGCAGTCCTGATGGATAGGCACAGGGTTCACACAGACTGAGGCTAACAGCAGGTATGGTCTTCAATATCACCAGTGCACAGACAGTGGCGGGCACATCACAGGGTCCCTTATGCATTCCTACATATGTTACCTAGTGCCCATCTGCTTACTTAGCACAGGCATGACTGCAGTCTTGGGAAACTGTGGACATATTCGTTTGGGCACTGTTTAACATAGCAGCTATTACAGCTGTGGTAGCACATGTTCCCCATGGCTACTAGGGACTGGGCTCCCATCAACTTGCCCCAGCCATTCTGGTTGCAAGTCCACATATGCTATTCTTGGGGGGCTATACCTGTACATTTTGCATGTCTATTACCAGGCACTGTGCATATTAGTGACATGAAACTGCTACAACACACTGTGTTCGACTTCCATGCTGCCTGTACATATTTTCAGTGTGGTCACATGTGTGGGGAACTTTGGGAGACTGTATAGACAGTCATTCCTGCACTACCATTCATACACAATAATGTAGCTGCTGGGTATATGTGCTCCTGAGCAGGTCACAAACTCAGCACATTAGTAAGACTGGTAAGTGGTGCTGGCATGTCACAATGGGACGTTGTCTGTGGCTTCCTGAATTTTCCTATGCCACTGCTGTACCTCATGACAGACAACTACAGGACAAGTACGGGTGTGCAGCGATTGCTCCCATTACACAGTTCAGGAGCTATGCAGACTGTGACAGCAACTCTGGGTTACATGGTAGCTGCTGTTGGAGGGGTGCAGCATGTGGCATGACATCCTGCCATGTCATTTGCCCGTATCCAGCTGTCATTCATTCCTTTGTCAGCTGATATTGCTGCGTTTCACATATTCTGACTACTGTGGGGAAATGGGGGCATGGTCAGTCGTCTGCCAGCCACTTCGCTTACACACAATTTCTGCAGCTGCTCACAGCAGACATCCGACACATCTCCATGCTATTCCTGTGGAAAGTGGTTATCTGTGTCAATACAGTGGACTGTTTAACTTGTGATTGCTTCCCTTTCCAGTAGGCTTGTTCCTTTTCACTGTGCACAGTCACAACACTTGTTGCGGTCGGATTTCGTGACTGGGACTGTGCTGTACACATAGCTTGGCTCCTTGTGTATGAAATTACTTACAGCTTTGGTACAGTCATGTGGGATCTGCGATGGCTCAACATGGAGGGCGCACTGAAAGTTTTACTATTAGCATTTATATAATTTACGTCCAGGAGGAGGGAGGTGATCCTCCCTTTATATAATGCCTTGGTCAGGCTGCAGCTCTAGTACTGTATACAGTTCTGGAGACCTCATCTGAAGAAGGATACAGTGCTGCTAGAGAGAGAGAGTTCAGAGGAGAGCAACCAGAATGATTCAGGGCATGGAGGAGAGGTCCTATGAGGAGAGACTGGAAGAGCTTGGGCTGTACACACTGGAGGAGAGGAGGGACAGGAGAGATATGATAGGTGTCTTCAAACATGTAAAAAGAATAACAGAGCGGAACCAAGGAGCTGTTTAGGCTAAAGAAAGGGGGAAGGGGACAACTGAGGGGGGAAATTACAGGGGGGAGCGTAGGAAGCATTATTTCACTGAGAGGGTGGTGGAGCCGTGGAATGCGCTGCCAGGGTGGCTGGTGGAGGAGAGCACAGCGGAGGGCTTCAAGAAGGGATGGGACAGGTACAAAGGGAAACTAAAGTCAAAGATGACCCTCTCAGGGGCTAGGGGGAGCGGAGAAGTGAGCACTCACTAGGTGGCTGGCTACGAGCAGACATGACAGACCATTGGGCCTATTCTGCTGGCTTTTAGTATGTTAGTACGTTAACAGTAGGAGATGGGGATGGTCACATGTGTTGATGGATGTGTATCTGAGCCAATGGCAGGAAAATCCAATTAAACCATTATTTAGAATGAAAGTTCCAGGCTTTATGAAACTCACATTAAAGAAATTATGTATTTGGCAGATTACAAAATCATAACTGAAAAAAAATGTACACAACAACTTTATGATTTAATTTTGGGACAAAATCAGCCTGGTCATCCCGCATTTTAAATTTTGTTTCCCAGCGCATAATTATGGAGACTGTTTCTCAACTAAATAATATGAGAATTCCCATTAGGATGTGGGGCAATTTATGGCTGTGTACATATGGCAGACTGAATTTGAAGTGGAAATCTAAAATATAAAGCGCTGGAGAAAAGTGGGTGCCCCTAAATTAAATGTTTAGCACTGGAAGAAACCATGTCCCATTTTTTTGCTTGACTGTGGTTTTTCCTCTCAACTTTGGGAGGTTCTTGCGCACGGGTGGAATTTACCATGGTTACGCAGACTGCCTTATGAACAATTAGTTCTAGGTCAACATACCAGTAGGTGTGCAAACTATAACAGAGGTACTTTGGAAGCAGTTTTTGCCTGTATAAAACTTTACATATGGCAAGCTCATAGTAGATTTGTCATACAGCAACAGCGTACACATTTTTTAACAATTAGTAAATGAAGTGAGGCAGCTTGTGTGGAAGTCTATAATAAAGATATATTGCATATTATACAATGGGGTATGAAATCCTGTAACCTCATTGGTCAAAACACATCATGTGACCATGGTATATCCTACAATAACCCATGGCTGAGAAGAAAAAATTACTCACCTTAGTAATGTTGTTTCTTCTAATGGAGTCTTGCTATATTATGACAGTAGCAGTTTGATCCAGCTCTAGAACTGCTCCGGAGGTGAAATGGTTAAAACCATTCCAAAATAGAATTTTGGCCACGAGCTCTAAGAAGCAGCTCTATCTGTGTTATTTCAAACCTGAACTGTCGGATCTTTACGAGCCAAACTCACTAAGGTCTGTGTGGAAGCTGTAACCTACACTAGCCAAATGGCTACCTAAATAATAACAACCATTGCTGGTCCCAACACCCAAGACTCAAGTCAGGGGACCAGAAATACTAACACAATTCTAATCATATGAGAATAAAACATAAGTATAATAAAACACACACACACACACACCCAAAGCCCCAAAAGGGGACAAAAATGCTAACAGGGCATAAAAAGGTGCCCACATCAAGTTGCCCGCACCCCACCCAAGTAGAGGTTCTGAGAGGGGCAGGTTGGGGGGAGGTCATAATATAGCAAGACTCCATTAGAAGAAACAACATTACTAAGGTGAGTAATTTTTTTTTCAAACAACATGAAGTCTTGCTATATTATGACAGTAGCAGAATACACAGCAGTATCTCCATGGAGGAGGGGTAGAACCTACTTAGGGAATAGGCTCTGAAGAACAGCTGTGCCAAACCAAGCATCTCTCCTGGCCTGGACATCCAGGGAGTAATGCTTGGTAAAAGTGTGTACCGTTTTCCAAGTAGCAGCCTAGCAAATCTCTAATATAGGGATGTCTCTGGCAGCAGCTAGAGACGCAGCTGTACCCCTGGTAGAATGAGCCCTCAAACCGGGGCTCTGCCCAGTTTCGGATAACAAAATTGGATACAAGAGACAATCCACCTGGCAACTGATCTCTTAGTGGCAGGTTTGCCTTTCCCAACTTCATCATAGGTAAGGAAAAGTTGGAGGGATTCGAACCTGTGACCTTTGGTATGCTCTATATAGTAACTAAGAGCTCTCTTAACATCCAGGCTGTGCAACCTCCTCTCACCAGAAGAGGAGCGATCAGTGAAAAATACTGGAAGGGAGATAGATTGATTAAGATGGAAATCTGAAACCACCTTGGCAAAACTTCCTATTAGTCCTAAGGACTACCTTATCCCTGTGGAAAGAAATAAAGTCAGTTTCCACTGACAAAGCATCCAACTCACTTATCGTCTGGCAGAAGTGATAGCCACTAGAAAACAGTTTTCCAAGTTAGGTACTTAAGCTCTGCAGAAGACAGAGGTTCAAGACGAGGTTGCATTAACTGGGCAATGCAAACATTAAGGTCCCAAGCAGGGCCGGTTCCGAAAAGGGTGGATTAGTATGGAGTAATCCCTTAAAAACTTGGAAAACACAGGATGAGAGGAAGAGGGATGACTTTCCTGCTGACACAAAAAGCAGATACAGCTGCCAAATGAACTCTCAGGGTAGCTGGTCTGAGACCAAGGAATTAAGATGTACCATGTAATCTAAAACAATGGGCAAATCAGCAGATTCTGGGGAAATATTTTTCCAGCACACCAAATGGAAAACCTTTTCCATTTAGAACTATAAGTAGCCTAGTGGAAGGCTTTCTAGAAGCCTTTAGGATCTCAAGAACACCCTGAGAGAGATGTAAATCAGCAAACTCTAACTCCTCAAGAGCCAGGCCTTGAGGTTGAGGGATTGAGGTCGGATACAAACCCTTCCCTGGGCACAAGTCAACAGGTTGCGATTCCTGGGGAGGCAAAGGGAAGATGGATTGTCAGTGACAGAAGGGTGGGTACCAGGGCTGCCTGGCCCAATCCAGGGCAATCAGAATCACCCTGCAAGGCTGAGATCTGATTTTGACTAGTACTTTGAATAGGAGAGGAAGGGGAAAGCATAGAGAAACTTCCCCTCCCAATCCAGAAGAACGGCATCCAGGGGAACTGAGCCCAGCACTGGAGGCCTGCAACAGAACAGAGGAAGTTTGTGATTGTCTGGGGCTGCAAAAAGATCTATCTGAGGGGTGCCCCATTTGGCAAAGACTATCCCCAGCACTTAAGGATCCAGGGACCATTCGTGATGGCCCTGGGAAATCCTGCTGAGAGCATCCGCTAGGACATTGTCCTTCCCTGGAAGATGAACTGCTATGAGGGAAGTGTTCAGGGAATAGGCCAGAGACCACAACGTCATTGCCTCGGTGCACAAGGCCAAAGACCGAGTGCCCCCCTGTTTGTTGATGTACCACATTGTTGTGGTGTTGTCTGTTCTGACTTGTATCACCTTGTCGTGGACAGATGCAGAAAAAGCTTGAAGAGCTAAAAAGACAGCTCTGAGTTCCAGCAAATTGATGTGGAGCAGAGATTCCTGGGGGGACCACACTCCCTGAGTGAAAAGATCGCCCATGTGGGCTCCCCAACCCAGGAGGGAAGCATCTGTAGTGAGAGTCAAGTCGTGAGTAGGGGGAATGAAGGGGACACCCCAATCTTAAATTGCTCTGATCCTGCCACCACTGGAGGGCTAGGATCAAGGTTCGAGTTACTGGGACCAACTTGGAAAGGGGGGTCTCTTCTCTGAAACCAATAGGTTCTCAAGTGAAACTGAATGTCTCATCTGAAATCTTGCTCCCTGCACAACAGCTGTGGATGCAGCCATGTGCCCCAGGAGCTGCAGAAAGTGTCTTGCTGGTCGAGAGACCTGCAGAGTGAAGGAGGAGGGCAGAGCCACTAACTTCCTTACCTTTCTAAGGAAGAAAGGCTCTGGCTAGCTTTGTGTCCAATTCTGCCCTATAAAGGTGAGTACCTGGACTGGTTCCAGAACCGACTTTGGTAGATTTAGCAGAAAGCCCAGGGAGGTGAAAGCTGCTGGGTGACCTGCAGGTGAGATTTTACCTGTTCTGGGGACTGGCCTACAATGAGCCAGTCGTCTAGATAGGAAAAACAGCAATCCTTTGCCTCCTTAAGTGAGCCACTGCCACTGCTAGACACTTTGTGAATACCCTTGGGGCAGAGGTAAGGCCGAAGGGCATTGCTCTGAACTGATAATGACCTGAGGGCAGTTCGAATCTGAGGTACTTTCGATGGGAGCTTCTGATTAGGACATGGAAATAGGCATCCTTGAGGTCCAGGAGGCTAGCCAGTCCCTGGCCTTAGGGAGGGTAAAATCATTGCCAGAGTTACCATTTTGAACTTTGGTTTCAAAAGATGCTTGTTCAGATATCTGAGATCTAATATGGGCTGCCATTCTCCTGTCTTTTTTGGGGTAAGGAAGTATCTGGAATACAGACCCCTGCCCTGGTGCAGGGGAGGAACCCTTTCTACTGCTCTGAGAGCTAACAGGGATGAGACCTCTGCTTCCAGAGCAAGGGTCTCTGAAGCACTTGCAGGTAGAAAAAGTCTGCTTCTCAACTTGGGAAACTTTTTGAAGCTGAGAACCAGACCCTGGCCTACTACTTCCAGAACCCACTTGTCTGAGGTTAAAGAAGCCCAATTCTGGCTGAAGTAAGCCAGCCTGCCCCTACCGGTACAGGAGAATCGGCCCTGGGCACCCCATCAGGGTGCCTGCTTAGCAGGAGCTTTAGGCTGGGGGGTGGGAGCAGGTCTGCCCACCCCTCGTCTGCCTCTGCCTCTGAAGAAGCCCCTCTGAGCATAGGCAGAGGAGGCCTGAGTCTGGTAAAAAGGCCTGTGAAAAGGCCTACCCCTACCCCTTGGGGTATGCCTTTGAGGAGTGGCTTGCCGCTACTAGCCTGGGCACTCTTGTAAGTAGTCCTATATTCATCCATCTTTTCATGTAGTTCTCTGTCTGCTCCCCAAACAGAGAATTCCCCACCACAGGAAAATCCATAGCCTTAGTCTGGGTATCCTGTGACAGACTAGTACACCTGAGCCAGGCCAACCTACGAAAAGCTACAGATGTGGCCATGACCCTAGAGGAAACATCATTAACATCCACAGCAGCATGAAACTGAACCTTAGAAGCCTCAATGCCATCAGCAGCCACCTGTTCTAGTTCAGTAGCCAGCTGGCCATGGGCTTGCTTGGCTAATTGCATCACAGTATCCCATCTAGATTTCTGATATCTAGCTACATAAGCCATATAATTTGCTTGCCTGAGTCCCAGAGAGGCTGCCATATACTGTTTTTTTGCCATGGCATCAATCTTCCTGGAATCCTTGTCAGGAGGATGTGAAGCCAGGGGAATATTAGCTTTATCACAGGCAGCAGCCTGAACTACCCCAACATGACTGCATTGCTGAGAAAGGAATTCTGTATCAGGACCTGACAATGTGTACCTTCTGTCCATCTTGTTATCTACAGGAGGCACAGAATTAGGAGTTTTTAACATTTTTATTGTTTGCTTCCTAAAAGACTTATGTAAAGGAACAGACAATCTCCTAGACTCTGGAATATCCATCATTTCTACAAAATCAGGCTCCTCTTGCTCATCCACAGCTTCTTCTAAGGGAAGCTGGAGGGTTTCAGCAACTTTTTGTAAAACATGAAATGAGATGGGGACTCAGACAGCATGGGGAGATTCTAAGGTCTGTCTGGGGGAGATGTCGGTTCAATGGGCACACCCAGACCTTCCCAGCCACATTCATACTGTTCATAATCATCCTCCCCTCCTCTGGTTCATAAAATTCCTCAATATCATATTCCTGAACCACTGGGACGAGACGAACCGACCTTTTGCCAGATAGTGGCGGTTCGGACGGACTAGACAATGACTGGACAATTTGTATGGCTTTGCTATCTCTGCAGCAGTTGGAGAAGGGTTTTGGACTCCAGACCTGCTGATTTTCTTGTTTCTTTTCTTTTGCCTGAGAAGTCTACGCCCTGGTCAGAGGCGCTCCCTCCGGTTGGTTGGCACGAACCGGGCCCTCATCGGGTCAGAGGACTTTTTGGCCTCTCGTTCCCTGAGCCTGCCCAATCTCTTTTCCAGGGTGGCTGCAGGGAAATTCTTACATATCTGGCAGTCTGACTGGAGGTGGTCAAACCCCAGACAATAAACACATGTGGTGTGTGGGTCAGCCTTGGCAAAGACTTCCCCACAAACATCACAGTGTTGAAACCCAGTGGGCCCGGTTTTTCTTTTGGGTTTCTCAGACATAATGCCAGCCTAACCAGAAAACTTGCCCTTTTAACGGCAGTGCCAGGCAAGATACCCTTATCGGTTCCTAACCGTGTCACGGGTATTGGAAAAAAACGTAATAAATCCGGTTTTTTAGAACCGATAAGAACCAGGAACCGCACTCTAAAATATTAAATTTTTAGTTTTAAATGAGTTTTAAACCCAACTGATCGGTTCAAAACCGAACCGATAACTTACAAGTTCCACACAGACAAAACCTTCAATTTACTTACGGTTACCACAGATAGAGCTTGAACCGAGCGGTTTCATGGTTAAAAATAAAACTATTCTCGGTTGAATCCAACCGAGAAAACACTTTTTAAACCGAGAAATGAACCGAGCAGTAGGAGAAATCTCCGGAGCGACTGTTCACTGAGGCGGAGTAAAGAATCTGACAGTTCAGGTTTGAAATAACACAGCTAGAGCTGCTTCTTAGAGCTCGTGGCCAAAATTCTATTTTGGAATGGTTTTATCCATTTCACCTCCGGAGCAGTTCTAGAGCTGGATCAAACTACTACTGTCATAATATAGCAAGACTTCATGTTGTTTGAAATGACATTTATAAAAAACATACTTAAACACATTTTAAATGTATTTTACACATGGGTCCATCGTATAATCGCAATAAGGCACTCCAGGGTGTGGGTTATTGGTGGATTTACCCACTTCTTGTGTGGTTAAGTCACTCAGCTGTGCCTCGTGACACACCACACAAGCCGTGGTAACTCTAAACCCACACCTGTCGTGCCTTATTGCTTAAATACCAGTCAGAGAGTAAACGAAGTATGGAAGAAATTACAAGTAGTGAGATCATAAATCATGCATGACTGGTGCACCTGATTTTTTTTATTTTTTTATAGAATGAATTTGAGTGGGGTCTTCTTAAACCAACAGGGACGTGCTCGATAAGGGGATTACCTTTTGATGTTTAGGGGACCATTAGTTATGTCTTAATTGAGACTGGTGAATTTACTAGTGCATTATTTCTCTGTTTCTTATGCCCACCCCCCTTTGTTATACCCATTTGTTTTTTTTGAATCTTTTATATATTTCTCTTGGTTAATTTCTGTATCTTTGCTTTTATTTTTGACCCGCTTCTTTTTTTCTCCTCCCTTTCCCCCCTGGAACTAAGGCTTTTTTTTTTTAGTGTCAGTTTTTAAATATACGTTCAACATGTGGAGGAACATTTATGGGGGCACAATGTGGTGTGATTATGTTATGCTGGTCCTGGTCGAGTTCTATGACTGGGTAACTAGGCAACTGGACAGGGGCCATGTAGTGGATGTCCTGTATCTGGACTTCAGTAAGGCATTCGACTCAGTGCCACATGGAAGGCTGGGAAGGAAGTCAGTAGGCACAGGGGCGGGTGCAAAGCTGGTGAGATAGGTAGGAAACTGGCTGCAGGGAAGGCAACAGAGGGTGGTGGTGGGTGGGGGAGCTCTCACACCCAAGGGCAGTGACGAGCGGTGTTCCACAGGGCTCGGTGTTGGGACCAGTGTTATTTGGGATATTCATTGCAGGCATATCATGGGACATCAAGACCAAGATCAGTCTGTTTGCTGATGATACCAAGGTAGGCGCGGTGGTGGATGACCTAGGGGGGTGGCAGGGGTTGCAGGATGATCTGGCAAAGCTTGAAACCTGGTCAGACACCTGGCAACTGGGGTTTAATGCCAAAAAGTGCAAGGTGCTGCATTTTGGGATGAAGAACCCAAGGAGGAGTTACCAGCAAGGGGGAGTGCAGCTAGCCCAGACAGAGGAGGAGAAAAATCTGGGGGGTGCTCATTACAGGGTCAATGAACAACTCGGCACAGTGTAGGAAGGCAGCTGCAAAGGCCAACAAAATGCTGGGTTGTATTGCAAGGGGTATATCCTCGAGGAGGGAGGAAGTGATTCTGCCACTGTACAGGTCATTAGTTAAACCACACCTGGAGTACTGCGTGCAGTACTGGCGTCCGTATCTGAAGAGGGACATTAAGTTACTGGAGGGGGTGCAGCGCAGAGCGACAAAGATGATCAAGGGGCTGGGGGACTTATCATACGAGAGGAGGTTGAAGGAGTTGAACATGTACTCACTGGAGGAGAGAAGAGACAGGGGTGACATGATTGAAACCTTTAAATACATGAAAGGAATAAACAAGACTGGTACAGAGGGCTGTTCAAAGTAAGGGAGGGAGGGTCACCAGGGGCCATGATATGAGACTGGAGGCGAGGAAGGTTCAGGAGGGAGATGAGGAGACACTTTTGACAGAGAGGGTGGTGGCTGGGTGGAATGCGTACCTGCTGAAGTGGTATGCAGTAGAACAGTGGACTGCTTCAAGCGAGGATGGGACAGGACAAGGGAGGGTTAATGAAGGGAAGGGTGGAGGGCAGCTGCAGAATAAGGGTGCTAGCTGCACATTCGAGCAGACTTGATAGACCTCTAGGCCTTTATCTGCTGGCAAGTTTCGTATGTTTGTATGCTTTTTGATTTGTTACTCATCCACTTGAACTACCACCAGAACAGGCAGATGGGACCTTGGTTTAACATCTCATCCGAAAGATGGCAACTCAGGAGTGCAGCACCCCCCCATGCTGCACTACAGTGTCCGTAGTTACTTATGAATGCTCCACTGCCTTCTGAACTCCCTACTCAACTGGCTATCACTGGACAAAAAAAAGAGTCAACTTCTGCTCATAAGGCAATGTCATACGGGTACTCCCTGTTGACAACCCCCACTACAAAGAAAGTCTTCGTTCCACAGACATAAATCTGCACAATGTTCCCCAGCTTACAGAGACAGCCACAGGCCCAGTGGTGTGGACGGCTGAGGTGCTTGGCGCGTTTCCTCCGGCCACAGCAGCAACCTGGATTTGGGAACAGACTTAGGATGCTGGCCAGGGAGGGAGGACTACGTATCCATAGGACAGCTTTCCTCATCCTACAGCTTGACTACCACCTACAGGAATCTAGGCAGCAGCATCATGGGACAGCACGGGAAGGCACCCCAAGCCTGGATGCCAGGAATGGACCTGGCACACACGAGAGCGGTCTGGGGAGGGAGGCCAGATCTCCTCCTGGGGTGGGGGGGGAGAAAAGAACTGCACATCCTGTGGCTTGCCTGCCACCTAGAGGAATCTAGGTAGTAGCACTGTTGGACACCCAGGGAAGGGACCCCACGCCAGATGCTGGAAGGCTCTCTGCAGAGGTGGAGTATGCACATGCATCACTGTATGTATGTGGGCCCAATGGGGAATGAATAGGAAGAAAACCCCATCTGACCATAGCATGGTGATGGCCTGGTCTCTTGAAAGCCCTGTACCAACAACTGGGTGCCTCCAATCCAGGGTCTTGCAGCAGGGCCACTGAAATAGGTAAGTCCTGAAGAAGTTGGGGGCCAGGGCTGGGGAGACCAGTCCAAATGGCGACAGGTGGGATGCAAAAGGGGATAAACAGCTTTGGAGGGAGATGGCCATGGGGCTAAAAGCTTTTGGTTTCAGGGCCTCCAAAGTTAGTAACTTCTTATGTTTCACATTACAAAATTTCACATTACCTTCAAATCGCATCTCCACTGGTACAAGACATTTTCCACCACCATCGGACAGTGGCCCATTAGCCTGCCAACTTCCTCTCCCGGTCGCATGCCTGCAATACTAACTGCCTATGGTGCCCTGTATCTCTTATTGTTACCGCAGCCAGCTGCCTACTCAAGCTGCTTGTTATATGAATATTATCTCAAAGTATGTTACAACTATCTTTATTTTTTCTTTTAGTTGTTTTGGTTGCTTATTGTGCATTCTTTTACTAC
This sequence comes from Neoceratodus forsteri, assembly GCA_016271365.2. Classification (NCBI taxonomy): domain Eukaryota; kingdom Metazoa; phylum Chordata; order Ceratodontiformes; family Ceratodontidae; genus Neoceratodus; species Neoceratodus forsteri. The sequence continues at coordinate 272,917,775 of CM057455.1, forward strand.
CTCTGTATGTATGTTGACCCTCATCCTTTGACGTGGAACCTTTGTAAACGAGCAATTTCTGCTCAAAGGTATTTGTAATCTGAAAATTTAATAAATAAATAAAAATCAAAGCTTAAAGAAAAACTACACTGATCTTGTATGTCATTTTACCCTGTAGAAACTAAAGCTTAAACGTTGGTTTCAGTTCTGTTACTGTTCCATCTCTACAGGCTTTTTGTTATCCTGATGAGTGTTTCTGGTTTACACACAGATAGTAAGTATCATTTTAGACATGTACGATGCAGTTATGTCCCTCCATCAGCTCTTCCATTGTTGGCACAATGCACCCATTTTCTACCAAAGCACTCCGTGGTTGAGGAGGACATAAACTACTTCATACCGTTCCAAAATGGCACTTTACATCAGAGAGTAAATCAGAAACAAGCAATGAAGCCTGTATAGATGGAACAATAAAAGAACTGGATTGAGCACTTAAAAAACAGTTCTATCGGGGAAATACGACTTTCAGGTTCAATGCAGTTCTCTCTCTGAACAGCATCTGCAACAGTCTCAGACATGTTGTATACCTCATCCGTTCTGCACTTTCTTTTTTATCCTATGTTCCTTAAAGCTGTTACCTCATCTCCTGGGTCACTGCCGTAAAAGGGACTCTGCTAGATAGCTCACCTAGACAACAAAATGCATAATTAAGTAACTAATTTAGCCAGATTACTACCCTCCAAATTACATCACCCCATCACAGTTTAGTTGTGGGACGACAGTCTCACGGTTACAAGAGTGCCTCCTTTTGCACCTTGAGGGAATCAGCATTCAGCCTCATGGTTCTTTCACTCAAACTATAAAGCACATTTTTAGCCAATCAGGATTTTTTCCCTAAACTTCCCAAGCACCAAGTGGGGTTGTCTACAGGCCCCCAGACCAGGGGGAGGGCACAGACATATTACTGTCAGAAGAAATACAAAACATGACAGCTAAAGGGGAGGTTCTGATAATGGGAGACTTCAACATACCAATACAGATTGGTCAATACCAGCAGGAACATCTGCCAGAACTAGATACATGGTGGATTCCCTGCAGGGGGAGGGCCTCAAACAACTGGTACAACAACCCACAAGAGACAGGGCTATCCTAGATCTAGTACTGACTAACAGGGAAAGGATCACAGATCTCCAGGTAGGGGTGTCTCCACAGAACTTGTCATACTCCAGGATTTTTAAACATGTCCGGTTTGGAGCCCGTGCACTGCCAAGAAAAACAGAAGTACAGACAGCTAGTATGCCTGTTAAGACTGTACCTACATATTTTATTGCGGTAGCTTCAGATAGCTCCGGTTTGGAGTCAATCTGTGTCCTTGCAATACTGAGACCAGGTACACATTAATAGGCACACTAGCTGTCTGTAACTGGTATCTGTATGTCTCGGCGGTACACGGGCTCCAAACCGGAGCAGTTTAAATATCCTGGAGTATGACAAGTCTATGGTGACACCCCAGCTGCTCCCCGCCTGCCATGTCATCACGGGGACAGACATGGGCGCAATGGGGAGGGTGTTAGAATGTAAAATACCAGTGGGGAAGGCACAAGATCAACCAGATATGACTAAATAAAATAACAGTAAGTGGCACATTTAATACCTTTTTTACATTTGCTAATTGGGCCCCACTTCACATGGCGGTGGGGCTCGAGGGGACACAGACATTTCCCTATTAAAGTATGCATTAAGTAGAATTTTTTTTCTGCCTGTAATTGGGAAGGGATTGTATTTTTACTCCATGGAGCCAGGTCATTGATCCCTTCCACTTCCCATTCCTGAGCGCTACCACTTTTCACGAAGCAATACAAATCGAAAGCGCAGGGGCGTGCTCAATAGAAAATAATGGGGACATTTTTTAAACTTGATATTTCAGTAGTTAAGATGGGACATACAAACAACTCAAGGACACCATTGAGCTAACAATGCCCTTGCTAGCCGAGTGGAGGCCTTGAGTTGTATTGTTTATAAACAATACACAGCTACTGGTCCAGATGAGAATGCTCTAGATTCCTATCTATTAGGCCAAGAATGATGGACAGAAATACTTATAGATTTATTTAATAAAACCATCATTTGCAACTTTACCCCCAGCACTTAAGAGTGGCAGACATACAATTCCTATGTATAAAAAAGGTAAAAGATCTCAACCTGTAAATTACCGCGAAATTAGTTTAATTGATACTATGGCTAAAATAAAGCATATGCAAAAATATTACCAAATAGATTATTAGATTGGACTGATGGACAAGAAATGTTCTCTCTCCTACAAGCGGGCTTTAAAAAAAAAAGGATGTGGAACTAGTATATCCCAAATAAATCTTCACAATCTTATTTAGTGGAAAAGTACTTAAGATTAAGAATCAGAAATTATTTATAGCATTTGTAGATTTTAAATCTGCCTTTGATTCTATTATTTGGGAACATTTATGTGCAAAACAAGCATACAAAATGGGTATAGATCTAAATTTAATAACAGTTTATATACAAAAAGGGACAAAAATTCAGTATAGTAATACAGGTGCAGTCACAGACAATTTTCCAACAAACATTGGCGTAGAACAATGGTGTGTCCTAGCACCTACGTTATTTAACATCTATATTAATGAACTGAGTATTGCACCTGTAAATCCCAAATATCATTCGCTAAAAATAGGCCAACAAATTATACCCTTGTTGGCTTATGCTAATGATTTAGCCATAATATTTATGTCTAGATTAGGCCTTAAAAGGAGCCTAAACAAATTAGATACAGTATGAAATAATTTAAATCTTAAGTCAAATCCACAAAAATACAAAAGACATGGTTATTGGAACAAATAAATCATATAACAAACTCACCCTGGCAAACAAGTTATTAGATCTTGCTACTGAATTTACTTACTTGGAAGTTGCCTACTCAGCTAACATCTCATTTACTCTTGGTAGCCATTTTGGGTCGGATCCAGCAAAGGATGGTTCTGACACCCTATGGGAACAAATGAGATATGCTAAGGAATAGACATATACAGATAATTGGTAAAAAAAAAATAAATAAAAAAAATTTTTTGACTAAGTTAGCCATGGCATTAAAGAGATTTAACATAAAATAAGGGATATACTCTGTTACCCCCATGCTAAGAGCTTCAAACTTATAGGTGCTTAATCAGGGACTGTATGCAGTAGAGACCTGGGGCACTGCTGATTCCAGTAAACTTGATATTGTCCTAAACAAGGTCTATAAACAGTTTAATTAGGGTACCTCAGAGAAAGTATGGTTGCAAACAGTAGATCTTCAAGAGCATCTCTTGCTGCAGGTCATAACACATGGGATTACAGACGCAGATGTAATTTTCTCTGGATGACTTCTCAGCAGTTGACCCTGGGACTGCACTACCACATGGTGTCTACCTGGAAGGTATAAATGGGGGAAGTCCCAGCTACTCCTTAGTTCTTTTCCATCCTGTCAATCAAATGTGAAAACGTATTCCAGGCCTACAATGGGAGCCAAGGAAGGAAATCAAGGCAGCAGCTCTTGAAGTTGTAAAAGACGGGAGTAAGGCATCCTTGTGAAGCAACAGCAAGGGGGAAGGAGGGTGGGGCTGCATGACCTACTCTCGAAGATCTTCTGTTACATTAAGTTCTTACACAACCGTGCTATCTTCTTTGAGGCAATCTCTTGCAGCAGGTCATAACACATGGGAATATTCCCAGTTATCATACCTCATGGGAGAAGGAAGGGAATCATTAGGACTTAGGACAGAAGGCCTTGTAGGATAGGCCATCCAAAAACTTTTGGTCTCTTAAAAGCGATGCCTAGACCAACGCTTGGTGAAGATGTGTAGAGTAGATCACGTTGCAGCTTCACAAATATCCAAGGCACAAATGCCCCAGAAACATGCTGTAGAAGCACTCATGACTCTGGTAGTTTTTTTTTTTGTTTTGTTTTTTAAACAACCCCTGTGAGAGGTTTATCATATTTTGTATAGATAAACGTACTGCAGTTGGCCAACCATGTGGAACAAAAGAAACAAAGTTGCTCAGTTTTTAGCAACTGTGAAGTGTGGATAAGGTGCATACTCAACGTTCTATGCACACTGAGAGTAGGAAGCGGGGCTTACCATGGATTCGTAGGCCCCACAAAGCACACTGGTAATTGAATGGTCTGATTTAAAGTAAATTCAGAAACAACCTTTGGCAAAAACTATGGATTAGTGCATAAAGACATCCAGTCGTTATGAAACTGCAGGTATGGACGTTTGCCCATTAGTGCGTGTAACTCTGAGACACATCTTCCTGCCATAATGGCAACTAAAAACGTAATTTTCCAAGAAAGATAAACGGAGATCGCTGGATTCGGCGGGCTCAAATGGACTCAATCCATTTTCAAGCACAAAATTCAAATCCCACACAGGGACTGGATCCCGGATAGGGGGATGCAGGTGCAGAATGCCTTTTAAAAAGGTTCAAATCAAAGGTAACTGGGACAAAGGGATGTTGTACACAGGTAAATGAAAGGCAGCAATGGCCAAAAGGTAGACTTTCACAGAGAAATATTTCAGTCCACCCTCCGACATGGAGAGCAAATAATAGATGTGCTGAGCAAAACACTCATAAGGATTTAAGTCCACTGTAGACACCCAACTAGAGAAGCATTTCTACTTCATGGTATAGGAAAACTGAGTACTGTAGATGGTTTCCTAGCAGCCTGGAGAACTTCTGCCACCTTTGAGGACACCCGGAAGTGCGAGAGGACTATGTCCTTAGGAGCCAGGCATGTAGGTGGAAGGGAGCAAAGGACCAGGTACAGCAGGAAGCCTTGTGCCCAGGACAGTAAAGCCCAGAAAATTGGCAGAGGTATGGGATCTGGTTCAGAGAGCTGTACAAGTAAAGGGAACCAAATCTGTCTAGGCCAGAATGGTGCTTTGAGAATCACAGACGCCCCATCCTGGACCAGTCTGAGTAGTACTCTCTGAATGAGTGGGAAGGCATACAGAAATCTTCCTGTTCAGGAAAGAGATAATGCATCCCACCACACATTTCCAGGACCTCACATAAGAAAGCAGTAAAGTGGCAATTTTGTGTTTTGCAGAGAAGCAAATAGGTCCGAATCCAGTTGGTCCCACAGGTGGAAGATGTCAATTTCAATGCTGGATAAAATGTCCCACTCATAGGCCTGGGCAGTGGATCTGCTCAGGGTATCCTCCAGGGTGTTGGACACCCCAGGGATGTGTACTGCCAGAAGATGGTTACCACACCCTCCTCGACTCTCTGCAGAGAAGGTAGGAAAGGGTGCCTCCTTGCTTGTTTAGGTAGTGAACCATCGTACGACTGTCTGATTGCACTTGAATGCAACCAGGTGGGAGGCGAGTCTCCAGTGCCTATAAGGTGTACAAAACTTCCCTCAGCTCCAGGACACTGATGTGGAGGTGGGTCCAAGATCCTTGGAACCCGACATGCAGAAGGTGAGCACCCCACCATGTCAAGGAGGCACCTGTAGTCAGAATGAGACTTGGGACAGGAGAACGGAATGGTATGCCACACAATAAGTTGTCCCTGGGCTTCCACCACTGTAGAGCTCAAAGAGCTGGGGAAGACAGCAGGTCCGTGGCACTGAAATTGTCCTCCTTCAAGTCCCACTGGAACTGCAGGGTTCGAGACAGCCTGCACAACAGCCATAGGCTAGAGGATGCTTTCAGGAGCCAGTCATCCAAGCAGGGAAAGACATGGTACTTGGGAACCAGGAACAAACGGGAGTAAAATCCTGCACCCTTCTGAAGGGGAACTGGTTCAATTTTTGAGAGCAAAGCCTCTGTCTCGGTCCGTAAGACCAATGCTTGGTCTAGGGGTAGTGAGAGACACTGGGTGGCAAAGGAAGAGGCATCTCCGTGAACTTCAATGTGTGCCCCATCGTGGTCAGTTGCAAGAGCCACTGGTCAGAGGAGATAGCTTGCCACCCTTGCAGGAGCAGTGAAAATCTGCCCCCCCCCCCCAACGGCCATGGGTAGGGTCACTAGTCCCACAGCTGCAGAAAGACGTGAAGGCTGGCCCTGCTGGGGTGGGGCGGGGGGACAGCAGGGAAGTAATGGGGTTTCTGAGCATTTCTAGGACCCAGTAATTGTAACTGAGGTTTCCTCTGATTGGCAGGTTGCCTTTGAGCCATGGGACGGCCCCTCGAGGAGCCCCTGAAGGCAGTTTTTGCTTTTGGATGGTACAGGGTTCATATCGAAAGAAGGGTATGACTGGGGTCTTGCAAGTCTTTCAACATGTCTTGGGTCTGTGGACCGAACAGCTGAACCCCTTTAAAAGGAGCATTCAGGATAGATTGCTGTACGTCCTGTGAAAATCCTGACACCCTGAGCCAGGCGTGTCATCTGAGACACAATCCTGTAGAGGACGTGCAAGCCATAGCGTCAACAGCACCATAAGTGGCCCTTAGCAGGTGGCAGCATACAGCTGCTGCAGTAGACATTTTTGCCATCAGCTCTTCCTGGACAGAACCATCCGGAAGGGACTGGACTGTCACCTAGAGGGCCTTTAGGATTTCCTCCTAACATTTCAGGAGGTGTCCCATGTAAGTAAGTAATTAAGTATACGTAGGGACAAGGTGGGTGAGGAAAAAAACCCTTTTTCCCCATAACATCCAATTTCTTGGATTCTGTATCTGGGGCTGAGCACGCATGTGCTGAGTATATCAAACAAAGTGCCGGACTCCTCAGCCTGCTGCAAATGAAAATATTTCTTTATTACAGCAAAAAGGCTTAAAAGCATACCTTACTGGAGCAGAGACACAGAACCATACTAATGCCCTGACCGGTTTTGTAGCCAGTACATCATCAGGGGGTGGTTCCTTGCTCCCACAGTACATGTTAAATGGACTCACATTTAAAGTGACACTGCATATAAAAAACATGTGTGTAATGAGTACACACCTATCAATTAACTTACAAAAACTGTGCAAAAAAAGCAGATGTCATCTAAAATAGTGTACAACTCTACAGTCAATTATGAAACACCATAACCATACTAAAGCAAAGAAACACACTTGTTCTAAAATCAGACATTTCACAGCAGTTCATATCAACTAAACCAATTAATTTTCAGTGAATATTGTAAAGGACAGAATTTACACTGTTACTTATATACCAGATGAATATCCACGGACAAGATACTGGTGGCAGACAAGGCAATCCCACCCAGTCCTGGAAGAGAAAAAAACATGTATAAAATTGTTAGACCCTTTTTTGCTAGAAATAGTTATTTAACTTCAAAACAGTATTATATTCTTCAGTCAAATATGCAAAGCATTCAAGATAAGGTCAGGCTTTCAACAGGTATCAGCTTACAAGGCATATGGAAGTGTCATTTCCTAAGGCAGGGCATCAGGTCTATTTTACCATGAAGACCTGGCAGGTGCAAAGCACCCAACATAAAATAACAATGCGTTTTCCTCTCAGATATGTTTGTCTTCCAGACTAACCCCCGCCCCCCCCCGTCCCAACAACTTTTCCAATTCGCAAAATTTGAATGGGTTTGTGATATCCCTTAAGCTGCCACTCTGACAGTGTATGGCCAGGGCATTCTCATGTCATTATGGACTATGGACCTTAAGAAAAAAAAAAAATTTACTCACCACAGTAAGCTTCTTTCTTCCAAGGAGTACTTCAGCATCAGTAACTTTTTTGCACTTAGTTGGCTAGGTACAACTGCCCTGGAGGTGTGCCTTTATGAGATATTTAAAGGAGCTTAGGGCCAAGCCAATCAAGACAGGGTTGGGGGGTAAGCTGAGTGAGAGTTGTTGAAGGCTTCAGAATTTTTATGAAGAAAAATGAGGGCAAATACCACAAAAAAGGAAAAGGATTCAAAAAAACATGGAAATGTCCACAAAAGTGGAAACAGACACAACAGCAACACAAGCTAAAAACTCATCACTAAGAAATTCCAAATTTGGTAAAAGGTGACAAAGAGCCCTTCCCCAACAGGTGAACCAGGGAGGAAGGGTTGGAGCTTTCTGATGCTAAGGGACCCCTTGGAAGAAAGAAAAGTACTGCAGTGAGTAATTTTTTCTTCTTACCCCAGGAGCCCTTTAGCATCAGTAACTTTTTTGCAGACTACCGAACAGTACCAAGTGGTAGGTGGGCAGAGAACCTACTTAGAAAAGAGGCTCTGCAGAACCGCCCTGCCAAATTTGGCATCAGATGTGGTTTGCACATCCAAACTGTAGTGTTTCAAAAAGGTGTGCACAGATTTCCAGGTAGCTGCTTTGCAGACATCCAGTTGGGGAATGTCCCTTGCCCTGCAAGTAAGGCTGCAGTGCCCCTGGTGGAGTGTGCCCTGAGCCCCACTGGAGGTTGTTGACCAGCTTTCTCATAGCAGAATCTAATACAAGAGACCAACCAATGAGAAACAGTTTTGTCTTGGTAGCTGGTCTTCCTCTGCCTACATCCCTGTAGGTGAGGAAAAACTGAGTGGAAGAGCCTCTGGACTGTCTAGTATGCTCTAGGTAGTGAAAGATGGCTCTTTTGACACCCGAGCTGTGGAGGTTTTGTTCGCCAGGAGTGGATGGCTCAGTAAAGAAGACAGGCAGAGTACTGGTCTGGTTCAAGCGAAACTCTGAAACCACCTTTGGCAGAAATTTCCTGTTTGTTCTGAGCTCAACTTTATCGTTGTGAGGGATGATGTAATTTGGCTCAGTGCACAGGGCCTGTAGCTCTGAAATCCTCCTAGCAGATGTAATGGCTACCATGAAGATGGTTTTCCATGTTATAAACTTGATGTGGGCCGTGGACATAGGCTCGAAGGGTGGATTCATGAGCCCATCTATGCAAAGGTTAAGGCTTCAAGGAGGAATGGGCTCCCTGGTTGGAGGCTGGATGTGCAAGAGACCTTTGAAAAACTGTTTAAAAATGTTGTGGGAAAACCTGATTTCTTCTTTCCCACTGAAAGGTAGGCCGAAATTGCCGCCAGGTGTAGCTTTAGTGAAGATTGTTTCAAGCCTGATGCCTGTAGGTGTACCAGGTAGTCTAGCAGCTGACGGTCTGAAGCTGATAGGGGTTCAACCTTTTCGCTCTTGCACCAGAGGGGAAAACCTTTTCCATTTGGCTGCTTCAGTCTTCTTAGTGTTTTTTTTTTTTTTTTTTTAGCCATCCTCAGTATCTTAAGGACCTGTTCAGAGTACTGTTAGGATGGAAACTCCAACACCTCAAGAACCAGGCCTTGAGATGAAGACAGTGTATGACTGGGTACTGCACTCCCGTCTGAGGAAAGGTGAACAGGGACTGAGATGGAGGCAGGCATATGGGCCTGTTGCAGGACACTGAGAGAAAATGAGGGTATCAGGTTTGCCTGGGCCAGTCCAAAGCCACTAGGATCATTGATGCATGCTGCTGTCTGAGTTTCATCAAAATCCTGAATATCAGGGGAAAGGGAGGAAATGCGTATAGGGACCTCCCTGATCAGTCCAGGATCAGGGCATCCAGAGGAAGTGTTCCCAGAACTGGGGGGCCTGTAACAGTACTGAGGAAGCTGAAAGTTGAGAGGAGAGGCAAACAGATCCATGTCTGGTGTGCCCCACCACCTGAACATTGTGGCTAGTATTTGCTTCTTCACTGTCCATTCGCTCTGGCCTTGACTGATGTAGCTTAGAGCATCCGTCAGAGTATTGAGTTTGCCTGGAAGGTGAATAGCTGAGAGGCTGACTCCCAGGGGAAAATGCTAGAGACCAGAGCTTCAGAGCTTCCAGAGTATTACTGATTTGGTACCACCCTGCTTGTTTATGTAGACCATTACTAACATACTAAAATGCCAGCAGAATAGGCCTAACGGTCTTTCGTGTCTGCTCGTTTGGTCAGCCCCCACCCTGGGTGCTGACCTTGCTGCCTCCCTCGCCTTCTCTGGCTTCTCCCTTCCCAGTTCCGGATATTCTTGCTGCACTGGATTTTGCTTCCAGAACCCTTCCCCTGTACCTGTCCCACCCCCTCTTGAACCCCTCCACTGTCTCTGCCTCCACCAGCCCCCTAGGCAGCACATTCCATGGCTCCACCACCCTCTCAGTGAAGTAGCACCTCCTCCTTTCTCCCCTGAATCTTCCCCCCTCCAGCTTCCACCCATGCCCTCTAGTGGCCCCTCCTCCTTCCTTGAAGCACCCTGACTGTTCCTCCCTATTTACCCTCTTCATGTACCTGAAGACCTCTATTATTCCCCCGGTCCCTTCTCTCTTCCAATGTGTACATATTTAGCTCTTGAGCCTCTCCTCATAGGTCCTGTCCCCAAGCCCCAAATCATTTTGGATGCCCTCCTCTGGACCCTCTCCAGGAGGTTAATGTCCCTCTTTAAGTGTGGCCTCCAAACTGCCGCAGTACTCAGGTGCGGCCTCACCAAGCAGTTATACAGAGGAGTATCACTTCCCTCCTTCTGGAGGTGATCCCCTAGCAATGCATCCCAGCATCCTGTTGGCCTTGGCTGCTGCCCTCCTATAAGTCTCAGAGTTGTTCATCTTGACATCCACCATCACCCCCAGGTCCCTCTCAGCCAGAGACTTGTAGCATTCCCCAGGGTATACAGTTGGCCGGGTTTCTGGCCCCAAGTGGAGTACCTTGCATTTCCCTGCATTGAACCTCAGCTTCCACTTTCTAGACCATCTTTCCAGAGCCTCCAGGTCCCCCTGCTGGGCCACCCTCCCTCCTCCCCATCCACCACACTCCAGTTTGGAGTCATCCATAAGAGACTCATCTCACTCCTGATTCCAGTCCTTATGTCAGAGATGTAGGCGTTGAACAGAAAGGGCCCAAGGACTGATCCTGTGGGACCCCACTAATGACCCTCCTGGGGATGAGACTATCCGCCAACTACGCCCTCTGGGTCTGGTCCTGGAGCCAATTGCCTATCCATCTGATCATCTGGTTCCCCACCCCATTTCTCCCAGCTTATCCAACAGGCCACGTGAGGAACAGAGTCAAATGCCTTGCTGAAGTCTAGAAAGAGGGCGATCCACTGGTCTACCCAGGTCCAAGGCACTCGTCACCCAGTCATAGAACTCCACCAGGTTTGTCTGACATGATTTCCCAGGATGAATCCATGCTGTCTTTCATCCAGGCACCCTGACTTATCCAGGTCCCCCAGCCTCTCCTTGACAATGCCCTCCATCACCCTACCCACCACGATGTCAGGCTGACAGGCCTGTAGTCCCTGCCACCTCCCTTGATCCCCCCTTGTGGATAGGCACTATGTCGCCACCTTCCAGTCCTGGAGCACCCACCGGTCCTCAGAGAGATGGTGAAAAGCTCGCCAGGGTTCGCCAGGACATCCATAGTTCCTTCAGCACTCTGGGATGTAATTTATCCGGCCCGGTGCTTTCTCCGGCTTTAAGGGGCTGAGGGCTTCCCTCACTCTCTCTGCTGTGATTTCCACTTCCGTACCTCCCCCCTCCTGCCAGTGATGCCTCCCCCTCTCCCCAGACCCGCCGATCGGTAAGGGTCCCCCCCTCCTCAGTATCTCTGTCTCCTCCCATGTATGATGCAGCACGCCCATTTTCCTTGGTGAAAACTGAGATGAAGTACTCATTTAGTACATCAGCCTGCTCCCCCGGGTCTTGTGCCCATCTCTCCCCTGATTTAATCCTGCTAATCTGCCCCTTCACCCTTCGTTTTCCCCAATGTATCTAAAGAACCCCTTGTTCCCTCTCCTAATTTCCCTGGCCAGGTTCTGCTCCTTCCTTGCCTTAGCCGCCCTCACCACCCTAGTGGCCCTTCAAGCCATCAGCTCGTACTCCCCTTGATCCCTTTCACTCCTTGAGCACTTGAATTGCTTATAGGCTGCCTTCTTTCCCCGCACCACCTCCTGCACCTCCCTGGTCCACCAGCAGGGTTTTGGGCCCTACCGCATTTTCGTCTTACTCTTGCACAGGTGCTGGTAGCATCCTGCACCCCTCTCCTGATGATTTCCCACCTACTATCAGCGTCCATGTCTGACCCAATCCCATCCAAATGCTCCTTAAGGATCCTTCCCATTTCCTTAAAATCCGCCCCCGAAGTCGGTTACTTCCATCTTTGTGCAGCCTTCTACCCCTCCTAGGTCCAGGCAGAACCAGACCGTGGCATGGTCACTCCCCACCAATGGGTCCCTTTCCTCCAGGCCCCCAATCTGGTCACTGTCTGCCAGGACCACATCCAGTACCCGCGCCTCCCTGGTCGGTTCCCTCACCTGCTGAGTTAGGAACGCGTCTTGAAAGACATCCAACAACCTCTGTTCCCTGGTCACAGAGGATGTCATAGTCTCCCAGTCTGTTCCTGGCATGTTTAAGTCCCCCAACACCACCACTGTTCCTCTGCCCAGTCTGCAGTGTCTCCCAACATCTGCCACCAGACTGTCCTCCAGCTCCTCCGCCAGGGCAGGGGTCTATACACCACTCTATTTTTACTCTCTTGCCCCCTTGTTATCAGGTATTAATCGCCTCCACGGTTCCGTCCTCCTCTACTCCCCTATGCCAATGCAGTTTTTGACTATCATTGCTACCCTCCTCCCTTCCCTCCCCTGTCCTTCCTGAACACAGTGTAACCCTCCAGGTTCAGGTCCCAGTCGTGTCCTGCAGTGGCCCAAGTCTCAGTGACCGCTGCCACATCCACTGCTCCCTCAGTTAGCATCGCCTGAGCTCAGCATTTTATTGCCCAAGCTCCTGGCATTTAGCAGGACTACCTTCCACCTTTCCCTATAGTTCCATTTCCCTGGTCAGCAGTTTGCCAGTGGCCTTTTCCATAATCCTCCAGCTCCCAGGGTGGAGACAGAGTCCCTCCTTTATCGGCACCCCCTTGACAGCCTTTTCTCCCATCCCTCCCCCCTTCACAAGTTTAAACCCCACTTTTCACCAATGAACCCCTCTATTTTCAACTTAAGGATTCCCCTCCCCTCCAAATTGAGATGGAGTCTATCTCTAGCATACAGCTCCTTATCCTCCAAGGTCTCTCCCCAATCCCCCATCAACCCATACCCTCTGGCCTCACACCACTCCCTGAGCCACTGGTTTATCTCCCTAATCTTCCTTTTGTTTTCTCCACTAGCCCGAAGCTCTCTGAATCTTGCCTGCATCTCTAGCTCGCTATTTCCCTCAATGTCATTTGTACCCAGGTGGACCAGTATGTCCGGGGAACCCCCACAATCCTTTGCAGCCGATACACCTCGTGCTTAGCCCTGTGCACCATTAGTCCAGGGAAGCATCTTGTTCTAACTGACCAGGCTTCTCCCTCCCTATCCCATTTGATACCCCTGATCATAGAATCCCCCAATAGGAGCACTCTGACCGCTCCTTTTCCTCCATTTCCCCCCCTTCCATGTCCCTCATCCTTTCTACCGGCCCCTCCACCCAGCAGGCTCCTTGTTCCTCCCTATCGTGTGCCACCCCTCCATATTTACCATGCCCACCCCCTCCTCCAATCCTGTCCTCTCCTCCTCCTGAGTACCCTTCTGTACCTTGCTAATTCCCCCCTCACTGCTCGCGACTGGTCCTTCTCCCCCATCTGCTAAACTAGCCTGGCTCGTCCTCCTTTCCTTCCTGTCTCCATTTAGTTCCTCCTTGCTCGTCGTGCTCCCCTGGCCTAAACCCTCAGCTCCCTTTACTGAACCCTCCTTGTACTTCTGGTCCTTCTCCTTTCCTCCCAACTGGTCCTTCTCCTTGCGCTTTCCTCCCTCTTCCCCTGCCCCTCCTGCTCTGATTCACTGCTCCCCCCATTTCCTGCATTCCAGGCCCCCTGTTCTTCCTGCTATCTGGCCCTGCCTCCTGCCCCCTCTCCCTTTCTGTCTCTAACCACCCCTGTCGTGGCTACATCACCCCCCTCATCCTCGAGCAGAAGAGGAGATTTGAAGCAGATACTGAGTGTAAGGTCTGATCCACCTCCCCGCCTTGCTTCCTTCTGTCCAGCCCTGGCCATCTGCCTACTTCCCTGAGAATGTTGTCCTTCCGTCCCTCCTTTGTGAGGGTCCCCAGTTACCTGCCTGCTTCCTTGGTAGTGTCCTTTGAACCCCTCTGCCAGGGTCCCTATGTGACCCTGGTATTCTCCTGCACTCCTTTCCCTATGCACCCACCCCAGTGCTTGGTGCAACCCGTGGGAGATCCCAGCCCCTTCCCCAACCATACCGCCCTCCCTTCCCCCAGCTGTCTCCTAATCCCCGCAACCTCCTCCCTAAGCTGTGCCAGCTGGTAGCACACTGGGCAACCACCGGAACTTCCAAGCCCAGTCCAGTATCATGGCTGCTCCACCCTGTGCCCTCCCACCCTCCCAAAGATGCGGCCCTAATGCGGTGGTTCCATCCCCTTCAAATAGGTTTCCTTGGGTGAGCCACCAGGTTCCCCCCTAGTCCAAGATACACCCTACTGCCTGATCAGGTCACCCACTAATCTTAGAGACAGTCCCACTGTACACCAGTAACCCTGTTACTAGGTGCAGTACAACACATTAAACTTATAAGGGAAATGAACAACTCCCTAAGCTCCTCTCTCCCAGCCTTTAAATCCAACCCCCGGTGGCTAGAACTACATAAGCTGCACCTGCAGCCTTTTCCTCCAATTGCAGGGCAGGTGTTCCCCTATAAATTAGCAGAATTCTGGGGAGGCGGGTCTTGGCAGACACCTGACTCGAGAAAAGTGTATCAGCCCTGTGTCTCCCCTCCAAGCCCAGCAGCCAAAGAACCAGGCCCAAGCAAATCCCATCAAATAGGTTTTAAATCAGAAGAAATAGGCCTCCACCAGCGCAGCCTGTTACACAGTGAAACATCCACAAAATGAGCCCACTTACAGCCACCAAACCAGTTTTCAAGCTTCTAGCAGCCCCCAAAACAATACCCTGCTAGCCCCTTAGAAGTAAGAAAGAAAAGAACTAACCTTCTACCAAGTAAAATCCACGAGAACTCTGTGAAAACAACAAGCAGCCGCTACTGTCCTGGAACACAACTGATCCTGTCCCCTTCCAGTTCTTTCTCCATTGCAGTGGTGTTGTCCGTTCGAATATGAACCGCCTGCCCTTCTATGCTGGGAGTGAAAGCTTTGAGAGCTAGTAAGACTGCTCTGAGTTCCAAAAGATTTATGTGCAACTGTGACTCTTCGGGAGTCCAGTTGCCGCTCACTGAGGCACTGTCCAAATGAGCTCCCCAACCTAAAAGGGAGGCATCTGTGGTGATCACCTTTGTGGGAAGAGGAGCTTGAAAGGGAATCCCTGCCTGCAAATTTGCAGGGTTCTTCCACCACAGCAAGTTTTGGAGGAACTGCTCCGACACAGGTATCAACTTAGAAAATGTGCTGCTTCTCTGAGACTAGTGAGCTCTGAGGTAGGCTTGCAGGAGTCTCATCCTGTACCTGACCCCTGGGACTACTACAGTCAGAGAGGCCATATGTCCCAGTAGTTTGATGGAAGGTCTGGCTGGTACTGGTTGTCCCCGGGCGAATCTGCCACTGAAAGGAAACTCTAAATACTTTCCTGCAGTAGGAAAGCATATCCCTTCTGGGTGTCCATCTGGGCCCCTATGAAGGTTAGCAGCTGGGTGGGTTCCGGGTGAGATTTCTTTAGATTTACCAGGAAACACAGAGACTCCAGAGTGCATTCTGTGAGGGAAAGAGATTCCTTGACCTGGCAAGGAGACTCTGCTACTATGAGCCAGTCATCCAGACAGGGGTAGAGAGCGACACCCAGTCTGAGATGTGCTACTACCACTGCGAGACACTTGGTAAAGACTCTTGGGGCTGATGACAGACCAAAGGGCATTGTGGTGAACAGATAGTGACCCAAAGGAAGTTTGAACCTGAGAAACTTCCTGCGAGATCTCCTTATCGGTATGTGGAAGTAGGCATCCTTTAAGTCTAGGGAGGCTAGCCAGTCTCCCTGCTGTATGACCAGTGACAGAGTGATCATTTTGAATGAGTTTTTCAGATGTTCGTTTAAATATCTATGATCTAAGATAAGTCACCACTAGTCAGTTTCTTTTGTGTCAGAAAATACCTTTAGTAGAGGCCCGTGCCCTTTTCGTGGGCGGGGACCCTCTCCTCTGCTTTTAAAGCCAGAAAGTTTTGTACCTCCATTTCCAACAGTGGTACCTAAGTGGAGGACAGAGGTCTTGACACTTTGGTATGCTTGAGGTCTGGCAGCTGCTTGAACTGTAATGGCAGACCCTTCTCCCCTATCTCCAGCACCCACCTGTCAGACGTGATAAGGGACCAGTGCTGAAGATAATGGAAGAGTCTGCCTCCAACCGGAAGCGGGGAGGCGACCTGGACTCTGACATCAGGACTCAAGACTGAGAGGCAGATGGCTGGGTAAAGGCAGGGGTTGAAAAAATTTTTTGGGATACGCAAGTCCAGGACTTATATTACATAGTTAGGATGAGTCTGTAGCAGGAGCCAGTAAGACACGCCTTTTTTCTGTGGCGTACTGTATTATTAGCAGACTGTCATAGGCCTGATTTCAGCCCAGAAATGAGTACTTAGTTCTCTGTCTCAAACAAATAAATTTGTGACTCTTGATATATTGAAATTAGACTGTCACAGGCTTGAGCCAGAAATATTTATTACTGAGTACTTATTTCTCTGTCGCAAACAAATAATGATAATATTGTGATGGATATTTTAGCCCAGGAATGTGTTGTCTGAGTACTCCTTTCTCGATCCCAAACAAATAAAATAATTCTGCAAGTGTCTGACTGGCTTGGTTTCTGGAATACAATTGTCGGTCATAGATTTCAACCCAGAAAATATTACTGAGTACTTACAGTAGTTGTATGTCACATTAACAAATTAAATATATGACTGTCACTGGCTTGGATGATCTTACTTGCAGCCCAAAGACACCTGTCCCCTTTTAGTTGCTAATCATGCAGTTGCTCTCCAAATAGTTATATCAGGAGGATGAAAACTATTGTATGTCCCCCCAAGTCTGCTGAGAGGGTCTCACATTAATGTCCCCAGTGCACAGAGGCTCGGTGTGCCCAACAGTACTATTAGACTGCTTAATTTCCAAAATAGGCAGTATTTCTGAGCAACCCCCAAATGAAAATGTCAGCAAAACATGTGTCCCCAAAAACAAATTCCCCAAGTATTGCTCTGCTGCACTAGGGTCGCGGGTCTAGACTATCTTTACTAACAGAATGGATGCAGCAGCCCCAGTTCAAATCTGTTCACTCCTGTCCCCCTCAGTCATTCTGTTTCAACCTGCCCTGGTTCCTCAATAAAACTATCCCCCAAACTTAGTTTTCAGGTACAGCTTTAAGTAATCCCTAACCAAAGGGCCAAAAATTTAAGTTTCAGCGCTAAGTGCTGTGGAAGGTCTTACTTTTCAGCCATGATTACAGAAACAAGAATACACACACGTTCCACATTCAGCCCAAGAGTTATGGTGCACAATATCACCGCTCATGCACAGATCAGCCACCGATCACCTAATCACTCTGTTTGTGGCTGCTCTCATGAAGCACATCACTCTTGCAAATCTTCCTGCATGCTGGGCACAGTTGGATCTTCAGAGCCACCTGAACACTGGTGGAAGTCCCCGAATGGCAGCGCCCCACCCTGTAGTCTGAGGCGGAGCTCCAAGCGGTCCTGTTGAGCTTTCCCCCCTGCTTGCGTTACAGATGGATCATGAGGTAGGGTAGTTGGGAATTCTCTTGGAAGCCTGCCTGCCAGCCACATAAAAATATGATGCATGTGCGGCAATACTGAACTGCACAGCCAAATCCGTTGGACTGAATCAGGCTGTGCAGTTTAAGTCCTGCTATAGTTTTTGTGCGTCCCGGACCTCGGACTTGGGGATTTTTCATCTCCTGAAAGGTGGCTCTTCTTTGGCCCCTTCTGCTCCTGCCTCTAAAAGACCCCTGTACTGGCTGAAGTCAGACTGGAGATGGGGACTGTAAAGCCTGGGAACAAAACGTTTGCCCCTGTGACGGGATCTCTGAGGGGTAGCGGGCTTAGGCTTGGATGAGTGACTCTGCCAGGAGGCCTTGTACTCATCAATTTTTTCCATGTAGTCAGTGGTTCTGTAATCAAACACCACATTTTGATCACAGGGAAAATCCATGGCCTTGTTCCAAGCGTCTGTGGTCAGACTGGTTATTCTAAACCAGGCAAGGCATCTCAGAGAGATGACATGGGCCATCACCCTAGAGGCTGCATCACTGTTGTCGTCTGCTATGTGGAATTAGTACATAGTAGCTTCCAGGTCAGTTTTTGGCGTATCCACTAGTTCTTGCACCATAGAATCTGATCTGTTGCAGGCAATAGCCTGGACAGATTTCCAAAGAGCTTTCTGATATTTGGCTATGAATGCCACGTAAGAAGAAAGTCGGAGAAGCAGAGAAGCTGTGGCATACACTTTCTTTGCTATAAAGTCAATTTCCTTGGAATCCTTGTCGGGGGAGAGGGGAACAAGGGAGACTCCAGCGTTCTCACAAGCTGCCTGCTGCTCTATACTCTCGTGGCTAGGGTGTGCAGACAATTTATATTTTCTCTCAAGCCACTTATCAACCCCTGATACTGAAGTGGGGTGTTGAAGCATCTTCATGGTATTTTTTCTAAATACATTATAAATGGGGATGGCCAAGGTCTTTGAGGATGAAATACCCATCATCTCCCTATAATCTTCATCTTCATTGACATCCTGGTTGGGCTCCTGCGTAGGGAGGTCAAGGGTGTCCAGCACATTTTGTATGAATGTAAACACAGAGGAAGGATTCTCGTGGTCACCCAGGGGATCCCCAAGATGAGGGTATGGGGACTCCAGGGGCTCAAGGCCCTCAAAATCCATGTCAAGGGCATTATAAAATTAATCATCATCATCATCTGCATCACCCTCAGTCTACAGAAGAGAGAACTGTGGAAGAGTGCTTGCCAGCCCCAGTAAAACGAGGACCCATCTTTTGAAAGGTCTGAAACAGCTGTCATGCTTTTTCCATATCTTGCACTCATGGAAGAACCTGCACAGAGTTTTTATTTTTTTTCCTCCTACATGCTTTAAGCTGCCAGTTGTCTCCCTACTGGTTTTCCCAAGAGCAACAGGAGCATATGTCTTGACAGTTTCTTTTTAGCCACTTCATTAGAGGCTTGATCAAGCTTCCTTTTTTTTCGTCACTCTTATTATTTCTCAATTTGTGAGGAACTTCATCTTTGGACGCTTTATTTTTTGGCTGGGTTCTGGAGGGTGCCTCAGCACGTCTGCTTTTGGTGTTAGTACTTTTGAATGACCCCTCGTCAGAAGCATTTGATTTATCCTCAGCCATAGTAATCAAAGGCTTGTCTGCTATGTTTGCCAATTTAAGCAAAGCAAAGCAAACCAGTCCTGGACCTACAAACTGAGTGCAGGTTTCTGTGAACATGCCACCGGCCAGTCCTGCCTGTTAATAAACTGTCTGTTACTAATGCCTTTTTCTTTTTTGGTTGTAGAACTGGGATCTATACCAGTGCCAGCTTAAAAGAAACCCAGTAATACTCAACTGCACAGAGGTGGCTGCTGGACCTCTACGGACAGTCCTGACACAGATGATATCAAGGTCCAGTAATATAACGAAAAAGGTTTCCTTGTAATTGCCAATCTAGAAAGAAAACCTCAGACATTGTTTTAAATTTGAAATCCACTGCAGGTGCCTCATGGTAAAAACAAACAAAAAAACAAGGAAACTGTCACTAATTCGACGGTTCCCACAAGAATTTGCCCCAAAATGAAGGAGACTGTTGAAAATAAGTCCTCTCAATAAAATCAGGCTTTAAACTAAATAGTAGCGGTAAAAATAAAGTCACAATAGCATGGTCGCACTAAAAATAAAAATTTTGCGCGCCACTAATGAAAAAGTCAAACTTTCACTCAGCACACTAAAGGAAATAATTTATGAGGAAAACTTTACGCAGATAAGCACTAGGAGGCTGTCAACAAGGAAAGTTGGCAGACACCTCAGAGGCAATATTGCTCAGTCCAGCAGAGAAAATGTTCTGATGTCTTCAACAACTCTCACTCAGCTCACACCCCTTCTGTCTTTTGATTGGCTTGGCCCCAAGCTCATTTAAATATCTCTTAAAGGCACACCTCCAGGGCAGTTGCACATAGCCAACTAAGTGCAAAAAAGTTACTGATTCTAAAGGACTCCTGGGGTAAGAAATGCTCTTCTACCTTAAGCTTAAAAGCCCTTGTGGTTTTACCCACATAAAATGCTCCACGTAGCCATATAGACCACAAACTTATGAAGTCCCTAGTCTCAAAATTTCTGTTACTACTGCAGCTAGTGAAGGTGTTACACTTAGTCAGGGACTTGCAATTGCCACACGAATGTGTACCACAGGGTAGGACAGTTATGACTCATGCACTTCTGGGACGTTCAGGAACTTGGTTATTGCACACAAGTCTGTCTTTAATATGCTGACCCTTTCTGTAGATCATCCTAGGCTTGTTTTTGATAGCTTCTCGCAACAATGGTTCAGCATCCAATATGTGCCAGTTCTGGTTAATAATTCTCTCGATCCCCCTGCTGTGTCTAAAATATCTGGTTACAAAATGTAACCTAGACTCATTCCTTTGAGGGATTTTCTTAACCAGTGAGGTTTCCCTATCTGATTCCAAAGCATCATCATAGGCTTTTTCCACAATCTCCCTAATGTATCCCCTAGCTCTGAACCTATCACACATATCAAGGCCATTTTCCACAGTCACATTCTTCACCGCACTCTCAACATTTGGGCTTTAAGGATATTAATGATCATGTGGCACAGATGGCAGCTCATGGCCAACAATAAAGAATTCCTATCTGTCACCTTACGGAATAGATCAGTACGCAATGCTCCGTCTTCATTCTTATAAATCATTAGATCCAGAAAGGAGACACAATACAAACCACATTGTGCTGAAAATTTGAGGTTGGGGTTACTGTCCTCCAAGTACTGTATATTCTGTCAGTTCCTCCCTGCTACCATGCCACATCATAAAAATATTGTCTATAAAGCGATGCAAATATTAATCCTATCATAGAAAGGATTGTTCTGAATGTCACAGACTGTTTCTTTTTCCCATAGCCCAAGTTGGAGACTGGCATAGTTAGGGGCAAATGTAACCCCTATGGTCATGCCATTGAGTTGCAAATAGAACTGGTCCTGCAAAGGGAAATACTAGTTCTTTGTTAGTGCATTTTCCGCCCATTCCATCAAAAATCCCCAAAAAAACATCCAGAGTATGGTCAAGCCCTGCCTGCACCCTCCCTAGACCACGGTGCCCAAGGCCTCTCAATAAAACTCTCCCCTGACCCAAACCGTGCTCTTCATACATCCCACCCTGCAGCCAATCCCCGGCTTGTAAAGCGCTCTACGACTATCTAGCCAGCCACCCCCACAAAATGGAACAAATCCTAGTTGGGGATCTCAACATAAACTGGCTGGCAAGCTCATCAACACACGCCAAAGATACCTTTGCTGCATTAGATATGACCCAACTGGTATCCCAGCCTACCAGGGCCAACCCCACTAATGGAACCCACACCCTAGTAGATATCCTACTCACTAATTATCCCCACCATATTACCGACCTGGGTGTCCTACCCAATGCCTTAAGCGATCACTCCCCAATCATCTTCACCTGGTCCTGTCAGTGACCTAAACCGCTACCAAATATCACCTTTCGTCGTCGACTACGCCCAGGAGGCATAGCCAAACTCAAACAATATCTAATTAACTGGGACTGGTCCCCTATTTCCCAAGCCCAGCACATAGATGTTGCATTGAACTACTTCACCACCACCTTTAATACCGCCTGTGATGCTTCTGCACTGACCATCAAAGTGACCACTAAGAAACGCTGTACCTCCTGGATCACCCCAGAACTCCTACAACAGTTCAAAATGCGTGACAACTTCTGGCATTGTGCCATTGCCTCCAGTTTGCTAAGCAATAGGCAGGCCTATAATGCTGCCCACAATAAGTGTACCTGGGCAATCCAAAAGGCCACGGCAGAGCACTACAGAACCGCCCTAGCCACCTCCTGGGGTAGCACAAGACAGTTCTGGGATAACATCAAGGAGCTTAATGGTAAATCCCGCTCTCCCCCTCACAACTTAGTGTTAATGGCACTACCACCACAGACACACTTCACATGGCTAACTGCCTCAACTGCACCTTCTCAGACCTCAGCTCAGTCCTCCCTAGCAACCTTTTTGATCCAATTAAGCCTACCCCACCGCCTGAGCTCCTCCACCCCTTCAAACCCAGAGTCATTACCCCTACAAAAGTGAAAGCCTACCTGTCCAAAGCCCTCCAGAGCTCCAATTACTGCAAAGATGCATTTGATATGCGTATCCTATACCTTGCGCTAGACTGTTATCTCCCCACTCATGGACCTTCTAAACCTGTCCCTGCGCCTGGGTCAGTTCCCAACCTCACGGAAAATGGCAGTGATAACACCAATACTGAAATGTGGCAACAGCTTCCTCCCAAACAAATACCGACCCATCTTGATTCTCCCCCCACTCTCTAAAGCCCTTGAGAAGATCATAGCCAATCAGCTCACTGACTACCCCCACGCACACAACCTCTTATGCAGGAAGCAGCATGGTTTCAGAGCTGGTCATAACACGATGACCGCCCTCACAGAATTCGCCAACTCCCTGCACTCCACGCTTGACAAGGGGCATCTCACAGGGGCCGTGTTTATAGACCTCTCAAAGGCATTCGACACTGTTTCTCATCCCCTCCTTCTTAACACATTACAAGAAATTGGGGTCTCTCATTGTCCACTCATGGTTCTCTAGCTATCTTTCATCTAGAACCTAAAGTGCTAAAATTAACAATACCATATCTACTATGCTGCCTGTGTGCTCAGAAGCTCCCCAGGGATCTATCCTGGATCCCCTACTATTCAGCATCTAACTCAATGCCCTGCCTGAATCCTGCCCCGGCAACCTTCTCCTCTATGCCGCACATCCTGATCCTCTCTCTCTCTCTCCAGCGTACCTTACAAAACTCCTCTCAGATTGAACACTGGTTTGCTGAACACAGATTAGCGGCCAACATTAAAAAAAAAAAAAAATAAGAAGATGCGCTATGCCCACCACCAAAACAGAGCAAAGGATTTCCCCCTGGAAATATTCTCCGCCCACTGGAGCAGGTCCAAAAGTATAAGTATCTAGGTATTACATTTGACTCTTCACTCTCTGAAAGGGTTGTGAAAAGAGGGTGGAAGCATAAAGAGAGTGAAAGCATACAGAAGGGGGGAGGTAGGGTGTTGGGCAGACTAGATGGGCCGTGGTGCCTTTCTCTGCCATCACATTTCTGTGTATCTAACATACTAACATACTAAAATGCCAGCAGAATAGGCCTAACGGTCTTTCGTGTCTGCTCGTTTGGTCAGTCCCCAACCTGGGTGCTGACCTTGCTGTCCCCCTCGCCTTCTCTGGCTTCTCCCTTCCCAGTTCCGGATATTCTTGCTGCATTGGATTTTGCTTCCAGAACCCTTCCCTGTACCTGTCCCACCCCTCTTGAACCCTCCACTGTCTCTGCCTCCACCAGCCCCCTAGGCAGTGCATTCCATGCTCCACCACCCTCTCAGTGAAGTAGCACCTCCTCCTTTCTCCCTGAATCTTCCGCCTCCAGCTTCCAGCCATGCCTCTAGTGGCCCCTTCCTTCAAGCACCCGACTGTTCCTCCCCTATTTACCCTCTTCATGTACCTAAAGACCTCTATCATGTCCCCGGTCCTTCTCTCTTCCAATGGTACATATTTAGCTCTTGGAGCCTCTCCTCATAGGTCCTGTCCCCAAGCCCCAAATCATTTTGGTTGCCCTCCTCTGGACCCTCTCCAGGAGGTTAATGTCCCGCTTTAAGTGTGGCCTCCAAAACTGCACGCAGTACTCAAGGTGCGGCCTCACCAAGCAGTTATACAGAGGGAGTATCACTTCCCTCCTTCTGGAGGTGATCCCCCTAGCGATGCATCCCAGCATCTGTTGGCCTTGGCTGCTGCCCTCCTACAAGTCTCAGAGTTGTTCATCTTGACATCCACCACCACCCCCAGGTCCCTCTCAGCCATCGAGACTTGTAGCATTCCCCAGGGTGTACACTTGGCCTGGGTTTCTGGCCCCCAGGTGGAGTACCTTGCATTTCCCTGCATTGAACCTCAGCTTCCACTTTCTAGACCATCTTTCCAAAGCCTCCAGGTCCCCTGTAGGGCCACCTCCCCCTCCCCCCATCCACCACACGCCCCAGTTTGGTCATCCACAAAGAGACTCATCTCACTCCTGATTCCTGTCCTTATGTCAGATCGTAGGCGTTGAACAGAAGGGGCCCAAGGACTGATCCCTGGACCCCACTAATGACCCTCCTTGGGATGAGACTATCCCATCAACTACGACCTCTGGGTCCGGTCCTGGAGCCAACTGCCTATCCATCTGATCATCTGGTTCCCCACCCCATTTCTCCAACTTATCCAACAGGCCCACGTGAGGAACAGAGTCAAATGCCTTGCTGAAGTCTAGAAAGAGGACATCCACTGGTCTACCCAGGTCCAAGGCACTTGTCACCCAGTCATAGAACTCCACCAGGTTTGTCTGACATGATTTCCCAGGATGAATCCATGCTGTCTATCGTCCAGGCACCCTGACTTATCCAGGTCCCCCCAGCCTCTCCTGACAATGCCCTCCATCACCTTGCCCACTACGAGGTCAGGCTGACAGGCCTGTAGTTCTCTGCCACCTCCTTGATCCCCTTGTGGATAGGCACTATATGCGCCACCTTCCAGTCTTGGGGCACCCACCCCGTCCTCAGAGAGATGGTGAAAAGCTCTGCCAGGGGTTTGCCAGGACATCTGCAAGTTCCTTCAGCACTCTGGGATGGAATTTATCCGGCCCGGTGCTTTCTCCGTCTTAAGGGAGCTGAGGCTTCCCCCACTCTCTGCTGTGATCCATTTCCGCATCCCTTCTCCCTGCTAGCCCTCCCCCACCTGCCAGTGATGCCTCCCCCTCCCCAGACCTGCTGATCAGTAAGGGTCCCCCTCCTCAGTATCTCTGTCTCCTCCCATGTATGATGCATCACCCCATTTCCCTGGTGAAAACTGAGGTGAAGTACTCATTTAGTACCTCAGCCTGCTCCCCCGGGTCTCGTGCCCATCTCTCCCGATTTAATCCTGCTAATCTGCCCCTTCACCCTTCGTTTTTCCCCAATGTATCTAAAGAACCCCTTGTTCCCTCTCCTAATTTCCCTGGCCAGGTTCTGCTCCTTCCTTGCCTTAGCCACCCTCACCACTCTAGTGGCCCTTCTAGCCATCAGCTCGTACTCCCCTCGATCCCTTTCACTCCTTGAGCACTTGAATTGCTTATAGGCTGCTTTCTTTCCCCGCACCACCTCCTGGACATCCCTGGTCCACCAGTAGGGTTTTTGGGCCCTACCGCATTTTCGTCTTACTCTTGCACAGGTGCTGGTAGCATCCTGCATCCCTCTCCTGATGATTTCCCACCTACTATCAGCGTCCATGTCTGACCCAATCCCATCCAAATGCTCCTTAAGGATCCTTCCCATTTCCTTAAAATCCACCCCCCCTGAAGTCGGTTACTTCCGTCTTTGTGCAGCCTTCTACCCCTCCTAGGTCCAGGCAGAACCAGACCGTGGCATGGTCACTCCCGCCAGTGGGTCCCTTACCTCCAGGCCCCAATCTGGTCACTGTCTGCCAGGACCACATCCAGTACCGTGCCTCCCTGGTCGGTTCCCTCACCTGCTGAGTTAGGAACGCGTCTTGAAAGACATCCAACAACCTCTGTTCCCTGGTCACAGAGGATGTCATAGTCTCCCAGTCTGTTCCTGGCATGTTTAAGTCCCCCAACACCACCACCGTTCCTCTGCCAAGTCTGCAGTGTCTCCTAACATCTGCCACCAGACTGTCCTCCAGCTCCTCCGCCAGGGCAGGGGGTCTATACACCACTCCTATTTTTACTGTCTTGCCCCCTTGTTATCAAGGTGACCCAAATCGCCTCCACGGTTCCCTCCGCCTCCTCTACTCCCCCTATGCCAATGCAGTTTTTGACTATCATTGCTACCCCTCCTCCCCTTCCCTCCCCCCTGTCCTTCCTGAACATAGTGTATCCCTCCAGGTTCAGGTCCCAGTCATGTCTTGCAGTGGCCCAAGTCTCAGTGACCACTGTCACATCCACTGCTCCCTCAGTTAGCATCGCCTGGAGCTCAGGCATTTTACTGCCCAAGCTCCTGCCATTTAGCAGGACTACCTTCCACCCTTTCCCTATAGTTCTATTTCCCCTGCTCGTGTTCCCATGGGGATTCTGTTTTCCCCTGGTCTGCACTTTGCCAGTTGGCCTTTTCCTGCAATCCTCCTGGTCCCCAGGGGGGTGGAGACAGAGTCCCTCCTTTATCGGCACCCCCTTGACAGCCTTTTCTCCTATCCCACCCCCTTCACAAGTTTAAACCCCACATTTCACCAATGAACCTCTATTTTCAACTTAAGGATTCCCCTCCCCTCCAAATTGAGATGTAGTCTATCTCTAGCATACAGCTCCTTATCCTCCCAGGTCTCCCCCCAATCCCCATCAACCCATACCCTCTGGCATCACACCACTCCCTGAGCCACTGGTTTATCTCCCTAATTTTCCTTTTGTGTTCCCCACTAGCCCTTGGCACTGGCAGGATTTCTGAGAAGGAAACTGTGCATCCTATGTCATGACAGACCCTGGCGAGCGCCCTGAATCTTGCCTGTATCTCTAGCTCGCTATTTCCCTCAATGTCATTTGTACCCAGGTGGACCAGTATGTCTGGGGAACCCCCACAATCCTTTGCCAGCTGATATACCTCGTGCTTAGCCCTGTGCACCGTTAGTCCAGGGAAGCATCTTGTTCTAACTGGCCAGGCTTCTCCCTCCCTATCCCATTTGATACCCCTGATCATAGAATCCCCAGCAGAAGCACTCTGACCCTCCTTTCCTCCATTCCCCCTTCCATGTCCCTCATCCTTTCTACAGGCCCCTCCACCCAGCTTGCTCCGTGTTCCTCCCCTTTCTGGGTGCCACATGCCACCCCTCCTTATTTACCATGGCCACCCCTCCTCCAATCCTATGCCTCTCCTCCTCCTGAGTATCCTTCTGTACCTTGCTAATTCCCCCCTCACTGCTCGCAACTGGTCCTTCTCCCCCATCTGCTAAACTAGCCTGGCTCATCCTCCCTTCCTTCCTGTCTCCATTTAGTTCCTCCTTGCTAGTCGTGCTCCCCTGGCCTAAACCCTCAGCTCCCTTTACTGCATCCTCCTTGTACTTCTGGTCCTTCTCCTTTACCTTTCCTCCCAACTGGTCCTTCTCCTTGCGCTTTCCTCCCTCTTCCCCCTGCCCCTCCTGCTCTGATTCACTGCTCCCCCCATTCTCCTGCATTCCAGGTCCCCCGTTCTTCCTGCTATCTGGCCCCTGCCTCCTGCCTCCCACTCCCACTCCCACTCCCTTTCCATCTCTAACTACCCCTGTCGTGGCTACATCACCCCCCTCATCCTTGAGCAGAAGAAGAGAATTGAAGCGGTTACTGAGTGTAAGGTCTGATCCACCTCCCCGCCTTGCTTCCTTCTGTCCAGCCCTGGCCATCTGTCTTCTTCCCTGAGAATGTTGTCCCTCCGTCCCCCCTTTGTGAGGGCCCCCATTTACCTGCCTGCTTCCTTGGTAGTGTCCTTTTGGACCCCCTCTGCCAGGTTCCCTATGTGACCCCTGAGTATTCTCCTGCACTGCTTTCCCTGTGCCCCCACCCCCAGTGCTTGGTGCAACCCTGTGGGAGATTCCCAGCCCCTTCCCCAACCATACCACCCCTTCCCCAGCTTTCTCCTAATCCCGCAGACCTCACTCCTAAGCTGTGCTAGATGGTAGCACACTGGGCAACCACGAACTTCCAAGCCCAGTCCAGTATCATGGCTGCTCCACACCCTGTGCACCCCACCACCCTCCCAAAGATGCCGGCCCTAATGATGTGTGGTTCCATCCCCTTCCAAATAGCCACCAGGTTCCCCCCTAGTCCAAGATACCCCTACTGCCTAATCAGGTCACCCACTAATCTTACAGACAGTCCCACTGTACACCAGTAACCCTGTTACTAGGTGCAGTACAACACATTAAACTTATAAGGGAAATGAACAACTCCCAAAGCTCCTCTCTCCCAGCCTTTAAATCCTACCCCCAGTGGCTAGTATCTGTGTATTCCACAAACATAAAAATCCTCACCTCCGCCATCAACACCCACATTGGTCTCCTTTACAGACATAAAGACTGCCTGCCACCTGAAGCACTTCACCTAGCCATTATCTCCTCAGTCTTATCGCTGGTGGACTATGGCCTCACAATCTATGCTGCCGCCGACCCTACGGTGCTTCATCAAATACAAGTAGTCATCAATAAGGCCTGCCAGCTCCTCTCTGGTGCCCACAGAAATACACATGCCTGCACCCTATACACGCTCACCAATATCCTCTCCCTTTAGGAAAGATTATTATACCAGATCCGTCTCTTCACCAAAAAAAAAAAATCCACCCGGGTTTAATCCCAATAGGTGTCATGGCTTCTCTTCAGGCAGCCACCATTTCAGCATCCACACGGGCTGCCCCAAAAACTATTTGGAAGGTGCCTAGGGTCAGGACTAACCTGGCCCAGTGCTTCTTCCCCCTTAGAGCTCCATCCCGGTACAATGCCCTCCCTCCGGTTGTCACATCAGTCACCAATCTAGGACCTTTTAAAGCTGCCTTATGGGCCCATATCCGCTCCTCATGTCAATGGCAGTGTTACTGGTAACCTGTGGATTCTGCACCATGCCGCTAGGCCACGCACCCACCCTTGGCCAGGTAGTGGAGAGCCCTCACTATTTCTAGCCTACAGGCTCCTCACCTCCCTCGGTTACCATATAGTTGCACTGGACTATGATTGCACTGTATTATGTATAAGACAAGACAAGGCCTCCCTGAGGTGTCTTACTACCAACTCATATCATGCATTGCTTTAGCTACCACTTGTATAGTTCTTAACCGCGCATTGGGTAAATATGTCGATAGCGCAGCCCTGTTTTAGCTACCAAATGTACAGTATAGACATTAACCCATGCTCACTGTACTTATAATCTGTATGACTGCTCACCCGGATTTATTCTATGTATGCACTGTATGAATGTCCATTTTATTCTGATGTGGAGCCTTTGGAAACGAGTCTATGACTCAAAGGGCTGTAATTCCGATTTCCTAAATAAATAAAACAAATAAATAAGGTCAAACCAATGTTCGAGCACTGCCAGCCCACCATCATGGGGGATATTAGTGTACAGCGACTCGACATCTAATGATACCAACATCCATTCTTCTTCAATCTGCAAGTTATCCACCACCTCTAACATCTGGGTGGTGTCCCTGATGTATGAGTGTACAGTATGCACATAGTCTCTTATATGTTCATCCACATTACTTAGATAGTGGCTCCACCAGGGAGCCAATACCGGCCACAACTGGTCGGCCCAGAGGGTTACAGAGATCTTTATGCACTTTTGGTAGTACATAAATGCAAGCTTT
The DNA here is from genome assembly GCA_016271365.2 of Neoceratodus forsteri. Lineage (NCBI taxonomy): Eukaryota > Metazoa > Chordata > Ceratodontiformes > Ceratodontidae > Neoceratodus > Neoceratodus forsteri. The sequence continues at coordinate 272,947,300 of CM057455.1, forward strand.
TATAGGGTTCAGAACAGTAAGGAATTTGCACTCCCCTGGATCTGTCACACACCCACACTCAGCATCATACAAGAAATTCTGGTCAGATCCACCACGGCTGCATAATGAAGTTAGTGAAATTGTGTGGAATTGTTAAGACGGTATAGAGAAACACCACAATGATTTGTTTCTGTTCTAAGGAAGGTATACACATCATTAGGAAAATATATTGAGGAGTACATTTTAATGGAAGGAATAGGAAGCAATATAGGTTTACAAAAGAACCCCAGAGCAAATGCCACCGATGTATGTGTTATCCCGGATTATACTGGCCGGACAGCCACATTTTAAAGAAAACATAATTGCACATACCTGAATAATGCAAAGCATCCTGGGAAACATATGCAAATCCCCATGATGGTACAGAAGGTGGCAGCAGATTAAAAAAAAAAATTTAACGGCTAGCAAATGTTCAGCCTTGGGATTACTTACATATTTTTTTTTTGAGAAACAGGGTTTTTGTCCATGAGGTGATGCAAGTTATATTTAAGCAATATGTTGATGTCAGGAAGTCGGGTGTAACGATGGACTGTTAACAGAGAAAATGTGATCGTAACTTTCAGAGGGGGGCGCTTTTGATAAGGGCAAGGTAGTTATGCTTGTGATAATGGAAATAGTAGGAAAGTACGAGATCTGTGTAGATGTGGAGTACAAATATGCACAGTTGCATAAGTATGTGCTCAGAGTGCAGACAAATGTGATATGCAGGTCTGTTTTAGAAATAGGTAAAAATAGAGATACATGCAATTGGTAGAAAGATAGACAATTACATAGACATATAGACACACACACACACACACGCACAGTGAAGTACTGAAGTGATGCCAACCCCACCCACACAGGCAGGGGCAGGCACTGGGGTGTGCCTTTAGGTCACTTTCCATAATGCTCATGCCATTTCACCTCACTCTACCCTGCAGACACAGACAAGTGTCGAGGTGTGCCTTGGGGTCTTCAAACTTTGCACTCACCCATTCCATAAGGAAATACGCTGAAATGGATACAGTATAAGAGAATGGAGTTATCTTTGGGGCTGAAGAGTCAAAGGCACACCTCGATGCCCATCACTGGCTGCAAGGTGGGGATGGAGGTGGAATGGCATGAGCATTATTATTGACAATCCCAAGCAACACCTCTGATGCCTGTCAGTCCCTACAGGGCAGGATGTTATGGTCAGAAACCCTAATGTCCTGGGCGTTTCTTGGTATTTTCACTCCAAGTTTTCAGCATGGGCTTTTTGTGACCCCACCGCATGAATAATGACACTAACAGTTCATTAGCCGAAAGGAGATTGTTAGACAGCGACTATGCCATTTGGCACCAAAGATGCAAAACCACATTTTGAACAGGATGCAAATAAATGACAGCCGTACTGTTTGAGAAAGTGTAAAAAAAAAAAAAATGGTAATGTTGAAAATCTAGAGTGACATTATAAAGTAAATGGTGAAGTTATGACACTAGGCTGAACTGGCAAGGACTAAGGAGGCCTCCCCCACCCAAAGAGCACCACTGCCACAACCACTGCCCCAGAGGCTGCCAAGTATGAAGAGAAGTTGGACCACTGTGGGTTCTGGGAGGGTGCGGATGGTGGAACAGAGGCAAAGCTCCCTAGTTGTATCTCTACACAAACCATATGCCAGTCTGGCAGAGCAAGGTTCCTCTATGATGGCACCCTCAGTGGAGACGAAGAAGAATGTTGAGGACATCCACAAGGGAGACCCACAGAAGGGTGGCAAGGGACACCACAGGGGAAGGAAACAGCTTCTGATAGGGGACTCAGTTGTTAGAGGGGTAGACCTGGGGAAGGGAGAGGAGAAGGAAGTAAGGTTCCTGCCTGGTGTCATGGCTTGGAGGGACAAGAAGCGAATCCTCAGGATTGCAGAAGCAGCATCACAGGAGAGGGAACTAGATATCATTGTCCACCTTGGGACAAATGACCTAGCTAGGCATGGGATCAGTGCAGGATGAAACTGTGGAGTTGTGGAGGGGCCTCAGACAGGTAGCAAGCATGGTTACCTTCTCAGAGGTGCTGCCAGTCCATGGCAGGGGTGAGGCTAGGGAACTATACACCATGCAGTTTAATGAATGGTTGCAAAACAGAGCACAGGGCTTTGGCTTCATTGGGGACTGGGGTACACCTGGAGAATTGAAGGTCTATGCTGGCACGATGGTCTGCATCTGTCCACGAAGGGAACCAAGATCCTAAGTGACAGGCTTAAATGCTTCCTTGGCAAGCTTTTAAACTAGCCATGGAGGGAGGTGCTAATAAGAGGCAGGAAATGTCAAGCCTCCCCCCAAAAAACATGCCAGGTAGTAAGGTAAACACTGAGGTACAGTGCTCAGAGGGCAGGACGGGGTAAATGGAATAACAGACAAGGGCAAAAAGAGCAGGCATGGGGAAAAAAAGGATAAAGCCAACATTAAATGGAGGGCAATGAGTACCAATGCCCGTAGTCTGGGAAACAAGCTTCCTGAGCTAGTAGCCTTGATGGAAGATGAACAATTGGATATTGTGGCAGTCACGGAAACATGGTACACGGAGAACCATGACTGGGATGTCAACATACGGGTACACAGTCTACAGAAGGGACAGGGAGGGGAAAAGAGGAGGTGGAGTAGCTCTATACATAAGGGAAGGGATCAAAGCTACAGAACTAAGAAGTAAAGGGGGAGGACAAGAGGCACTCTGGGTCACCTTGGAGACAGGGAATGGCATCACAATCCGCACAGGGGTTGTATACAGACCCCCATCTCAAGGGAAGGAAATGGACAAGAAAATGATAGAGGACATTCTCAAAATGGCTGAAAAAGGGGAGATACTGATGATGGGGGACCTGAATATGCCAGATGTTAACTGGATGACATGTACTGCAGCCACATCCAAGAGTAGGGTCATTCTCGATGCCCTGCAGGGGGCAGGCCTTAGACAGCTAGTGTTGGAACCCACTCGGAAGGGAGCAATACTAGACCTGGTACTCTCAAATGGAGAGAGGATCACAAATTTAGAAGTCGGTAGACATCTGGGAACAAGCGACCACTGCACAGTGTGCTTCACAATAAGCACACCCATGGAGACGAGCCATACAAAAACAAGCATACTGGACTTTAGAAGGGCTGACTTTGGCAAAATGGGTGAATACCTGAGGAATACACTAGCAAATGGCCAAAAAGGAGGGGTGGAAGAACAATGGAGAACAATCAAAACGGCCATCATAGAAGCAACAAGCCTGTGTGTGAAACAGATGAAGAAAACAAAGCAGAGTAAAAAAAAAAACACTATGGTTCTCAAAAGAGGTGGCAGGGAAGGTTAAGGAGAAAATGGCTACATTCAAAAAGTATAAAGAATCACAGAAGCAGCACGACAGGGAACTGTATCAATTAAAGCAGAAAGAAGTGGGGAAGGCAGTCAGAATAGCAAAAGCCCAAACCGAGGAAAAAATAGCCAATTCAGTTAAGAAGGGGGATAAAACCTTTTATAGGTACATTAGGGAGCATAGAAAGGTTAAAGGAGGAATAGTGAAGATTAATAAAGGGAGAGGGGAGGTGGGCAGAGGGAGACAGTGAAAAGGCAGAGATACTGAATGAATACTTTTGCTCGGTATTCACAATAGAGGATAAGGAGGAGTTACCTAAACCAGACAATAGAAGCACTCTGGGTAGGGGGGTTGACACCAGTCCATTTACAGAAGAAAGAGTCCTGAAAGAACTCCTAAAACTCATGGTGGACAAAGCAATGGGGCCTGACGGGATTCACCCCAGAATCCTAAAAGAACTAAGGGAGGATCTAGTGACACCACTGACCACACTTTTTAACAAATCATGGGAGGATGGAGTGGTACCTGAGGACTGGAGGAGGGCAGATGTGATTCCCCTTCACAAAAGTGGGAGCAAGGCAGAAGCAGGAAACTACAGACCTGTAAGTTTGACCTCAGTGGTGGGGAAAATGACGGAATCACTTCTGAAAGAAAGAATTGACGAGTACCTAGAAGCCAGCGGGGCACAGGACCCAAAGCAGCATGGATTTACAGCAGGAAGGTCATATCAGACGAATCTAATAGATTTCTTTGACTGGGTGACCAAAGTAATAGACCAGGGGGCTGTGGATATGGCCTACCTAGAATTTAGCAAGGCATTTGACACAGTCCCGCACAAAAGATTAATAATCAAGTTAGCCAGCCTGGGAGTGGGTCCCAGGGTGGTAGCCTGGGTAGCAAACTGGCTGCAAAACAGGACACAGAAGGTAATAGCAAATGGAACACATTCCGAAGAAAGGGGGGTCACTAGTGGAGTACCTCAGGGCTCAGTACTGAGTCCAGTTCTCTTTAATATCTTTATAGGTGACATTGCAGAGGGTCTGGAGGGAAAGGTATGCCCCTTTGCAGATGACACAAAGATCTGTAACAGAGTTGATACACAAGGGGGGTTAGAAAGGATGAGAAGGGACTTGGCAAAGTTGGAAGAATGGTCAGACATGTGGCAACTTAGATTCAATGCAAAGAAGTGCAAAGTAATGCACCTGGGAAACAAAAACACAGGAGAAGAGTACACAATAGCAGGGGAGGTACTAACAACAACAAAAATGGAAAGGAACCTGGGGGTAGTCATACCAGATGACCTAAAGGTGGGTAAGCAATGTAAAAAGTCAGTAAGGAGAGCCAGGGGATACTGGGATGCATAGGAAGGGCATCACAAGTAGAAAAAGGGAAGTGGTTATCCCTCTGTACAGACAGTTGGTGAGACCCCATCTGGAGTACTGTGTGCAGTTTTGGAGACCTCATCTACGAAAGGGCATAGACAGGATGGAAGCAGTCCAGAGGAGGGCAACTAAAATGGTGCAGGGTCTGCATCAGAAACCGTGTGAAGAGAGACAGAGAGCTGAATATGTATACCCTTGTTGAAAGGAGGGACTTGGGGGGCATGATAGAAGCGTTCAAGTATCTGAAGGGAATCAACAAAGTCCAGGAGGGTAGCATCTTTAAGAAAAAGATGTGTAAGAACAAGGGGGCACAATTTAAAGATAGAGGGGGGATGGCTCAGGGGTAATGTGAAGAAATTATTTTTTTCACGGAGAGAGTGGTGGATGCACGGAACTGCCTTCCTGGGTCTAAAACAGTGGGGGGATTCAAACAAGCATGGGACAGACATAACACAATTGTAGTGGGGGGTGGCAGGAAGTAGGCTGTTGGTTAACTAGAATCTGCACCTTATCCAGTAGGTAGGGAAATGGGCAGACTGGGTGGGCCAAGTGGTCCTTATCTGCCGTCAAAGCCTATGTTTCTATGCTCCTGCTAATGTATACTTTTCAAATTCCTATGCATCCCATTGTTTTCATCTCTATTGCTGTTATGTGACTTCTTAACCAAGCAACAGAATGATAGAGGTCTTCAAGTACATGAAGAGGGTAAACAGGGGAGGAACAGTCAGGGTGCTGCGAAGGAAGGAGGAGGGGGCCACTAGAGGGCATGGGTGGAAGCTGGAGGGGGGAAGATTCAGGGGAGAAAGGAGGAGGTACTACTTCACTGAGAGGGTGGTGGAGCCATGGAATGCACTGCCTAGGGGGCTGGTGGAGGGGTTCAAGAGGGGATGGGACAGGTACAGGGGAAGGGTTCTGGAAGCAAAATCCAATGCAGCAAGAATATCCGGGACTGGGAAGGGAGAAGCCAGAGAAGGCGAGGGGGGCAGCAAGGTCAGCACCCAGGGTGGGGGCTAACCAATCGAGCAGACTCGGAAGCCCGTTAGGCCTATTCTGCTGGCATTTTAGTATGTTAGTAACAGCATTTAATGCATTATATTATAAGGACAAGTAAATACTTTTAATACATTTACAGTTACATAAACTTAATTTCGTTCATAGAATAATTTAAACTTCGTAACAGTGGTAGTACAAAGCAATTACTCAGAAAACTTAAACTATAACTACTTTACATTGTGCATTGACACCCCATAAGGACCTCCTTGAAACTGAAATGCAAATGTCACATTTATCAGCAATATTTTACAATCCTAAATACATTTCTTGCTTCAGTAACTGCTCAGCACATCTGTTGCATGACCTACTTAGACATTTTACAACAGCTATGCAATGTATTGCTGCTTACTATACCAACATCGTGAACCACAAAACAGATTACTGCCATGAATAGGGAGGCAGTATAGCATAGTGGTTTAAGATTCTGGGTTTGAATCCCACAGCCCCCACTTGCATACTGGGTGACCCTGAGCAAGTCACTTAACTTCCATGTGTTCCCAGGTTGCCCCTGTAAACAAGCTTTCAGCTTAGTGTGCCACTCCTGGTTAAACAATTAAAAAAAAAAACAAAAAAACAATATACTATTTTTCTTGCGTTATTTTGTTACTACAAGCTTTAACTAATACATCCATCCTTAAATGTACTTTTTATAGCTTATGTGTCTGTGACCTAGGCAGAACTACACTTAAAATCTCACAAATAAATCATCAGAATAAAATTTATTTTAGTAGCATCTCCTTCCTTTTCAGGTGCCCATGACACTATGTATATATATTTATATATTTTAACTTCAAAGCACTAAACCTATTCAAATGCACAAAACAAGACTATTCTCTTTACACATTACTGTTAAACTTTAGATCCCAGAATGGCCAAGAAACAATTTAGACGTCACTCTTGCATGCCACTGTCACGCCCACTTCTCATGCAAATAACAATCAATTACAGAAACCCTTTCGTTTCTGTGCTATGCACTCTTACATCAGAGACACAAAAATCTTACAGAACTGCATAAAAAAAACAAATTTATCAAGACTGGATTTCTGAATTAAAACCAGTCGTTTACAGTACCTACGTAAATAATAGTTTACTGGCTACAAATGATGCTACAGACATGACATAACAAAACTATTTTTTACATGGAAAACATCCTTATAATGAACTTGTCATACAGGATTTGTGACCTGTCTGCACGTATCTGACTAAGGAAAAGGCACCTGCTTGATTCTTTTTTTCTATTTTATTTTTATGCCCAACTTGCTCATACTGTTAGAGCAAAATACTGACATGCTTAGTTAAAAAAAAAAAAAATAAATAAAAAATAAATCATGATGTCTATATATATGTGTGTGTGTGTGTGTGTGTGGTGGGGGGTATGCCTAGATGCAGTTTCAAGCACTCCTTAATTACTTCTCCAGGCAGCTCTGATAGTCAGTTGTTGCAACATGATAGATCCACCTCATGCCCCCCCCCACAAGAACCAAAAAAAGGTGGGGGAGGATCTTTAGGAGCTTCTCGGTTGGAGGTGGGGTGGATCTTACAACCCCCCCCAAAAAAAACTAATGCTGCCTCCAACTACTCAGGGTCCAGTTCGTGTACCTCACATTTACGAAAGAAAATAGTGTCTTGCAACCACTGACTAACATGAAAGCGTATTTATTTGAGGGCGGAAAACATTTCTCAGAGAAGGTATGGCGGAGGAGACTATTTACACCTTTATTCAGTTCCATGGACAGAAAATATAACATCACTCCTTTTGTACATGAAAAACGTCTGCAGGCTCCACCCATTGCAGCTGTAAAAAGGAGTCTATTTCAGTCTTAAAGCCAGTGGTAGGATCAGATGGTAGTGGTCCATAGAAGATGACATTCTCCAACTGTTTCTTAATTTCTCTTATATATGTGTCAGTTGTCATCACTACCACTGATCCACCCATGTCTGCTGGTTTGATAAGTGATTTCTAAATTCTCTTCTAAGCTTTTTATTGCTTCCGACTTCCTTTTTGTTATATCTGTCTCTTCCAGCAGTAGTTTAAATTGTCTTTCACAGAGTCTCTGGAATAGAGTCTCTTTTTGAGGTGGCATGAAGTTGGCAGGAGGCTTAAATTCTTACCTCTACCTCTCAGGATAGATCCAGTTCCTCATGTGGGGTGTCCTGCGTGGCAGCATTCCCCCTACACATTTTGAAAGTACACCTTCAGATTAAGACTGCGTACAAATCTACGGAGGCCAATGGAGAGAGCAAAAGGATTGGAGTCCTGGGTGGGAATAAAGGTCAGTCTTTAAAAAAGCTGAAAAGAGAATTTAGAAACCATGATCAAACTGGCAGACAAGGGTGGGTCAGTGGTAGTGATGTCAACTGACAAATATATAAGAGAAATTAAGAGACAGCTGGAGAATGCCATCTTTTATAGACCACTGCCATCTGATCTTACCATGGCTTTAAGATTCCTTTTGTATGATCTGGGGGTGACAGGTCCAGGGGTGTGCAAATTCCTTACTGTTCCAATCCATACTAAAAGTGTATAAAGATCTCTATGACCCTCTGCGCCGACCAATGTGGCCGGTATGGGATCCCTGGTGGAGCCACTATTTAAGTATGTGGATGCACATATAAAAGGCCATGTGCATGCACTACACTCATACATCAGGGACACCACCCAGCTGTTAGAGGTGGTGGATGACATGCAGACTGAAGAAGAATGGCTGTTGGTATCACTTGATAGTGAGTCGCTGTACAATAATGTCCCCCATGAGGGTGGGCTGGCAGCGCTTGAATATTGGTTTGACCATACTCTGGATGTTGGGGGAGAAAAAAAAAAGAGATTTTCTGATGGAATGTGCAGAAAATGCACTCACAAAGAACTATTCCCTTCTTCAGGACCAGTTCTATTTACAACTCAAGGGCATGGCCGCAGGGGCAACATTTGCCCCTAACTACGACAATCTCTAGCTTGGGCTGTGAAAAAAATAAACAGTCTATGATGTTCAGAACAATCCTTTCTACGATAGGATTGATATCTGGCGTCACTTTATAGACTGTATTTTTATGGTGTGGCGTGGCAGCAGGGAGGAACTGACAGAATATATACAGTACTTGGAGGACAGTATACCCAACCTCAAATTTTCAGCACAATGCAATTCCTATTGTCTCCTTACTGGATCTAATAGAATGAAGACTGAACGCTGCATACTGATCTATTCCGTAAGGAGACAGATAGGAATTCTTTATTGTTGACCACGACCTGCCACCCACGGCACATGATCACAAATATCCCTAAAGACCAAATGTTGAGAGTGCAGAGGAACTGCAGTGATGAATGTGACTGTGTGTAAAATGGCCTTGATATGTGTGATAGGTTCAGAGCTAGGGGATACCCTAGGGAGAATGTGGAAAAAGCCTATGATGATGCTTTGGAATCAGCTGGGGACACCATACTGGTTAAGAAAACCCCTTAAAAGAACAAGTCTAGATCAAATTTTGTAATCAAATATTCTAGACATAGCGGGGGTTGGAAAATCAAGAGAATTATTAGCCAGAACTGGCACATAATGGAGGCTGAACCGCTGTTGCGAGAATCTATCGAAAACAAGCCTAGGATGGTGTACAGAAGGGGTCAAAATATTAAGGACAGACTTGTGCACAGTAACCAATTTCCTGAACCTTCCACAAGTGCATGAGTCATAAATCCCCTACCCTGTGGTACACACATGTGTGGCAATCGCAAGTTTTGTGATTCCCTGATTACAGTAGCGCAGGGTTTTAAATAATTGATTAGCAGTTTTTTTCCTTGGGACAATACTAACTGTACAGAAAGTATTTATATAGGTTTTCTAGAAGTGTTATGTTTGTTAAACACAGTGAAGCAAGTGCTATGCATTTTCACAATGTTTTAGCACTTTTATGAGCAAAACGCTAATCAATTTTTAGAGCAAAATAAAACCCTGTAGCAGCCACAGACACTGCCAGCTGTTTCCCGAAATTTCTCTGATATTTTCAGAAATATCTCCTGCTTTCTGCATTTCCGCAGTAGGGGCAGCAGACAGAAACTATTCAGAAATTTTGTGAAATAGCTGGCAATGTCTGTAGCTACTACTGTAAGTGCAACACCTTCACTAGCTGCAATAGTAACGGAAATTAATACTAGGGACTTCATAAATTGCATGTCAGAGTTTGTGGTCTATACGTCTACGTGCCAATGTGGAGCACTGTACATGGGTAAAACCACAAGGCCTTTTAAGCTTAGGACAGGACAGCATTTAAGATGCATAGCACAAAATGACACAAGAAATGCCCTGGCCATACACTGTCAGAGTAGCAGATAAAGGGATGTCTACAAACATACAAAATTTGCAAGCAGATAAAGGCCTAGAGGTCTATCAAGTCTGCTCGAATGTGCAGTTAGCACCCCTTATTCTGTAGCTGCCACTACTTTCCACCCTTCCCCTTAATTGACCCTCCCCCTTGTCCTGTCCCATCCCCTTTTGAAGCAGTCCACTGTTCTACTGGATACCACTTCTGCAGGTAACGCATTCCACCCAGCCACCACCCTCTCTGTAAAAAAGTGTCTCCTCATCTCCCTCCTGAACCTTCCTTCCTACAGACTGGTATCATGGCCCCTGGTGTCCCTCCCCTTCCTTACTTTGAACAGCCTCTCTTGTTTATTCCTTTCATGTACTTAAAGGTTTCAATCATGTCCCCAGTCCCTCCTCTCCTCCAGTGAGTACATGTTCAACTCCCTCAGCCTCCTCTCGTATGATAAGCTCCCCAGTCCCTTGATCATCTTTGTCGCCATGCGCTGCACCCCTCCAGTAACTTAATGTCCTTCTTCATATACGGGCGCCAGTACTGCATGTAGTACTCCACGTGCGGTCTAACTAATGACCTATACAGTGGCAGAATCGCCTCCTCCCTCCTCGAGGATATACCCCTTGCAATACAACCCAGCATTTTGTTGACCTTTGCAGCTGCCTTCCTACATTGCGCAGAGTTGTTCATTGACCCTGTAATGAGCACCCCCAGATCCTTCTCCTCCTCTCTCTGGGCTAGCTGCACTCTCCCCAGCTGGTAACTCCTCCTTGGGTTCTTCATCCCAAAATGCAGCACCTTGCACATTTTGGCATTAAACCCCAGTTGCCAGGTGTCTGACCAGGTTTCAAGCTTTGCCAGATCATCCTGCAACCCCTGCCATCCCCTTAGGTCATCCACCACCACTCCTACCTTGGTATCATCAGCAAACAGACTGAACTTGCTCTTGATGTCCAATGATATGTCTGCAATGAATATCCCAAACAACACTGGCTAATACCGAGCCACCAGGAACACGCTCATCCCACTACCCTTAGGTTGTGAGAGCTCCCCACCTACCACCACCCTCTGCTGCCTTCCCTGAAGCCAGTTCCCTACCCATCTCACCAGCTGTGCACCTGCCCCTGTGCCTACTAACTTACTTCCCAGCCTTCTATGCAACACAGAGTCGAATGCCTTACTGAAGTCCAGATACAGGACATCCACTGCATGGCCCCTGTCCAGTTGCCTAGTTACCCAGTCACAGAACTCCACCAGGTTGGTTTGGCAGGATCTGCCCCATATGAAGCCATGCTGTCTGCTGTCCTGTAGTCCTCTAGCCTCTCCTTCAGGATAGTCTCCATTAGCTTAATCATGATGGAAGTGAGGCTCACTGGTCTGTAGTTTCCTGGTTCATCCTTGAGGCTACTCTTGTGGAGGGGCACCACATGAGCCATCCTCCAGTCCTGAGGTACACACCCCGAATGTAGTGAGGCATTAAATAGGTCTGTCAAAGGTCCCCAGCTTTATGAGCTCCCACCTCTGGTTAGTGTCCATACTAGACTGAATTCTGGCCAGGTACTCTTTTACCACTTCCCCCATCCTCCCAAAGTCGGCCCTCCTGAAGTCCAACACTCTTGTGCCAGATTCCACTCCTTCCTTGCCCATATCCAATGTGAGCCATACTGAGTGGTGGTCACTCCCTGACAGCGGTTTCTCCACTGTAAGCTATCTCACAAAGTCCCCATTTGCCAGCACAAGGTCAAGTGTATTCCCTAACCTGGTTGGTTCACTGATCATTTGCAGCAGGAAGCTATCCTGGAAGGCATCCAGCTGTACCTGCTCCCTTCTGTTCCTGGTTGTTGGGGTACTCCAGTCCACTCCTGGCATGCTGAAGTCCCCAACAATCACCACACAACCCTTCTCGCAGGTTCTCCTGATCTGTCCCGCTAGTTCCCCAACTCCTCCGTCTGAGATGGCGGCCTGTACACCACTCCCATTCTAAGAATCCTATTCTTGGAATCCTGGATTTGCATCCGAAGTGTCTCTGTATTACCCTCCTCCCTTACATACTTCAGTCCTTCTTTCACATATAGTGCCACACCTCCTCCTTTCCCAATCACCCTGTCCGTACGAAATAACCTGTACCCTGGTACAGACAGGTCCCAGTCATTGTATTGGGTGGCCCATGTTTCTGTGATAGCTGCAATGTCCACCTCTCCCTCTGCCATGAGCACCTGTAACTCTGCAGTTTTCCTTCCAAGGCTCCTAGCATTACAAGACTACATGCTAGTAGCATGCTACAAGTCTCGATGGCTGAGAGGGACCTGGGGGTGGTGGTGGATGTCAAGATGAACAACTCGGAGACCTGTAGGAGGGCAGCAGCCAAGGCCAACAGGATGCTGGGATGCATCGCTAGGGGGATCACCTCCAGGATGGGGGAAGTGTTACTCCCTCTGTATAAAAGACAAAGAGCCTCTGTGCGCAAACACTGAGGCAAGGGTTACCCCAAAGGGCATTTGGCTGGGAAGCCAAGTTTCAAGAAAATACAAAATCACACATGCCCACACAATGCAAAGCATCATGGGCTGCATATGCAAATCACCACAGAATGTTATGCTGGTCCAACTTTAAGCAGAATTGCATGGTGCCGAAAGGCCTCACACAGTTTGCAGAGGGTGCTATAACTGCTTGGTGAGGCCACAACTTGGGTACTGCGTGCAGTTTTGGAGGCCACACTTAAAGAGGGACATTAAACTCCTGGAGAGGGTCCAGAGGAGGGCAACCAAAATGATTTGGGGCTTGGGGGACAGGACCTATGAGGAGAGGCTCGAAGAGCTAAATATGTACACATTGGAAGAGAGAAGGGACCGGGGGGATATGATAGAGGTCTTCAAGTACATGAAGAGGGTAAATAGGGGAGGAACAGTCAGGGTGCTTGAAGGAAGGAAGAGGGCCACTAGAGGGCATGGGTGGAAGCTGGAGGAAGATTCAGGAGAAAGGAGGAGGTGCTACTTCACTGAGGAGGGTGGTGGAGCCATGGAATGCACTGCCTAGGGGCTGGTGGAGGCAGAGACGGTGGAGGGGTTCAAGAGGGGATGGGATAGGTACAGGGGAAGGGTTCTGGAAGCAAAATCCAATGTAGCAAGAATATCCGGAACTGGGAAGGGAGAAGCCAGAGAAGGCGAGGGGGGCAGCAAGGTCAGCACCCAGGGTGGGGACTGACCAATCGAGCAGACTCGAAAGACTGTTAGGCCTATTCTGCTGGCATTTTAGTATGTTAGTATTAAGGGAAACCACCTTCCACCCTCTCCCCCCCATCCTGCCCTCCTTTACTAGCATCACCAATAGTACTTGCCATTTGTCCTTTGTAACTGTTATGGGGTGGGGGGGGTAAGCTCATATGGTTTCCCAACTTTGTAATTCTAGACACAAATAAATAAATAAAAAAAATAGAAATAAAATCGCCCTCCCTCACCTCCCATTCTTCCTCCCTCCAGTATTGGGCTAAACCCACCCCCAGTCTGCCTTGCCTGTCTTAGTTCCTCCTGCAGACCCTCAATCTCCTTTCTAAGTTTCTCTAAGTGGTTGCACACTAAACATCCTCCCACACTCCAGGCAATTTTTAGAAAAATTGGTGCACCACAGTTGTTGCAGCCTACCACCCTACCCATTACAGCTGTTGCCCACCAGCAACAACCCAACCCTTCCAGATGCAGGATACCAAACACTCCAAGTCTCCCCCCTCTATCAGTGCCAAACATTATTTTCTTAATTTCCCTTGCCCCCTTTGTTGTACACATTTAGATAGACTGATCAACTCCTTTTTATATTCCTAACCTTCCTATCCACACTCAAAAAGAGACTAAGTAGCTAATGTACAACCTTCCTCAAACTCCTACTCCTCCTTTCTACAATGCAATAACAATGCAGAGTAACAATGAAAGTGCCTAGATTTGCATTTACTTCCCTTCCACTGAGATAGCAGTCACCTCTTCACTCACTGCTGTTCCATTCCTGGATGTCTGCGTCTGCTTCTGCTATTACAGGTGCATATCCTTTGCCCATTTGAGGAAGTGATGTCAGAACCCCTGGTATAAAGGAAATCACGGACAAGGGGTGGCTGGGCGGGACCAACCCAAGTCTTCCAGAAACAAACAATCAGGTAGCTGAGGCCCCTGGTCAGACCATTAGCACCCTTCCCCCACTATGCACTAACCTTTGCAGCCAGTGAAGCCAGCAAAAATGAATAACAATTCTACTCAAAGCCCCCCAAACAGGTTTGCTACCAAAAGAAACAGGTCTCCAGTTCAAACAGCTTCACCAACAACACATCAAACTAGGCATGAAATTAGAAGATATAGGTCTCAGATTCAAAGAAACAGCCCCCGTTAAATCACACCAAACAGGCCTCTACAAATGCAGCCTGCTACACAGTGAAACATCAAACAAATGAGCCCACTTATAGCCACAAAAACAGTTTTCAAAATTCCAACAGCCCCAAACAATACCCTGCTAGCCCCTTAGACGTAATAAGAAATAAAAGAAATAACCTACCAAGTAAAATCTAAACAATGTAAAAACAGCAAGAAGCTACTGTACTGTAAAAGATATGATCCTTTCCCTTCTAGTTCCTTCTGAGAAGCCAAAGCAACTGAATGTCTCACACACATTCAAATTCTGCGGGTTGGAAAAAGTTAAGTTGGGACGGAGGGGGTAGTCTGGATGACAAACAGAGAGAAACATATTGGATATTTATGTTGGGTGCTTTGCACCCACCAGGTCTTACAGATAAAACAGACATGATGCCCTACTTTAGGAAATAGCACTTCCATATGCCTTGTAACCGGACATCTGTTGACAGCCTGACCCTATGTTGAATGCTCTGAATATCTGAATGAAGGATATAATACTGTTTTGAAGTTAAATAACTGTTACCCCCCTTTTTTGCTAGAGATAGAAAGTTAACTTTATAAATTTTTCTTTTCCAGGACTGGGTGGGATTGCCTTGTCTGCCACCAGTAACCTGTCCATGGATATTCGTCTAGTTCAGAAGTAACAGTTTAAATTCTATCCTTCACAATATTCACTGAAAATTAATCGGTTTAGTTGACATGAACTGCTGTGAATTGTCTGATTTTAGAAGTGTGTTTCTTTGCTATAGTATGGTTATGCTGTTTTATAATTGACTATAGAGTGTTATACACTTTTTTAGGTGACAATGTTTGCGCTTTTTGCACAGATTTAGTAAAATAATCAATTTGGGAGTACTCATTACATGTGCAATGTCACTTTATGTGAGTCTATTTAACATGTACTGTCGGAGCAAGGAACCATCCCCCTGACGTACCGACTACGAAACTAGTCGGAACATTAGTATTGTTCTGTATCTCAGCTCCAGTGTGGTATGCTTTTAAGCTTTTTTGCTGTAATAAATATTTTCATTTGCATCAGGCTGAGGAGTGCTGCAATTAGTTTGATATACTTATGGTTACTGCATGCAATCTTGCAGCAGTGGAGTTTTACTGTTTGTGACTCATTTGCTAAGGCCTAGAGGTGCGGCACTGATCACCAACGAGTCCACCTAAGGTGAAGACATAAAACTGGGGTGATCAACTGGAGCCTGGTAAATCCTATCAGCCTTACGAGGATTGGCAGGAATCTTGAAAGGTTGCTTCCATGCAGCCAAGACAGCCTCTTCAAAGGTGTCCACCAAAGGGGGATAAACCAGAGTGAGGCATTCCGGCACACCCAAGTATTGAGAAAATTTATTTCTAAGTGCATCCTGCTTAGTGCCCTGGAACCCAAACGTTTTCTAGAGGTAGATTATAATGTCCCAAACTGCTGGGCCATCTGGTGGAGAACAAGGGAGCTCAGGGGGTGGAGTTTCCCCCCCTGAATAGAGGAGGCAGCAGAGGAGGACTGAGGGGAATTCTCTTGGTCCATGCTGTCCTTGTCCTCCAGGTCGGCCAGATCCCAGTCCGGCAGGAAAGGGTCCTCCATGTCAATGTCCTGAGTGTACACACCCGGAGAGACAGGGGAAGAGTTGACCATCACCTGGGCCGGAGGTCAAGAGGGAACAGAGACCGGAGTCGACCCCTCTTTTGCGGGGGGGGGGGGTCTCAGTCAGGTCCAAGATAGTATTCACTAGAACCAGGACATCAATCACGGCCATATGCCAAGAAGCAGCGGCCAGGGCAGACTGAACACAGTGACTCGGGACCACTGCTGGAATTGGGGCAAGCAGTGAAACCAAACGTGCAGCCATTGACGAGAGGTGTGTGTATGACCCCAGGATTGTCGATGAGGGTGCCAGTATTAAGCCCCGTCAGGCAAGGCTGGTCAGCGACAAGGGGATAGTCGACAGGCCTGAAGCCTCTGCTGTCAATGATAGAAACATCGAACTGCAGAGGAACGTCGATGACAATAGTATCGTTGATGGGCCTGAAGCCATTATCGACTGATGGTGGCCAGACAGCACTGAAGGGGGAGGCAGCTTAGGCAGCTAAAGAATAACCCCAGGCCTAAACGTTGATGAGGGAAGAGAGGAGCTCACAATCGTTGATGATGTAGAGGACGATGTGACAGAGGCAGCCTTCTCCATATTCACTTTATGTGAAGCCTTCATAAACAAGGGAGCGGTACAAACATGTTTTGTCTTTGATGCATGTTTCTTACCAGGACCCGGTGCCGTCGACGTGGAGGGGTCATCTGTGGAGCGATGAGACTCCAATGAGGACATCAAGGATTCTCTGGTCGTGGAGCATTGCTGCTGCTCCAGGAGGGCAACCTTTTGCTCCATGAGGAACTCACACAGCTGCTCAAGCCTTCGACATTTTGTGGCCTTGCTGAACCTTTTACAGAAGACACACTCCTAGGAGTTGTGTTTGGGTCCAAGGTAATGAACACAAACTTTGTGGAGGTCTTCCTTAGTGATTCTGTGATCACAGGAACACCTTCAGAAAAAGGGACCCGAAAACATTAGTACATTTTGGTCGGTAGAACTCTTCGATGACAGAACAGCAGAGCTCTGAAGGAGGACTTGTTGCATGCAGGTCGTGAGTGAAAAGAACGGAGGAGTAGCTGGGACCTCTCCCTTTTATACCTGCCAGGTAGATACCACGTGATAGTGCAGGGGGAGGTCCTAGGGTCGAGTGTTGAGAAGTCATCTGGAGGAAATGACGCCTGTGGCTGTAATCAAATGTGTTATGACCTTCTGCAAGAGACTGCCTTGAAGACGTGTATTACCAGTTATATTTTGCGCCCCAATTTACTTACGAGTACTGTATTATACATCTGTATAGTCATCTGTTTTAAATCTGTAAATTTTTGTACATATTCTATATTTCTATTGTTCACTATAGTTTTACTCTATGTACTTTCTAGGTTTAATCACTTGTATATTTTGTTGTTCTATATTTGCTATATGTATTTTTATCTTACATTCTCCCCCAATACGCATCTGGAAATGAGCTATTTCAGCTCAGTATGCCTTTCCTGGTGAAACTCTTTCAAATGAATATTAAAAGCTGTGCAACTCTGGGATCAAGTGAGGGGTTGTCGGGCTAGGATGTTGATAGAACAGATTACAGCAGGTATACAACTGTGGTTGAAATATAAAGAGCATCTCTATTCAATGTTAGAAAGGATAGGACTCTAGTTTGCAGTTTTGTAAAACAGTGTTAATTACAACGTTTGTTGTATAAAAACTAAAGCATCAATGCTCTTCCATACATAGTTTTCAAACAGTACAAAGTAATTACTGACTTCCCATAAGAAGAGGCAGCTGTGGGGAAGGGTTACAAAGCTGCTCCCAGTGAAGGGTCACGGTGGGTGATGCAGTCTGTTGGACTGCATAACAGACGGGACTTGGACTAGGGGTACCACTGGATGCCAGAAGCAGGAAAAAAGGTGTCCCTAGGATAATTGTACATATGATGAATCCTAAAAAATTTTAACATGCAGATTTAACTTCACTTGTAATGGACTACAAATACTCAGATAGCACCCCCCTCTTACACATGCACACACTCAAAATTTTAACCCCATCTATACTGTATGCATACAATTTGTAATTTAATTTATTTTTTTTTTTTTTAACCAGTTTTGGGAGAATAGATCATGTGGGAATAATAAATCCTTTTCTCCCCCACTACCCTCCGAAAGTGAAGCCCCTTGCATTTGAATACAGTGAATTGGAGACTCCAGTACATAGACGAATGGCTCAGCATGTTCATGTCCTCCTGAAGTCTGTCTTCATCCTTACAGGTGTTGAGTACTCTGGGAAAGGTTAGTGTCATCAGTGTTAAAACTGTCCCAAACAATCTTACAGCTCGAAGCCGTGGTTCCCAGCAGGCTACTTGCGTTCACTAATGACACTAGGCTGACCAGGGTGATGGACTCCCTTGAGGATAGGGACAAACTGCTAGAGGGCCTGAACAAGTTGCCTTCTGTGCAGTCTGCTCAGAATCCCTGTTGTAATGCCCACTGATGAGAAGCAACACAGCAAGCCTATGAGCTCTCAAGAGGCTGGTGGCCCTTATGTTTATGCTGGAGAAAAAGAGGCTGAGAGAGGACATGATCTCTGTTCTCCACATACTGAAGGGTGTCAAAAAGATCAAACTGACTAGATATCTGAGCTGCTGTACTCTGCTCCAGATAAAGTGAGTACTGTCCTAGTTTACACACCAATTTCTAAGAAATACTCTAACATTTTTTTTTAAATAAATACTGATCTTCATTCATTTGAGGAGGCAGTATAGTGCAGTTGTTAAGGACACTGAGCTGCAAACCTGGGTTTGAATCCTATCAGCCTCAACTTGCATACCGTGTGACCCTGAGCAAGTCACTTAACTTCTTTGTGCTCCCAGGTCGAACCTGGAAACAAGCGCCATTCAAGTGTCTTTCCTGGTTGAAGAATTGCACTCCCCCACTTCCAGTTTCATTTCAAACCTTGGAAATGCACCACTGATGCTTCAAAGAGCTGATGTTCGCAGTTTAAAGCGCCTTTACGCCTCAAAAAGTTGTACTTTATTCACCTAATGTTAAAAATGGTGATTATTTCTCTTGAATGATAACGTTATCTGGCGAACTGAGTGTACTCCAACAGGAAATGGGGATGCCCTTAAGCTCTGAGGTGATATATTTCAGGGTAATGTTAGCAAGCATTTCTCCAAGGGCTGTGTTCCTATACAACAAAGTACCAGTGGAGACGGTACAGGCCTTCAAGATATGCCTGGAAAATGTATGCTTACCAACGGAATCCCTGCATACCATGGGTAATAGAGTGGTTAGGGAACCTCTTGAAGTCAGTATGTTTAAACAGTATATTTATTCATAACTGCATACGAAGCTGTGGGGGAGCCATGAATGAGGAGCCTAGCATTCCTTCTGAACTTAAATTACTATGTTACAAACATATATATCCTGATGTTTGAGTTCAAAGGAGAAAGAGGCTGCAGTCACATCTGATGAGCTCCACATGGGACCACCACATGACACATTCACCAGGATTCAGGAATGTTTGCATTTTGTAGTGTAAACCATGGAATTGTTTTTGGTAAATGTACAGTAGGTGCCTTACTAATGTCCCCCTCCCCATTTTGAAAGATGTTCTAGGTAAACCGTGAATTTTACTCTTGTTGTTTACCTAAGCTCCCCCAGTTGAGGCGATTTTAATGTGGGACAGAGAATACATGGGTGGGTACAAATTGAATTTTACACACACTTGAACTGTGGCATGCTACCCCCAGCTCAAAGGATTTATAAAAGTACCCCACATCAACGGTGTGCATACAATTCTGGCTCTCACACACTGTCTTGCTCAGTGTCACACCGTATGCGAGCGAGGGATGGGGAATTAAACTTTCCCCGGCTATGGACAGCTCATTCACAACACTGTACTCTCTAATCTTCAGGCTACACTGCAACTTACTGCTGTACTTCTCTCATTTCCGCCTCCCCCACAACC
Source organism: Neoceratodus forsteri (assembly GCA_016271365.2). Lineage (NCBI taxonomy): Eukaryota > Metazoa > Chordata > Ceratodontiformes > Ceratodontidae > Neoceratodus > Neoceratodus forsteri. The sequence goes on from CM057455.1 coordinate 272,967,345, forward strand.
CATCTTGAAATGAGGTAGTTAGCTCAGTATGCCTTTTAAATAAACCTTTGCCCCATGCGGGCCCCTAATCGCCAAGACCTGAACGACACATCTTTGTTGGAAGTACAAAGAATGGTTAAAGGGCAGAGCGCTGGTCAGCGGTTGGTTACACTGGTAAGCCCCAATCATCAGGTCCTGTTGTTCGCTGCAATAGAACAGCCCAGAGCCACGTCCCAGGAAGCAACGATAGAAGATGTGGAGACTTGGAAATCGTCCTGCTTTCCCATTTAAGGCAGAAATGCAATAAAGGGGGAAGAATCAGTACTGCTTTAATGTTTTATACCTTAACAGAGGAGATCATGGCGACGGCAGCACCCCCGTTTCCGAGCGTTCTCTCGCGAACGGGCACAATAACGACAGAACAACTGAAGAAGTTGACGCCGGGGCGCGGACCTGGTAACTCCGTCCGAGGCTTCTTAGTTTAACTCCTAGTGTTACACCAAATCTCACAGTACCCATACGGTCGTCCTCAGTTTCTACACTGCCTACAGCCGTCGCTTACAGTGGGAAGGCGCTCCCGCATTCTACGTTTCACACGCAGCACCAATGGGAACTGACGCAAATGCGTTCATGGAATTATAAAGCAGCGCTTCCGCGCCGCTTAAACTGTGCAATCCGCGGAACGAACGATGTTCGCGGTAGCTGGCCGAGCTTCTAGTTCTGAAGGCGCACCTGTATTTTACAGGGATTTTGGCGTAATCATGTACATGGAAATTCTTCCCATAGTCTTGCACTTCCAGTTCAGGAAAACAGAGGAATTTGGCTTCTATAGGAAATAATGTAATATACAGGAAAACCGCTCTGGAGTTACAAGAAAAATACCAAATCAATACTGGAGCACTGCAAAAGAGGGCCAAAATGGGGAACCGGCAGAGCAAGGACTGTCTTGTACGGGTATATGATTCTTTGGAGGCGTTTAAAGCAGAAGAGCCCCCAATCACACAATTTACAGTTGGCCTGCGTGAGCCGGTCTCCCGGCTGAAGGAATTGCTGCACGAGTGGGGTGGTACTGGGCTGACGGTCCTGGAGATGAGTCTGGAGTCCGAACGTGTCCCGCCGCTACCGGACGATAAGAGGCCAATCGCTGACCTGCTGTGGAGACCGAAGATTGGCCTGGTGTGGAACCTGCTATTCCTAAGGATTAATAATGCACTGTTCTTACGCCGTCGGTACCGGGTGAACAGCACCGGGGACACGGAGTTTCTGATTTTCGTGTTGTGGCGGTGGCTTGTGCAACATTTGTATGTAACGAGATCCCTGACTGTCGGTTCTATTAGAGACCCTCTCAGGAGGAAAATGCAGGAACAGCAGGAATGGCTCCGTGATTTGTGGGAAAGAGAAATCCAGAAGGATTATGTTATGTACCATTTTACAGAGGGACTTCTGTTGGATGATAAACAGACCCTGGCTGAGAGTGGCATTACGGCCGAAGCAGTCCTGGGTGTAGAACCGGCAGTGTACGAGAGGAACACCCACCACGACCCGCCAGGGGACCCGTACCCAGTCTTAGTGAGTGACCCAGACAATGGGCAGGACTGGACTCTGCATTTGCGGCCAGCTGAAGCGCTCATCCGTGAAGTAAGAGTGAGATTGTGGATACTGGGGGTCATCACATCCCGCACTGGGAATCGGGAACTCAAACTTGCAGGCAGAGAGCCGGGATCCTACGGCAACTATTCAACTGTCGAAGAGTTGAACATCGGGCCTGGCAGCATACTGGAACTGATTCCCACAGACATGTGTAAGTAAAAAAAATATGTGTATGCAACCCCCACACCACTTTCGGCAAATTGGACAACCCCATTACAAGAACTAGTACCTACATTTGGCATACCATTTGCTTTTGGCAGAAATACTTGGATTGGTACCACCCCTAGACGTTAGGATGTATACCAGGATCATTATCTAGAGGAAGGGGAGTTGGGGTACAAGAACTAAAAATGAACCTTTGTAACTACAGCCAGGGCCAGGGGAGAGGATGCAATGCTAGACCTAACTGCTGAGGGAGCCCCATTAATTCCACACAGAAGCAATGATCAGAATGTCCAGTGCAGCAGCTGGGATTTTGCAGTATGGCTTAATTCACAGTTGTTACTAAAGCATCATTATGAACTGGAGATCGTAAATGGAGAAAGCTGATTGGCCAAGAGGTTTTTGAAGTCGTGATGATATCGGGCTACATCATCACGGCTTCAGAAAACCTCCGGCCACCAGCCTTCTCACTACCAGTGCAACGTTCTCTATATCCCCACAGGCGAAGCAAGTCAGACTCCCACTCAGACGGTAAAATAAAAAAAAAAAAAAAAAAACCCTCACAACTGTCCCCCCCTTACATGTCGCCCTAAGCACACGCTCTGCAAAGAGAAAAAAATCTTCCTTTGAGAGCGCCAAGTACTGCTCACCGTCGCTGCCATGATGCCTCGCGCCAAACGGCAAAATCTACAGCTTGCTCCTCAAGAATACCAGGCTTGACCCTTACCATCTCGCTTTCCTCAGAAGCATGGCATGACTCAAATACTGCAGGCAAAACGCATTAAATCCAGTGAATCTTAGGACACATCATTAAAAAGAAAAAAAAAAAAAATTCTCTCACCTTGCAGAGCTGCGGTGTACGTTGATAACCAGGTGGACAATAAAGTGCCTATCTCCCTTTTCATATAGCGATTTCGGCATAAATAAACAAAAACATCTTCACCTCCTCGAACAAAAAAAGCCAAAATATATCAACGTGGTCGAGTAAACTAAACTTCCGGGGGGGAAGGGGGCAATACCGCAACGATTAAGACTTTGTAACAAAATCCTCATGCAACAGCACCACCTACTGGCCAAAACATGACATACACAAATTTTTTTTTTAAATGTCTATTTACACTCAAAAACACTAATAAAATATTTTAAAACTTTATTTTTTTACATTAAATGCATAAAATATCAATTGATCCACTTCGTAATAGCAATAAAGCACTCCAGGGTGTGGTATATCGTGGGATGTCGTCACTTCTCGGACAGTTGGACGCACTCGTCTGCGACCTTGTGCCAAATCACCCGAGGTGTGACGATATCCCATGATATACCACACCCTGTCGTGCCTTATTGCTTAATTATACAATGGCAAGAAAAGTTGCTGGACTCTGATTGGTCAATGTGTGCTTGAGACAGTGATGATAATACACAATAACATCACTGTGTTGATTTTTTGTGAGGATTATATGGATTTTTTTTTTTTTTTTTCAGAAACAGATATGTAACCCCTAGATGGCGCTATCCCAGGGGCTACTACCCCTGCCTGATTTGCCACTAACAGGTTGAGGGGCCTGGATCCAATGGCGGGTGCCTCCACCCAGAGGTCAGGGTTTGCAATAGTTAAACTTACTTGGTCACAGCCCTCTGGGACACTGCAACCCCCCTTTCTTCCCACTAGTGGCCCACACAGTATATCAGAATTACCTTCACAGTATACACTTACCCCCAGAACTGGTTCAGGCACTGGGACCCGTGTAAAACAAGATACAGTGCAACAATCACAGTACAATATTTTAACATAGACAAATACCTCAGGCAGTATAACTTTGCTGAAACAAGCAGCTCTGATTTATTTAGGGATATAACAAGGACAGGGAAATCAGGTTAATTAGCTTATCACTCTACTCATCTACCTGTGGCTCTGTGCACAGGCCTATCCTATCAGTTACTGTCCCTGGGTACCCAAGCCCTAGTGGCTAGTCCAAACTGTGGCAGCTGGTAGGGGCCCTTTCACACAGAGAAAAGGAAAATTAAACAGTCAGCAGTACAGTAATTCCATTTGGATTTAATGTAGCAATTCAACAGGAGCGACCCTGAATTAGTACTCACGACCTCCAAACAAGATAGGGTCCTTCAATGTCAGCAGGGCTACTCTTGAGCTCCAAGAGACTCCTCACACATTTATATGGTAAACAGTCACAGGCAAAAGTCACGTAATGGCAGCAAGATTCACTTGAGGTACACAAACCTCTTCACACATTTATATGGTAAAGAAAGCACTATACCAGGCAGGCTGCATCTGTATCCCGATCGCAGTTACTGCACAATACCCGGAGAACACACAGCAGATTCAGTTCCTGACAGACCGAGTGCAATTCCGCAATTCCTCCAGTCTTCTACAGGGTGAGCCTGGTTTCTACTCTTCAGATATCCTTTGATTCCCTTCACAGGACTGATTCAGTCCTAACAAGCAGTTACACAAGCTGCAGACCGGAACTCTGGACCTTACACGTTTTTGACTGAAACTGTGCACTGAAGGAGCACAGGGTTTCTTTCCTTCACTCCAGAGCTAAACTGAAACTCCCAACAGACAATACGGGCACTTCCTTTGAGTTCCTCCCAGTTCTTGACTGGATTGGCTGTCACTCACAATAGACTGCTGCTGTTGGTCCAAAAAGGCGAAGTCTAAACTACATCTCCCAGAGTCACTGCCCATACAATCCTCTTGTGGCTGGCTCAGATTATGAGTCCAAGTTCTGATTAGTCCAAAGCACCATTTAGAGCTAGCTTATCCCACACTGATTGGTCCAGTTCAGCAGTTCAAAACCAGAATGGGGAACTAGGCAGACACAGTTCTGACTGCAAAGAAAGCAGGTTAGACAAACTGTAATTTCATTATTACTGTAAATGATTTCTGGCAAACAGTTACATCTTTCAGATAGGTTCCCTTTGCACTCCTAGTGACTGCAAAATGGAGTGAATTGGCAGCAGCTCAGTGGTACTCAAACAGAGAAGCACACAGTCCCCCATACAAACTAATTATGTCTGCAAGCAGACAGCTCTTAAAGAGACAGTACCAGAGGCTCTAAAAACACTCACTGATAAATGGCTTAGCAGCAAACACCATTCAGGCTTGGAGCATTCATGCAAGCTCCTGGAAGTCTTTGGGAACCCCCATTTGCAGGAGGTTACACCCTTCCTGGCCTGGGAAAGCTGGCGTCGCGTCAAGCAAGTACCCATAAGTTTTAACTGCAACCATATACATTTGCATTAGGCTCACTCATGTAATCATCAGTCAATATATCATTTACCAAGAACACATTTCTGAAACATTGCAGTACGTCACTCTTTACATAGTATTACACACATTGTACCATAACTCAAGTTATTACCTCTTCTACATGAAACCTGAAGAGGGGCCCTTCTATCAGTTACCTTGGGACTGGACGGGCAAGGGCACCATACTGAGAGGGCAACACAAGTAACTTGAGTTAGCACTGATGCTCAGTTTGGGCAATGAGCTCGGGGACACATACACTCCTTTATGGACAACACTGAGAGGCAAATCCACAGGCCTCCCAAGGGAATCATAACTGAGGTGCACCACAGGCTTTACAGCTCGACCAGTCTTTCTAGGGGAACTGTTACAGTCTCTGCACTCTGAGCCTCATTTTCAGCATTGTCCTCACTTGTCAGGAGTCTCCATGGGGGAGAGGCTAGAACTTGGGGCACTTTCAGCTCCAGGAGTTATGGTTTCTGAGTCCACAACATTTGGTCGCATGGAGAGCTTTCAGACACTGGCAGTGGACTGTCAGGGCACTCAAATACTCTTCTTGTTCTGGTGTATCACCAGTCTGCCCCAATCCATCATTTTCCTCCCTGAAAGCTCAAACAGTTCAACCATGCACAATGATTCCATTTCATCTGATCTGATGCTTTGCACCTCACTTTCTGGGAGCATTGGCTCCAGGGACGAGCTGGGGGCTTAGACAGTCCAGAAGGCCCAGCTTAGTCTCCAGTATTGACTAGGGATTGCCCGAAACAATTGACTCAGTTCTAAGAAGGATAGTATTCAAAGTCACTCTCACTTTCTTCTGATATGGACTGACAGTCATGCTCAACTGGGACTTGTGGAGGGAACACTTTAACTTTGCTTCTGTAGGTGCAGGCTTTCTTGATCTTTTCTTAGCAGCAGCTCTAGTCACTGGTCCAGAGGGGGCATCTTCTGGGGGCTCAGACTCAATCAAGATTTGTCCAATGGGCAGTAAATGATTTCTATGCATTGTTTTTACATCTTTTGAATTATTCTCAGGCCTTACTTTGTACACTGGCAGATCATCTAGTTTGCCCACTACAATGTGAGGGAGATGGTGCCATCTGTCAACAATCTTGTGTTTGCCATGCAGTCCCAGATTTCTTAGCATACCCGATCTCCCTCCTGGAGTTCCTGTGCTTTCACCTTTTATCATACTTTCTTTATTGGCCAGATTTCTTTTGGCAGCCATGGTTTGAGCCAGTTGGTGCGCATGAGTTAGCTGGGCCTTTAACTTTGCACATACTGTAAATAGTTGTCAGCTTGAACCCCATCAGGAGAGACCCCAAAACACACATCTACGGTAGTGGAGCTTCTCTTCCAAACATCAGGCGGTAGGGGAGAACCAAGTGGCATCACTTTGGTGCAGTTATAAGCATGTACCAGGGTGCTAATTTGTTGGCTCCATCTAGGCTTGTCCTTTGGGTGCAGGGTGCCTAGCATATCTAGCAAAGTGCGGTTGAAACGTTCAGGCTGTGGGTCCCCTGGGGTGGTAAGGAGTGGTTCTGGACTTTCGCACTCCCACAGAGAAAGCATCTCTTTGATCAGACGACTCTCAAAGTCTCTCCCTTGATCAGAATGGATTCTTTGTGGAGCCCCATAGTGAACAAAAAAGTTTTCTACAAGTACTTTGGCCACAGTGGATGCTTTCTGGTCTTTGGTGGGGAAAGCTTGGGCATATCTCGTGAAATGGTCAGTGACCACCAGCACATTACTGATATTTCTTTGATCTGACTCCAAACTCAGAAAATCAATACAGACCAGCTCCATGGGTGCACTGGTGGTGATGTTAACAAGGGGGGCAGCCCTCTGGGGCAAAGCTTTCCTCTGTAAGCAGCGACTACAAGTTCGAATGTGTTGCTCCACATTAGCCCCCATCTTAGGCCAATAGAATCTGGATCTCACCAAGTCAAGTGTTCTGTCTATACCAAGGTGCCCCATGTGGTTGTGCAAGGACATCAGTACTGAGTCTCGAAGGCAGTGGGCAGCACTAGTTGTTGTTTGTCTACTTGTCCCCTCTGTCTACTGTTTCTCTGTATAACAGTTTATTGATCAGTTTCAGCTTAGGACCTTCTTTGTATAACAGTGCAGTTCTCAAATCAGTGGGCGTAATTTGGACACATCTTTTCCTGCATAGAGGGCTTCTAAAGCTGCTTTGATCATGGGATGATGGATTGAGCCGCCAGACACTGTCATTGTCCAGCTGAGGCAGTGCACCAATGTCTATTGCAGAAAGTGGCAATAAGCAGCAGGTATGCAATTCTCAGAGGGTCCCAACAATCCACCAGGCAGTCCACTGCGTCCGTGGACATTGTTCCTCCCTGTCAAACTTCGGCCGAGTGCCCAATGTCAGGTTCTGCCAGTCGGACCCAATCATTCTGGGAAACAGGCCTCGGAGAGAGCATCAGCATCTATGTGGTTCAGACCTGCTCGGTATTCGAGAGCATAGTCATATGTAGATAATGCAGAAAGCCACCTATGGCCAGTGGCATCCAACTTAGCTGAGGTCTGCACATAGGTCAAAGGATTATTGTCAGTTTTACTAGTATTTTAGCCCCATACAAGTACTCATGGAATTGGTCAACAATAGCCCTTCAAAGCTAGGAACTCTAACTTATGTACAGGATAGTTCTTTTCGGATGGGGTCAGGCTTCTACTGGCAAAGGCCACTGGTCTCAGGCCATTCTCGTGCTCTTGGTACAACACAGCCCCAACCCTTGCAAGCTAGCATCAGTGTGCAGGACATAAGGTTTTCTTGGATCGGCATAGGCCAGCACTGGAGCATGGGTAAGTTGATATATGATCTCATGAAAAGCAGTCTCACAATCAGGAGTCCAGCGGGCCCCAAATACTTCACTGGATGAAAATACATTCTTTCAGTCTTGAGGGACGCTGACTTTTGGTATTTTTGTGGGTTGGGGATACCCTTTGAGTAAGGTTAAGTAAAGGCGGATCACTCTTGAATAGTCCTTGATGAGCGCCGATAATAACCACAGAATCCCAGGAATCTTTGCAGTTCTTTTAGATTTTTGGGCTGTGGCCAGGTGGTCAAGGCCTCAACTTTACTTGGGTCGGTCTCTATTCCTCGGTGGATACTATGTGTCCCACATACTTTACTGATGTTTGAAAGAATTGACACTTATCAATGGACAGTTTAAGGCCAAAGTCCTCCAGTCGGTCCAATACCTTAAATAATCTGCTCTCATGTTCCTCCAGTGAGCTGCCAAACACAATAACATCATCTAGGTATACCAGGCACTCTAGTAAGTTCATGTCCCCACTGCACGCTCCATCAATCGTTGAAAAGTGGCTGGGGCACCTGAAATCCTTGAGGCATCCTCATGAATTCACTTAAGCCAGCGGTTAGAATAAGGCTGTCTTCACGGTCTCTGGGGCCATCGGGATCTGGTAGTACCCACTGCGGAGATCCAACACAGAGAACCAGTTGCTCCGTTTAGGCAGTCCAAAGCATCCTGAATGCGGGCATTGTGTACTGATCAGGGATAGTCCGCCCGGTTTAAGGTGCGATAATCCACACACATCCTTACCGACCCATTCTTTTCCTCACTACCACAATGGGGAAGCATAAGGGCTTCTGGATTCTTGTATTACACCAGCAGCTAACATCTCTTGCAGATGCCGTCTCACATCATCTATGTCAGCAGGTGCCAGGCGTCCGAGACCTCTCACGAAATGGTCTTCGTCATGCAGCGGATATTGTGCTCTGTTCCTTGCACGCATCCTACATCCCATTCCTTTAAAGAAAACACCTGGTCTCTCTGGGCAAGCTTCTCACTGATCCTCACTTTCCATTCAGCTGGCAACGGGGAGTCGCCGAAATCAAACAAGTCAGGCGTTACTCTGTCATTCTTCCTCGAACTCTTGCTGCTGGGTAGCACTGCAGTGTCTGCACAATGCACATTAGCCAGGATGCAACCTCTATTTACTCGAGTGTCTCTTTCAGACACATTATGAACTTGGACCATTACCCTTCTGGCATAAGCATGGGCTCTAGCGGCAAAATACTAGCTTGACCAGCAGTCCCTCTGGCAATTTTCCATCGCCTGGTGCATCCAACATTAATATTTTATTCTTAACATCCTTTCTGATACGGACCTCCCTGTAAGGTACACTGGGCATTGGCGCCAGGATCAGAGACTCGGGATCCTTCTTCCATACAATTCCGACCGGTTCCTCTGGTTCTATTTTTCAGCATCTCTCTGTGCCTCATAGGCCTTCTTAATTAAAGCTGGAACTCTTAAAGCTCTACTAGTTTTTGACCCTGTTTTTCATAACACAACTGTGCCAGCCTTTCAACATATGAGCATTTGTTCCAATCAACAAAGGGACACCATCATACAGTCCAGTGGGGACACACTAAAGCTAGAGTCTCTACTTGTTCGCCACTCCAGCCACGGAGGTGGGGGAAAGACAGCCAAATTGGATATACCCGAATAGGGTAGGCCTTCTCACTTAACCCCATACATGCAGTCCTTCTAATGGTTGTAAGGGTACGCTGACAAATGCTTCTGATACCAATCCTGGAACATAATTGTCACTTGGGAGCCACTGTCTAATACAGCTCTTGTAGACACTCCATTCACCTTTACAGTGGTCTCCATGGAGGGACCCACTATTCTGGACCAGTCTGAGAGGCGATAGTGGGGCCTGGGCAACTGACCTTGCCACAAAAGGCGTGAGTTAGCATTTTGGTGCCCTCACTGGGATCATTTCTGCACCTCTTAACCACTGATTTGTTCTCAAGCTCTCCTTGTAGCCTATATGCAACTTTGTCAGTGTCTTTTGGGACGGCATTCCCTTTTCATGTGCCCATCCTTCCCACAATTATAGCAAAACATACTTTCTGGAGTTTGAGCTGGCGAGGCGCCACACTGGAGCCAGGGGGGGTATTACTAACTGGAAACCTTGGTGCCATCTCTGTCTCTGGCGTGATAAGCATTTGGAGACATCTCATCAGTTTCTCCACTTCCATGGTCAAGGAATCGAGTTTGAGCTGTTATCAGCAGGAGATACATGGGTGAGTATCCCACCCCATAGCAGATGCAGTCGGATATAGGTCGGGCCCGTACTTGCAGGCGTGGCCTTCATAAAGGGACTGTTTCTGAATTCCCGGATTCTCTCAACAGTTCACCCCATTGTGGCATATCTTTTTCCTTATCAGAGCACTCATTGACTGCCAACCTCTGCCCTGAACTTCACTTGATGGGTCACCCTCAGTCACTGGGTCATAGCCGCAGCTATTGGTGCAGGTCCCTCCCGAGGTCGCCTTTTCTCAACTCCTCGAATTTCTCTCATTAACTCATCATAGGAGGGTGGGGATTCCAGTCGATTTGCCAGGCGTAACTGAAGCAACAGCAGTTCTGAGAAGGGGGCAGACTTAAGGATCCTGTCCAGTCTGGTTCGGTCCAGTTCAATCGCTGGCAAACTACCCTTTCTGAGGCATTCTTGCAACAATTTTTCCAGCCGAGATACATACACAGACAACAACTCCCCTTGGTACTGTTGTGCATTTCTTACTCTCCACCATAGGTCCTCATCAGAATCTGGGCTCCCATACACATTCTCCAAGGCCTCAAGATAGGCCTGTGCAGTCGCTTCAGGGTTACTGGCCCGTTTAGCATGGATGGTAGCCAGGGCAGGACCTCGGAGGCTCTCACTAACCCTCTTTCGCTTTTCGGCTTCCGAGCATTGCCATTCTAGCACTTGGGGGGCAACATAGTCTATCCAGGTCTCCCAGTCATCCTCCTTGGGGGGTGGGAGGGTGCCAGAGAGATCCTCAACCTCGGTAAGAGTCGTGACTAATGGCAGGTGCAGAAATAGGAGTCTGCATTGGTTCAGCCACCATTACGGGTACTGGAGCGGAGAGGTGTTGGGGAGAAACACCCCGGTGGCAAGAATAGTTTCTTCAAGTCCTCCACAGTTTTCCCTTCTCCCAGCAACCATTTAGCAAATTTCTCCTCAAAGTTTCAGATAGTGGTGGGGGCTCATTCCCCTGGGTCTTTACTGTCCTTAGTTATCACTCTCCAAGCAGTGAGGGCTCCTCTGGGGTAATGGTCTGTGGCACTTTGGAGCTATCTATGGGATCCTTAAACTCTACTAGGGCCAGAAAAGTGTGGGTGAGCAGATTAGCATGCAGGCCCACCACCACAGGGTTTGTAAACCTTCCACCTTGGAAAGTACTCCCTGTACAGTGTCCGTATTGATACCCAAGGGGATGTCCAGTATAAGCATAGTATTTTGAGAGTCGATCTCCTCCCAGTACACCACTCCACCAGCGGTGCACAGCCACTTCTGTCGGGTACCCATTTTTCTTAACAGTGGTTATAAATATGGCCACTAGAGGACACACAATCTCAGCGGTGAGCCTCCAAGATGTAATCCCTAGATGGCGCTATCCCAGGGCTACTACCCCTGCCTGATTTGCCACTAACAGGTTGAGGGGCCTGGATCCAATGGCGGTGCCTCCACCCAGAGGTCAGGGTTTGCAATAGTTAAACTTACTTGGTCACAGCCCTCTGGGACACTCTACCTTTCTTCCCACTAGTGGCCCACACAGTATATCAAATTACCTTCACAGTATACACTTACCCCCAGAACTGGTTCAGGCACTGGGACCCCTGTAAAACAAGATACAGTGCAACAATCACAGTACAATATTTTAACATAGACAAATACACTCCAGGCAGTATAACTTTGCTGAAACAAGCAGCTCTGATTTATTTAGGGGGATATAACAAGGACAGGGGGAAATCAGGTTAATTAGCTTATCACTCTACTCATCTACCTGTGGCTCTGTGCACAGGCCTATCCCTATCAGTTGCTGTCCCTGGGTACCCAAGCCCTAGTGGCTAGTCCAAACTGTGGCAGCTGGTAGGGGCCCTTTCACACAGAGAAAAGGAAAATTAAACAGTCAGCAGTACAGTAATTCCATTTGGATTTAATGTAGCAATTCAACAGGGAGCGACCCTGAATTAGTACTAACGACCTCCAAACAAGATAGGGTCCTTCAATGTCAGCAGGGCTACTCTTGAGCTCCAAGAGACTCCTCACACATTTATATGGTAAACAGTCACAGGCAAGTCACGAATGGCAGCAGGATTCACCTTGAGGTACAATAAACCCTCTTCACACATTTATATGGTAAAAGAAAGCACTATACCAGGCAGGCTGCATCTGTATCCCGATCGCAGTTACTGCACAATACCCGGAGAACACACAGCAGATTCAGTTCTGACAGACCGAAAGTGCACCAAGAATTCCTCCAGTCTTCTACAGGGTGAGCCTGGTTTCTACTCTTCAGATATCCTTTGATTCCCTTCACAGGACGGATTCAGTCCTAACAAGCAGTTACACAAGCTGCAGACCGGAACTCTGGACCTTACACACGTTTTTTGACTGAAACTGTGCACTGAAGGAGCACAGGGTTTCTTTCCCCTTCACTCCAGAGCTAAACTGAAACTCCAACAGACAATACCGGGCACTTCCTTTGAGTTCCTCCCAGTTCTTGACTGGATTGGCTGTCACTCACAATAGACTGCTGCTGTTGGTCCAAAAGCCGAAGTCTAAACTACATCTCCCAGAGTCACTGCCCATACAATCCTCTTGTGGCTGGCTCAGATTATGAGTCCAAGTTCTGATTCTGTCTAAAGCACCATTTTAGAGCTAGCTTATCCCACACTGATTGGTCCAGTTCAGCAGTTCAAACCAGAATGGGAACTAGGCAGACACAGTTCTGACTGCAAAGAAAGCAGGTTAGACAAACTGTAATTTCATTATTACTGTAAATGATTTCTGGCAAACAGTTACATCTTTCAGATAGGTTCCTTTGCACTCCTAGTGACTGCAAAAATGGAGTGAATTGGCAGCAGCTCGAGTGGTACTCAAACAGAAGCACACAGTCCCCCCATACAAACTAATTATGTCTGCAAGCAGACAGCTCTTAAAGAGACAGTACTAGAGGCTCTAAAAACACTCACTGATAAATGGCTTAAACGCCAAACACCATTCAGGCTTGGAGCATTCATGCAAGCTCCTGGAAGTCTTTTGGGGAACCCCCATTTGCAGGGGGATTACAGATATACTGCCTCAATAAAATCTACTAAAAACATTTTTATTTTTGTTTTGTATACCATTGAGCCATTGTATAATTGCAAAAAGGCACTCCAGGTGTATGTTATCGTGTAATAATGTCACTCCTGGGGTAGTGGAAGCACTCTGTTTTGCCTCGTGCTTCAACCCACCCCAGGAGTGACGTTATTACATGATAACACACACCTTGTCATGCCTTATTGCTTAAATGAACACCCAAGGGTCGGTCATGGCAAGCAAGTACATTTTCCAGAACTCTCCTTGCTAGGCAGTACAGTTATCTACAGAAACAATTCCTTTCTCTTCCTCGTGGTGTATGTTCGTGGCTTGCTGGCCACACATCAGAACACATTTCCATTTCCCCAGAGTGTATACCTGTGGTTTGTTTGCCACATACTCAGAACATCTTCTTTCCTAATAGGTGCATGAGCTTTATCACACACCTCATCCCGCAGCAATGGCCTTTGCTCAGGGTAATCTGGTGCCCATTAACAAATCAGCCCTGTCTTGTAAGCTTCCAGATGGCATTCCTACTACCCTTTGCCTCAACCAACAGTGTCTGCCATTCCTTCAGGGTTACACAGCACAACACAAGCCTCCATTCCCCACTGAAAAGACTCTGAACTTCACTTCAGTCACTTAGGTGAACAAAAGGCAATGACAGGTGTGATCTAGCCTTATCTTTGGGCATACACACCCCAGAACAAACACCTAAATAGAGAGTTTGTCTCTCAGATTGTATTCACAGTTAAGTTGCTCCTTCCTCTAGGTATGGAAACCATCCAAAAACACACTTTCTATTCTGTACTCACAGATTTGTTGCCCTTTCCTTTAAACATGGGAACAACCAGGAGGCACCCTTTCCCTTGGTGGTGTGTCAGAAAAGTCTCTCACATAATCCTTCTCAAAGGTAGCTGTACACACACAAGGACCTTCAGGGGGGACTGCCCCTCGGATCCACTGAACTAGCGGTTCCTTTCACGTATCCTGGAGTGAACATCAAGGAATCCTGCTGAAGGAAGTTCTCCACCAATTCACTGGGAATTGGTGATTGTAATCAAAAACTAGGGTGAGAAACACAGGACCCACTGCACAGAGCTTTCTGGCAGAGGTCCTGCCACTCTTTTCCACACTAGGTGTAACACTCTTGCTCCCAGGGGTTACTAGAATCCCACTTAGAATCAGAGGCAGCTAGTGTAATGCCAGTTAAATGGATTTCACAGTGTCCCACTCTGTTTTTCAGTCTCAGCTGAGCTGGAGTGATATCATTTTAGAATTGTTGCAGCAACATAAGCCACATTGAAATGCTAGCTGGGGAGAATGAGATAGAATGTTGAGTTAGAGTTCAGTAGTCTGTAGAGTGGAGTGCTAGGAGTAGGCTGCAGCTAGGCAGCTCCTCTGTGTTTAGCTCTGTCAGAGAGCTACCACTGTAGTTTGGGTAGTTTGTTCTCACCCTAGAAGAAGAACATAGATGACAGAGAGTAAAGTGGTGGAAACAGTCTCCAAGTGGGGTTTCCAGTGCCCCATCCCTAGAGGGATGGGGAGAGGATTCCAGGATTCAGGAGCAATCCCCTGGTCCACGCCTGGACTGTGTTGAAGCTGCTTGAGATTAATTTGGTCTGTGAGGGACTCTGTCACCAAGACTGTTTTCTGTTTAAAAGTGTCTGCTTACTATGGGGTCCAGAGAGGGACTTTCCAAGTGCAGAACTTTTAGTTTGTGTCTAATTTAAAAGTGCCTGCTAAAGTTGGGGTCTAGTGAAGAGACATTGCCAATTACAGAACTTTTAACTTCAGGACAGCTCAGAGGTGTGTAAAATAGTATGTTAAATGTGAAAGACATTTCAAGATAGCATCTACAAGTTTTCTGTGAGGTGTTATTAACCAGGTGAATGGCCCAGTATAAATTTGGAAGCAAGGGGTGGGAGACCCCCAATCTCGAGGCAACCAGTTTACCTCTCAGGGTTCAGTTTCCTTCAGTGGATTTGGACAGTACCTGAAGAAAATAGTTTACCCAGACATGGGTTGGATTTTCTGTAAGCCTGTATGTACTCTTTGGTGGTCGAGGGTGCCACCAGTAATTCCTCATGAAATATGGGAAAGTCTCCTAGTACTGGCTGAGTGTGCCTAGTTAAGGGAAGTGTACCAGATCTGATCATGTGTGCCAATCTCCATTCAGAACCAGAGAGTTCGCTGTGGAATTCAGAACCAGAGAGTTCGCTGTGGAATTCAGAACCAGAGAGTTCGCTGTGGAATTCAGAACCAGAGAGTTTGCTGCATGTGTGTGTGTGTGTGTGTGTGTGTGTGTGTGTGTGTGTGTGTGTGTGTGTGTCTCTGTACCTTAGTAATCTGCATTACCAGTGGGGGCAGCCTTGTGGGGGTCCATCTTTGCTTTGTGATTTCTCTCTGTGTATGTAAATAAAACCACACTCTAGAATCTCAAGCTGGTTTGGACAGTACTGTTATTGCTTCCACTGTGTCTGGATTTACTTAGATGCCCCTGAGCAGAAGTACAAACCTAGCATAATTGTGAGCAAACATTTTATCCCAGGGACCCAGGGTAAAGGCCATGGTAAATGGTCCCCCCCCCCCCGGTGTACGCCAGGTAGTGGCCACACTTGGTTCGCCTGTCTGAGGATGGCAGGCTCCGAAGTAGATGTATTGGTAAACTGAACTGTTGTGATGACAACCCAATCCCTCTGGCTGGCGCCATATGTGAGCCCTGCTAGTTGAACAAGGGGGGCCGGTGGGGGTGGGTTACATAAGACTAACTCAACATTCTAAAAACTTTCCCAGAGCAGCTGACTCAGAAATGGTTATGCTGCTGCAAGAGTTCTAAATGACATAATCATACTTGGTTTTTTTTTTGTTTGTTTTTTTTAACCAGGAGAGACACTAAACTGAAAGCTTGTTTACAGGTGCAACCAGGGAGCACAAGGAAGTTAAGTGACTTGCTCAGGGTTACACAGTATGCAAGTGGGGGATGTGGGATTCAAACCCAGGTGTCTAGGTTTGCAGGTCAGAGCCTTAAACCACTGCACTATACGGCCTCCTTCCCTGAGGCTAACTGAGTAAACAATGATGTAATTATGTAAGAAGCCCCTAAATGAGCGCTTTACCAGCTGCCTAATATTAATACTGATAGGATTCTAATAACCCCAGGGGTCTGGGTGGTTACACTCACCACAGCCAGACCACTAGCTGTCCACAGCCAGATTACGGCCCAGTACCAGGTCATCCTGCCTCTGTGCTCCCTACAGGGAGGGTTGATCAGGCGCCAGCTGCAAGCAAGTAACACTAAAGAACAGAGGCCAGCTGAGAAACTTCAGCTCCTATCCTACTACTGTACTATCTGTAGATTCTCAGTGACTCCAAGAAACTGCCTGAAGCATGTCCTAACAGATTAGCACTGAAAGTCCCTACCATAGATCAGGACCTCCAGCCTGTCTAGTTCTCTAGGGAAAACCTGTCTGACCTATGCTACCTACTGGGTGCACATACCTAATTATTTTACACCAAAAACTGTAGCCCAGTTTAGAAACCTGCTTTTACCAATACATTTCCTAAATCTAAGACCTATCAAAACTCCACACCTGCAAAGCAGAAAAATGGGTTAGACATTGTACTACACAGTTAAACTAAGCCTATCCTCTCTACACAAGAGGACTCCGATGAGTCCCCACAAAATCTCTTCTTGTTTTCTTTTAAGAACACCTTTAAAAGAAAACATTGCAGAACACATTCTGCAAACACACAACCTGTAAAACCAAACAGTAACCAAAACTCTCCCACTGTAGATACTGCACAATCCCAAAAAGCATTTTAAAGTTTTTCTATAAAAGTATAAAAATAGAAACATAAAAGCATTTACAAAAACATTTTGGGTGAGGGAAGCCCTGCAATTCTGATATTCTATGGAGAAAGTCCAGTGTGCCAAAGCACTACACACAGAGTCTTTCCTAGGTCAAACTCTGCTGAAGCACAGTTCTTGGACAGGCACAAGGCCTGCTAACACTGCAGTCCAGGTCAGGAAAGTCTATAGGCAAGTCAAAGTTCCAGGGACATCCTCTAGTGTAGGTAAAACAGTCAAGTTAAAATGTAACATGCATCTTACCAGTTTCTAGGTGACAGATGTCAACATTTATTTATTTATGTATGTATTTAGAGTTTGATAACCGGGTAAGCTCACTGAGACTAGAGGTCCCTTTTTCAGAAGCGACCTGGATTAGTTACAGACAATAATTACATATTGGCAAGAGTACACAGTAGTACATATTTTGGTAGGAGTACACACTAGCTGAGGCATAGATTGGATAGGGTATAGAGTACATTACAGAGCATGTCGGTTACATATACATAATTACATAGCAAATTAAATCAGACATATGATGTGTTAACCAACAGTGCTTTGGGGAGAGGTGGTAACAGCAGTATGCAGGATATATTACCACCCCGTAGGCTGACTGCCATGGGAGAAGCAAGTTTCAGCCACCAAAACTATGTTCCGGGCTAGTGGTTACAGCCACAGATACTAAGCTCTAGCAGGTATACTTTCAGGCCCGACTTAAAACTCTGAATAGTACAACAACTAGCCAAGTCAACAGGGAGAAGGTTCCATAAATGTGGGGCAGCGTACCTAAAGGAGTGCTTGCCATAGTTACTTTGGACACAAGGGATATTTAGGGGATGGCCAGTGGAGGATCTCAGGCCCTGGTCCCGGACTTTGGGATTTAGCAGCCCACGCAGGTGAGGAGGAGGGCCAGCAGTGGTAAATTTGAAGGTCAGGCTCAAAGAGGAGTAGGCTAGTTTTTGTTGCATAGAAGGGCCAGTGGAGATCAGCGAGGACTTCTCGTGAGAGGTGCCTCTTTGGGGGAGTTGAGGCAAACTAGCCACCTTGTGGTAGAACGTAGTAAGCTTTCTTTGTTCGCCCTCCCTTAGGGAATGCAGCAGGGGAGCCCCATAGAGGAGGGAGGGGAGTAAGGTGCAGTTAGATATGGCACAACGAGCCTTGAGAGAAAGAGTCATCCAGCCTATAGAGAAGTCCTTACTTCTGGTGGGTGTATTTAACAGAGTCAATATGAGGCGGGAAGGTCATTGCCTGATCAAGCAGGACTCAGAGGTACTTGATTTTGTATGTGACCTCTATTCTCTTCCCTTGGGCAGTATGAAACAGAAAAATGCCACGACAGTCTGAGCCAAGGCATCTGGACCCGAAAAGGACTGCCTTCATTTTTTTCTTCAATAATTACAAGTGAGTTTGAGGAGAACCAGACTTCCAGTGCAGCTAGACTGGCCTGGAAGTTGGCACTGATTACGCTAGGAAGCGGATCACTGTAGTAGACGACAGTGTCCTCTGTATAGAGGATAAGGTTGTTCCTCCTGCCAACCCCCTCTATATCATCGACAAAAAGAGTAAATAACGGGACCAAGGATGGAGCCCTGGGGTACCCCAGAGATTACCGGTTTAACACTAGACTGGGTTCCTCTCCATAGGACTTTTTGGGTTCAGTTGAGCAGATAGCTCTCAAACCATGTAGCAGAGAGCCCATCCAGTCCAAGTAGGTGAAGTTTAGTGAGGAGAAGTTCATAGCTGCCCAAGTCAAATACCTTGGATAAATCAATGAATAGAGGCCCCGTTGGGGAACCTTGGTCCATTGTGTCAAGGATGTCTGATGTGAGCCGGGTAAGGGTTGTATCAGTGCCATGGCCTTTCCTAAAGCCATGTTGAATGTCAGCTAGGAGTAGGTGCCTTTCGAGTAGTCATTTATTTGATTGTAGACCAGTCTCTCCTGCACCTTCGCTAGTGGGCAGAGAATGGAAATTGGCCTGTAGTTCCCCACATTGTACCGGGGACCTTTTTTGTGATTGGGGACAATGGTTGCCACCTTCCATTTATCTGGGACCTTTCCTTCAAGGAGGGACGTGTTGATAAGCAGGGCATCTGGGCCGGAGATAGCCGGAGCGGCATCCCGTAGGAGTCTAGGTTAAAGCAAGCCATATCCCGGAGAGGAGTCCAGGTTTATACGTTGCAGAAGGGGAAGTACGTCAGTGGGTTTGACCGGCTTCAAGTGAAACTGGGGTCAGGAGTGTTCCCAGGCAGTACATCTGTTGCTGGGGGCACCAGAGGGCAGGTGGGGTTTGGTTCTTCCAGGACTGGAGAAAGTGGCACTAAATGCCTCTGCAGTTAAGGTGGGATCATTGATTTGGGTATCACCGACCAGGAGCGCACCCTCTTGAGCACTGAGGGCACCCTTTATCAGCAGGTTAATTTGGCCCCAGAATTTCTTGGGATCCCGTAGGTGCCTAGACTGGAGATCTTGTAGGTATTTAGATTTAACTGACTTGGAGGCTTTCTTGCACAGATTCCTCAGTTCTCTTTGCCTCTCCCAGTTGGTTTTCCAGCCTGTGGATTTGTAATGACCCCAGGCCCGACCCTGAAGCAACATGCTCCATTTGAGGCTAGGTTTAAGCTATTTGTGGCATTTACTCTGAACCCTCAGTTTCTTGTGTGGAGGCGTGTATATTGGTCACAGACGTAAAAGTGTTGGTAAAGAAGTCAAGCGCCTCATCTAGGGTAGGGAGGGAGATAAGGGGATCCCAGTTTGCAGTGCATAGGTCAGAGCAGAGAGCCTCCGAAGAGAAACTGCAATAGTTTCTGGCTCCGATTACTTTGGCAGGCAGTTTGGGAGGCCTGTTGGACCAGATGCAGAAAATTGGGGAATGGTCATTCAGTGAGTCTGCCATGACCCCAGCAGCCTGTATGTGGTTCGGGCTGGATACTAGGGCCCAGTCAAGCAACGAGTGGTTACCAGTCCTAGCATTGTGCTTTGTGGGCTGGTGGATAACTTGGGTCAGATTGGTGTCGTGTATAGGGTTCTTGCTGTCGGAGGCCTCTAGTGAGAGCCAATTTTGGTTAAAGTCCTCCAGGAGAATCCACTCCTCCAAGGAGTGTTCTGCCAAGGCATGAGTTAGCGATTCGAGGGAAGACATAGCTGTTTGGGGCAGGAGGTAGGCACACCCTTTGTACAGGGGTTCGATGTTTCCAAGGAGCACCTTCGCAAAAATAATCTTATTCACAGAGTTGCAGAGGGGAGAATCGTCAATCTGCATTGCATTAAGACCACTCTGGGTGTAAATGAGAACAACCCTCCCCCCCACCTTTCTTCCCAACACAGACCTTCCTGAAAGCATTAAAACCAACCAAGATACTAAAATGCCAACAGAAAAGGCCTAACGGTCTTTTGTGTCTGCTTGTTTGGTCAGCCCCCACCCAGGGAGCTGACCTTGCTGCCCCCCTCGCCCTCTCTGGCTTCTCCCTTCCCAGTCCCAGATATTCTCGCTGCACTGGACTTTGCTTCGAGAACCCTTCCCCTGTACCTGTCCCAGCCCCTCGTGAACCCCTCCACCTTCTCTGCCTCCACCAGTTCCCTGGGCATCGCATTCCATGGGTCCACCTCCCTCTCAGTGAAGTAGCACCTCCTGCTTTCTCCCCTGACTCTTCCCCCCTCCAGCTTCCACCCTTGCCCTCTAGTTGCCCCCCCTTCCTTCGGAGCAACCTGTCTGCTCCTCCCCTATTTACCCCTTCACATACCTGAAGACCTCCGTTATGTCCCCCCGGTCCTTTCTCTCTTCCAGTGTTTACATATTTAGCTTTTCGAGCCTCGTCCCCATAGGTCCTGTCCCCCAAGCCCCAGATCATTTTGGTTGCCCTCCTCTGGGCCCTCTCCAGGAGTTCAATGTCCCTCTTTAAGTGTGGCCTCCAAAACTGTACACAGTACTCTAGGTGCGGCCTCACCAAGCAGTTATACAGAGGAAGCATCTCTTCCCTCCTTCTGGATCACCTAGCGATGCATCCCAGCATCCTGTTGGCCTTGGCCGCTGCCCTCCTGCAAGTCTCCAAGTTGTACATCTTGACATCCACCACCACCCCCAGGTCCCTTTCGGCCATGGAGACTTGTAGCATCCCCCCCCCGGTGTACACTTGGCCTGGGTTTCTGGCTCCCAGGTGCAGTACCTTGCATTTCCCTGCATTGAACCTCAGCTTCTACTTTCTAGACCACCTTTCTAGAGCCTCCAGGTCCCCCTGTAGGGCCACCTTCCCCTCTTCCCCATCCACCACCGCCCCCAGTTTTGAGTCATCCACAAAGGGACTCCTCTCACTCCTGATACCCTTCCTTATGTCAGAGACGTAGGCGTTGAACAGGAGGGGCCCATGGACTGATCCTTGAGGGACCTCACTAATGACCATCCTTGGGGATGAGACTAACCCGCCAACCAAGACCCTCTGGGTCCGGTCCTGGAGCCAATTTCCTGTCCATTTGATCATCTGGTTCCCCACCCCCATTTCTCCCAGCTTATCCAACAGGCCTCTGTGAGGAACAGAGTCAAACCCCTTGCTGAAGTCAAGAAAGAAGATGTCCACCGAACTACCCAGGTTCAAGGCACTCATCTCCCAGTCATAGAACTCCACAAGGTTTGTCTGACACAATTTCCCCAGGATGAATCCATGCTGTCCATCATCCAAGCACCCCAACTCTTCCAGGTCCCCCCCAGCCTCTCCTTGACAATGCCCCCCTTCAACTTGTCCACCACCGATGTCAGGCTGACGGGCCTGTAGTTCTCTGCCACCTCTGTTGATCCCCACTTGTGGATAGGAACTATATGCACCACCTTCCAGTCCTGGGGCATCCACCCTGTCCTCAGAGAGATGCTGAAAAGCTCTGCCAGGACATCCACCTGTTCCTTCAGCTCTCTGGGATGTAATTTATCCGGCCCCGGTGCTTTCTCCATCTTAAGGGACCTGAGGGCTTCTCTCACTCTCTCTCTGTTGTGATTTCCACCTCCACTACCTCATCCTCCTGCTTTGCCTCCCCCCCCTCCTGCCAGTGATGGCCACCCCTTCTCCCCAGACCAGCCAATCAGTAAGGTCCCTCTCCTCAGTATCACTGACTCTTCCCATGTATGATGCAGCCCCCCATTTTCCTTGGTGAAAACTGAAGGAAAGTACTCATTTACTACTTCAGCCTGCTTCCCCGGGTCTTGTGCCCATCCCTTCCCTGTTTTAATCCTGCTAATCTGCCCCTTCACCCTTCATTTTTCCCCATTGTATCTAAAGAAACCCTTGTTCCCTCTCCTAATTTCCCTGGCCTGGTTCTGCTCCTTCCTTGCTTTAGCCGCTCTTACCACCCTAGTGGCCCTTCTGGCCATCAGCTCGTACTCCCCTCGATCCCTTTTACTCCTTGAGCACTTGAAATACCTATAGGCCACCTTCTTTCCCCTCACCACCTCCTGAACCTCCCTGGTCCACCAGCAGGGTTTCCGGGCCCTACTGCATTTTCGTCTTATTCTTGCACAGGTGTTGGCAGCATCCTGCACCCCCCTCCTGATAATTTCCCACCTACTGTCCTGCTAAATGCCTGGAGCTTGGGCAATAAAATGCCTGAGCTCCAGGCGATGCTAACTGAGGGAGCAGTGGATGTGGCAGCGGTCACTGAGACTTGGGCCACTGCAAGACATGACTGGGACCTGAACCTGGAGGGATACACTATGTTCAGGAAGGACAGGGGAGGGAAGGAGAGGAGTATAATGATAGTCAAAACTGCATTGGCATAGGGGGAGTAGAGGAGGCGGAGGGAACCGTGGAGGCGATTTGGGTCACCTTGATAACAAGGGGGGGCAAGAGGGTAAAAATAGGAGTGGTGTATAGACCCCCTGCCCTGGCGGAGGAGCTGGAGGACAGTCTGGTGGCAGATGTTAGGAGACACTGCAGACTGGGCAGAGGAACGGTGGTGGTGTTGGGGGACTTAAACATGCCAGGAACAGACTGGGAGACTATGACATCCTCTGTGACCAGGGAACAGAGGTTGTTGATGTCCAAACTGCCCTAAGGGAAGCAGGGAAGGCAGTAAGGCAGGCAAAGTCCCAAACTGAGGAAACACTAGCACGAACAGTAAAAGAAGGTGACAAGACTTTCTATAGATATATTAGTGAAAGGAGAAAGTCCAGAGGGGGTATTGCTAAGCTTAATGGAGAAAAGGGAGCATGTGAGGAGGAGGACCCTGTAAAGGCATCTATCCTAAATAGATACTTTTGCTCAGTATTTACTGAAGAGAAGGTAGGGCAGGGCCCACAGCTCAGCATCATGGACACAGGGGAGGAGGTGAGCACTACTCCCTTCACAAAGAAAGGGTCCTACAAGAGCTTGCTAAGCTCAGGGTGGATAAGGCAATGGGATCTGATGGCATACATCCCAGGGTACTTAAGGAGCTAAAGGAGGAACTAGCAGAACCATTAGCAGAATTGTTTAGTGAGTCTCTGAGCACAGAAGAGGTCCCAGAAGACTGGAGAAGGGTTTATGTGATCCCGCCCACAAGAGTGGTAGCAGGGAGGAGGCGGGAACTACAGACCAGTCAGTCTTACCTCAGTAGTGGGCAAGATTATGGAGGCACTCCTTAAGGAAAGGATAGTGCAACACCTGGAATCCATAGGGCACAGGATCCAAGACAGCATGGGTTTACAAAGGAAGGTCCTGTCAAACTAATCTCATAGATTTCTTTGACTGGGTAACCAGAGTGGTGGACCAAGGGGAGCAGTTGATGTAGCTACCTTGACTTCAGCAAAGCTTTTGACACTGTTCCACATAGAAGATTGATAAATAAGCTAGGTAGGCTCGGGTGGTCAGAAGTTGGTCAACTGGGTGGCAAACTGGTTGACTGGCAGAAACGAGAGTGGTGGTAAATGGTATACAGTCAGAAGAGATGCAAGTCACAAGTTGGGTACCTCAGGGATCAGTCCTGGGGCCAGTCCTATTCAACATCTTCATTAGTGACCTCGCAGATGGACTAGAGGGAAAGCTTGTCTGTTTGCAGATGACACCAAGATCTGCAACAGAGTAGATGATCCAGATGGATGGGCAGAATGAGAAGAGATCTGGATAAACTAGCAAAATGGTCAGAAGAGTGGCAACTGGATTTAATGCAAGAAGTGCAAAATCATGCACATAGGGAAGAGAAACCCTGAAGCCACTTATAGGCTGGGAGGGAGTTGCTAGCAGTCACAAAGGAAGAAAGAGACTTGGGCATCATCATCACTGATGACCTAAAATCATCCAACAGATCTCTAAAGCAGTAGGTAAGGCTAGGGGGTGTTAGGGTGTATTAGTAGGGTATCACAAGTCATAAGAGGAGGTAATAATCCTCTGTACAAGACATTGGTTAGGCCCCATCTGGAGTACTGCCTGCAGTATTGGAGGCCACACCTTCACAAGGACATTAACCAAATTGAGGCAGTCCAGAGAAGGGCAACCAAAATGGTGCAGGGGACTGCATCAGAAGACATATGAGGACAGATTAACGGAGCTCAATATGTATACCCTTGAGCAAAGGAGGGAGAGAGGTGATATGATCGAGACATTTAAACACCTTAAGGGCATAAACAAGGTGAAAGAGTCTAGCATGTTTAAATATAAGAAAAATAGCAGGACAAGAGGACACAGCATGAGATTAGAGGGAGGCCGATTAAGGGGAATGTGAGGAAATCTTTTTCACAGAAAGGGTGGTAGATGCATGGAATGGCTTACCACAAGAAGTGGTGGCTATGAATACAGTGCAGGGCTTCAAACAGGCATGGGATAGGCATAAGGGAGCAATACAAATGACTATGAATAGATAGGTCATTGACAGAGCAAAGGCCAATGGCACATTTATAAGGTAGAAAAAGAAATGGGCAGACTGGATGGGCCTTGCGGTCCTTATCTGCCGTCAACTTCTATGTTTCTATGTCTTTCAAGATGCGTTCCTAACTCAGCAGGTGAGGGAACCGACCAGGGAGGCACGGGTACTGGATGTGGTCCTGGCAGACAGTGACCAGATTGGGGGCCTGGAGGTAAGGGACCCATTGGCGGGGAGTGACCATGCCACGGTCTGGTTCTGCCTGGACCTAGGAGGGGTAGAAGGCTGCACAAAGACGGAAGTAATCGACTTCAGGGGGGTGGATTTTAAGGAAATGGGAAGGATCCTTAAGGAGCATTTGGATGGGATTGGGTCAGACATGGACACTGATAGTAGGTGGGAAATCATCAGGAGAGGGGTGCAGGATGCTACCAGCACCTGTGCAAGAGTAAGACGAAATGCGGTAGGGCCAAAAACCCTGTTGGTGGACCAGGGAGGTCCAGGAGGTGGTGCGGGAAAGAAAGCAGCCTATAAGCAATTCAAGTGCTCAGGGTAAGAAAGGGATCGAGGGAGAGGCTGATGGCTAGAAGGGCCACTAGAGTGGTGGAGGGCAGCTAAGGCAAGGAAGGAGCAGAACCTGGCCAGGAAATTAGGAGAGGAACAAGGGTTCTTTAGATACATTGGGGAAAAACGAAGGGTGAAGGGGCAGATTAGCAGGATTAAATCAGGGAGAGATGGGCACAAGACCCGGGGAGCAGGCTGAGGTACTAAATGAGTACTTCCTCAGTTTTCACCAGGAAAATGGGGTGCTGCATCATACATGGGAGGAGACAGAGATACTGAGAAGGGGGACCCTACCGATCGGGCAGGTCTGGGGAGGGGAGGCATCACTGGCAGGTGGGGGAGGGCTAAGCAGGGAGATGGGGAATCAATGGAAACACAGCAGAGAGAGTGAGGCCTCAGCTCCCTTAAGACGGAGAAAGCACCGGGCCGGATAAATTACATCCCAGAGTGCTGAAAGAACTTGCAGATGTCCTGGCAAAACCCCTGGCAGAGCTTACCATCTCTCTGAGGGGAGGGGTGGGTGCCCCAAGACTGGAAGGTGGCGCATATAGTGCCCTATCCACAAGGGGATCAAGGGAGGTGGAGAGAACTACAGGCCTGTCAGCCTGACCTCGGTGGTGGGCAAGGTGATGGAGGTATCACGTCAAGGAGAGGCTGGGGACTTCCGGATAAGTCAGGGTGCCCGGACGATAGACAGCATGGATTCATCCCGGAAATCGTGGTCAGACAAACCTGGTGGAGTTCTATGACTGGGTGACAAGTGCCTTGGACCTGGGTAGACCAGTGGATGTCCTCTTTCTAGACTTCAGCAAGGCATTTGACTCTGTTCTCACGGGCCTGTTGGATAAGCTGGGAGAAATGGGGTGGGGAACCAGATGATCAGATGGATAGGCAATTGGCTCCAGGACCGGACCCAGAGGGTCGAGTTGGGGATAGTCTCATCCCAAGGAGGGTCATTAGTGGGGTCCCACGGGATCAGTCTGCAGGCCCTTCTGTTCAACACCTACGATGGACATAAGGACAGGAATCAGGGGAGATGAGTCTCTTTGCAGATGACTCAAAACTGGGCGGTGGTGGATGGGAGGAGGGAGGTGGCCCTCACAGGAGGACCTGGAGGCTCTGGAAAGATGGTCTAGAAAGTGGAAGCTGAGGTTCAATGCAGGGAAATGCAAGGTACTCCACCTGGGCCAGAAACCCAGGTCAAGTGGCACCCCTGGGGAATGCTACAAGTCTCGATGGCTGAGAGGGACCTGGGGTGGTGGTGGATGTCAAGATGAACAACCTGAGACTTGTAGGAGGGCAGCAGCCAAGGCCAACAGGATGCTGGGATGCATCGCTAGGGGATCACTCCAGAAGGAGGGAAGTGATATCCCTCTGTATAACTGCTTGGTGAGGCTGCACCTTGAGTACTGCGCAGTTTGGAGGCCACCTTAAAGCGGGACAACCTCCTGAGAGGGTCCAGAGGAGGCAAACCAAAATGATTTGGTGGCTTGGGGGACAGGACCTATGAGGAGAGACTCAAGAGCTAAATATGTACACATTGGAAGAGAGAAGGACCGAGGGGACATGATAGAGGTCTTTAGGTACATGAAGAGGGTAAATAGGGGAGGAACAGTCGGGGTGCTTCGAAGGAAGGAGGAAGGGGCCACTAGAGGGCATGGCTGGAAGCTGGAGGGGGGAAGATTCAGGGGAGAAAGGAGGAGGTGCTACTTCACTGAGAGGGTGGTGGAGCCATGGAATTCACTGCCTAGGGGGCTGGTGGAGGCAGAGACAGTGGAGGGGTTCAAGAGGGGGTGGGACAGGTACAGGGGAAGGGTTCTGGAAGCAAAATCCAATGCAGCAAGAATATCCGGAACTGGGAAGGGAGAAGCCAGAGAAGGCGAGGGGGACAGCAAGGTCAGCACCCAGGTTGGGGACTGACCAAACGAGCAGACACGAAAGACCGTTAGGCCTATTCTGCTGGCATTTTAGTATGTTAGTACTGTCAGTGTCCATGTCTGGCCCAATCCCATCCAAATGCTCCTTAAGGATCCTTCCCATTTCCTTGAAATCCGCCCCCCTGAAGTTGGTTACCTTCATCTTTGTGCAGCCTTCTACCCCTCCTAGATCCAGGCAGAACCAGACCGTGGCATGGTCGCTCCCCGCCAACAGGTCCCTTACCTCCAGGCCCCCGATCTGGTCACTGTCTGCCTGGACCACATCCAGTATCCGCACCTCCCTGGTCAGTTCCCCCACCTGCTGAGTTAGGAATGCATCCTGAAAGACATCCAACAGCCTCTGTTCCCTGGCCACCAAGGATGTCATAGTCTCCCGGTCTGTTCCTGGCAGGTCTAGGTCTGTTTCATGAGGAAGGATGCAGGGTTTGAGCCAGGTCTGTCACTGCAAGTATATCGGGTTTATAGAGCTTTGTTGAGGTTTCAAGGGCATGGATTTTGTGCCTTAGGCTACCTATATTCATGTGCACCACTTTGAGTCCCCTGGCACTGGTCCAGAGAGGGCAAGTGGGGTCACCTGAGTGTGGTATTTGAGGGGTAGGGACCAGGGTTCGATTCCACATCTCCCCCCCCCCCCCAAGGCAAGCTTTAGCCAGGCCAAATGATTGATGATTCTGGTGGAAGTAGGGAGGAGCCTTTTTATGTCACTTAGAGAGAGGGGTGGTAAAATAGGTTATAGCAGTTACCATGTCTGGTTAAGCCGTGTATGGATAGTATAAGAGCATTGTTCCCTTCCTCCAGGATATCCTGGGATACTGGGGAGTGGCGAACGGGATTGGCTTCCAGATCAATGGGACTATAGCCCCAGGAGTAGAGCAGATCAGTCACCAGTATTAGCACCACGTAGGTAGCAGCAGACATAAGGCCCACACTCCGCATGATAGAGTTTAGGCAGTAGGTGGGTGGAAAGAGAAAAAGGAAAACTTCCCCTCACAGTAGTAAAGGAATACCCTAGACCTGGGGGTAGCTGGAGGGGCAGATTCAGAACATAAGATTAGATCCAGCAGCTCCAGGTTAAGGGATACACCAGGTCAAGTGTAAGCGGAGCAGGGGAAAAAACAGTAGCAGTAAGCATGGCAAGTGCAGTTCAGACACTTTAATCCCAAGCCTGCAAAAAAACAGGAGTTAAAATATGATGAATACTTCAAAGATTCAAATAGCGGTGTAAAACCACAGCCAGGGAAACTGAGAGCAGGCTTTAAGGAGAAAGTGTCTTATAGTGAAGATGCTTTTAAGAGGAGGGCAGGATCAAAGCTCAGCACAGGAGGTGGGGAGACAGAAAGCTTGAAGCTCAGAGCGCTAGTACTGGGAGTCGATGGAGGAAGGAGGAGCTTAAGTGTATTTAAGGGTGGTCTGGGAGGGGGAGGGAGTGGTTGACAAATTTGGCAGCCAGATCAGCAGCCTTGATGTCTATAGGCCATACCTGATATTTGATTCTAGGGGGCTGGGGGCAGCAGGCTCCTTGGCGTTGAGAGAGGTACAGAGTGGTGTCCAGGCGTGCAGGAGGTGGACCGCGGGTGCCTTAGGTAGCCGAGTGGGCTACAAGGACTCCTGCTGGAAAAGGGGGAAAAAAACAGGGATTTATAGCCCTGCAAAGGGGTGGGAATGAAACTAAGATTAGCACAGAGACGAAAGAGCTGCAATTTACTAAAAGAGGGACAAACAATGAGTCAAGAAGCTGACAGGCACCAGCTCTGTAACTAAGATTTGTAAAACTGTGGGGGGGAAGGGGTCAACTAAGGGAGAAATTAAAATGGTAGCTGCACTGATTAAAATACAACAATTCAGTATGCTATGTAGACTTTCAGCTAAGAAATCTTAAACTCTGAATCCTGACTCTAAATTCTGTACATTACTAAACATAGGCACAACAACTGAGGTGACATGTTAAATATAATACAAAAAAAAGACAGCCAGTAGAAGTACAGTGAAAATTCAATAGAGGGGAAGCTGTAAAGCACAGCTTGGCGCACTGAAACAGAGGACTGCACTTGCAGTGGTACAGGAACCCTGTAAGTGCAGGGTTCCATTTGCAAGAGGGTGAGAAAAATGAATGTATTTCTTTACTAGTTTCAGAGTGTTTAAACAGAGGCAGCCCAAATTAATTCACTGGCTTAATATCTTAGAGCTGAGTCCAGTATTGGGAGAGCAAAAAGCCAGTCTGTTGGGCAGACAGTCAGAAATGCTCCTGCTCAGGAGCAGCCAATGAGAACTTTCCAGGGAAAGGTGCTGGTTTTCCAAAAATGTGGCAGCCGGAGCAGCAGCCTCGCTGTCTATAGATCTTATCTAATGCTTGATTCCAGGGGACTGGTGGCAGCAGGCTCCTTGGTGCTGAGAGAGGCACAGAGTGATGTAGAGGCATGCAGGAGGTGAGCCACGGGTGCGGTAGGTAGCAGAGTGAGCTACAAGGACACCTGATGCTTGATTCCAGGGGGTTGGTGGCAGCAGGCTCCTTGGCGCTGACAGAGGCACAGAGAGGTGTCCAGGCCTGCAGGAGGCGAACCACGGGTGCAGTAGCCTGCTGATCTTTGGCTATTGGACAGACAAAATCTTCGTATTGGCTGCTTCCACGACCTCCTACTGGACCCAGATGGGAAATCTTCCCCTATTGCTGGACTGACGATCCTGGATGCTGTTGCAGACAAACCTAGATGCTGCTGGAGGCCTCTCCGATGTTCGGGCTGGCTGACCCATGGATTAGTCACAAAATCCTGCGATCGCTGCTACCGTCAGTCGGAAGACAGGTTGAGCCCGGGTTTACTATGAAAAGTAAAAAAAAAAAAAAATACTGAAGTTAAGGAATGCTTTCTCTGCTGCTGCACAGAAAGTAGTACGCTGCTCGCACTTCTTGTACTGCTGCTGCTCCTCCTGAATGCTCCACAACACTGAGACTCGGGCAAAGGGCAGGGCTTAGGTTCATTGGACAAAACACATGACGCCTTGCAAATGAACTCTTTCTCTCCGCCATGCTCCTGCATGGCGATCATCAAGAAGGCAAATTTAAAATGCAATCTGCCACTTTTTTTCTTGGCTGGCAATTTCAGTGGGGCAAATCACTTTTAAGGCATTTTTCACATAGTTCTTAGTGCATTTTCCTTAGCTACTACCCCAATTTTTACTTTACACACATGAAACTTTCTGGGCACTTAGAAAAGGCTGTTATTAAAGTCCACAAATACTTTTCTCTTGGAATTTTCTACTTTTAACAGTTTTTCAAGCACTTTAATGGCAAGGAAAAGGCAATCATTGCTCAGCTTAACAGTCCATTTTTCCATTTTAAACACACAAGCAACACATTTTTCCACTTTCTTAGAAACACAGGCAGGAAAATATCCTCAGGTGGCATTCTCCTTGGCACAGACTGCTTTTCTTGCAACAGTCTTCTGTTTGGGTGCACCACCACCAAACAGAAAGATCCTAGGCATACCCTCAGAATTTACCTCTCACCCAAAACCTATCCCTTTGGACGAGCCCCCAGTCTTTGTAACCCCACACCACTTTTGGCAAGTTGGACACCCCCCATTACAAGAACTAGCACCCACATATGGCATACCATTTACTTTTGGCAGAAATACTTAAATTGGTACCACCCCTATTCGTTAGGATGCATACCAGGCTCATTATGTAGAGGAAGGGGGGTGTGGGGGTACAGAACTAAAATGAACCTTTGTAACTACAACCAGGTCCAGGGGAGAGAATGCTAGACTTGACTGCTGAGGGGGGCCCATTAATTCCACATAGAAGCAATGATTAGAATGTCCAATGCAACAGCTGGGATTTTGCAGTGTGGCTTTATTCACGATTGTTACTAAAGCATCAATGGATCCCCAAGGGTTGGTCATGGCAGACAAGTACATTTTCCAAAACTCTCATTGCTAGGCAGTACAGTTATCTGCAGAAACAATTCCTTCCTCTTTCCCATAGTGTATACTTGTGGCTTGTTGACCACACACCTGAACCCATTTCCATTTCCCCAGAGTATATTTATTTATTTATTGAAAAGTTGACTACCAGGAAAGGCACCATTGAGCCAAGGCTCATTTCCAAGTGCGACCCGGGGACATGGGTACAATATGAGATGAGCAGCACTTAACAATGAGCAAATAAATAAGAAATGGACAACATAAGCTTGAGTCAGGGTTACAAGACCCAGAATGTTGTAAGCAAAAGACAATAGCAACAAGATAATACAACACAAGCAATTCACATAAATGTAAAAGGAAGCATTCAAAAAAAAAAAAAAAAAAGAAAAGTGAGGGTGTCACAAACACATTCAGCAGGTCAGGCCCTCTGCTCCCACAGTGCCAACCTCTGAGCACAGTAATGTGAACAGGTAACAGACAGGGTAACCCTCCTGTCTGCTTTTGGGTCCAAATCACCTTTAGTCTTAAGTTCTGGGGGTGGGTGGGATTCAAACTGTGAACCTTATGCTAGCGTATCAAATGTACAGGTTCAGATACATACCCTCTTCAGGGATTGCAGTACAATCTTTCGCCAGGGGCGCACCAAGCCAAGCTTCCAAAATGAACCATTAAAACTCTATAAAAGACCTTTAGGTATATTCTTACCTTTTCCCAGTTGAGGTACACCATCAAGCTATTGAACACTTTTTGTCAGTCTTAACCTTTTATACGTCACATGCAAAAAAAAAAAAAAAAAGAACTGGCAGACACCCAGGCAGTCTTTCAAAATAAAGGGTTCTTTACATTTTTCATATTTTTATCATCTTTTAGTAAACACAGAACAATATATCAAAGAGCTCACAATCACATCAAAGGAAAACAAGGAAAACTACAAAACATAAACACCGACCACAATACAATTAGACTATTTCTAGCTAATGTATTACCTCTGTGCAGTGCTTAAGTTATATCAGAGAGCTCTGTCTCTCTTGAGTGCAAAATGATATGTCTGTTCGCCAGTTACAAGGATATATTTCTACTCCATCTCTCCACCCCCTTGGTGAGTCATCTAGCTCCTCAGTTTTAGAATAGCAAAAAAATACAAACATGATGTCCTATCAGGAGGTATATTAAATAAGGTGAAATCTGCAAACATTCCACTTCCTAAGTATGACTCCTTAATTAAACATTTTCTCTTTGATCTTGTGTAGTTCCTATTCCCAAGGCATATCAAAGGGTTTTACAACTTTTAACACCATGGAGCCAGGGCTTGACAAATTTTTAAATTAGGTACTTGTCCACGGATAAGTGGCTTGTCCAAAAGTAGTTGTCCCAGTGCTTGAGTTGGTAGTCCCACTATAAAATGGCATATTTTTAATGGAAAATATCAAACTACAGAAAACTCAAAGGATTTATTGTAGTAGTTGTTATTTAGTGTTGAAATAGACAATAAGAAGAATAAATAATATGATTTTATTTTTGTCAGCAGCATGGCGAGCATAAGGATTGTGACAGAATTAACATCAGTAGCGAGGAACTGACAGCAAGTGTGGTTGCAGCAGCAGCACAGAGTGCCAGCCAGCAGCACAGTGAGAACATTATTACAGCAGAGTAGCAGACAGTACAGCATCAGCATCAGGAAAAGTTACAGGAAGCCTGAGCTTGCTCCTGCCGGAGCTTCATATTCAGTCATGTCGTCATCAAGACTAGTGACAGCCTCAGGGACATTTTCGCGTGAATCAGCAGAACTAGTAGTTGAACTAGCATGACCATGATGACCATGAACGTGGCGTGTGCCAGGACCAGTTAGTAGCCAGTGGTTGATCGCTTGATCTGGATCAAAGCTGTCTAATGCAGGGCCTTCAACTTCTATATGCAGAAGTGACTGGAGTGTGTCATCAGCCAAACTTGTTCTTATTTTTGTTTTTATAAGATTCTGAATAGAGAATACTCTCTCACATTTTGCTGTAGAAACACTCATAGCCAGTAACATTTCTATTAGGTCAAAGATGTAAGCAAGCTGGGCCGGTTTCTCTCGTAGTAGTCGTGAATACTTTTGCAGATATGGCTTATCGACTGCAGACTTAAGCATTGCTTTTAATACACAGTACTCCCTTTTTATACTGGTTACATGATCTTCAGAAAAAAAGTTATGAAAGTAGTCTAATAAATTACTTAAATCAGTTGTGCCAAATTGTGCAAGTTCTTCTCGTGACTGATCGAAATTTTTGGAATCTAAGCAACTGAAACATTTTAGAGGTTCTTCCGAGAAATTCTGAAAACGCTGATCAGTGTAAGATACTGCTGCATCTATTAAACTGTGCAGCTGTGTATCAGTCATAAAATTTACTTCTGGACAGTTCCCTTCGGAAGTAAAAGGAACAATCTTGTCCTCACTGCCACGTTTTGAAATGAGATAGTTCATGCATTTCTCTGCAGGATTATATTGTTTTAGAAATGATGTCATAAACTTTCCAGGTCTTGTTTTTAGCTCAGTCAGCTGGAGTAAGCATGTCTCAATGAGTTTGGGGACTTCTAATATTGGTGGGTCATCCTTCTGAAATTCAAGTGATAAATTTTTCAATATTGGCAGAAAATCTTAAAGAATAAACAGTGATTTTACAAACTGTACTGCGTGCGCATCTGGTTAGAGCGCTGGAACGTCATACCAGAGATCCGTTGTTCAAATCCCGGTGCGCCCACATTTTCCTTTCTCATTTCCATCCTTGATTTAAAAAACTAATATACTTTGCAGGGGTTAAACTGCACTGAGAAAGAAGTGGTATTTCTGATTAGTGTTGCTCAATTCTGCAACCAGAAACCAGAGAAAGGAATGTGGTACTGTGAAATAGGAAGTTCTTCGGACACTCTAACCAGAGGGCCTGTAGCTTAATAGTTGGAGCGCTGGAATGGCATACCAGAGGTCCGTGGTTAAAATCCCTGTGTGCCCACATTTTCCTTTCTCATTTCCATCCTTGATTTTAAAAAACTACTTTTTGAACAAAGGGATTTTTTTTCATGATGTCGAACTGCTAACTTCAGTTTGTGGGCTACGCAATGCATGGGTATTACAGTGGGGACATGTTCTCGGATTTTTGCTATGGTGCCACCTGTATGGCCCATCATCACACTGGCACCATCAAAGTTGGCACATATGATAACTGGTCCAGGTCTGCTCACATCGTTAAGGTCCGCAAAAGAGAGCTCAACAGACTCAAGTGCAGAGCTTGTTGCTTTAAAAACTCCATCTGCATGAGAATGTTCAAGAGGTATAGCTTTAATTAACACAGTTGTAACTTTTTTTTCTGTGCCATCAACAAAACAAAGGAAGACATTTTCCCACTCTACAATGCTTGCATCTGTACTGCCATCTGCAAGAACGGTAATGAATTTTGTATTTTTGACAGTCTGGATCTGTGTTTTAGACATGACAGCTGATATTGCGTTACAGAAATCTCTGGCCTGTTTACCATTTGCGTAATTGCTGCTGAGTTTAACCCCATTTTTTTCTTGCAATGTGCAAATCCATATCTGAGAGAGGACGTACATTTTTAGCCAAGGAATATGCGGTGTTAAATAAACGCCTCATTTTATTTTTGGTGACTTCCTCCATCTGAGAAAATGCATGATATATTGCAGTTTCAGATATGCTAAAATTGACTGCATGTTGACGTTTCGAGACTATGCTGGTTTGCACAAATTATATGTGGATTTGATTTCTCATGGGCTCTCACGGACTCAGTTCTGAAATTATTTGAACCAGTGGCAAACGCATTGTGTTTTTTTTTTTTAAAAAGCAGGAGTCGCAAGAGTGGGATATTTCTCACAGGCAGAGCAGTGCGTGGTGTATTTTTGGTCATCATGCCTTAACCAGGTAAACTGATTTAGCCAGTGATGCTGAAATGTTCGAGCCCTTTTTTCAACGTCATATTTTTTTATCTTTACCTCTTTTCTCATCAGACTTTAAGTTTATTTCATTTCCCTCATCTAAAATCAGATGTCGCTTTGTCCTGCTGCTATAATTTTTCTCACTCATTTCAGAAATTGATATGATCGAGTCAGATTGATCACCTGTTATGTCTACAAATATAGACCCAGACTGAGAATCGTTGTTTTGATCGTTTTCCTGACTAGGGTGGTGAGGACTCTGAGGGGGGACTGGTTGGGACTGGCTGGACTGTGAAGAAGAATGCTCTGAGTCTGCATCTTTACTTTTTGTTCCTGATGAAGATGAGATGGAAGATTGTTTCCCAGTCCAAAGGGAAAATAAAGCAGTTTGCTTTGGCTTATTTTTTTAACTTCTAATGCAATTGTAAAAAATATTGAAATAGTGTTGTACACAATAAAATTGTATTTTATGTTCTATTTGTGTGTGTTGTGTAATATTTTACCTGAAGCTGTTTTACTTAGAAGTTAGTGCTTATGCTTAGAACACTAGTACAAAATGGCCTGTGGGCAGGATAACAGAGTAGGTGGGAGTAGGAGTGAGAGGGAGGTAGAGGCAGTGGTCACCAAGTACTACTCCTCCTCCGCAGTTGTTCACCCCAAGTTCCTATACCATCCTTCAGGGCAGGTTAGGTCTCTCACAGCCACTTACGCACACCTCCACAAAAAGAAAAGTTTATTTTTGTTTACCACAACTGTTTTTCCCCTTAGTTTGTATTAATTGCTTATTTCTAAGAAGTCTGCAGTTGTTCCCCAAGTTCCTTCCTCTACCCTCTAGTGCAGCAGGTTTTATTTGTCTTGCACACCTTTGCCAAAGTAAGTAATAGTAGTATAGGTAGGTAGCTACACTAGGTGGTTTATATTTTTTTTCTGTGCAGCACAAAATGGACCAGAAATTCTGCAGTTAGTTTTTGAAGTTCCTCAACCTCTACCCTCCTAGGGTAGCAGCACTCAGGTTGGTAAGGTCTTACACACACAGCCACACAATGTGTAACACTCCGTTCTTCAGCAAAGTAGTTAATATAGGTAGCTAGGCTAGGTTTATTTATTTTTTTAGTATGTATCACACAAAAATTTTTTTTTCCCCCCTTCAGTATATACGGAGGCACGGTTGTTCCCTTAGTTCTTCTAAGTTCTACCTCTTAGCCTGGGGCGCACCAACACAGGGTATTGGGTCTCACAGCCACACAGTGTCTTGCACGCCTTCACCAAAGTAATTATATATATATGACAGGTGGTAGGTAGCTACACTACAGGTGGTTTATTTTTTTTCCTGTGTAACACAAAATGGACCAAAAGTCCGCAGTTAGTTGTTGAAGTTCCTTGACCTCTACCCTCCTAGGGCAGCAGCACTCAGGTTGGTTAGGTCTCGCACACCGTCCTTCAGCAAAGTAGGTAATATAGGTAGCTAGGCTAAGGCTAGGTTTATTTATTTTTTTCCGTGTACCATAAAAAATGTTTTCCCCTTCAGTATAGTTTATATCTAATAAGTCCGCAGGCAGGCACAGTTCCCCAAGTCCCTCTACCTCTCAGCCTGGGGGGGTGCAGGGTATTGGGTCTCACAGCCACAGTGTCTCGCACACCTTCACCAAAGTAATAGTAATATATATAGGACAGGTAGGTAGCTACACTACAGGTGGTTTATTTTTTCCTCGCCCTCTACCCTCCCAGGGCAGCAGCACTCAGGTTGGTTAGGTCTCGCACACCATCCTTCAGTAAAGTAGGTTATATAGGTAGGTAGCTAGGCTAGGTTTATTTTTTAGTATGTATCACAAAAAATATATATTTTTTTTCCCCTTCAGTATATACGCAGGCGCAGTTGTTCCCTACCTCTTAGCCTGGGGCGCACCAGAGTGCCTTCCTCAAGCAACTGGTCATGGAACCAACTCGGCAGAAGGCAATACTGGACCTTGTGCTCACAAACAGGGACAGTGTGATGGGGGTAACAGTGGGGGAGCACCTGGGTAACAGTGACCACCAGTCATTGTGGTTTGAAATCACAGAAAGAGCAGAAGCAAACCACACAAAAACACGTATCCTGGATTTTAGGGGGCAGAGTTTGGGAAAATGGGAGATGCTTGAAGAGGCATTAAGGGAATGGGACAGGAATCAGGGATTGAGGAACAGTGGGCAGTATTTAAAATGGGATTATAAGAACAACAGAATTATGCATTAAGCAGGTTAGCAAGAGGAAAAGAAAGAGAGACCATTATGGTTTTCAAAGAGGTAGCAAAGAAAGTGAAAGCCAAAAGATTGCATTCAGGCAATACAAAAGACACAGGCAGAAGGGATAGGAGAAGTACCAGGAGAAACAAAGGAGGCAGGAAGTCAGTAAGGGAAGCCAAAACTCAGACAGAAGAACACATTGCAAAATCAGTGGTTAAAGGGACAAAACCTTTACAGGTACATAAGTGAAAAAAGAAGGACAAAGGGAGGATAGTGAGACTGAAGGGGAGGATGGGGCAGCGTGGAGGATGACAACAGTAAAGCTGACATATTGAACAGGTATTTCTGCTCAGTCTTTACTAAGGAAGAGGGGGTAATGGGTCTGAAGGGTACAAGGGGTGAGAATGGTGCAGAAATGGACACAAGTCCCTTTACACGAGAAAGGGTCCTGAAGGAACTGGAAGTAATAAGAGCTGATAAAGCAATGGGGCCAGATGGGGTGCACCCAGGGTCCTTAAGAACTAAGAAGGTGGTTGCTGAACTCTCTGGCTATCCTGTTCAGCCAATCACTGGAAACAGGGGAGGCACCCAAAGACTGGAGGACAGCAGATGTAGTCCCTTATACAAAAGTGGGAACAAAGAGGAAGCAGGGAACTACAGACCAGTCAGCCTCACCGGTAGTGGGAAAGATCATGGAAGCACTACTGAAGGAGAGATTGGTGGAACATCTGGTTGTCAATGGACTACAGGACCCAAGGCAGCATGGTTTCACCAGGGGAGGTCATGTCAGACCAACCTCATTGAATTTTGACTGGGTGACTAGGGAGGTGGATCAGGGAGGCAGTGGACATGGCCTGTCTGGACTTCAGCAAGGCCTTTGACACTGTGCCACAGAAGACTAATACACAAACTGGGGAATATGGGTGTGGGCAGGACAGTAGTGTGGTGGGTAGGTAACTGGCTGGGTGGCAGGACACAGAGGGTGGTGGTAAATGGCTGTCACTCCACAGAGGAAGAGTGACCAGTGGGGTACCACAGGATCAGTGCTGGGACCGGTCCTATTCAACATCTTCATCAGTGACATTGCACAGGATAGAAGGCAGAATTTCACTGTTCGCTGATGACACAAAGCTCTGTAACAGTAGACACACCAGAGGGTGTAGACAGAATGAGAAGGGACCTGCAGAAACTTGAAGAATGGTCAAGGGTTTGGCAGTTGAAATTCAATGCAAAGAAGTGCAAGATAATGCATATGGGGCACAAAAACCCTGGCACAATATATCAGTTGGGGGGTGAGGATATAGCATGCACCAAGCAGGAAAGGGATCTTGGGGTTGTCATCTCTGATGACCTCAAGGTAGGGAAACAGTGTGACAAGGCATCAGGTAAAGCAAATAGGATGCTGGGATGTATAGGCAGGGGCATCACCAGCAGGAAAAGGGAGGTCATAATTCCGCTATACAAGACACTAGTGAGGCCCCACCTGGAGTACAGTGTACAGTTCTGGAGACCATACCTACGTAAGGACATAGACAGGGTAGAGAAGGTTCAGAGGAGGGCAACAAAGATGGTGCATGGGTTGCATCACAAGTCCTATGAAGACAGGTTGAAGGAAGTGAACATGTACTCCCTGGAGGAGAGGAGGGAGAGAGGGGATATGATAGAGACATACAAGTATCTTACAGGGAGGAACAGGGTGCAGGAAAACACTATTTTTAAGCGAAAAAGATGTTTCAGGACTAGAGGGCATGGGATGAAGTTGGAGGAGGACGATTCAGAGGAACATGAGAAAGAATTTCTTCACAGAACGGGTGGTGGACAAGTGGAACACCCTGCCAGAGGAAGTGGTGGGGGCTGAAACAATCACGGGATTTAAGAATGCATGGGATAGACATAAAGGAATTCTAGAGGTCAGGGGTAAGGGGAAATAGACTTCTAGGAAAACAAACTGAACTTACAAGCTCAAATGGGCAGACTAGGTGGGCCATAGGCCCTTATCTGCCGACACTGTCTATGTATGTATCTATGTATCTAAGTTCTTCTAACTCTCACCCTGGGGTGCACCAGCGCAGGGTATTAGGCCTCGCAGCCGCGCAGTGTCTCACACACCTTCACCAAAGTAATAATAATAATATAGGTAGGTAACTACACTGGGTTTATTTTTTTGTGTAGCACAACAAATATGTTCTCCTCCTTCCTATAGTATATTTCTGTTAATCCGCAGTTCTTCACCAAGTCCCTCCTCTACCCTGGCTCTCAGGGCAGCAGGTTACACCTTCAGCAAAGTAAGTAGGAGGTAGGGGTTAAGGGGTATAGGTAGCAGATGCCAGACTAGCAGCAGTAGCAGGCAGTTGGGTTGGTTTTCTTTTTCTGTAGCTAGCAAAAAAAGTTCCCAAGTTCCTCTACCTCTCAGCCTGAGGGCAGGTTATTAGATCTCACAGCCCCAGCTACACACAAACACACCAGAAGTGGGGTACTAGCTAGATTTCTCTTTAGGTAGTTATAAGTGTACTAGATAGTCGCACCCCCCCCAATTAGTAGTAGACTAAGTTAAGTTTAGTTGTCTCCCCTTAGACACAAACACATACAGCCCTATGATTCACTACTGCAATGCTGCTGCCTGCTTGCAAAATAAAATGGCCATTATTTATTTTTATTTATCTTCTCCTCTCTGCTGTTTCTTAATTTTCCCTTCTCTCAGCACTCCCTGAGTCTCCCTCCACGTGGAATGGCTTGTCTTCCCCTTCCCCGCCCAGTCTCTTGACTGATATGCTACCCCCTCAGTGCTCTCTCAACAACCGGTTTTATTTTATTTTTTTTTCTGAAGGCAGGATAGTTGTTTAGCCAGATAGCAATTACATTATATTAGTTGTAACCTAAGCCAGGTAGCATTTAGTATGCAGCCCCTCAGGCAGTCGTTTCTCTCTGTCTCCACCACGCAGCCACCCACCACAAGCTAGCAGCAAAAATGCCTCTGCTCTCTGCAAGTGTTGGTAGTGAAATGGCGCATTTTCCATCCCGTGCCAGCTACCGACACTCCCAGCTCCTTCTCAAGATGCGTCTTCATCCAAAAGCAAGGGACGGCAAGCCTATCAGTTCTAATCTGTGCTCTGCCGCTCTCGTAGTCCCGCCCGACCTGTCTTCATGCACCACCATTGCTCCCGCTTCCTGCCCCCCCGAGATAGTGCCCGCCAGTGCCTGTAACTGGCGCGCATTCCAGACCAGTGCCACATGACTGCAGTTGTGGTAGTCAGGTGACTGAGCCTCTGAGGGGTTTGTTGTGGTGCTGGAGAACGTCGCCGTGGCACTGTTGCCACCTAGTGGCTGGGAAGAAAGCTGCAAAATGAAACAAAGCAAAAAAAAAAATAAATAAATAAATAATAAAGATTTGGTAGTCCGTGGGACAAGCAGTGCACAGCAGACTGCTTGTCCCTGGTTAAAAAATAGTTGTCCGGGACGTCAGGCTATGGGATTTGTCAAGCCCTGCATGGTGGTATCAATGTTTTTCCTATAGGAATCATAAAACTTTATGAGCTCTATATCCTGGCAGCTGGGTCAGTTCTTAAGACAAAAAAACAAAACAAAACAGGGGACCTTTGATCTGGTCTCTGGTCTTTTTAATTACCTTCTGGTTTCAGGTTAGATATATCCTATAGCTTCATTGAAACCTGGGGGTGGGGCACCCATAAGCACAGGCTGCCTTATGTGAGATAATCACCTCCTAAATTTTTATTTTACAAATATCATTCAATTGTCGTAACCAGCTGGCCAAACGTTGCAAGGGGTTGTAGTACACAAGCCCAATCACAACAATGACCTACGCATACTGGCCAGAAAGGGGTGAACAACAAGAGAATAAAAACATTAAGTAGGTGAAGACTGGGGACACTGAGGACATGGTTGGTGGGGTAGGTGTATGAGGAGTCTTTTCAGTGAGAAGAGGGAGGAAGCTTGACTGAGGTCGGGGTAATTTTTTTTTTTTTTCAGAGAGAAGGGCAATGGCAGGAGAAAGCATATTGCCCAGAAACAGAATGGGGGTGAGGGCTAGAGAAGGAGGAAGGGTCTCTCTGATGAAGGGAGTATTTGGAGGACGCAGCTTGGGAGAGGCATGAGGAGAGATAGGAGCAGAGGGTACCAAACCAGAATTTAGCAACTAAAGATGCACAGTGAATCAGTCTCCTGCAAGTGATAGGGCAGAATGAAGAAGACAGTGGTGGGTGAGAGGAGGAGAGGCTGTGGTGAAATGACAGAAGGAGTTTAGCAGGATGTTAGGCTTGCCTGGGGAGCCTGAGAAGCAGTACCATACACCACATTGGCATAGTCAGAAACGGGTAGAATCATTTTGGTGACAAGCTTACAACAGATAGGAAGGGGGAGGCACCTGTAGTGCCAGTAGAGGGTACCTAGTTTGGGGCAAAGCTTGGCACAGATGGCATGAGTGGAGAAGTCCAGGTGGTAATTGAACCACACTTCCTAAATATTTGAAAGTCAAGACATTCTCAAGCCAGAGCCATCCAATGTAGAAAAAGTTGGAGAGTGCTGAAGGGTGGCCAGCTTTTGTCTAGTACTGAAGGTCACGGCCATGTAGTTTTTTTTACATTCATTTTTGCATTTGCCCTTGAACCAGGCCTGGGCCCTGTTGGAATCATCCTGGAGGGAGCCTGGACGCTATGACAGTGGGGCCAGAAAGGAAAAGAATAGTATCATTAGCATACATGTGTATTTCAGCAGTACTGCAGACTGAAGGTAGGTTATCTATGAATAGGAAGAAAAGGATAGAGACTTGGGGACACCGAAAAGGATTGGGAGCGGGGAAGGGAATAAAACATCTCCTGTTTGTGCTGGGACCTATCCTCTTCAACATATTTATTGGGGATATTGCAAACTACTTGAAGGGGAAGGTTTGCCTGTTTGCAGATGACACAAAACTCTTCAACAGAGTAGACCTGCAGAAGGGAGCAAAAGGTATGGAAGCAGACCTGAACAAAGTCGAGGAATGGTCCAGGGATTGGCAGTTGAAGTTTAATGGCAGAAGTGCAAGGTTATGCATATAGGAAAAAAGAAACCCAGGGGTAAAGCATACACTGGGAGGACATCAGTTAGAGGAAACATGGTACAACTATAGGTGTAAATGAAAGAGGAAGGAATTGAATTTTCTGGTAAGAAAATATAAAATTTCTCCACATAAAGTTAAATTGAAAGTAATAAAGAAAAGAAGAACTATGAACAAGTATTGGAAGTTGAAAAGCAAAAATGTCATAAACTACGGATGGAGTTACAGAATACATAGGGACAAACAACGTTAATGATTTTTGGACTGTGGTTAGTCATGGCTTCAAACAAGACACAT
Organism: Neoceratodus forsteri; assembly: GCA_016271365.2. NCBI lineage: Eukaryota > Metazoa > Chordata > Ceratodontiformes > Ceratodontidae > Neoceratodus > Neoceratodus forsteri. The sequence continues at coordinate 273,010,136 of CM057455.1, forward strand.
AGAGGCTGCGATTGTACCACAATTTGACAGTCATTTTCAGCTTTCATATTATGCTGAAGAAAATCACATGGATTCTAAAGCACATCCTAAAATAATTATATCACCTAGGCCAATATTACTAGTAAAGGAAGAGATATTGGTGGCAATGCAAGATATGGCAGGCAGTAAGGCCCCTGGGCCAGATGGTATAACAGCCGAATTTTTTAAATTCTTCCCATGGTGGTGGATTACTATTCTTTTGGTACTATTTAATAAATGTGTTCAAGGTGATCAAATTCCTGAGTCCTGGTTGGGAAGCAACAGATGCCCAATTTAAAAAAAAAAAGAAAGGAAAAATTAATGATCCAGTGATGTACAGATCTATAAGTCTGATAGACGCATCTCAAAAGATATTTACAAGAATTATATTGAAGTGAATCCAATTTGGGGCAGATGAAACTAATATTATAAGTGATTTACAGAATGGATTCAGGAAAAATAGGTCTACCTTACAGCACTTTTATGTGTCACAAAATTTAGTGCTTAAATACGTTCAAATAAAAAAAGATAAATTATATTGTTTCGTCATTTTAAAAACTGCATTTGACACAGTTAGACCATTAATATGGAATAAGTAAGAATTTTATAGAATGGATCCAAATTTGTTAGACATCTTAATGCGTCTCCATACGAATACCTGGATACAAGTGAATTTAATCAAAACAGGGATTTGTCACACAAAATGTGCACCAACCGTGGTGTTAGAAAGGATGAATTTTGGCTCGCTTATTATTTAATTTATATATAAATTCAGTAATAAAAGAACTCTAGGATCTAGAATTTCATTCACCTAAAATAGAATCACAAAGAGTTGCATGCCTAGCTTATGCGGACGATATAATTTTGATGTCGACTACATTTCTAGGGTTACAGAGGAAGCTAAATTGCTTTGTAGAACTATGCAGGGAAAATAAACTAGTAATACCCAAAAAAACAAATATGGTTATTGTTGGGAATAGAAAAAGAAAATACTTCTGTTTATATAAATAAAATTAAGATAGAAACTAAGTGTTATGACTACCTGGGGATACGATTTATGGAAAACACATTATAGAATAATCATCTGCTGTTACTTAAAAGAAGACTTAACATAATGGTTAATGCATTTAAAAAGTTTTGCTGGTAAATACAGGAATGGAAGCATTATAGGTCTTTTTAAAAGTTATAACTTTTAAACTAAAAACAAGTATTTTGTATGGGGCAGAAATATGGGCCAATTGACAGCCTAAAGTATTAGAGGTAGTATTAAACAAACTATATCGCTACATCGTGAGGGTCCCCAATTCAGTGCCCATAGAGATAGCTAGAAGGGAACTAGGACAGTACTCATCGGCAACTGTGGTACAAATTAAAAAAAATAATACATATTTTGGAATAATTTTTGATGCCTTATTCTAGGCTCTCATGGTTAGCTTTGAAAGAAGTAATAGAATATAATCATAGTAACTTTTTATTCCCTATGATTAAGGACATCAAGAGTCTGATTTACCTTTTGGGTTTAGGTTCTCTTTTATATGAAATTTGCTGAACTCCATTTTTAGAACTTCGTGAAATAGTAGGAAAGAGGGGTTGTGATGCCGACTTAAACTCTGATATGGTTAGAATAGGAAATGTAAAAAAGTTTTGATGGTTTAAATGTATTAAATTACATCATGATCTTGACCCATATTTATTAAAATTAACTAAACTATCAGAAAGAAGATTGGTGACTAGGTTTAAATTGGAATTATACACAGTTAACTATGTACAATATACTATAATCAGAAGAGACAGAGTCACGTCACCCTCTTGTAAAATGTGATGGGAAAACAGAAGATGATCTTGAACATATATTATTATGTTGCCCGATTTTATGAAAAACAGAGAAAGTACTGGCTGGGTCCAATATTGAAGTTTTATAACACACCACACGGTAGACCACAAATGATAAGTTTTTTTTTTTTTTTTTATTTAATACTAATGACATAAATATACTTCATAGATTTGGTAAATTTTTTTTAAAGAGACTATATTTGTAAAGTTTTAAGATCTATGTGGGAAATAATGTTTACTCAGGTGACTGGCTGGATTTATGCTATGTTTTAAAAGTGATGAATGATAATACTGTTAACATTATCAAGATATATTTGTCAAATTATAAAATTCTTTTGTACCTTGTGTCACAAGCCTCTGGCCCCCAAACCCTGGGCAGCCTGGTAGGACCTTCTGTTTGCAGCAAGGATCCCCCTATTCAGGAACTTGTGAGCAGGAATAAGGGGTTTCAGGAAGATTTATCAGTTTTCCTTTTCCCAGTGGGAGGGTGGTTTCTGTAGTGTTGAGTTCCCTTGACTCTGCACTACTTTCAGTATTTGAATCCCACCACGGCCACTGTGTATGTCTTCCCTAGGTAGTTTTTGGTACGATAGCCAAGTGGTACTATCTATCAAGGCACACAGTCTTTTCAAAACCCTTCTGTTAAAATGTTAAATCACACAATCTGACCCCCAGGCAGAGTTGATAAGAAAATCATAAAATGTTACTTAAAATAAAAGTAATACAGAAAAGTCTGCAGTTTGGAAGAACTTTGAAATGCAAACAATATCAAAAGTAAAACTAAATGGTTTACAGAAAACACTAGGTCGGATATTCAGAAATGTGTGAAAGGCAGGTGCAACCATGGCATAGCGCAACTCAACTACGCTATGGTGCAGTGACTGTGATATTCAACAGTTGCGCACTGCGACATGCGCCAGCGCAACATGGCTGAATATCGCAGGGATGCGCCATGGTGCAGTCAGAGGTGCACCAGGGAGCAACCCGACATGCGCCATAGCGCAAGCAGGGATGCGTAAGGGGAAGAGGAAGATGTGCCAAGGCACTGCAGTACAACCCACAGGCACAGCAGGGAGAAAGGCACCGGCGAAAGGGTGGGACAGCGCGGGGAGGTGGCAGATCCAGACCGGGAACACTGGCAGGGACGCACAGCTGGCCCACGGGAGACCACTGCCCATGGAGCGCAGGCATGTAGCCAGCCACCCCCCCCAGCACCGGAGCAGTAGCTGCATGAAACAGGCAGCACCAAAGTCCAAGGGAGAGCTCCCATTGGCCACCCCCCCACTAGATGGCCCGCCTCCGCCCACCCGGACCACAGCAAGCCACACCCTAGCACACGGCACCCAACATACACACACCACACAGCCTGTACAGCCAGCCCATGGCCACCTCAAGGCACAGACACTAACCGAGGGGCATGCACCACCATGCACGGCCCACACAACGACACAGGTGCAACACACAGCCACCCACCACACCACTGCAGCATGGATCCACTCGCCATCTACAAAGCAGACATGGACACAGATTGGTAAGCAAGGACAAATGTATTAAACAACAATGTACAACAACTCTTGAACAACTGTGTGCACAAGGGACAGGGTAGGTGAGGGAGGGATGGGGACAGGGGACAGGGTCTGTATAGTAGGACGGGGCAAGGTAGGAGAAGCGAGGTCAGGGGCAAGAAGGGTGTCTGGGTCCCACTGCAGGCAGCCACGGCCTGCCACTGCCTGGTACCTCCCCCAGCACCGGTCCAACAGCAGGATCACCTTCTCTGGTCCGCAATCTCCATGGTGGTGGACGTGATTACAATTATTTGCCACAGGAGGTGACCATAGAGAGGCAGGCAAGATCCCCTCCCGACATCTATGGCAAAGGAAGGGACAGGTGATCAGTGTGCATCCATAGCACCCTAGCCCTCCCACTGTGTGCAGCAGACAGTGGGAACACACACCCCTGGAGTGACACCCCGGCCACCTGCAGTGGGTGGGCCTATGCCTGCCATCAACTCGCCATGCCACGACAGTGCACAGCGCTGGACACTGCTGCCCAAGCACCACCCAACTGCACAGTGGCAGGCAGATGGCACAGTGCTGCAGCGGAACCACAGCAACACTGGTGGCAGCCGGACTCACACCCAGCCCACCAACAGCTGCCACACATGTGCAGTGGCTGCCCCACGGCGCCACGCACACCGCACCCTGTGCTGCACACAGCAGACATGGCACAACGCACAGGAGGCCATGGCTGTACCCCCACCCCTGCCGACCACCCCGCACAGTGAAGAGGGAATGTACAGTGCCTACCTGCCTGCTGTGGTGCTGTGCCCCTGCCAGTCCTGCAGCCGCTCCACCACCACCACCACTGGCTGCAGCTCCCCCTGCCGAAAGGCCCACATCGGCCTGCTGCAGCCCGCCAGGAGCCCCTGCCACGCCTCCTATCTTTATGCCCTAGGACAGGAACACAGACAGCCACACATCAGAACATGTCCACAGCATGAGCCCACCGACCCCACCCCAAGCACAGTGTGTGCCTCAGCTGGGCATGGCTGCAGGGTGGTGGCGCAGCACACCCAGTGACGGGCAGTGCCGTGCCACAGGTCACACGATGACAGGGCTTCCCTCAGCATGGCATGCAGCCCTGCCAACACTACGGTATGGTGGTTGTGCACAGACACAGTATGTGCCCACTTACCTGGCTGTGGCACGGCCCCCCGTGGACACATGCCTGCAGTGCCCTCAGCCGTTCTGGGTCCCTCTTCACCAGGTCTCTGTACCCGTGGTGGCACTGCTCCCTGGTGTGCTGCATCCCTGTGGCCGGGACCAGCCCATCCGCTATGGCCTGCCACACCTCGGTCCACCTGAGCCACCAGGTTTACCAGCTGTATCTGGCTCCAATTCCTCTCCCATTGCACTGCACGGCATGCCATGCTGCCAATGTGATTGCTGATTCAAAATAGCTCCCAGTAGCGCACGTGCACAATGTGTGCAGGATGCGCGCCTTGTGTACAGTTGCACGGCCTCCGGCAATTGCGCATCTCTGAATATGCACGGCATGGCCACACTGGCACAGGTAGTAGGAGTCCTAAGGGGGCATAGGGCAGGGCGGGAGTCAGAGGTCAGCATGCGCAATGTGCGCTATAGGGCCCATGATTCATAGTGTGCAGTAGGGCCCATATAGCACCATACCCCATAGGCCCAATAGCGCTCGGGCTCCAGAGGGTCCATGGCGCATAAGGAACAATGGCCCCAATAGCACTACTAGCGCACAGTGCATAATACGCAGTGGCACATGCTGCCAGAGCAAGTCCATTGCACAATGCGCAAGAGCGCGATATTCGGTTATCACATGCAGATGAGCTTATCAGTCTATCCATGGCGAAACGGGGATATTTGCATGTTGTTACCATTGCATAATAGCACATTTGCATGCAATGCGCTATAAAGGCGCCGCACAACAGCACAAGCCATGGACCGGTATTGCAGCCTTCTGAGGTAGGTTGTGCCTGCCAAGGGGACAGCCAGCACAGTAGGATGGATGGCTGGGGTGGGCCGCTGCAGCCAGTAACCACATGTCCGTGTCCACAGGTAGCAACATGTCTGAGCATGAGGAGGGTGAGGAACGTGGGCCTGCCCACAAACGCAGGCCCAACTTTGCAAAGGCGGAGGCCGATGCCCTGTTTGAGGTGTAGCTCGACAGGGAGCCATTGTGAAGTGGTACCACTGGCACATCCCAGGCCAGGGCTGTGTCCTGGGTGGAGGTGGTGGCAGCTGTGAACCAGCAGGACAACCATCAGCAGTCTGCACAGGAGTGCAAGAAGATGGTGGACACTGACAAACGTCAGATTAAGGAGACGGTGGTGGCCATATGGGCTGCCAGGGCATGCCACTGGTGGGGGCCAAGCTGCTGTGCCACAGCTGACGGTGCAAGAGGAGCTGGTGGCAGCCACCATGCGGCACAGCGCATTCGAGGGTGTGCCCGGCGGTGGCTTCCAGACTGGAAGGGCCCATCATTGCATGGTAGGTATGGTGGGGGGGGGGCGGATGGTACCGCAGCACTAACACATCTGTGTTCCCTTACAGCACCAGCTTGCCAGCATGCAGGGGTGCCTATGGCTGCTGTGGTAGCAGGCCCAGCTCCGGAGGACCAGCCATCCACCTCCACAGGCATCCAGAGGACCGATCGGCTGCAGCACACAACTGCTGTCCAGCCAGATATCCTGGGTGTGGTGGTGGATAAGACTCTGGCTGTGTTCCAGCGGGACACCAGCCATGGCGTGCTCTGTGCGGAGACGCAGATCGCGGCAGGGTCTGACACCGATGATGACGTGACCATAATCCTGGACAGTGGGGGAGACACCCATACCATCCACCAGCACTGGCAACGCGGCCAGTGGCATGTTGGTGGTGGAACAGCTGCCCGCCGCTGCCCCTGGTTCCACTGTGTGCACAGGCACAGCGGCGCTGGGTGGCAGTGGTGGTGTAACCGCTCAGGCGCTGGCCAGCACACAGGGGCCGGAGGGGCGGCAGCAGCAGACGGCTGGAGACATTGGGCGGCTGGGTGCAGCATCCGCCGCTGGTGCGCCTGACATTGACCAGCCCCATGGAGACCCTGCTGTGCAGTGCCCATCTGAGTGGGGGCCCATGCAGCACGGGTGAGTCAGTGACATGCCCATGCACCCCTGGGTGCCGACCCCTTGTCTGAGCACACCCGATTGCTGCGGACCTCCATGGAGCAACAGGTGATGCTCATAGTGGGGGGTGCATGCACTCTGCACAGAGGTGTGCCAAGCATCAGAGCAGCGTGAGAGGGGCACCGCGCAGGTCCTGGAAGCCATACAGCGCTTGCGGTAGGACACGACCACATCCCTGGACCCCATAGCCAATGTGACCAGAGTCGGCCTTGCACCACTGGCTGCCACAGGGTGTGGTCACCTGCCACAGACACCGCGAAGTGCAATGTCCATCCCACGGTCACGGCATCAGTTGACCCCCTCAGTGTCTATGCCGGGCTCTGCTGTGGGCATCCCAGGAGCGCCTGGGGTGGGCCTGTTTGGGTGCCTGCAGACCCCTGCAAGGATCCGGTTGTAATCCTGAAGTTCGACCCCTGTGGGGAGTTGCAGACCCCCTCATGGCTGTTGGCGCAGCCTGTGGCTGCTGAGCGGATGCAGTGTGACTGCCCCGTGTCCATGGCAGCCGTGTTTCCCGCATGATGGACAGATGTGTAATGCCACCCTGTCTGTCACCGCCCTGTGTGCACCTGGGCGGGGTGCTTGTGTAACACAGTCATGGCATCTGTGTATCACACCACACGCTGCCCGTGTGCGCACCTGCCCAGCTGCCGACCCGTGTGGCATGTGTGTGATGGCAGCACAGCACTAGTTGCACGGTGTGTGTGTGTGTGTGTGCCTGCCTGTGTGTGTGTTGCTGTGCAGTGCTGTATGGTGGTGTGTGTGGCTGTGTGACACAGCATCCCTTGCCCCTGCCCCATGCCTGTGTGTGCATGCCCATGGCCATGCCCACACATGTCTGTGTGCTGTGCCACTGTGTCTGTTATGTACATGAGGGTTTTCCACCAACTGGGTGCGCCGTAGTGCTCCTCTGCGATTGTGTCGCAATGCTGGCGTGCCATCCTCTGGAGCCGGGGATCCCTCTGCCCAGGGGGGGCTGCCCATCCCCCTGCTCACTGCCCACGTCATCCCCACTGCTGTCCCCCTCTTCAGCCTCGACAGCTAGCCCATGGTCAATGGCCATGTTGTGCAGCATGCAGCAGACCAGGAATAGGCTGCAGGCCTTCAAGGGGCTGTACTGTAGGGCACCGCTATACCTGTCTAGGCAATGGAAACGTGCCTTCAGCATCCCGAACACACGCTCAATGATGTTCTGCATACTGGCGTGTACCTCATTGTATGACTGGTGCTGGTAGGGGTGAGCAGCCAGGGTCTGAGTGAGTAGCCACTGTCACCTGTGTGGACAGAGGTATGGTTAGCCTGGTGTCCTCTGTCACTGTGCCCCCTGCCCACCCCCTTCCACACCCTGCTGTACGCAGCTGCCCGTGGTCTTGCCATACTCACCCACTAGGTGACCTTTGTCCCCACTCTCGATCCTGTGGCACAGTGCTGAGCTGTGCCAGATGAAGGAGTCATGTGTGCCTCCAGGGTGTGCCGCACAGACATTGGTTATGCACCCCCTGGCATCGCACACCACCTGGCAGTTGATGCTGGGGTAGCCCTTTCTGTTCACATATGTTACCCCTCCGGGCCAGGTGGCATGCGGATGCCCACATGGTTGCAGTTGATGGCCCCTAGCACACCAGGCATCCGTGCTACCCTGTAGAACTCTTGCATGGTTGATGTATGCTCTGACTGTGTGCTGAGGAAGTGGATGTATTCCACAAGCTGATGTGGGGCTGGTACCGCCTGTTCCAGGCATACCACCGATGGGCTGTTCCACAGCCACATCACTGTGTCTCCTGCCTCCTCACACCCCTCATTACGGCCTCCATCTGGTATACTGCACTGGCCATGGCCCCTGTCGTCCTGTCACCCCCTGGGCATCCGGCTCCACTGGACCACCCAACACTGTGGGGCAGTGCCTGTCACTCAGCCGGGCTGCCATCTGCGCCACCTGACCCTGGCTGGCTGTCGCCTGTCGGCTCTGTCCTGTGTCACTCCCTTTGGGTCTGGTGACTCCTTCTCTCTCTCTCTCACTCCCTCTGTCTGCCTTCCTGTCTGTCACTATCACAGACACACACACTCACTCTCTCTCTCTCCCCCCCCTCTGTCTTGTGCCGTCCCCCTGTTTGCTCCCTGTTTTTATAGGCTCAAGTCTGCTCTGTGCACCTGTCAGTTGCTCCTCACTTGTGCCATTAGTCAGGGGTTGAGTATTGCAATGTGCCACATATTCATGGGTTTGCCCCCTGCCATTGCGCATACATTCATTACAGTTGCGCATTGGCACACTGCTACTTGCGCCGCACAGTGGCTCCCGCTGAATATTGCTCTATGGCTCATCTCTGCAGTTGCGCATGCACAACTGCTTTGAATATCCAGGCCACTAGATACTGTTATTCTAACCTACACCTTGTTTTGATGTTAGAGTCCAGACAAGGTTTTAAATTGTCTTGTAGAGATGAGTCCTTAAGCAGCAACCTAGTAGCAAGGTTGTATTCCAAGTCAGTTCCTCTGAATGTCCTTTCTAAAAGAAAACTTTAGGTGCTCTCCTTGGTGAAAAGTCTTGGTTTCCAAAATTCTGACTCAAAATCAGAATTTTCTGTTCAGTATGTGAAGAGTCATATTTCCACACACTTGGGTCTGGTTTTAGGATTTTTTCCAGGCCTACACATATACTTTCTGGTGTAAAAGTATATACCAGCTTGGTCAGGTTACCCGACTCGAAACTAAAAACTGTTGAACTGCTCTGAGTTCAGTATGTTTGAGTGATACATACAGGCTGCTCATCTTCAAGCTACACCCACAGTGTGATGGGGTACAACATTGTACCTTTCCCTGTAGGTGTTACAATGGTTCCATGTCAACCCCAGTGGCATCTTGTCCATGCATTTGGCTTAACCCCTGACCCTTTGGTCATCCCTTTGACCTCTTCCTCTCATGGAAAGCTACAGTGGGATATTTTATGACTTCCTGGTCTATATACCTGTTTCCTTTATCTGGAGATGTAATAGTTCCCCCCAGCCATTAGAACAATTATGGCTAGTTAGTATTTTATTCCTAAAAGCCTTTTAATGAGACACTGTCTTAATTCTAAAGTACCCTACAGCATATACAGTATGAATCCACATAAATGGATATAGGCCTATCATGCGACACCGTGTACAGTAGAGGAGACAAAGACAGAAAGAGACCTCAGAGTAGTCATCATGGATGATTTAAAGGTTGGAAAACCGTGTGGCATGGCCGCACAGAGGGCAAATGGCATCCTTGGATGCATTGGTAGGGGAATTACAAGTAGAAAGAGCGAGGTTATCATTCCTCACTGTAGGTCTTGATGAGGCCACATTTAGAGTACTGCGGTCAGTTTTGGAAGCCCCACCTCAAAAAAGACATAGACTGCCTGGAAGATAGTACAAAGATGGTGCATGGGCTGCATTGTGAGCCATAGGAGGAAAGACTCCGGGAATTAAATCTGTACGCCCTTGAACAGAGAAGAAACACAAAGGAACATGATTGAAACTTAAGTTTGTTAAGGGAAGCAGCACAGCACAAGCTTTCAGCAAAACAGGGATGGGCATACAAGCGGTCACAACTTGCATCTGGTAGAAGGTGGGTTCAAAAGCAACCTCAGGGAGTACTTCTGTACAGAAAGGGTCATAGACCCATGGAACAGCTTACCTCAGGAGGTGGTGGAATTCAAGACAGTACGTGAGTTCAGACTCACATGGGACAGACATTGTTGACACAGGGTGCAGTCTAAATAGGGAAGGGGCAGAAACACGGGCAGACTAGATGGCAGATGGGGACCGCATGGTCTAATACGATTCCTATGTTCCTATGAACTGATTGTTCCCTGTCATGAAGATAGGAACGGAATCAATTGACAACAGGAACAGCAAGCCGATAGAGCTAAGAGTTTGTAGCAAGAGGGGGCGTGATACAGAATCAAAAGCTGTTGCCAGGTCGATGAAGATGGCGGTTGTAATTTGGCTGTTATCCATCGCAAAGAGAATTGAACGTGACCCGTAAGAGAGAAGATATAGTCGAGAGGTGCTTCCTGAAACCAGACTGAATGGGAGAGAGTATGTTAAAGCAAGCAAGGAAGTCAGACAGCCTTGAGTGGATGAGGGCTTCTTGTAGTTTGGTCAGGGAGGGGATGAGAGAGATAGACCTATGATTACCAAGGGCTGAGGGATCCCCACCCATGTGGAAAGAGTTTAGCTGATTTCCAGGCCTTGGGAATGGAGGAAGAAGAGAGAGAAAGGATGTAGGTGAGTGGGGCTGCAATGGCAAAAGCAGAGATGTGGAGGAGCTTGGGGTGGTGACCGTCAGTGCTGGACTTAGAGGGGTTTAGGGCAAGAAGGCCTTTGTAGACTTCATGAGGAGTAAACTGAGGGAATTGGTAGTCACAGCGTTGATCAGGCGAAACAGACATAAAACGGGAGCAGCATGAGAAGTAAAGCTGGCTGGGAGCATGACTCTGCATAAGCAATCCCTCGATTTTACTGGATGTAGTAATCACATTGGAATAAATTAATGTACTACACCTAGATGATCTACAATTTTAACATGTTACATGGAAATAGCCAGGTCCCTAATGAAGAGGATTTAGTCCTTGAAGCCTTGGGCTGGTAGTATGGAGTTGTAAGGGTCAGCTTATTTGCTTATTGCTATGGAAAAGTTGTTCAGTGTTTAGATGTTCACTCACTGTTGGAGGCTGGATAATTATCTATACTGTGATGCACTGTGATATGTGGCTTTTTGCACGGTGACTCTAATTTATATATTTTCCACAAGTAAAACTTTATCTTCCACAATGCTTGGAGTGCTGAATATTATTTACTTTTTTGCGCTATTTGATTTTTCCAGCACCAGGTTTTAGCGAGTGGTGTAGTCCCTGCAACAAGTCTTCTAAAATAAGATTTTTTTAAATTTGCGCGCTGGATGTTTTTTCCCCGTTACCTGAAGCTTATTTGGAAGAATGTATAAATTACCCTGCATCGCCTAATGAGTTAACACCAGAATTCAGGAGCAAAAATTATTTGTTCCAAAATTCATAGAATTCTTGGGGATGGCGTACTCACTCACCAGTATGATTTTGGCTACCGGACATGAGATTTTGGCCTGGGATTCAGACCGTGTGCCTGCCACTGAGGATACCTCTGGAAAGGGACTGATTAGAAGTTTATTCTTCCAGCTAGAGAAAGCAGTACTGAAAGAAATAAACCTACATTATGACATTTTGTATTTAAATAAGTACATTGATAAAAACTGGCCTCCAAGAGGCTTAATAATCATAAAAATGCCAGCATGTGATTTAGACAAAATGCATTATAAAGCTGATTTGGAAAAGAATATATCTGATTGTTCAGTTGGGATGGTAAAAGTTCAAATTAAGGAGGATGAATATAATTGGGACATTGTCACTGAACAAATACAGCAATTAAATGATCAATTACGTACAAAAATAAGAGTTTTAAGAGAAGAATTTGATAAGAAACTAACAAGCAAAGTGGAGACACTGGAAAATTAGCTGATTGCAAGGAAAAAGAAAAAGCTAACAAGGGATTAAGGTAATTACACCAATCATCGGGTGTTTAAGTAGACAAAACAGGTCCTTATGTTAAAGGCAAGGGAAGATTCAGATGTCGATTCAGAAACAGATAGGAATAGCACTTTAACATTTACAAGTGCCTTATCAATTTCATCCAATGGCACAAGATTTTCAAGCCAGGAATATTTCAGTGAAGGTGCAGGCACCTCAATGGAGGTGGCAGCCTCAAGTTAAAAAAAAAAAAAAAAAAAAAATCACTAGGAGGGTGAGATGAGGAAGAAGTGCATGTATGAACAGTGAGCTAAATGGAACCGATGGTTTGCCTGTAGGTGAAGATTCTGATTTGACGGTTTTGAATTTATCAAAAAGGACTTTAACTGAAACACAGATAAAAGTTCTATGTTATGGATTGTTCTTTGTACCCGTACATAAGGCTGACGAGTTTGATATTTACAAAGATCTTTACAAACTGTTTAGAAAGATTAACTTAAAAAAGTGTTTTGCTAGTCATGGTTCTTTTTCATTACAGGAAGCAAATGATTTGATTAATTAGTTAGTAGAACACAGTTATGACAATGTTTTAGATGCTGGTTTATCTCCTCAGATATAGCACTGAAAATAATGAACCAGATGGAGCTCGGGGACAAACTGCTGGAATATCAAATTTGCATCTTTCAGATCAGCTTGGGGAGGTGGGAATTAAAAAATGTACTACAACAGTCAGATACCTCAGGTAATATTCCCTCGGATTGGGGGGGCGCAACCGGTTTAGTCTCATAAAATAAGAGCAGCCATACCTGAAATAAAATTGAAATCCTCTTTTTGTCCTCCGGCTCCTGGTTGTGATATTATGACAGCGTTTCATAATGTGGTATTGAGAGATGTTTCAGCTCAAGTTGCTGAATCAAGGTCTAAACATTATTGGGACAATTTATCAGTAGAGGAGCGGTCAGCATTCCAAGAGCTGCAAGCCATGGAGGATGTGATCATTAAACCCTATGATCAAGGGAGGCAATATTGTAGTGTTAGATCGCGTATACTATGAACAAGAAGCCCTGAGACAGCTTAGTGATGTAGGGACATTTAAAAAACTGTCCCATGATCAGACTAGTTTTTTTCAAAGAGAAACTGGATTATTTTTTGAATTTAGCTATAGAAGAGGAATGGGTAATGAAAGCACTACAAAATAGTCATCCTCGGGTCCCTACTTTTTACCACATCCGTAAGATTCATAAGAGCACTACTCAACCCCAGGCGTCCTATTATAGTGTGCAGTAGTTCTATGTTTGAGTCCTTAGCCAGATACTGTGATAGATTTCTGTAGCAGGAGGTAGTGCAAATGAAGTCGTATGTTAAAGACATTGTGGCTATTCTGAAGGAGTTTTCAAACTTTCAGTGGGGACAAAACTGTATGTGAATAGTGGTAGATGTAAATTCTCTATACACAAGCATAGACCATGGGCTTGGTATTCAGGCAATAGAACAGATTTTAAGAAGCTCAGAATTGGATTATCCAGTTGAATTTATCTGTCTAGCCCTGGATTTAATATTAAAAAGCAATTGCTTTTCTTTTGGGGGGAAATTCTACTGCCAGGAGAGAGGGGTAGCCATGGGGTCCTCAGTCACTCCCTCCTATGCCAACCTTTTTTTGGGTTGGTGGGGGGGTGGAGGTCTGGGACCCTATGGAGAATCCATTTCATGTTAATATCTTGAAATATAGGCGCTTTATAGATGACCTATTATTTGTATGGGAAGGGTCCCAGGAGGGCACGGATGCCTTTTTGGATTATTTAAATACTAATTCAGTAGTTTTATCCTTCACTGGGTCCATTTCTTTAACAAGCATAGACTATTTGGACATTACCTTTTTAGGAGTTCCAGATGAAATTGTCAAAACATAGAAGCATAGAATTTGATGGCAGATAAGGACCGCTTGGCCCACCTAGTCTGCCCATTTCCCTACTTGATGGATAAGCTGCAGATCCTAGTTAACCAACCGCTTACTTCTTCCTGTCCCCCCACTAGAATTGCCTTATGTCTGTCCCATGCATTCTTTTTTTTGGGAAAATCCGCTTTATTAAGACAGTCGGACAATAGTGTACAGAATAATGAGCACCTTTGCTTTCACTACATCTTTAAAATACAGTAATAGGTCTAAAAGAAAAAAAAAAGATTCCCCTGTATCCGGTTAAATCATAGTCCATTTCAAAGGGTGATAGCCCACCTAGAATGTATATCTTCATATAGTAAACCATCCGAACATCATTTGAAAGTGGGTACATATTATGTAGTCAATAAGTAAAAAGTTGTTTTTTTTTTAATCAGGGAGGGGTTAATCCCACAAGCTGTCTGGTAGTAAAAACATTTCTCTGTAAGAAATTAAACACAGATTAAAAAGAGAGAGAAACAATAAAAAGAGAGAAAAAAGGTGCTTAAAGCGAAAGATCATAAACAACAGATCTTTTCCCAATCTACTGGGCCTTACTAACTTGGCCGCCTGTTGAGCTGCATCCAAAAATCTCCCCAGCCCCGCCTCCCCTCCCACCCTAATCCTAGAAAAGAAGGAGGTGTCATCCTGACTAGGCAGATGTTGGTTCACATCTAAAATCTCCATCTTTACTAACATACTAAAATGCCAGCAGAATAGGCCTAACGGTCTTTCGTGTCTGCTCGTTTGGTCAGCCCCCACTCTGGGTGCTGACCTTGCTGCCCCCCTTGCCTTCTCTGGCTTCTCCCTTCCCAGTTTTGGATATTCTTGCTGCATTGGATTTTGCTTCAGAACCCTTCCCTGTACCTGTCCCACCCCTCTTGAACCCTCCATTGTCTCTGCCTCCACCAGCCCCCTAGGCAGCGCATTCCATGTCCACCCCTCTCTGTGAAGTAGCATCTCCTCCTTTCTCCCTGAATCTCCCCCCTCCAGCTCCACCCATGCCCTCTAGTGGCCCCTCCTCCTTCTTCCTTGAAGCACCCTGACTGTTCCTCCCTATTTACCCTCTTCATGTACCTAAAGACCTCTATCATGTCCCCCGGTCCCTTCTCTTCCAATGTGTATATATTTAGCTCTTAGCCATAGGTCCTGTCCCCAAGCCCCAAATCATTTTGGTTGCCTCCTCTGGACCCTCTCCAGGAGTTTAATGTCCCTCTTAAGTGTGGCTCCAAACTGCACGCAGTACTCAAGGTGCGGCCTCACCAAGCAGTTATACAGAGGGAGTATCACTTCCCTCCTTCTGGAGGTGATCCCCTAGCGATGCATCCCAGCATCCTGTTGGCCTTGGCTGCTGCCCTCTACAAGTCTCAGAGTTGTTCATGTTGACATCCACCACCACCCCAGGTCCCTCTCAGCCATCGAGACTTGTAGCATTCTCCAGGGTGACACTTGGCCCGGGTTTCTGGCCCCCAGGTGGAGTACCTTGCGTTTCCCTGCATTGAACCTCAGCTTCCACTTTCTAGACCATCTTTCCAGAGCCTCCAGGTCCCCCTGTAGGGCCACCCTCACCTCCTCCCCATTCACCACCGCCCCCAGTTTTGAGTCATCCGCAAAGAGACTCGTCTCACTCCTGATTCCTGTCCTTATGTCAGAGACGTAGGCATTGAACAGAAGGGGCCCAAGGACTGATCCCTGTGGGACCCCACTAATGACCCTCCTTGGGGATGAGACTATCCCGCCAACTACGACCCTCTGGGTCCGGCCCTGGAGCCAATTGCCTATCCATCTGATCTGGTTCCCCAACCCCATTTCTCCCAGCTTATCCATCAGGCCCACATGAGGAACAGAGTCAAATGCCTTGCTGAAGTCTAGAAAGAGGATGTCTACTGGTCTACCCAGGTCCAAGGCACTCATCACCCAGTCATAGAACTCCACAAGGTTTGTCTGACACGATTTCCCTGGGACGAATCCATGCGGTCTGTTGTCCAGGCACCCTGACTTTTCCAGGTCCCCCCCCAGCCTCTCCTTGACAATGCCCTCCATCACCTTGCCCACCACCGATGTCAGGCTGACAGGCCTGTAGTTCCTTGCCACCTCCCTTGATCCCCCTTGTGGATAGGCACTATATGCGCCACCTTCCAGTCCTGGGACACCCACCCTGTCCTCAGAGAGATGCTGAAAAGCTCCGCCAGGGGTTTCGCCAGGACATCCTGTATGCAAAGGGATTACAAGTATATAGTCGATTCAGTAACACATTATGGAGGGGAAATCATCGTATCTGGCATTCTTCCTATGCATGGTCACAAAGCCTACAGAAATAGACAAATTATAGACATTAATAGGCAAACTTAGGCAATTTTGCGTTGAAGAAGGGATTGGATTTATGGATAATGCAAGAACATTTAACAGAACTTCTTTACATAAAAATGATGGTATCCATTTAAATTTCGCAGGAGTAAGGGTTATGGGTAAAAAAGTTTTGGAGGTTATAAAGTTTCATTTAAACTGGCTCGGTGGGGGGGGGGCTCAGTTGAAATAAACCGAATGGGTTCCTTATTTCCTCTTCAAAACGCCCTTGGATGGAATGCAATCCTTCTCAATGCCCATAGTTTGCAGAACAAATATGATGAGTGTAACATTTTATTGCATAAAAATAAAATACCTATCGCCCTTATTACTGAGACATGGTGGAATGAAAATGTTAATTGGGAAAAAGAAATTGAGGGCTATAAGCTTTTCTCCCACTGTAGAAAATATCGAAAGGGAGGAGGGGTGGCAATTTATATTCAAGAAGATATACCTTCGGAGGATATTAAATGGGATACAGGCAAACTTGAACTCTTGTGGGTTAAATTGTTGCCCATTAATAGTCCCAAAATTATTCTGAGACTTCTTTATAGGCCCCCATCTATGTCACGGGAAGATGACAAGGTCTTGTTGGATATCCTTGGAAATCTTGACCCTACTGATAGGTTATTGATTACTGGGGACTTTAACTTACGCAATATAGATTGGGGTAAAGGTATAAGTTCATCTCCCCTCGAGAGGCAGTACATTGATGTTATGGATCATGGGGGATTTAAACAGATGGTACTTGATAATACAAGGGGTAATAATATTTTGGATTTGTTGTTCACTAACATGGGTGATACAGTCAATTGCTGGATATAAGCACTTTGGGAAATAGTGACCACAGTTCGTCTTATTTAATATTAGTGAAACACAATTGTCCAAACCCTCTGGCACAACTACAGTGTATAATTTTGGAAAAGCAGAGTTCCATAAAATGAAAACTAAATTAAGTTGTTGGGATTGGGAAACAGACTTTGCTAATAAGTCTATGCATAATATGTGGGAATCTCTTAAAACTAAAATTGACAACTTAACCACTGAGTATATCCCCGGTGTAAAGAAATATATTAGTACTAGGGCTATAAAACCTGTTTGGCTTTTACCCACAATCAAAAAATTAATTAATAAGAAAAATAGATTATATAAAACAATTAAAACATCTAAATCACCAAAAATACATGCCGAATATAAAGAATGCCTTAAGAAACTAAAGGTGAACATTAGGAAAGTCGAAGCCCAATGTGAGGTTAATCTAGCGAATAGGGTACAGGATAATAAAAAATCATTTTTCTCGTTTATCAACAAACAGAGGAGGGTCCCTAGTAATATTGGACCATTTACCACTGAGTTAGGACTTATTTCTTCTAACCAACAAATGGCTGATATTCAGAATCAATATTTTTGTTCAGTATATAACACCAATGATGCGGATTCATATGAAACTAGAAGATCTTTTGTACCTGGTTCAATTATTTTTAACCCTAATACTATATGTAAACAACTGGTTAGCCTTGATGTCACTAAATCCCCCGGACCGGATGGAATGCACCCTAGGATCTTGAAGGAGTTGGCAGAAGAATTGGTTCAACCAATAACTTGTATTTTCCAAACATCTATGGATACGGGTTTGATTCCTAGGGATTGGAAATTAGCTAATGTGGTGCCTATCCTAAAAAAAGGTCCCAGAACTTCTCCTGAAAATTTTAAGCCAATCAGCCTGACTTCAATTCTGGGAAAAATAATGGAGGGATTAATTAAGGAATTCTTAATAGAAAACCATGAGAGACGGATTTAATCGATCTCAAGCAACACGGATTCACAAAAAATAGATCATGTCAGACAAATTTATTGTCTTTCTATGAAAATGTGAATAGGGAGATGGATGTGGGAAATTCTGTAGATGTGGTTTTCCTTGATTTTTGCCAAAGCTTTCGATAAATTACCCCATAAAGAATTATTGACAGTCTTGGAAGCCAATAATTTGCCTATAAATATTTGTAAATGGGTTTCAAACTGGATTCTGGGTAGAAGGCAGAGAGGGGTCATCAATGGTGAATATTCTGCTTGGGCTCCTATAACAAGCGGGGTTTCTCAGGGCTCAGTATTGGGCCCCTGCTTATTTAATATACACATCGCTTCACTAACCATTAGGAATAACAACATTTGGATGTATAAATTTGCTGATGACTGTAGAGGGCTTAGTGGTTAATGATGCTCAACAGAAAGCTACCCTCCAGCATGCCTTGGATTTATATTGATTGGACTATCTTAAATAAGTTAGAATTAAATAAAACTAAATGTAAGGTAATGCACTTCAGTAAAAACAACCAACAAGAAATATATCTAATGGATAATAACACTCTGGGGGTAGTAACAGAGGAAAGGGATTTGGGGATTACAGTCACAAATGATATGAAATTTAGATCACACTGTAGGAACCAAATTAGGAAGGCTATCCAAAACCTTAACTGTATCCTCAAACATATAGTAAGTAGGGATAGAAGTGTATTGATCCCCCTTTACAGTGCATTGGTGAGTCCCCACCTCATGTATTGTGTTCAAGTTTGGTCTCCCCAAAATAGGGAAGACATTCTATCAATAGAAGGGGTTCAGAGAAAACTAACCAGGCAAATAATAAAAGGAATAAAGAATAAAAGTTATTACGAAAGATTAGTTAGCCTTAATCTTTATTCATTATACTATCGTGGATTAAGGGGAGATTTGTGCTTTCTATATAGAAACATGATTGATGTGGATTTAATGGGGGAAATGGGGCTTACAAGAAATCTTGGTAGAATTAGTACAAGAAGCACGCTAAGCAACTATACCAACCAGCATGGGAGCACAACTTTCGGAAACAATGGTATAGCTGTAGAGTTGTTGGGGTTTGGAATATCTTGCCGACAGAACTTGTTAATAGTGCCACTATGAATTAATTCAAGAATGGGATCGACAATCATTTTGGTAATAGAAAATTTTTATTTTAAATATGATTGGCAAGCCTTATAGGATAGGACACTATCTTCCGGCTTGTATATACCTATGATCCTCAAGTTCCTTCAGCACTCTGGGATGCAATTTATCTGGCCCCGGTGCTTTCTCCGTCTTAAGGGAGCCGAGGGCTTCCTTCACTCTCTCTGCTGTGATTTCCACTTCCGGTACCTCTTCTCCCTGCTTAGCCCTCCCTCCTCCTGCCAGTGATGCCTCCTCCTCTCCCCAGACCCGCCGATCGGTAAGGGTCCCCCCCTCCTCAGTATCTCTGTCTCCTCCCATGTATGATGCAGCGCCTCCATTTTCCTTGGTGAAAACTGAGGTGAAGTACTCATTTAGTACCTCAGCCTGCTCCCCCGGGTCTTGTGCCCATCTCTCCCCTGATTTAATGCCCCTTCACTCTTCGTTTTTCCCCAACGTATCTAAAGAACCCCTTGTTCCCTCTCCTAATTTCCCTGGCCAGGTTCTGCTCCTTCCTTGCCTTAGCTGCCCTCACCACCCTAGTGGCCCTTCTAGCCATCGGCTCGTACTCCCCTTGATCCCTTTTACTCCTTGAGCACTTGAATTGCTTATAGGCTGCCTTCTTTCTCCGCACCACCTCCTGGACCTCCCTGGTCCACCAGCAGGGTTTTTGGGCCCTACCGCATTTTCGTCTTACTCTTGCACAGGTGCTGGTAGCATCCTGCACCCCTCTCCTGATGATTTCCCACCTACTATCAGCGTCCATGTCTGACCCAATCCCATCCAAATGCTCCTTAAGGATCCTTCCCATTTCCTTAAAATCCACCCCCCTGGAGTGGGTTACTTCTGTCTTTGTACAGCATTCTACCCCTCCTAGGTCCAGGCAGAACCAGACCGTGGCATGGTCACTCCCCACCAATGGGTCCCTTACCTCCAGGCCACCAATCTAGTCACTGTCTGCCAGGACCACATCCAGTACCCGCGCCTCCCTGGTCGGTTCCCCCACCTGCTGAGTTAGGAACGCATCTTGAAAGACATCCAACAACCTCTGTTCCCTGGTCACAGAGGATGTCATAGTCTCCCAGTCTGTTCCTGGCATGTTTAAGTCCCCCAACACCACCACCGTTCCTCTGCCCAGTCTGCAGTGTCTCCCAACATCTGTCACCAGACTGTCCTCCAGCTCCTCCGCCAGGGCAGGGGGTCTACACACCACTCCTATTTTTACTGTCTTGCCCCCACTTGTTATCAAGGTGACCCAAATCGCCTCCACAGTTCCCTCTACCTCCTCTACTCCCCCATGCCAGTGCAGTTTTTGACTATCATTGCTACCCCTCCTCCCTTTCCCTCCCCCCTGTCCTTCCTGAACATAGTGTAACCCTCCAGGTTCAGATCCTAGTCGTGTCCTGCAGTGGCCCAAGTCTCAGTGACCGCTGCCACATCCACTGCTCCCTCAGTTAGCATCGCCTGGAGCTCAGGCATTTATTGCCCAAGCTCCTGGCATTTAACAGAGACTACCTTCCACCCTTTCCTGTGCTTCCATTTCCCCTGCTCATGTTCCCATCAGTTCTCTTTTCCCTGGTCTGCACTTTGCCAGTCGGCCTTTTCCCGCAATCCTCCAGCTCCCCAGGGGGGTTGGAGACAGAGTCCCTCCTTTATTGGCACCCCCTTGACAGCCTTTTCTCTCATCCCTCCCCCCTTCACAAGTTTAAACCCCACTTTTCACCAATGAACCCCTCTATTTTCAACTTAAGGATTACCCTCCCCTCCAAATTGAGATGGAGTCTGTCTGTAGCATACAGCTCCTTATCCTCCCAGGTCTCCCCCCAATCCCCCATCAACCCATACCCTCTGGCCTCACACCACTCCCTGAGCCACTGGTTTATCTCCCTAATCTTCCTTTTGTGTTCCTCACTAGCCCTTGGCACCAGCAGGATTTCTGAGAAGGAAACTGTGCATCCTATGTCATGACAGACCCTGGCAAGCTCCCTGAATCTTGCCTGTATCTCTAGCTATTTCCCTCAATGTCATTTGTACCCAGGTGGACCAGTATGTCCGGGGAACCCCCACAATCCTTTGCCAGCTGATATACCTCGTGCTTAGCCCTGTGCACTGTTAGTCCAGGGAAGCATTTTGTTCTAACTGGCCAGGCTTCTCCCTCCCTATCCCATTTGATACCCCTGATCATAGAATCCCCCAATAGGAGCACTCTGACCGCCCCATTTCCTCCATTTTCCCCCTTTCCATGTCCCTCATCCTTTCTACTGGCCCCTCCACCCAGCCGGCTCCTTGTTCCTCCCCCTATCTGGGTGCCACATGCCACCCCCTCCTTATTTACCATGGCCACCCCCTCCCCTCCAATCCTATGCCTCTCCTTCTCCTGAGTATCCTTTTGTACCTTGCTAATTCCCCCCTCACTGCTCGTGACTGGTCCTTCTCCCCCATCTGCTAAACTAGCCTGGCTCATCCTCCCTTCCTTCCTGTCTCCATTTAGTCCCTCCTTGCTTGTCATGCTCCCCTGGCCTAAACCCTCAGCTCCCTTTACTGAATCCTCCTTGTACTTCTGGTCCTTCTCCTTTACCTTTCCTCCCAACTGGTCCTTCTCCTTGCACTTTCCTCCCTCTTCCCCCTGCCCCTCCTGCTCTGATTCACTGCTCCCCCCATTTTCTTGCATTCCAGATTTCACCCCTGTTCTTCCTGCTGTCTGGCCCCTGCCTCCTGCCCCCCACTCCCTTTCCGTCTCTAACCACTCCTGTCGTGGCTACATCACCCCCCTCATCCTCGTGCAGAAGAAGAGATTTGAAGCGGTTACTGAGTGTAAGGTCTGATCCACCTCCCCGCCTTGCTTCCTTCTGTCCAGCCCTGGCCATCTGCCTACTTCCCTGAGAATGTTGTCCCTCTGTCCCTCCTTTGTGAGGGTCCCCAGTTACCTGCCTGCTTCCTTGGTAGTGTCCTTTTGGACCCCCCTCTGCCAGGGTCCCTATGTGACCCCTGAGTATTCTCCTGCACTCCTTTCCCTATGCCCCCGCCCCCAGTGCTTGGTGCAACCCCGTGGGAGATCCCCAGACCCCTTCCCCAACCACACCCTCCCCTTCCCTCAGCTGTCTCCTAATCTCCGCAACCTCCTCCCTAAGCTGTGCCAGCTGGTAGCACACTGGGCAACCACCGAACTTCCAAGCCTAGTCCAGTATCATGGCTGCTCCACACCCTGTGCACCCCACCACCCTCCCAAAGATGCCGGCCCTAATGACATGTGGTTCCATCCCCTTCCAAGTAGGTTTCCTTGGGTTAGCCACCAGGTTTCCCCTAGTCCAAGATACACCCTACTGCCTAACCAAGTCACCCACTAATCTTAGAGACAGTCCCACTGTACACCGGTAACCCTGTTACTAGGTGCAGTACAACACATTAAACTTATAAGGGAAATGAACAACTCCCTAAGCTCCTCTCTCCCAGCCTTTAAATCCAACCCCCAGTGGCTAGAACTACATGAGCTGCACCTGCAGCCTTTTCCTCAAATTGCAGGGCAGGTGCTACCCTATAACTTAGCAGAATTCTGGGGTGGGTCTAGGACAGACACCTGACTTGAGAGAGAGAGAGAGAGAGAGTGAGTGTATCAGCCCTGTGTCTCCCCTCCAAGCCCAGCAGCCAAAGAACCAGGCCCAAGCAAATCGCACCAAATAGGTTTTAAATCAGAAGAAATAGGCCTCCACCAGCGCAGCCTGTTACACAGTGAAACATCCAACAAATGAGCTCACTTACAGCCACCAAACCAGTTTTCAAACTTTCAACAGCCCCCAAAACAATACCCTGCTAGCCTCTTAGAAGTAAGAAAGAAAAGAAATAACATTCTACCAAGTAAAATCCACAAGAACCCTGTGAAAACAACAAGAAGCAGCTACTGTTCTGGAACACAACTGATCCTGTCCCTTTCCAGTTCTTTCTGAGAAGACAAAGCAGCTAACACCAAAAACCTGATTCAGCTCTGCCTCCAGTCAATTAGCTGAGTGAGACCTGGCCAGACCATTTACACCCTTCCCCCACTATGCAGTAATCTTTGCAGCTACTGAAGTCAGCAACAAGGAATCAAAATTCAACTCAAAGCCCCCAAAATATGATTGCTGCCAAAGGAAACAGGTCTCCAATTTAATCATCTTCACTAACAACACATCAAAATAGGCTTGAAATTAACAGATATAGGTATCCAATTCAAATAACCAGCTCCAAGCAAATCCCACCAGTAACTTTAGTAACAATCAACCCTGCAGGAGTGCCATATAGCAAATAGGACCCCCCACACTCCATGGGTCATTTCACTTTCTCATTGTATCCCATACCAGATATTACCCGAAGCTTTGAGACCAAAGTTCCCATCCCTGGCATCTCTCAATATGTTTTTCAAAATGGAAGTGTAGCTTAGCTGTGATAGATTCCATCATGACCACCTCCCTCATTCTTCTAACCCACTCTGCGACAGTTGGGGGATTTTCTGAGAACCAGACACCTGTGATACATTTTAGGGCAACTGAAATCAAGGCCCAGGCAACCTTTCTGATATCTCCCCTAAGGTGAGTTATTGTGGGTATGTCCAGTAGCCATTCCTCTCCCTGAAGTGGAACATCCACACCTATGATAGATAGTACTGCCTGTTTAATGTCCCCCCAGATCTGGCGCAGAGCTAGACAGTCCCAGAAAATGTGCCAGTGGGATCCTCATTGTCCACACCTCCTCCAGCATAAATCACCTGCCCCCGTTGAGAAGTGTTTTGTAACCACAGGAACCCAGAAAAATCGGACCATCACCTTCCAGAAAAATTCACGCCAGTTTGGGCATGATGTCACCTTCTAACCCCAGTTTAGCCTATGTTGCCAATTTATCTCTGTGATCCGAATATTTGCCTCTTTTTCCAATGTCTTTCGGCAAGTTTCAAGTGGGGTGCGGGTCCAGTAAGATAGAAGCTTATAAAGAGCAGAGAGGTATTTGTCCAAGCCCTCTATGGACACAGCTCCAAACAAGAAATCTTCCCACCTAGAGTAAGGGCGTGATAAATGGAGAAAGTGATCGTCTGAATTTATAAAGTGTCATCTGCGTAAATCGCTAAGAACTCCGTATTAGACCACTCAAACTTTTCCTTTGCTCTTTGAAATGAAATGCAACTCCCGCCCTCCAGAAACTGTGCGAACCTAGTAACCCCTCTGGAGGCCCATACAGCATACCTGGAATCTAACAAAGGAGGTGTAAATTGAGGTTAAAATCTTGTGATAGAGAGGGGTCCCAGACCTGGGGGTGAATCCAAAAGCTTGTGGATTTTCTTAAGGACATTAAGGCCATGTTGTATCCATTTGTTATGTGTCTGATGTTTGTACCCCTGTGGACAATCTGCAAGTACCGGGCAGACCGGATGGGCCTAGTGGTCCTTATCTGCTGTCAGTTTCTATGCCTGTTCAATGTATTTGTTGTTATTCCAGTTTGCTGAGCAGAACCAGATGTAAAACCTTTAGGGCATATAGCCTGCCCAACCCAAACAAGCATTCCTGTGTGAGTGTTGGTTTTGGTTGGGTAACCTGAAGAGTCGGAGAAGATGAACTGAGAGGTCTAGTGGCTAGAGGTCAGATCCCTTTATGCAGTAATAACAGCGGTATAAGCCACATCTCTCCTTATGCAGTAATAGTAGCAGCATGAGTCCCATCTCTTTATACAGGCAATTATAAATAGAATAAACAGTTTATCACAACCTAGTCCTGAGGTCATAGACTGGGATCTGAAGGTAGACAACAGTATATTGCACTTGGAGAATAATTAATAAACACATCATGCCAGACAGCGGACTGGGACTG
The DNA here is from genome assembly GCA_016271365.2 of Neoceratodus forsteri. NCBI lineage: Eukaryota > Metazoa > Chordata > Ceratodontiformes > Ceratodontidae > Neoceratodus > Neoceratodus forsteri. Next base: position 273,035,278 of record CM057455.1, read on the forward strand.
AGTCTGAGAGCAAGCAGTATGTGAGCAGAGATGAGGGATATGCAGGGGGAGCTGTGAGACGTATGATTTAACCTTTGCTGTGCCGCGGACTGATATCAGTCCAACATTCCTATTCACTTTCATTCTTTTGGCAGCCTAAGGGTTAAAATGCTGTTTGACCTCTAGTAACCTCACAAGTGGTGTAAGCCATGTGGTGTCCGGGATCAAACAGCATGAGTATACATAAATTATGTATTACAAAAGCTCCCCTTACATATTTTTTATACAGTAGGGGCTATTCCCAATATTGCAATCAAATTTTGTTTTAAACTGTTTATTTTTATAAAATTGAAAGGATTTTTTGTGATGTAACTTGTGTACCTTCACTTTATTGTGAGACTTCTGGGTGATTGCTAAGGACGCAACAGTGTCTTGATGTTCCTTAGGCCCCACGTGTTCTCCAGTTGGTGGTTAGGCCTGTTTATGAATAATTGGAAATAAAACATACACTGCTGACTGATTGCCCTCTCAGCTTTTATATCACTGTGTTTTTTTCCTAATGCTGTACTATTGCTGTCTCTCCCTGTGATGCTAAGTGTTATGTTTGCTTGTTATTATCATAGTATCAGCCAGCAGAATAGGCCCTGCGGTCTGTTGTGTCTGCTCGGAAGCTAGTCCCCTACTGGGAGCTCACTCCTCCATCCCACCCAGCCCCATAGGTGGTCTTCCCTGGCCTCAGTTGCCCCCTGTACCTGTCCCAACCATTCTTGAATCCCTCCACTGTGGTCTCTTCCACCAGACTCCTGTGCAGTGCGTTCCATGGTTCCACCACCTTCTCGGTGAAGAAGTGTCTCCTGCGCTCCCCCCTCCCCTTCCAGCTTCCACTCGTGCCCCCTGGTAGTTCTCCCCTTCTTGAGCCTGAACACTTCCCTGGCTCCACCCTTATTTATCTCCTTTACATATTTGAAAGCCTCTAACATGTCCCCTCTGTTCCTTCTCTCCTCCAGTGCGTACAGATTGAGTTCTTCCAGTCATTATTATTATTCCAGTTATTGCATTTTCTATGTCCTAATGTTGTATTTTTCTATACTGCTCTCTACGCTGCAAAGTGTAATTGGTTACTGTGTTTTTTATGTTCATTATGTTTTGTACCCTTCCAGGTCATGCCTGAAAATAGTAATTTTTTGGCTAGTGCACTAACAAAAACTAAATAAATAAAATTAACTGAAAACGATGGCTGTGCTTCTTAGCAAAAGGTGAAGTTGCCTGAGATCTGCACTTCATGTAGTTACTGCTTTTAGTTTTGAACATTGTTACTACATTAATGTTTTAATGTCAGTTTATTTTTATTTTTTTAAGTTGTGTGGAGTTTTTAGAAGGAAGGAACATCCCAGCCAAGTTTTCTTCATTTCTGAGGAGAGAGCGGGTGGGTTTCCACTGCTTATGAAGAGAGAGTAGGTGTAGTCCAAGATTCACTGTTCCAAGAGATTTTAATTGAAATAAATGAAAAACTGTGGGTGGGTAATGTTTTTTTTGTTTTGTTTCTGTGATGGGGCAGTGGGATTGTGGGGAGCAGGCTGAGATCGGGGAGCAGCATCAAGATTTGCAGGGCTTACCAGCGCTATGGGTACTGCTGCAAGCATTGATGTTTTGTGGTGTTTAGAAAACGGTTTTGGTTTTTAAATTTGTGCCAGAGCTTGGGGGGACGTATGCTGGCAGGGGGCATTTGTGCCAGGACTGTGAGAGCAGAGCAGGAATGGGACATTGTGCACTGCTGAAACTGTAGGCAGTGAAGTGAAACTAGGATGTAGTGCCGGTGGGTAGGTGGGGGAGTAGCCAGCTCATAATGTAGTTACTGCAAAACGAAATAGTTATGTTAAGTGCATGCTGAAAATAGAGTTAAAAATCTACGTTTCAACCTTAGGTTTTCTTCAGGAAATCTCTAAAAGAGAAGAAAACAAAGTTAGTGTAGGGAGAGGTAAAATGAGAGAATATATATAATGGTAGCACAGTAGTGCTACCATAGTTAGAGTTGAGGAGCCATTTACATGTTAAACCTAAAATTTTGCACCTTAATAACTTTGCAACTCTTCAACGGATTTGCCTGAAATTTGGCATACTTGATCAAGAACCATACATCTTGGGATCTGCCAACTTTCGTACTGTTCGGATATACGGCTGTGGAGTTAAGCATGATCTGCGCAAGCGCTTACGCGCTTTTGCAGTTCTTTGGTCGCCTCTACAGGTTGCACGGTTTGATGATCTGGCACGGGAAATCTGTGGGAACGGGCGGACAGGGTTCCCTAGTGCCTTTTGTAGATTTCTGTGGAAAAATATTAAACGGTTCAAAAGTTATTCAAAAGCAAGTTCCCATTATAAGTTCATGGGAAAAGTTAAAAAATTCGACAGTGTCGCAAATACAGTTTTTTACTTTCGCAAATGGCCCTTTTAATGTCGCAAATCCGCCATTTTTTTTTTCAGTTGGTGATCAGAAAAATGCTTGGCATTTAAATTTGGGACCCTCTAGCAACCTAATTCTTTTTGTGTTTACCTAGTCGGACCCTGAGAATGCTAGGCATGTCTTTATTTTGAGGTTAAACACCCTAGAAATATGTTTTTCAAGTTTCTGGAAAAAGTACTTAAAGTAGTAGCACCTGACGAAAGGGTCGCAATTTTATGGAAAGCTTTCGTAGTTCAACAGTACTTTTCAGCCGTGGAAATGACAGCACCCTTGCCACCCTGCTGCAAAAGAATGGTTTGGTCTTTTGGGATGAAATTTGGAGGGAACGCAGCCAACATCTCATAGATGTGCCTTTCAATGTTTTGGTGAAAAAATATTACAGGGCGGCAAAGTTACAGCACTCAAAAGTTGACACTTTTTCCCATAGGATAACATTATGGCATCCGCCGCATTACAGGAATCCTTTGGCGCCCTGCTGCAAAATAATGGTTTGGTCTATTAGGCTGAAATTTGGAGGGAAAAAAGCCAACATCCCACAAATGTGCCTTTCAGTGGTTTGGTGAAAAAAATATTACAGGGAGCCAAAGTTATGGCACTCTGAACTTCTCTTTTTTTCCCATAGGATAATATTCTGGATTTTGCCACGCCTTTCAGGGCACGTATCTCGGAAACGGTGCGAGATACGGACTTTTCGTCAGAAAACTAGCCAGGAAAATCATAAATCATATAACTTTTAAATTGTTTTTCTACGTCGTACAGTTCCTGAGTTATAAGCAATTTAGTATTCCAACTCCTCATTTTCTGCTCAGAGACCCATTATTATGTATACATCCTTTGTACTCTCAGTCTTTCTCTATGCAGCTTTTGGCGAAAACCAGCCTGTGCGCTTACATTACTGTTACCATTTCCGCTTGCGGTTCTGTACCCGTTTCACTTACCGTTCACGTCTACGCCACCATGTGCGTTACCCTTTGCGTTTTCATTTGCACTTGCGTTTGCATTATTTTTACCATTTGTTGTCTACAGTACTGTTTCTCTTTCTGTTTCGCTTTGCGTCACCATGCGCATTACCATTTGCGTTTGCGGGCACCATGTTACTATGTGACAAGACATCACGTGGCGGGAATGCGGGGCCCAGAGAGCCCCGTACTCCCATCGCCGCATTACATTCACTATTTCGTTATCATTCTCAAAAGAGGAAATTAGAGGCAAAACTCTGTTTAATGCATTAGTTAGGTTGTTCCACAGTGACAAAAGCAAGGAAATTCGTGTTAGGGTTGAAAGCCCCTAGGACCCCCGCCCACACCCCAACCGGCATTGGGGTGCACATTGGGGTTGTCGGTCCTAACTCTCACCCCATTCTCCTATACCTCTGCTTCATCACACATCTGATGGGGTGAGAGTTAGGGCCGGCAACCCCAATGTGCACCCCGATGCCGGTTGAGGGTGTGGGCAGGGGAGTCCTAGGGGGCTTTCAACCCTAACATCAAATTTCCTCACTGTTGTCGCTGTGGAACAACCCTAACTAATGCATTAAATGGATTTTTTTTGCCTCTAATATATATATTATAGTGGCACAGTAGTGCCACTATAGTTAGGGTTGAGGAGCCATTTACATGTTAAACCCCAAATTTTGCACCTTAATAACTTTGCAACCATTTGACAGATTTGCCTGAAATGTGGAATACGTGAACAAGACCCATATGCCTTGGGATCTGCCAAGTTTTCTAGTGGTCGCATGTATGGCTGTGGAGTTATTAAGCGTGATCTGCGCACGTGTTTATGCTTTTCTGGAATTTTACTGTCTCATGTACAAGTCGCACGGGTTGTGCGACTGGTTCGAAATCTTCAAGGAACGTCCGGCCAGGGTCCCCAATGTGCCTTTTGAAGATTTCGTGAAAAAATATTGAACGGTTCAAAAGTTATTCAAAAAACAAGTTGCCATAATAAGTCAATGGGTAAAGTTAACAAAAAGTTCGACAGTGTCGCAAATGGCCCTTTTACTGTCACAGATCTGCCATTTTGTTTTCAGTTAGTGATCAGAAAAATGCTTGCCATTTAAAATTGGGACCCTCTAGCAACCTAATTCTTTTTGTATTCACCTAGTCGGACCCTGAGGATGCTAGCCATGTCTTTATTTTGGGGTAAAACACCCCAGAAATATGTTTTTCAAATTTCTGGAAAAAGTACTTTCGCAAAGTAGAGTCACACTTCTGACACTGTCAAATGAATTTTCGAAAGCTTTCGCAAACTTCGACAGTACTTTTCTAGGCTGTGGGAAAA